>OX457037.1:37008595-37186095 GCA_949752735.1 Lumbricus terrestris | reverse complement strand
GGCTGTTTTCCTAGCCTGGCTCGTGCGTCTTTTAATTAAGCAAAGCCGTTTCAAGGGACACCCTCTGTTTTGAGCCGTTTATGTCTCCTTTAATAGTGTCTAATATTTATGCATGCAATTGTCAATGGAGTCGTGCATGCAAATTTCGTTTGTAATCTTTTTCGTTCTCGTGTATTTTGGAGATTGGGCTCTGAAGGCTCATTAAATCAGTACTGTTATCATCGTCGTCGTTGCGGTCGTCGTTATCATCATCAGCATCATCGTCGTCGTCGTCGTCATCATTAGGCCTATCACCGTCACGATTCTAGGACGTTTCATCCCCGGACGATTCATCCCCGGACGATTCATCCCGGACGATTCATCCAGTGGACGTTTCATCCCAGGACGTTTCATCCCAGGACGGTTCATCCAGTGGACGGTTCATCCAGTGGACGTTTCATCCCAGGACGATTCATCCCCGGACGATTCATCCCGGACGATTCATCCCGGACGATTCATCCAGTGGACGTTTCATCCCAGGACGATTCATCCAGTGGACGGTTCATCCAATGGACGTTTCATCCCCGGACGGTTCATCCCAGGACGATTCATCCAGTGGACGATTCATCCTCGGACGGTTCATCCAGATAGATAAAATACATACTAATATGATGTGAAAGGACGGAGTTTATTAGGGGCCAAGCTTAGACCCCCACGAACTGAAAACAAACTCCGCCCATGTCGGCAGGGTAATACAACGTCCAGGCGTTGAAGGGTGGCACCATGGACTTCAATCTTTATTTATGTGAGGTCCTAATATATCTTCGGGCAATTGCCCATTTATCGCACACTTAACTTTGAAACCTTTGAACCAGATATAGTTCTCATATAGGGACCTAGTATAATTACACATTTTATTTCAAATTATTATATACTTTTCATCTCCATTTGATTGTTCTATTCTGATATTTAATTGCATGTTCTGTAGGCTTATGTGTTCCTTAATTTTATTATATCCAATTGCATGATTTTATATCTATTTGATTGCATGTCTTATATCTAATTAATTCCATGTTTTATAGGCCTAGGTGTTCCATTCTGATATTTAATTGCATGTTCTATAGGCTTATGTGTTCCTTTATTATATCCAATTGCATGATTTTATATCTATTTGATTGCATGTCTTATATCTAAGTAATTCCATGTTTTATAGGCTTATGTGTTCTGTTCTGATTTTTAATTGCATTTTCTATAGGCTTATGTGTTCAGATATGCTGATTATGAGAATGAGCGTGAAGATGCTGATAATAAGGGTGCGCACAGTTTCAAATCTTATTCTGGGATGAAACGTCCGGGATGAAACGTCCTGGGATGAATCGTCCTGGGATGAAACGTCTTGGGATGAAACGTCCTCGGATGAATCGTCCTGGGATGAAACGTCCACTGGATGAATCGTCCAGGATGAATCGTCCGGGATGAATCGTCCGGGGATGAATCGTCCTGGGATGAAACGTCCACTGGATGAACCGTCCACTGGATGAACCGTTCTGGGATGAAACGTCCTGGGATGAAACGTCCACTGGATGAATCGTCCGGGATGAATCGTCCGGGGATGAAACGTCCGGGGATGAAACGTCCGGATACCACCGTCACCGTCATTACTATCGTCATCATCATCATCATCATCATCGTCATCGTCGTCGTCGTCATCATCATCATCATCATCATCATCATCATCATCATCATCATCGCCACTACCATGATGCCATCACCACCAACATCGTCGCTGTCGTCGCTAAATTGAATCACACTGGGTTGCTATGTAAAAAGATGTAAATTTTTATCTAGGTAATAAATTGTTTTTTTGCGAAAGACTCGTCCTACAACTGATGCTGGCTTATAAGCTTATAAGCTTACATGGATAGCAAATCCTCAGCATTCACCTTATCGCAGTCATAACCCCATGAAACCCTTGCAGTTGCTAAGTGGAGGGGAGGGGTTAACTGCCGGTTTAAATTGTCGTTATCTACACAAGCAATACTCCAGCAGCCTAAGCGGACTTAACAATAATATTGGCTTCAGAGTCAGAGACTCGGCCACAGAAGGATCCTCTATGATGCTTAAGACAGGCTAGTAACAGAGCTTAGACCATCTCAGTGATGTCGCTGCCAAACATAGATGTAAAAACGATGAAAATAAAATAAAAACGGGAAAAAACGTCGTTTGTTTCGAAAAAATAAAAAACCACAAAAAACGATAAAAAAGGGAAACGGAAAATAATTTGCCTTTGTTGCATCTGAAACTTCATTTTAAGCTTAAAACCTTGCTTATGCAAGTTTATTTAATCTGCAAACAGCACAACTTTATTATTAGGCCAAAATTAATTGGTATAGGTAACATTGGTTTACCACAGTTATTGTTTCTTGCAACTTTGGTTTAACAAGAAATTCAGAAAAATTAAAGGCATTGAAATCTTTTCAAATTTAAATTTCAAACATTAGTCCACGTAAGTTCATGCTGATCGACATAACAAATTAAAATCTAAAAAAGGCATAGGCGGAGACCTGGGCCGAGAATTGGGGGGGGGGGACGGAAAGACGCGAGATTTTCAGAAAAATTTCTGACGACCGGCGAAATCTCGAAAAAAAAGTTATTTTCGACGCAAAAAGTTGATGACTTTTTTTTAGTCATCCGGCCAAAATCTCAACGAAAATTTATATTTTCGCTGCCAAAAAAGTCTTGACGCTCAAACATTGGTGGGACAAATGCATGGGCCGTCCCCCCTCCCCAACACTTTCATTGGGGGGACCGTCCCCCCTGCCCCCCCTAGGTCTACGCCCATGAATAAGAGGCTAAGACCATAGATGTGTAGGCTACTAATTATATATTGTACATTTGTACAATTGTTACTTATAAATATTAATTATAAGCCCAAGAATTTTATGTCAAAATAACTCTTACAAATTTCATTTCTTGTATGGACCTACTACATGTATTTCTCAAATGAGTACTTAAACAATTGCAAAATGACACTGTAGTTAGCTGAATCTTTGAGAGTACGGTGAAACGTATGAAATATCAGATAAAAATTAGATCAAGGAAAATAATAATACAGTAAATAGATAAATAAAAGTTACATAAAAATTTAAAAAAAACGACAAAAAACGATGGGAAAAATAAAAAACGAAAAAACCACGTTTTTGGGAGAGAATATAAAACGGGAAAAAACGGTTTTTTACATCTATGTTACCGAACCTCTTAAGCTGCGCGCATGCGCTGTGCGGAATCACGGAATCCGCGCGCTGATTGCGCATTTTGCTTGGACAGTCTTCTGCTTCGGCTCACATCTTCCATCTTCTATCTTCTTACCATCTTCCATCTTGCCATCTGAATCTAGCCAATCCTAAATATACAATCATCCGCATAGAAAGCGTCTCTTCTCAGGCTTTTGTGACTCACTGCCTCTACTCGATGTATATTGTAGACAAATATTGGTGATGTGTTGTTTTAACGACCGTGTCTGCGAAAAAGTCGTATTGTTCGCACTGACATTTCCCCACTGACAGCGACGTATACTGCGCAGTATACGGCGCTGTTTACGGCGCTGTTTGTCATTACATAATTATCGTCGTGGTGCATTATGAATGCAGCAGTGTTGTGTGATAGTGTGCCAGGGCTTTTTTAACGCGCAGTTCTACACAAAATGTGCAGTTCTAAACAGATTTGTGCAGTTGCAGAAGCACTTCCGTCATGTTCCGTGCAGTTAAAACTAGTAAAAATAGGTAATTTTCCTCAGATTGGGAGTAATTTACCATGGACGGTGAGAAAGGAGAAGATGTGCAATTCAAAAAATTCCTTAAAAACAGCCCTGTAGTGTGCCTTTGTAAATGTATGTCTGCTAATAAATATATATATATATTGTATATATATAATTATATATATATCCTATAAATATATATGATTTTTATATATATATATACAGGGTGGCTCCAAAAAAAATGTACCACCGAAGAAAATGCGATATCTTCGCAGCCGATTGAGCTATTTCTGCGAAAATTTCACAATTTTAAGGGGAACGAATTTCCAACAATCCCTGAAAGTTTCATTTAAAACTTTTCATGTTTGAAAAAGTTACAGCTATTTAAACTTTCAATTTTGTTTTTTCAATTATCCGGAGAATCATGCTCCAATACATGTGATTTTTCATTAAGATTTTTGGCAAATTACAACACACAAATTGATGATGATATCATACGACCTCACTATGAGCTGTAAAGAAGCTGTTTATGAAGCAATCTGCTGGTATTTGGTGATATTTTATAGATTAAGGTCTCAATTCGTGAACCCATTACTGAACGTCATGGGCAAAGTTTCTGCGAAAGATAAAATGGGAACTCGGACTTTGCATGAACAGAGACTGGGGTATCGCGTGATCATAGCAAAATACCCAGTGAAAAGTGGAGCCTGAGCACTTTGAAGGCTATCTGCAAACATGTTTATGTAACGAAGATCAGATGTCGGAAGAGAGGCAGGAAGTGGTCGCTTGGCCTGATGAAAAAACACGATTTTCAAGAAATTCGCTTGGTAATCGAAAGGGTCAAGTTTGCAAAGCACATCGTGGTTTCGGTATCAGATATGCTGGCGTGTGTTACGGCTGCAAGAAAAGATTGCATTTAATCCCATTCAGTAGGTTAGATGTCAAACTCATCTTTGAACTCTCTTACCCAGACTCATTGAAGACCAGGTGTGCTCTAACATCTGGTTTTATTTTCCAGCAGGACGGTGCGTCTGCTTGTTCGCACGGCAAGGCTGATTATGATGGCGCTACCATATTGCCATCAACTGAAGTAAATGCATTGGCAAAGATGACTAACAAACTCGCCAGACCTTAGCCCTCTTGCTTATCACGTCTGGGGAGCTATGCTGGAACGCTGCTAGACATTTAATCCCAAGTTGGAGAACATTGGCCAGCTGAAGCAAGTCTTGCTGCTAATGTGGGGTCAGTTGCCGCAGGACCCGACCAACAAGGCCATACTGAGCTTCACAAAAAGAATTTGAGCCTGTGTTAAGGCAGGGAGTGGACACTCTCATTATACCTTACAATAAAACTGCAAAACGGAATGCTGAGGTCGTAGTGAAAAGTGATATCATTTGACATGGAAATCTACAAGTGACGTCAATTTTCCGCGGATATTTGAAAAAACGAAATTTTAAGTTTCAACAGCTGTCACTTTTGCAAATATGAAAAGTTTCAAATGAAACTTTCAGGTATTGTTGGAAATTCATTCCCCTACAAATTGGGAAATTTTCGCAGAAAATGTTCAATCGGCTGCGAAGATATCGCATTTTCCTCGGTGGTACATTTTTTTTAGCCACCCTGTATGCATGACCTATATTTTAAGAGACATCTAAGGGTAGGCATGCATGCATGATCACACGCATGCATGTGAGTTCATATCCGGTTACAAGTGGTTGTAAAAGATCAGCCACGCAATAATAATAATAATAAAAGACGCCTCTGCCTCTCTTGAGAATACATAAAATGAAGCCTGAACTGCAGCTGAATTTCCGACAAACAACAGCAGATACAGACGAGCCTGGTAAAGACTCTGGTTATACGTCTTGTGACAATGTCAATGCAGCAGAAAGGCGTAGGGCCTATAGGATATACGTTACACAGGGCTGTTTTTAAGGAATTTTTAGAACTGCACAAACCCTTTCTTTGCAATGCCTTCCCATCCTCCATGGTAAATTGCTCCCACTCGCAGGACAATGACCTTTTTCACTAGTTTTTACTGCACAGAAGTGCTTCTACAACTGCATAGATCCATTTAGAACTGCACATTTTGCGTACAACTGCACGCTAAAAAAGCCCTGGGCTACGATGCAGAGATGATGATGATGATGATGATGATGATGATGATGATGTTGGTGGTGGTGGAGGTGATGGTGGTGGTGATGGTGGTGGTGGGTGATGATGATGTTGGTGTGGTGATGGTGTGGTGATGGTGGTGGCGGTGGTGGTGGTGATGATGATTATCAATCAATGTTGGATGCAGAAGCTGACATGGGAAAATTTTACTCTCTTCCGTGTGCTGTATGGTGAAGCTTTTGTCGAGATGGCTTTCGTCAGACCGTTGAAGCTATAGGCCTATTGTATTGTATTTAAACATTTATAAAGCGCCTCTAGTAGGGTAAACCGTTCAGAGGCGCTCCCAGTGCGCAAGGCCCCGCGAGAAGAAGCAGGTTTTGAGAAGAGACAGGGCAGAGGAGAGACTGACAGACAGAAGAGTTGAGCGAACAGAAGGAGAAAGAGAATTCCAGAGAGAAGGACCAATTGAGACAAAAGACCGAGACTGAGCCATAGAAGTTCTAGACCGGGGAATCAGCTTCCTCCCACCGTCCACTTCGCTCATCCAACAGCTCAACCTACCAATGGTTTATTATATATTTTTATGAACAATTGAACATCACAATAGTATTTGATGCGTGAGTCCCTGAGATCGATGACCATAAACCTATACTAATAAGCGAACACATTGCTATGTTCTTTTCGTAGGTCTGATTTCTATCTACAGGAATCCTTTGTTACACTAAACGCTCCTTATTGCATGGTTTATTATATATTTTTATGAACAATTGAACATCACAATAGTATTTGATGCGTGAGTCCCTGAGATCGATGACCATAAACCTATACTAATAAGCGAACACATTGCTATGTTCTTTTCGTAGGTCTGATTTCTATCTACAGGAATCCTTTGTTACACTAAACGCTCCTTATTGCATGCCTAACTTTAACACAAATTCTGATATAACACGGACAAGGACCTCAATAATAGTTGAAATAGAGAAAAAATACTGATGATATATTTCGTTTATTGTGGCAATCAGAGCAGAATGACAAAGCGCATCACAGACAAAATTTATCAAGAGCTGCTGTAAAGAAATGAATTAAAATAGATGTTGAAATTATTCAGATCATAATTTTTATAGATCAATGAAATTACTTATTATCACACAGGAGTCAAAGAGCAGCCTTTAAACAACTTCTAAAGAGAGCATCATACACATGTAATTGAGTGCCTGGATATTTATAGATCTATGAAATTACTTATTACCACACAGGAGTCAACGAGCAGCTTTTAAACAACTTCTAAAGAGAGCATCATAATTGAGTGCCTCGTGAAGCCTACTCACATTGTCACATTTCATAATATAGAATTTATCCCATTAAAAGTATACTTTTAGAGTTGAAAGAATGAACACAGAGTCAAACAATTGCCACAGAAAGTGAGCACTGTCAAGAGTGGACACAAATTACACTGCCCTACCTATTATAAATTTGCATAAAAGGCGATGGTGTCAAACACATAAATTATGTGCTACTCAAAATTTCTACATCATCCTCAGCAATGGATCCAGCTGAAATTACAGTGGCCACCAACCAGGACATCTCAGACGACCAACCAATCCAAGGGAATAAATATAGTACATTCAAGACAACACCCATTCACACTCTTTGGGCAACATGCCAGAGATTTCACTTTGAGGGAAGTGTATCGTGAAAACTACACCATAGCTCAAATCCATTCAAACACCAAATGCAATTTGAATTGTGAGACAGGGTAATAATGCCTCGGGTTGAAAACATAATATTAGCCTAAATCTGAGATAAAAATTAGCATCTAAAATGGGTTGCTACTTTTAATATTACATCAGTTCTTTGTACCAAGTAACCCCACGAACAATGACGGTAAAAAAAGAAATATTTCTGAGAAATCAGACCTCATTAAGAATGTTGGCGATTTTGCAGAATAGATTAATTACGTAGGACAGAGATGAAACCACCAATTTTTTTTATTTATCCCTATTATATACTATTACTGTTCCCTTACTGTAACAGTCTGAGAACAATAAACAATAATATTATCAATCAAGACAACAAAGCAAAACAGGTAGTATTTGTAAAGACATAAGATATGATAGATGTTATTTGTGATGCGGTGTGTTGCCTTTGAGGAATTTCTCTTGAAGTGGCGCTATATAAATTGATGATTATGATTACGGTAACAGTAGCATCATTATTTTTAAGTGTGGACCAACTACAAGTAGTTGAATTAATTCCTGGTTTGAAGATTCCTGGTTGATTACAACCATATAGCTACTTTTGAGCATTAGAAGACTCGCTATTATAAGGGTAAAACTTTGATGGCATTGTGCTAGTCCTAAATATTAATATTTTCTCTTACAACTTTTTGTGTGATGTTTCTGGAGAGAATGGAACCAAATGGCGCCTTGGAGAACACTCAATTCAAACTTTCATTTTTAACGACCAGTAGGCATCTCAGTAGGCATCTAAAATATGTAGAACGCCATTTATATTTCTTAGTCACCAATTATCGCTCCATTTGTGCATCAGTAGACATCTAAAAAATGTAAATGCTCGCCGTTTTTATATAGCGACTGTATATTATATGTGCGGCCTCGACGCTGCTAATTTTTTTAATGAATTGATCGGGCAAGATCTTCAGCACCGCGCTCTCCGACAGAATGGATCGACACCATGCATGCCACTTAACTAAGGTCCCCGTGTCGGGACCCCTATATTATGGCTCAAGGTTTATATCTTTGAATTTGCATATAGCACCTCTTCAAGGGGACTACGCAGAGGCGTTCCCAACCTCTGCAGTCTGGCTAATATAAGATGCAAGAGAATGCCTGAGAAGGAGTTGGTCAATGGTCATGTTATTTAGCAGATGACAGCAGATGGCAGCAGCCAAAGATGGATCATCGCTGACCATGGAAGGGAAGAAACGCAAGGATGGAAGAGAGATGAATCTTCATTGGGAGACGGTCTATTCCAGACTCTCTATTGCCATCGTCTATGTCTGTCTGTCTGTCTATCTGTCTGTCTGTCTCTGTCTCTCTGTCTCTCTGTCTGTCTGTCTGTCTGTCTATCTGTCTGTCTCTGTCTCTCTGTCTGTCTGTCTGTCTGTCTGTCTATCTGTCTGTCTCTCTGTCTCTCTGTCTGTCTGTCTCTCTGTCTGTCTGTCTGTCTGTCTGTCTGTCTATCTGTCTGTCTGTCTCTGTCTCTCTGTCTCTCTGTCTGTCTGTCTCTCTGTCTGTCTGTCTGTCTATCTGTCTGTCTCTGTCTCTCTGTCTCTCTGTCTGTCTGTCTGTCTGTCTGTCTGTCTGTCTGTCTGTCTCTCTCTCTCTCTCTCTCTGTATGTCTGTCTTCCTGTCTACCTCTTTCTCTCTCTCTTACTGTGTGTGTCGATCTGTGTGTGTCTCTCTATGTATCTCCTTTCTCTCTGTCTCTGTCTCTTCTGAATGTCTCTACCTCTGCCTCTGCCCCGGCCTCTGCTTGTCTGCCTGTTTGTCTGTCTGTTTGTCTGTCTGTCTCTCTTTCCTGTCTCCCTCTTTCTATGTGTGTGTCTCTTTGTGACTCTCTGTTCTCTCTGTCTCTGTCTCTTCTGTAGGCCTATGTCTCTACCTCTGCGGCTCTGCCTCTGCCGCAGCTTCTGTCTGTCTGTCTGTCTGTCTGTCTGTCTGTCTGTCTGTCTGTCATTCTGTCTCCTTCCACCAGCAGCCACAAGACTCGCTCTGGCGATATGTTTGCCAGACTGATGCTAATCGTAGCGTCCCAATATGGCGGCTCTTCTGCGCAATCGATACGCACTCTTCCACTGAGCAAACATTTACTTCGTTATCGCAGCCGATGTGTATGTATGTACGGCTTGTTGTAGGCGTATTATAAGCTTCTGCTGCATGGCAGTCCGAGGAGGAAGCAGTGGACCCCGAATCGTTTATTAGGCGCTTGACTTGCTGCAGTGTTTTGAGGCTCGAGTGTTTTTTGGCCAGCGCATGATTAAAACAATTAGATAGTCATACAGACAAGAAGGGGAACTCGATTGCGCTTAATATGGGCGAACTAGTGGATGATAAGTGAGACGGACGAAGGTTAGTAGGTATGAGTCTAAATAGGGAAGCGTATATGCCCTACATGCGTATTTGTAAATACTAAATAAATATTTGTAAATATTAAATATTTGTAATACATGCGTATTTGTAGCAACCTGAATAGAAGCATGTGTCAATATGGCCATATTAATATCTTATTATGTCGTGTCTAAACATAGTCTCAACTGTCATGAGCTTTGTATTTCAATCATTAGCCTACTGCAGTGGGTGCCGATGGTAGGCCTACTGTTAGCGGAATTTTCCATCCCTTCTGGGTCTCCCCTTGATGACCACTAATCTATTCAATATCGTTGTTTACAGTGTTGCCACTGAGGTTTCTGAAATAAACCCAGATTTTCTTCCGAAAAACCCCCAGAAAAACCCAGATTATTCATATAAGCTATTTTAGACCCCCTTTATTCAAATTAAGTTTGTTTTTCGCTTGTTCGCATGAAGATTAGCAAAACGTTCGTCAAGAGAGTCGAATAAAATGTAATTACAACTTTAGAAGTATCAAATGTCAAAGTTGTCAGAGACTCGGTATCCAAACTGACAATAAGCTGAATCGATATATTCGTGTGCGCATGCGCAGCGGGTCGAGTCTACCAGAATTGTAGCCTATATAAGCGCATAACACATGTGGCTTAAGTTTACAAAGTTTTAAAGTTGTCCGAGGTTTAACAATCCAACGTTTTAAACACCTAGAACATTAACACTCTGCAACAACTTGGCTATTATACCACTAGAGGATTGACCTGACCCACAGTGTATAACTGTATTTTATGCATGTTATACTATAGATGTAATACGGCATGTGCATGTTTTAGATGTACGTGTAATACGGCTTTACAAGGAAAGAGACGAGTGACCTGAACTATTTTGAAATGCCAAAATGGTTTATTTCTGTGTAGAACTATTCTTCAGGTTATAAATTATTTGTGAATTGACAACATGAGATCTTGATTGTGGAATTTAAAATTAAAAGTAGTGGAATATCATGTATCACAACCAATTTACATTGAATATCTCAGAATATTCATGTGTTGCAAGTACAAAATGTCAACTCACCAAAATAAACCCAGATCTTGCCCCAAAAAACCCAGACACCCAGACGAAGGCCAAAAAACCCAGATCTAGTGGAAAAAACCCAGCTGTGGCATCACTGGTTGTTTACTGCTATAATTGTTCATGTGGTGGTTTCAGGAAATAAAAACACATTGAAAGAAAATATAGATTAAACATAGCCTATAATTATATAGAGCAACATTTTACAGAATCAACCAATCAGAGACGCAAACAGAAACGTCCACATGCTGAAACGTATGCGGAGATCTATCAAGCAGCCTAGCAGGTATTCACGTAGGCTATTAGTCTAGGCCTGTAATAATTATGAACATTGAACAGGATGAAATATTAGACATGGTGACTTACCCACCGTACCATCTGCAACGATGTCCTTGGATTTCTTCCTCGGATGAAAGGATGCCGGGTCGAACACGAATGATTCGTCTTCTGCAAATTTAAGACCAGTTCGTCTGGAGGACAATACGCAGCAAGCTCTGAAATGAAGAGGTCTATTAGAACAGTGGCGGCGCCAGTGGCGTAGCCAGGAATTTTTCATGGGGGGGTTTTATGGCCGGAAACCCTGTTTTTTGCTATTTTTTCTTACTTAAATGGAAAAATAACCTTAAAAAATCTTTTTTTCGGAGTCAATGGGGGGGGTTTGACCCCCGAAACCCCCCTTGCCTACGCCACTGGGCGGCGCCATCTTTAAGAGATCCTCGGTGGCCGAGTGGGTTGGTAGCCCGCTCGCCGCGCCGGCGGCCCGGGTTCGATTCCCGGTCGGTCAGAGATTAATTTCTCGGATCTTTACTGCGGGTGGCTCGGTCGCAATATAAACGTGGAGTAGCGGTGGTGAAGGATATCACCCTCAGGGTCGAAGCCATAACACAGCCGCTATATAAATTTGCGATTACATTTACATTTACATTTATCTTTAGGCCGCGGGAGGTAGTTTGACCTGTCCACGTTACTCTTGACCCGCCTTACAACCTGATAAAATTTCTTTGGAATTTCTAATAATATCTTTAGATTTCATTTCATCGATCTGCTCAATAACTCCCATTGCCTTGACGCGACTGCTGAAATTTCATAGCTGGCGCCGTCATTGTATTGGAGCCTCGCTGATTTTGCAATTACTCAGGACGGAAGATATTAATATGGCCATATTGAGCGTAAATTTTATGTAACAAATGTAGAAACAGACGTGCAGAGATTGCTAGCAGGGCACGCGGACAAATAGGCTATACTGAGACGAAGGAGGAGCGAAAAGGCTCATCAATAGGGCAATTCATTATAAACATTTATAAATACAATACGTCGCTGCGACTTATATACTTAGGTCCTAAGACTCCTAACAATTAAATAGGTCCAATCATTTTATAGTTTGCAGTGAAGCTTTTGGAGAGCTCACTTCTTATAAGACAGCATTATAAGCCTAATGCTTGCCTCACTCTGATCAGTTAATCACTAATGAACGTCTTATGCCTGACATGCGCTGTAATATTTATGGAAAGACCACTTCAACAAATGTTCATGAAAGGTCAAAAGCAGACCGCAATTATAATAATCGACTAGTCTAGAAATCTAAGCCTCGCACTTTCCTATAATTTATGTCTACTGCCAAATGGCATTATTCTCATGCTTTCCTCTCTCATCTTAAGACAGTTTTTATTTGGGCGCGCTGAGGTTGGGAGCGCCTCTGAGTAGCCCCTTGTAGACGCGCTCTATAATGCATCTAATGAATGAATGAATGAATGAGCCTTCACTTAGCCTACTTCACTTACTGAGTGCATTGCATGGCTCAACCTGACTTCAGACGCAGAGCAGATACTTGATAAACAATAATTTTTTAACTCGAACTTCATACAGCTTCGAATCTGTAGCTGCGATTGAAAGAAGGGGCCTGTCTGACGAATAGCCTACCAGTTGACCACAAACCTTGGAATGTCTTGAGACTATCTATAGATATAAAATCCTGAATACATAATGAAGACTCCAACCCTATTTTAATAGGTCTGCTAATTAATCAGACGCTCGATAATAATAGGCTTATGTCGATTTAAGCAAAAGGCTTTGCTCTTCCAGTTGCCAAGCTGCCACTGATCTCTATAGCTGACTCTAACTAGAAAACAAAAGACAATTATTATAGTCACAAAAAGCAGATTGTCTCGTGTCTTGCCACAACGATGGGTTTTTTCAAGTGAAAATTAACGAATAGCCTACCTTTTGACTTAGATCTGAAAACGGACAAGACTCCCAGCCATTATCGGAGCTTTCCAGTCTATTAGTTATAGACTCTACTTGCAACAAATGGGTTGAACGTTTGCAGCTCTTGTTCAGAAGTCCGAGATAAAAAAAAATGGTGCATCTGCAATCAATGCTGCGTGTGTGTGTTCGTGTGTGTGTGTGTGTGTGTGTGTGTGTGCGGTGTGTGTGTGTGTCCCCGCTGTAAAACAACACTCGTTTAGCGGTTTTCGTTTAACTACAATGCACACGATGTTCATTTAAATTTCGATTTTGATTGATGTATGCAGATCTGCATCAAAATCAGAGCGGTGAAGTTTTATAATTATTATTCAAAAGCTTCCACGTCTTTACTTTGAGTTTTTTTTTCATGCATATAAGATGTGAATTATCGTAGAATGATTGATCCGCAGCGACATCTCCAGTGTTTCAGTGACACTATACGGATGGGCTCATCATGCGATGCGTGTTGTCATATTAATTATCATTTAGATGCGCTGGTTGGATTTTATGCCTATAGGCCTATGTAAGTACATGTATGTATGTGCACTTGTTATAGCGCCCCTTCAAGCTCTCTCTCTCTCTCTACTCAGAGGCGCTCCCGAATGCAGAGCGGACACTGGATAGGAGTTGAGCAATTGTGAGTGAAGGACTTGCCCAAGGTCCTTACGCGGCGAGGTGGATTCGAACCTTCCGGCTTCAAGGCAATGACGCCACCACTACACCACCGCGCCTCACTGTGGTGATCAGCGAGACCAGTTCATAGACCGGCGCTATAAAAAATCAAGTCCGCAGTGACCAAGTTGGTGTCTTGTCCGTTTCAGGTAAAAATCCGGGGATGTGAAGCCGAGGAGAGAGCTTGGTGCAATGGCGACAATTATAGGTGATGATGGAGACCACCGCGGCCGTCACGTTAGGTGTAAGAGTAGGCACCGACATTAGGGTGGTCGTTAAAAATGAAAGTTTGAATTGACTGTTCCCCAAACGCCATTTGGTTCCATTCTCCCCAGAAACATTACACACAAAATTGTAAGAGAAAATATTAATATTTAGGACTAGCACAACGCCATCAAAGTTTTACCATTATAATAGCAAGCCTTCTAATGCTCAAAAGTAGCTATATGGTTGTAATCAACCAGGAATCTTCAAACCATGAATCAATGCAACTACTTGTAGTTGGTCCACACCTCAACATAATGATGCTACTGTAATCGGTTCTAGGACTACTGATCACAGGTCAACTGAGGAGCTTTCCTGCAAAACCAGACAAATCCACTTTATATGATTTTGAGAAAAATGAGATTTTTCAATACAAGAATAACTGCAGCAAATTTTAAAAGGGGAATGGTGTGACTTGTTTGGCCTTTGACCAACCTTATTGTGCCTGAGAAATGTCTCTGGAAATACCTTGTTAAATAGGTCATACATGGTTGTAAACATATGATTTGTCTGCTTTTGCACGATATAACGGATTTGCCTGGTTTTGATCCAATCTACCCATTGCTCTGTAAAATTAAATTGTATTATTGTAATCAGTCAAAGAATACCAAATCAATGTTTTTGTGCTGCACTATTGTCAAAATTAACAATATTCACCAAACACAATGTCAGGAACAAGGTACAAACAGTAACTTGACCAACATTACTGAAGAAAATCCCTAGACAAGTAGACATGATTTGGGTCCGCTATTCCGAAGGTCCACTATTCCGAACCCTGCCCTAAACCTAACTATAACCCTAACCCCAACTCACCCCAACCCTAATCATAACCCTAATCATAACCCTAACTCACCCTAACCATAACCCTAAACCCAACCCTAACCCACCCCAACCATAACCATAAACCTAAGGGTCTACCCAACCCTAACCCACCCCAACCATAACCATAAACCTAAGGGTCTACCCTAATCCTCCCAAACCCTAACCATAACCCTAAACTTAATCCGAACCTACCCAACCCTAACCCACCCTACCCCAACCCTAACCCTAACCCACTGTAACCCTAACCACCAAGGATAACGAACAAAATATAGCGGATATTCTGAATAGTGGACCCTTGGAATAGTGGACCCTCGGAATAGTGGACCCTCGGAATAGCGTGCCGTTACCCTAGACATGTCCCACGTCTTCAGACGTCTTGGGAAACACCTCCATGGGGAATGATAAGCTGCACTTGAAATCTCGCTGGCTCCCCGTGCTGCCTCGTTCTCCAGCCATGTGTAGGCCTAAGTTTCTTAATGAATATCCGCACATTTTCTTTTCCCCTGTCGACTTCTTACTTCTCTTTCTTTTTCGCGTGCCTTCATTAATAAACTCTACCCGGGCCAGATCGTTTTCTTCTTAGGCAATTTCCATTACTTCGAAAGAGTAATAATAATTTAGGCCTACTGTAAAAATACTTTACCGAAGTTTTGGTACGTTTTAATGAAGCTTCGCAAACAACAATGTTATATTAGTAGAGAACGTCATTGCACGTGACCGATTCCGCTGCTGCGATTGGTTGGGGGATTTGTCTGGTTTTGCATGTAACGACAATGTCGATTTGTCTGGTTATGCACGAAAGGTCCTATTCTTCAATGGAAAAACTTCACTTATTAGTATGGTTTTGCATGAAATCACGGTGTAGGCTGATGCGAATCATTATTGGCTACACGCAGATATGGATATCGGAAGAAATCCAAAAAATGGATTTGTCTGGTTTTGCAGGAAAGCTCCTCAACTGATCTAGGGACTACTGATCAAAGGACTACTGATCAAGGGACTACTGATCAGAGGCAACTCATCAAGGTACTATTGATCACAGTCCGTGTTGTCTAAGAACGAACACAATCAATGAAATCAAAGAACAATTTAATATAACGAAACTCAATACCGGAATTGGTTTACTCAGTGTTAATACTATCGAAAATTAGTTATTAGCAAACGATTTCAGTAAAATTACTAAATTTACGACTGGTAGAACACAAAGTAACATAGCCTACATCGAAGTCCATTGTATAACTCGAAAAACTTGATTATGAAATTAAATGCAAAACTCTCCAAATATTTATAGGACTTTTTGTTGGGTCGTGGGAAGTTTAAATAAACATTCCTTGGCAAACAAATCGGACCCCAACAAGTCGTTTGATGATTCGTTCTATGTTCGATGTGCGTTGTATAATTTGTGATCAATAGTAGGCCTACATTGATGAGTTGCCTCTGATCAGTTGTCCCTTGATCAGTAGTCCTTTGATCAGTAGTCCCTAGATCAGTTGACCTGTGATCAGTAGTCCGCATACCACTGTAATCGTAATCATAATCATCAATTTATATGGCGCCACTTCAAGAGAAATTCCTCAAAGGCAAGAGAACCTGTATAACACACCGCATCATAGATAACATCTATCATATCTTATGTCTTTACAAATACTACCTGTTTTGCCTTGCTGTCTTGAATGATAATAATAGCTTACTGTTCTTAGACTGTTACAGTAAGTGAACATTAATAGTATATAATAGGGATAAATATAAAAAAAATTGGTTCATCTGTGTCCTGCGTAATTAATTTATTCTACAAATTCACCAATATTCTTAATGAGGACTGATTTCTAAGAAATATTTCTTTTTCTACCGTCATTGTTCATGGGTTTACTGAGTACAAGAACTGGTTTAATATTAAAAAGTAGCAACCCATTTTAGATGCGAATTGTTTTCTCAGATTTAGGCTAATAATATTATGTTTTCAACCTGAGACATTATTACCTGTCTCACAATTCAAATTGCATTTGGTCTTTGCATGGGTTTGAGCTAATAGTATGGTGTAGATTTCACGACACACTTTCCTCAAAGTGAAATCTCTTACATGTTGCCCAAAGGATGTGTTCATCTGCCACCAAGAGTGTAATGGGTGTTGTCTTGAGGGTGCTATACTTATTCCCTTGGATTGGTTGGTCGTCTGAGATGTCCTGGTGACCACTGTAATTTAAGCTGGATCCATTGCTGAGCATGATGTAGATATTTTGAGTTGCATATAGCTTACGAGTTTGACACTATCGCCTTTCATGCTAATTTATAATAGCTAGTTAACTTACAATAGCTAATAAAAGCAGTGTAATTTGTGTCCACTCTTGACAGCGCTTTCTGTGTCAATTTTGTGACTCTGTGTTCATTCTTTCAACTCTAAAAGTATACTTTTAATGGGATAAATTCCGTATTATGAAATAGACAACAATGTGAGTAGACTTCACCAGACACTCAATTACGATGCTCTCTTTAGAAGTTGTTTAAAAGCTGCTCTTTGACTCCTAGGTGGCAATAAGTAGCCTAATTTCATTGATCTATAAAAATTATGATCTCAATAAATTCAACATCTATTTTAATTCATTTCTTTACAGCAGCTCTTGATCAATTTTATTTGAGATGCGCTGAGTCATTCTGCTCTGATTGCCACAATAAACGAAAATATCATCAGTATTTTCTCTAGTTCAACTATAATTGAGGTCCTTGTCCGTGTTATATCAGAATTTGTGTTAAAGTTAAGCATGTAATAAAGAGCCTTTAGTGTAACAAAGGATTCCTGTAGATAGAAATCAGGTCTATCAAAAGAACATAGCAATGTGTTGGCTTACTAGTATAGGTTTATGGTCATCGATCTCAGGGACTCACGCGTCAAATACTATTGTGATGGTCAATTGTTCATAAATATATAATAAACCATTATCATCATTGTAGAAGTCAGGCATATTTGTCCGTTGTGCTTGAGTAAAAGAATGTAGTCTTTCTGTTAAAACTAGTCATAGGTTCAAAAATGTGACTAAATTATCCTTACACTCAAAAAGACGATGATATTTCGTAAAATCCAAAACTTCAAACACGTTGTGCTAGTTCTAAACATTTTTCAATCGGGATAATTTTTGGGCTACATCAGTCTTTTATCAAGTGGCACCAAATGATGGGTTGGAGAAAGAATAAAATTGAAGTTGAAAATTTGCCATTACAGATGCGACCGCCCTAACCGACATGGGCGCCGGCAGAAATTTTTGCAGGAGGGGCAAAACACGATGGTCAGGGTTAAAACATTTGTAGCAAGAGGTTAAAAAAAATGCAAAGCAGGGAGTTAAGAACATACGAATGGGTGTTTTTCATAGAGGTCTCTTGATGTAAATTTTTCAGTTTCACTATTTAAAATTCCTAATATGAATTGTTTTTTGCAAGAAAATTTGTTTAGAAAATCGAGAAGTATTAGTTAAAAGCAGGTTTTTAATTCTCTAATGTGAAGAAGTTTGTTATAAACTCCAAAAGTGAAAAATAGGTTTCAATTTTCCAGGAGGGGGGCAAGTGCCCCCGTGGGCACCGAAGTAGGCCTACTAGACCTAACTATTATTATAATCGTCGGGCTTAAAGATGTGAGATCAACATATATGACCTCAACGACATTTGATACGTAGGCGTATAATAATATTGTTATTATTATTATTAGCTATAGGTTACATATAGGCTAGGCCTAATTTTGTGTCTTAGAATTATGTTCAAAGAAAAATTTCACCGAGAGCAGCATTTACGTATATAAAATGAATAATTGTATATATATAAGACACAAAAATGTATATATATATATATAGAGAGAGAGAGAGAGAGTGAGGACTACACACGCTCGTGAATAAGCTGGTGCCCTACGCATCAGCAGATGTTGGCCAAGCGGACAAAACATCGACCTTTGAGGCGCATGCGTAAACATAACCAGGCCACATATGTTGTGTAATAATACGCCAGCAATCTCGGCACCTGTTAGCACTTGTGCGTGCTAATGAAGTGCCTGCGAGTACTGCAATTCGTTTCCAACAGGACGAATTACCCTTCAACCTCCAAATGTCCTCCATTGACATACCTGCGCTGATTTAATCAAGTGCTACAGGTAAAACAGATAGCCTACACGTCACCTGGCGAATAAACTGTACGTTGCCTGGAGTCGGAATTCCATCTCATAATTATCGTAATCTCCAAATTTCTAAAGCGCTACTCGAAAGCCAAGCGCAGTGCACCAGGTTGTTCACGAGCGCTGCGCGGTAAAATAAGAGAGTTGTGGTTGATTCAATCTGCAGCAATGCACACACTAGGCCTACACGACCAACTGTTATTTGGCCAATCATCGATTTGTAAGCAGTGACTAAAAAATAAGAAAAAATGTCAAAATCCAGTGGATGGTGTCGTTACTGGCCAACACAGATTGAGAATTGCAGAAAAATAACTTGGGGCAGGGGAATGGTTCAGGGCTTTTTTGCGTGCAGTTGTACACAAAATGTGCAGTTCTAAATGGATTTGTGCAGTTGTAGAAGCACTTCTGTTACAGTTTTTAAAAAAGAAGCACTTCTGTTACAGTTAGCAAAAAAGTAATTGTCCTCCGATTGGAAGCAATTTACCATGGAGGATGACAATGGAAAGAAGAGGTTGTGCAGTTCTAAAAATTCCTTCAAGCCCTGGAATGGCAACTTTAGAATGTGATCCACATGGAATTGAGGTGATAAAATTATATCCGAGAGATACTGACATATGAACCTCTTTCACTGCCCCCTACTGCACTGTATTTGAGTAGGCTACTTATCGTGAAGGTACAACGTTATGTAAATAGCTCGGATTGAACGAATATGGAGAGTTGGACACCATTGCAAACATTACGACTGCATAAGCACACATAGTGCAGAATGAAAAATTTTACTTCTAATCTTCTCAACTGAACAGTTCTATAGTAAACAAATTTAAAAGTGACATTGAATCAGATCCTAAGGTATGAATCGTATGATTGTCGAGTTGAAATCGGGAAATGATTTCCAGATTAACCACATTAATCATAATCATAAACTCAAAATTTCGACAGCGCCCACAAAAGCGAAGTCGCTGGCGGGAATCAGTCTATAAAAGGGGTTCGATCGAAGTAAAGTCGATAGGCGGAGTCAAGATCCGGAGAGTCAGGCAAGGAGTTAGACCAGTGGTTCCCAACCTGTGGCCCGCGGGCCAAAAGTGGCCCGCCAGGCCTCAAATAATGGCCCTCCATCTCTCAAAAGAATTAACAAAAGCATATGAAAAAATTAACAATTTGTACAGGATAGAACACATAATTATTTTCTATTAAAAATTCTTTTATTTTGACGTCTATAAATAACATCAAATATTCTATTTTGATTCAATTAAACAATTTCATAAACTTTTATTTAATTAAATTTAAGCCTTGTGGCCCCCTAATGTCCTTCAACTAAGAAAAAGTGGCCCTCATGTCCACCAACTTAGAAAAAGTGGCCCTAAATTAAAAAAAGGTTGGGAACCACTGAGTTAGACAGACGGGTGGATGACGTTTAGAGTTGGAACAGCGTGGGATGTAGGGTGGAGTAGAAAAAAGGATAAGATTTGTGAAAGAGCAATGTTTTCAGTTTTGAGTGAAAGACCTGTGGGGATGTAGCAGGAGGTGGAGTTTTGGTGAGCTCGTGTGATGGGTCAGAAGATAGTCGTAGTGCTGGCAGAAGTTTGTTCCAAAGAGGTGGAACAACAGCAATGGATATATATATAGAACGATTTGCAAATTTTAATGATGACGTGATGGAACGATGTGTTATGGAGGATGAGAAGCGTGTTGAACGAAGTGGTTGGATGGCGAATAGCTGACGAAGATAAGACGGCTGGGATGATTGAAGTGCATTTCACTAAGGGGCATTCAATTCAGTTCAGTGACCCATGAAGTGAGGAAGTACTGCTCATCATAGATTATTTTTTAGCACTCTACTCAACTCGCCTCGTCCTCAATCCTCTTAGGCGAGAGCTGGGTCTTAACATCATCCAAAAGTTCATAAATGTGAGAACCTTGCACGTCAGCTTCGGATATTTCAGAATACAGATGGTTTGAGTGGGCCCAGCGAGGTCCTTCATTTCCCCACTCCATGCATTTTCCCTCGGCTGAGGAGCTACAGGCATCCAGTTCTTTGTTCCATGTCTCTGGCTCGTCACTTTCTGTCCCTGACGTCGGTTCACGCCACCCGTTGATTGTTTCATAAGCGTTTTCTTGCTGCGCGGAATCTTTTCGTTGCACACTTTTCGGCTGATCACCTCCTCCTGCCATGCCTGCTGTTCTCGGTTCCAAGTGCACAGGTTGTGGACGAGGAGGTACATCATATCCAACCAGTTCATCGCCAGTCTCTCGCGTTACAACTGGTCCAGGATCCCAGTACAGAATATCAGACAGTTTATCGCCAGTCTCTCGCGTTACGACTGGTCCAGGATCCCAGTACAGAATATCAGACAGTTCATTGCCAGTCTCTCGCATTACAACTGGTCCTGGATCCCAGTACAGAACATCAGACAACCGAGGTCCCAATATTGTACTGTCCATCGGAGCCTTATCGTTGATAGTGTTTGGCTGTCCTGATAGATTGACGGCATTTCCCTGCATCGGTAGGTAAACGGAGTGTTGGTGACGTTGATTGGAACCATCCATCGGACAATAGAGAGACTCCTCTGGTGGTTCAACAACGTCATGGTCAGTGACGGAGGAGGAGGAGGAAGGCTTTGTGGGTTTCCCGATGGCAAGCATTTCGAGTGTGACGTACGTGTTTGGTTCTGCCCTCGCGACCGGCGTTGTTCTTCTGCCCAGAAGAACGCTGAAAGGCCATATCCCCACAGTACCCACGTGACTTGTCTTATGTCTCTGGCATCTAGGAAGCAGCGTCAACACATTTATGATTCAATAAAATCAGAAAATGAATATAGATAGGCAGCTGTAAGAGCACAGAAATATTTGATAGGCCTAAACAAGGAAAATAAGGCAGCTAGACTTAAATGTTTCCACTTAATGAGTAGTGCTAGAGCACATACAGCTAAATTCTCATGAGCTAAATTCTCATGAGCTAAATTCTCATGGTCGTACATATAACTGTATCCCAGTGTGCCATAGGCAGATGCTGCAACTGCCATCAGAGGATTTACCAATTCTATTCCCTGAATAATCTGAATCTAGACCAGCACTGGTCATCTGAAAATGAATATTGAAAAGGCTAATTTGGATTGGTGCTAGACATCAGCTGGCCATGGCATAGCTTAAATCAATATCCGGTCCCTTCTCCAAAGCAGTTGCTGACCAAGATTAGACTGAAAGACCATGTGGCCATTATATGCCACTTGGGCCAATGCTGTCTGCATAATACTT
The DNA here is from genome assembly GCA_949752735.1 of Lumbricus terrestris. Taxonomy (NCBI): domain Eukaryota; kingdom Metazoa; phylum Annelida; class Clitellata; order Crassiclitellata; family Lumbricidae; genus Lumbricus; species Lumbricus terrestris. Next base: position 37,163,678 of record OX457037.1, on the reverse strand, counting down.
GCAGACGATTGCACACTTGACTCATCAGTCTCAGGACTGTCTCCGTTGCATTCTGTCATGAATTACAAACTAGTATGGACACACAACGCACTACTTGCCAGATTCAACAGAAAAGGACGCAAAGGCAGACTGAAACGACATTTGGATAGACAGTATAAAGGGCGAGACATCACTTGGACGGACATTAAGGGGAACAACAGACTTGACAAATGAACAAGGACAGTGGGGATCATTTACTCGTACCCAATGCCACCAAATGGCTGGTATCAGGAACTAATGATGATGATGATGATCGATAGGGGAGATCAACAGGTCAAGGGCATGGACATTCACCATATATGGCCCAACAATTCAGAAGTCTGATCCCATAGAGTAATTCCTTACGTCATCTTATTACTTTGCTGTTTAAGTATATTTACTGTTTACATTCTGCAACATCTTATTTACACACTTACTTGCTTATTGTGCCTTACAATAACTGACTTAGAGCAGAAACAGTATGCAAGCCATTTGAATGATTTGACATAAATCAATTGCATACTTTGCATACTTACAGGACGTATATGTTACACAAGCAGCACAGCACAATGGAAAGCGTCAGAAGAACAATTAGAACGATCCCAGAATGGTAGAATCCGGTGGCTAAAAATACACAGAAAAGAAAAACCATTATTAGGCCAGTTTGCAAACAAAATCTGCCAGACACAACAGATTTAGCAACATCGTGTAACACTGCACTTCAATTCAACTAATGAACAGCCGTGAACTCTTTCATCAGCCAAATCATAATCCAAGACCAACAGGATTTGTTTAGCATGCAGTCCTACACAGCAGTGCAGTTCTAAATGGATTTGTGCAGCCGTAAAAAGCATTTCTGTGCAGTTAAGAATAATTAAAATTGTTCGTTGTCATCCATTAGGAATGAGAAGGGAGAGAATGGGATTGTGCAGTTCTAAATATTCCTTAAAAGAAGCCCTGAAGACTAGCATTTAATTATAAAGACATATTGCTACGGTACTTTATTTAAAAACAGATTACTCACGAGCAGCTTCATCTGCTTTTTCGTGAAGTGTGTCACCTTTAGAATAAATCAGAAAGTACATAAGATAGCTTACAATGAACCAGCCTTATGTTTCACATATCTAAAATCTATCAGTAACTAAATCTAACTAACATCAGGCTTCAAATCCTACAGCACAGCAACCATATCTACGATTAAGTCTTAATTTTTGTCATTTGGTGTGAAACTTTCAACATTTTTACATTTATAAGCAAAAAGTTCATGATGGTCATTTGAGACGCAAGTACTGAACAAGAAATGCAGAAGTCACAATACCATTTACATGTACTGCAGTGTTTCATTACAACCAGCAAAACCCAACAAGATCATAAAGTGTTTCATTATAAACAGGCAAAATCAAACAATGAACTTGTCAGAGACAAACACAAAGCAGCACAAAACAGAAAGCAGCAATAATGCAGATTTCTCTCAATTAAATATGCAGATAACATCAGTAAAATGCATAACCGCATTTGGGAACATCTAGTAACATTTGTTAACTCTGATGAAAAAACCATAATATAGCAACTCCGCAAATAACTACCTTCCAGTTTTGTAGCATCACTGGATTCTGGAGCATTCGAAAAGTCCGCTGCAGGGAATTCTGAAAATTTACCATAAGAATTAGCTTTAAAATTCCAATTGAAATCATGGTAAATGTAGTAGTAGTTGTTGCAGTTTAACGTCACTGTGTGGTAACAAAGACCATTAGCGATGCCCTCTTCCTTTATCCAGGCTTGGGACTGGCACTGGCAGAGTGCAACTAGTGACAGAGCTCATGGCAAATGTATTTTTGTGCTTCGAGTACTGCATCTCCCAAACCCTTCTTTCCAAGAAATAATGGAATATCTTGGGTAGACAGAATTATGGCTGTCAAAGCTGATGATGGAACTACTGTCCCATTTTATCAACTGGCACTATATCACTCTTCTGATAAGGGAGTCCTCTTAGTTCCTTTTGCTCGTACTACTACCATGAAGAATCAAGCCTTTTCTGTGGTTAGTCCAGTGGTCTGGGATGGCTTTCCTTTTGAGCTAAGCCTACACCATGGGACTCTATCAGGATCCTTTCTTACTAAACTTAAAACTGTTCTTCTTGGACGCGCTGGAGTCGGGAGCACCTCCGAGTAGTTTTTCCTTCTTGAAGGAGCGCTATATAAATGTCCGAATGAATGAATGAATCACTCCCTTTCAGAATTTCTCTCTGAACTCAGCAATTATCTCTCATTTGCTGATAGCATGAAAATGCACAATGTTACACTAAACAGATAGAGTACATAGAATTCTTGTATAGTTTTCTTTATAATCGTAGTGAGTGGGAGACTTATTCAAGCACACAGTCACACCATCAGGTGATCAAGGCCTGAGCCTCAGCTTTACACCACACCACACCACCTGATTTGCCTAAGATTACTCCACTGAGTGGAATGATCTTGTGATTTGCCTACAGCCCTACACTGGTGCATTTGTGCAGTGTAACCTAATGAACTTTAAGATTATCCATGGTGTCAGTTTCATTGGGCACACTCTCTCTCCCCCACCAGCTGATTCTGCTTCTACAATATCAAGATCTTTCCACTGGCCTGTGGAGGAATCTGGGTGCAATATTGTATGCAGTAATTGACTGCTGTCCAGAGCTGGATATAATATGGGATTCTATTACTCTGCCAGCCTCTCTGCAGGATGCACACGCAGATGATACCTCTACCGATGTATGCACATGCTATCAACAGTGTGTGTGTGTGTGTGTGTGTGTGTGTGTGTGTGTGTGTGTGTGTGTGTGTGTGTGTGTGTGTGTGTGTGTGTGTGTATGCACATGTGCGTTCTTCAAGAGAGAGTATATGCAAATGCCTACAAACACTCAAACAGAGACAAATATAACAAATTGCTTCACATAAAATTAGTTTAAAAACAACGGAACAAAAATATTTATAAATTACATTACAAACGGCCACCATTAAGCCACACAGATTGTACACCACTGCTTTAAGTGAGAGCATGCCAGCATTATCAGATTGATCAAAAAAAACATTTGCAGACACTTCATACAAAATTAAAACTAAACTGGATTGAACGTGAAGAAATTGCCTAAAAACAGTAGTATTAGAAAACGTGCATCTCGCAGTACACATTCATGATCATATAACCAGAGGTTAAAGTGGCTTCGGTGAGCAATTGGGTGAGCAGTGGAATTGCTGAAGAAGAGTTTATTCATTCAAGTATTTATATAGCGCCTCTTCAATGAAACTACTCAGAGGTGCTCAAATTATTGGAATGCATGTGTTTACAGGGTTCCATTCATGGATTGGTTAGCAAGCAAGCAAAGAATGACCAGAGCAGTGGGAACGCCATTCCCATGCACTCCCATCCACTTTAAACCCTGCATATAACAATATATTAAAAGCAACAAACTTCGAATGAAAGCAAACAAATATAGACTGCTCAATTAATTAGGCCTACTCATATACCCAGTATATACGGTAATACTATATATCCACCCTTCGATCAGCAAACCAAGCTGAGCTTCTGGTTCCCCGCTCACAGACTGTCATCCGACAGCATCATTCGTTCTCTGTTGCTGGTCCTACAGCTTGGAATGGTCTCCCTGTTACACTGCACTTAATTCCCAGGGGTCACTCCACTCTGTTCCTTAAGAACCTAAAAACTATTTTATTTAGCCGTGTTTGGGCCGGGAGCGTTTCTGAGTAGCCTACCTTGAAGAGGCGCTATATAAATTTCTGAAATAAATAAATAAATAAAATACCATATTCACAGATGAAGCGATAATGCCATCGTAGCATCTCGCATGGCGTATCGACCCACAACCACTTTCCGTGACTACGCTTCATCCGCACACAGTTACGCCGCGTGTGAAGAACCGACGACGGATGACCGGACGCCCAGTTCGTCCAATTCACGGATTCATCCACACCTGGAAGTCAAATGTAAATCACCAAGAGACATTTACATCCATTTACCACAGACCATAATTATTATTCAAGCAACAACAAAAATGTAAATCGCTAACAGACATCATAGACATGTATATCTAGTTACCACACACACACCACTGTCGCTCAAACAACAACAATGTGGTATACAGTATGTTTTTAAAACGAGCAGTCTTTAGACATACACAGTTATGCATACAAGACCAAAAAACATTCATTTGCCCACAGCATCAATACAATGCATCATCAAGAATTCATCTATTCACAGGCATGTCCATCCCCAGCACAGTGAAAGAGTTTTCAGGGTTGGTGAAAGCACAGGTAGCATCTGTGCACGGCAAACGGATTTCTATGCAAGGTGGCTGAATGTAATACTATAGTGCACTAGTCCAGTAACTTGAAGAGTTCAGGTTCAATGCTCACTGTTTAGAGACCATCAGCAAGACCAATTGCTCAGCACTATCAATGTTCTCCAATGATTCAATATCAAATACAGTTGTTTTCAGGGCTTAAAGTGTGCCTGGACGGTCATGGACGGCGTCCATGCACTTATTTTAAAACCTGAACGCCGTCCTGCCACTTATTGGCCAGCACTGACTGGAAAGGTAAGGGGCGTCCAGGCACTTCTTTTGGAAAGGTAAGGAGCGTCCAGGCACTTATTTTTACACACTTCTAGCACTGGTTGTTTTGCATCGCATTATATACAAGGCGGGCCGTAAAAAAAGACCCGCAACGGCTTTTTTGCCAATATCTTCCCCAAAAGTAAGAATTTTAAAATCGAATTTTACAAGCTTAAAGGGAATTTATATTTACACATGATGGCCAGATGTCATCGAAATATTTCAAATGGAACAAAAGTTATATCACTTCTAGTGAGACCGCCCACCGTTTGATTGACAATTCAAAAACATAAAAGTAGAAAAATTGATGAAATTTCTTATTCACATGTTTTATGAAAAAATAAATAAAAGTCAAACTGGTAAAATGACTAAATTTCCTGAGTGAATGTCTTCTGCCAAGATCACAACTTAAGTAGGCTAACCCAGATACACCAACTTGCAAGTACCATCTAATGCTTCATGGGTGTGTCATGCTACAGTATATGCACGTAAATACGCATATACACAAATGTTCATTTATAAAATATGTGCAAGCAGGTATATACATTTGCACACTGGCAAATAAATCTGTGCCCCAGGCCCCATCTAATCGAACCTGCCAGTAAGAACAATAAGAACTTCGTAACACCAATGCTGTTCAAAAATGTTTGATAGGCTTTATTGCTCATCAATTGGCACTAACTGTCTCAATAAAACGAATATATATATATACACATTGTACATTCAAATTATATATATATATATATATATATATATATATATATATTACATGTAGACACACATAAACAGAAAACTTTTCATCTTCTGAACACATGGAATGCAAAAATATATTAAAACCTCTTTTTACTTCCAATCCATGGACGAGAAGGTAATAATATGACTACTCAGTAATAATTATATCCATGCTGAAACCAAAGAAATATCCTATGAAATATCCTATGTTTGATTTGTATGTGCACTTGTTATAGCGTCCCTTCAAGCTCTCTATTATAGCGTTCCTTCAGAGGCACTCCCGACTACAGAGCGGACACTATCAGAGTTTCTCGCCAAAGCTCTGAGCAACTGCGAGTGAAGGACTTGCCAAAGGTGTCTACGAAGCGGCTTGAGGTGGATTCGAACCTGCAACCCTCCAGCTGCACGGCAACGAACATACCCACTCCCCCACCGCACCCCACACACACATCCACACAACATACACACCCACCCACAAACACATCCACACACACATACATACATACACACACATACATACACACACAGGACTTCTCTTTGACGATATATTTCCCTCTTACGCAGTGATGAAATGGTTAAAGAAAAGAAAGACGAAAATTTCCCTACCAGTCTTTCCGTTTGTCCATTCCCACTGGAATTCCTTGTTGCGGTCATGAAGACCGATCCAAACTCCTTCGTTCTGCCACCAAGCGATTGAATTCAGCGAAGTCGAAAGGAAATCGTTTGTCTCTTCGTCGTCGTTCTTTGCTAAACGCGCTCCGTACTAAACATGAATTACAAAACAATCCGTCATTAAAGAAATCTCAAAGCAGCTTTTTTTGGTTTTTGTCTTAAAGACAAGACTACAAAAGACAAAACAAAACAAGATAAGACAAAAAGCAGTTAACCCCAAATTTCGTGATTGTAATAGAGCATTTGTAAAGCACCAAATCAGATGTGACCCAACTCGAGTGGGGAAAGTGTCTTCACTGAGAATAATTGAAGTTTCTGTTGCTTGACGAATTGGTCAGATCAAAGTGAAAAAAGTAGCCCTAAGGGATTGAGGCAGTCAGGGATTCCAGCTGGAGAGATCTCTACAAAGCAGGTTGCCCTGGAAGCATTGTTGATCACTTGCTTACAGAATGGACTTATCTTTACTTTACAAACTTAAAGAACTGATTGATCGATTGATTGATTATCTTTACTCTCGTTCTGATGCTGCTCTGCTAGACATGGATTAAATTAAGAATAATTAGAAGCACATACAGTAACATGCTTTGACCGATGTGCAGACCTGCATGGGAAGGACTAAGTACTACTATTAAGTACAGTAATCGAAATAACTAATATGCATTAATTAATATGCCACTAGTACTTAATGACTAAGTTGATGACACTGAGCCAATGAGAGTGAATAGCCTCTCAGGTGCATACACAGTAACTGACTCAGAGGTTGGCAGGAACCCAGCAATCTCTGTGTTACAAGGGTTGCACTCTAATCAATTGGTCACCACATCCCAACTGAACTGATTTAGGCAAGCCATTAGGTAAGTCCAAAATTAATAGGATAAATTTATCTTATGCAACACATAGATCTGCAAACAGCAACAATGCCTTTCAGCACAAAACTGTCGTCATAAACGTCCCGTCCGAAAAACCACCAAATTGCCCGGCACATGTTTCAACATCACAACACAATTATTTATTCTAGCTATATTGCCTTAGGCAGAATACCCAACTGGCAACAAAAAAGACTTACTTTGGTGCAGAAATTTCTAGCAGTTGTCCAGTACATCTCGTCCTTGATGAAGTGATAGCATTTCTGTCTAAAACTCCGCACAGTTGTAGTCGAGGGAATTTGAAGATCGCATTGTGAGTCAGAAGCATTGCAGAAATCAGCTAAAAAAATCAGAACGCTTCAATCATTACATCTTGTCATGTGAGCTGCTTGAAAATCAAAACTACTCGGAACTGTTAAAATGATTAACTAAATGGGGGCCAAACATGAGAAGCAAAAGAAGAGAAGATATAACTCAAGAACCCTGACCAGTGAATGTAGGCAGATGCAAATCAATACCAAAAACTACGACTTTGGCAATTATAAACTAAGCAAATTTTTGACAAGATAGTTCAAGTAATGTAATATAATAATAAAACAACAACAGGTTATTGACCTAGGGTCCCTGGCACGATCCATTATGCATGTTTACAACTGCGGGTCACTCATAACTGTGGGCCTAGGCATAGGCGCAAGCACGTCCTAAAAGTTGAAGGGGACCAAATGAATCACATCCTAAAAGTTGGGGGGGGACCATAATGATAAAGTCAATGGGACCACTCAAAAGTTGGGGGGGACGCGTCCCGTGGGTCCCATAGGGTGGTTGCGCCTATGGGCCTAGGTGCTAAGGGTGCGACCTTAATGTGTGTCTGTATACCCATATGTTACAACCACATCCCTATCTGACATTTCCTTACATTGCCATCAAAGATTAGATTATTGGTATACTGAAACTGATCACTAATATATCAAATCTCATAGGATCATAAATGAAGCCGATCACTAGTTATATCACTCATATAAACATGTGATAGCATTCTTACGATACTATAGTCAACAATCAATTTACCATGTTCACAAACACCCACCCAAGCCACCAAGCCTAGATGAAAAGAGTTCTATTACACAAATTACATGAAACAAGAAACAATGCTAAAGCCACAGAAAATGCAAAATGGTGAAAAAAAATTACCACTGGCTCGTAATTTAAATGACTTTCTGAAAGGTTTTGTTTCTTGAACTAAATCAAATAACCATATATTTCTGCCAAACTTGTAATAACAGATTCTATTTGTCCAACATTTGAGGTCAAAGACATAAAAGGAAAACACATGTACCAACATTTTGTCACAGTAATATGGGTCATGGGAAAATATTGGTGATGATGATGAAAAAGATTCAGACATTGTCCCATTACACATTCCGACTGCATCACTGATGTGGAAAGCACGTTCATAAGTACTAGTTAGGTAGTTGTTGTTTAAGAGCAACGTGTTATAACAAAGATAATTGGCATCATCCATTGCCTGTATCCTCACTAGAGACGGGCACAGTGGCACTTCAAGAATATTACGTAGTGCACGCTAAAAAAATTTTATTTCGGGGAAGACACATTAATTTTCTGGAGCTTAAAAAAGCACCACACACAGAAGCAGACTGATGATTATTGTTATTTTGCTTAGAAAACCCGTAATCAGAGTAACAAATAATGGTGAATGTGCGAAATCACATCCTCAAATGCAGCATTTCCAGTAACCCAGAAAATCAGGGCAGTTTTAGACCTGCTAAAACCTGTGGCCTTCCCACAGTAAGAGGGAAAATGCACATCATGGCTTTCATCAGAACTTTGAGTCACTATATAAGTATGAACCTGCTGATGTGAGCAGGCAGCAGCTTTCTCCTCCCTCCACCCCAAAGTCTTGACAACAGCTACACCCATCCTGGCACCTGTTAGAGTCTGTTCTTTGTCCGTTCTGGTGCATTTCCTCCTATATCCTGTTACTCAGAAGACCACCAGATACAAAGGGAGAAAGAGGGATCAACGAGAAAGAGACCACAACGCAGGCATGGACAAATACAGAAAAAAGCAGGCAGACCATGCATAGCAATATGTCCATCTAAGGATACAAGAAGAACTAAGTACATAATTTCTTCCTACAAGTAGTAAATATCTTTTCCTTCAACTGCAACCGACCAACTACCATTGCAGCCACTCGCAATTCTATGTTCTCATACAGATTTGTGATCACTGCATTTGCTTCAAAGTTTCCACGGATATCGGATATATTGGTCCCTTGTCACACAATATCCAGACACTTTCTGTCATCTAATCACCAGTTTAACTGGTCGATCCGTAAATGGCAAACTCGTGGTAAGAATTTCTGGATTGGTGTATTCCACCATCACTTATACAGATTTCGTGATGCCATCATATCATGGGGCATATCCTGTGCTGCAAAGATGGGAACACTTTAATCATTTGTTGTCATCCCTCCCCCCCAATGCCCTCCATTCTCAGCACAGAACAATCGAGTCATTCTGAATACGGTGCCAACTGTTAATACAGGATGGAATTTAATCAATCAATCAATTTACTAGAAGTCAACTGCAACAGCACAAAGCACAAATTGGACAATAGACACTATTACAATATTAACCACAATGGCAGGCACTTGGGTTCTACATATGTGTGCAAATTCCAAGTCCAGGGAGGTTTCTTCCAATTCCTTTAAAATGAACCGTTATTAAAACATACAAATTTCATTGTTCCCGGTACGATGTTGCACAATATTTAGTCCTCAGTTCATAAGTACTGTGAGCACATATTATCACATCATCATGAATATGAGGTAGCATCAAGGCAACATTTTTGGGATAAAAACCCTCCAAATGGGCAAGTTCCGCTAATAGGACTCTAATTAGTCCATGCGTAATGTAACAAGATGACAGACCTTTCTGATATTCACAATATACACAGGGAACTTTATTTTACCGCATATAGATGATCTAGCTATGTACACTAAAATTGGAATAAAAATAGAAAAAAACTAGATAACACCCGAAAATAACTAATGACAACAATCAGATCCTGTTTCAGCGTAGAGTTATAAAAAACAAACAGAATAACAACAAAATAGCAGGATTTGGATAAATCAGTGCTCACATGGATTAACTTCCATGATACAGAGCTGAATGACATTATTTAATGTGTGTGCATGCACGAAGTGTTTGTGTCTAAAAAGGTCAAAGCTCATAATCGCATGGATTTTTTTAAATACTTAATTTATTCCATGATATATGACCTGGAATTTATGCAAAATCTGTGAGTATTTGTTCTTTCATATATGCAATGCATCTACATTCTACAATCACTGTAACTTCTAGCAAGGTAGGATGCAGTTTAGGATTGAAGCAGGATGAGAAGAGGGAGGGAAGAGACTGTCAGTAGCCTATATTGATACATGAATTCATGGGTTTGAATAAATTCAATTTGCATGATAGTTAAGAGTTTATGTTCTGAGAATAAGGTCCAGCATGAGATGTATGGATGGCTCCAGATTTGACGAGAGCTTATGACAACAGAGGCCGTTGCCCTCGGAAATTTTTTTTTGCATAATACAGCTCAAATATAGCATGAGAGGCAGCAGGAGGTGCTTTTAAGGGAGCTTCAAGAGTTTCCTGAACAGAATTGTAGAAATGTTCAGATACTAGCATACACATAGAAGCACATACGGACGCCTATATGCAAACATGGCCCACTTTGCCATTGTTAAGGGAAGACAATATCACTCACATAATATAATATACTCCATATGGAGCATGGTGGAGTAGGGAAAATTCAGCGCCTTGGAGCCGGAAGGTTGCAGATTCAAATCCACCTCATGCCGCAGCGTAGGTACCCTGAACAAGTCCTTAACTCGCAAATGCTTATGCACTTCGTCGTGAAACTCCGATTCAGTGCCCATGCTGTAGTCGGGAGCACTTCTGAGTAGTAATTTTGAATGGTGCTATAACAAGTACTTGTACATACATACATGCATGCATCTATTTTTTGCACAGTTTTTTCACATATTTACTTGGCGCATTCCTAGTTCTATATTTGTGCAAGACATAATATTATAAAGGTGAAAGACAGGCATAGAAATAGGAATACATAGAACCTCAGAGACACAGATGGTTAACAGACCAGATGCCTGGTTGGTCATCATAACTGCATTCATACAAGGATCCCACTTACATCTATATCTATAAGGAAGGATGTGACTATGTTTGTATGTATGTATGTATGTATGTATCTGACTTTGTCCAGAATGCACGCTCACAGTTTTTGAGCTTTTCACTCCAAACCTTCACTACTGTGTAGGTCTCGGCACGAGACGCAAAGGCGAGGGGTTGGCGATTCTCTACCACCATGGGGGCCAGGGTGGGGAGCGAAACCCCCAATTTTTTTCCAAAAAGTTTCAGCTATTAATTTGAATTTTTTTTCCTATATAGAGGTCCATCAGAACCCCCCGGATCAGTGGTTAGAAAATCTCTACCACCAGGGGGGCCAGGGTGCGGGGGGTCAAAAACACTGATTTTCGCTATAAATTTTCATTCGCTTGCCACGTATAAATGCAGTAATTTTAACCGTTTTAAAGGTGTCTAAAGTGGAGTGGAGGGGTGGGATGGAGGTGAGGGGTGGAGGTGGTGGGGTGGGGTGGCGTAGGGGTCGAGGGTTGGGGATGGGGTGGGGGTTGGGGTGGGGTGGAGTGAAGGAGTTCGTTGAGGTGGGGTGGAGGGGTGGGTTGGAGGGGGATGGAGTGGGAGGTAGGGTGGGTGGAGTGGGGTGGTGGGGGTAGGAGGGGGTTGGGGGTGGAGGGGGTGTGGTGGGGTTGGATGGGGCGGAAATTTTCGTCAAACCCAAATTTCTCTGGTGGCGTACTGGTATAGAGGTCGCAGTTTGGTGGGGTGTTGTGTGGTGGGGTTGTGGCCGGAGCGGATCGAATCCTAAATTTCCGGGCAACGCCGGGTTACCCCCCAAATTTTTTTCAAAAAACGCAGGTATTTTTTTGAAATTTTTTCCTAGATAGAGGTCTATCAGAACCCCCCGGATCAGTGGTTGGCAAATCTCCACCACCAGGGGGGCCAGGGTGCGGGGGGTCAAAAGCACTAATTTTCGCTAACAATTTTCATTCGCTTGCCACGTATAAAAGTCGTCAGTTTCGCCGTTTTAGAGGTGTCTAAAGTGGAGTGGAGGGGTGGGATGGAGGTGAGGGGTGGAGGTGGAGGTGGTGGGGTGGCGTAGGGGTCGAGGGGTGGGGTTGGGGATGGGTGGGGGTTGGGGTGGAGTGGAGTGAGGGAGTGGGGTTGAGGTGGGGTGGAGGGGTGGGGGTGGGGTGGAGGGGGATGGAGTGGGAGGTAGGGTGGGGTGGAGTGGGGGTGGTGGGTCGGGAGAGGGTTGGGGGTTGAGGAGTGGGGTGGGGGTGGGACGGGGTGGAAATTTTCGTCAAACCCAAATTTCTCCGGTGGCGTACTGGTATAGAGGTCGCAGTGTGGTGGGGTGTTGTGTGGTGGGGTTGTGGCCGGAGCGGATCGAAGCCTAAATTTCCCGGGCAACGCCGGGTACCCCAGCTAGTACTGTATATAGGAGGGACCCATGGTTCACACAGGGGTTCCTACATAATATTTATATACAGTATCTAGACCCACATGGTTCATAAAATCTGATGATCTGACTTCAAGCTGCTTGGGTTCCAAGCCTCGGAAATGGCCACCTAAGGAAGCTAATTAACCCGATGACCTACATAAGATGAATAATCCACAGTCACGAACGCCATACTCCTTTCCTCCCTTCCTCCCTCCCTTCCTTCCTCTCTCCCTCCCTCCCTCTCTCTCCCTCTCTCTCTGTTCCTCCCTTGGACACCTGTTATATATCATAGTTAACTTCAGAGCCGTCAGTGAGAGCACAGCAGTCTAGATTAACTTGCAGAACAGATTTCATACAATGTCATGTATTGAAATCTGGAGAATTTATGGGCAGCAGATCCTTTTGCAGGTTAAATTACCAGAATGTTTTGGTCATCATCACCATCGTCATTTCCTTTGCCAGATATTTGGCAGGAATGGGTGTGAATAAATTATTTTCATTCTACCTGGTAATTTTTTTAAGTTGAATGCTCCTCTCTTAGTTAACCCCTGGAGCATGTAGCCTATAAATATCTATTAGTCCATGGTCTCAGTCTTGTTTATGTTTCTTGTACTTAAAACCTTTCATGAAGTGTGGAATCTGATCAGAGCTCTTGCATTCACTTCTCATGGCAAAACCATCAGAATCTTCGGGGTGAAATATAATTGCCAGAGTCGCTTGGGTACCTACGAACGGTCTTATGTCTTTCTACTATTCTGTTGTCTTGTCATTCCTGCAAATTTTCCACAGTCAATTCATTTATGCTGTGAGAATTCTTTTCGTGTCTTACTTTCACATTGTCCAAGACTCTGATCCCTATGGAAAAATGAGTTGCATCATCTCACATATTTTGTTCAGAGCTCAATTAAATATTTAAAAAAAATTATTTGTGAGTATTTGACAAGACAACTTATATTAGCTTCATCGACTCTTATAAATACGTGCATTTTGAGTGTGCAGTTGTGCACTGTAGAAATACAAACTATGTAGGTCACCCACTCACCCTATCTGTGCTGCTTGCGTATATATCTATATCTATAAGGAAGGATGTGACTATGTTTGTATGTATGTATGTATGTATGTATCTGACTTTGTCCAGAATGCACGCTCACAGTTTTTGAGCTTTTCACTCCAAACCTTCACTACTGTGTAGGTCTCGGCACGAGACGCAAAGGCGAGGGGTTGGCGATTCTCTACCACCATGGGGGCCAGGGTGGGGAGCGAAACCCCCAATTTTTTTCCAAAAAGTTTCAGCTATTAATTTGAATTTTTTTTCCTATATAGAGGTCCATCAGAACCCCCCGGATCAGTGGTTAGAAAATCTCTACCACCAGGGGGGCCAGGGTGCGGGGGGTCAAAAACACTGATTTTCGCTATAAATTTTCATTCGCTTGCCACGTATAAATGCAGTAATTTTAACCGTTTTAAAGGTGTCTAAAGTGGAGTGGAGGGGTGGGATGGAGGTGAGGGGTGGAGGTGGTGGGGTGGGGTGGCGTAGGGGTCGAGGGTTGGGGATGGGGTGGGGGTTGGGGTGGGGTGGAGTGAAGGAGTTCGTTGAGGTGGGGTGGAGGGGTGGGTTGGAGGGGGATGGAGTGGGAGGTAGGGTGGGTGGAGTGGGGTGGTGGGGGTAGGAGGGGGTTGGGGGTGGAGGGGGTGTGGTGGGGTGGGATGGGGCGGAAATTTTCGTCAAACCCAAATTTCTCTGGTGGCGTATTGGTATAGAGGTCGCAGTTTGGTGGGGTGTTGTGTGGTGGGGTTGTGGCCGGAGCGGATCGAATCCTAAATTTCCGGGCAACGCCGGGTTACCCCCCAAATTTTTTCAAAAAACGCAGGTATTTTTTTGAAATTTTTTCCTAGATAGAGGTCTATCAGAACCCCCCGGATCAGTGGTTGGCAAATCTCCACCACCAGGGGGGCCAGGGTGCGGGGGGTCAAAAGCACTAATTTTCGCTAACAATTTTCATTCGCTTGCCACGTATAAAAGTCGTCAGTTTCGCCGTTTTAGAGGTGTCTAAAGTGGAGTGGAGGGGTGGGATGGAGGTGAGGGGTGGAGGTGGAGGTGGTGGGGTGGCGTAGGGGTCGAGGGGTGGGGTTGGGGATGGGTGGGGGTTGGGGTGGAGTGGAGTGAGGGAGTGGGGTTGAGGTGGGGTGGAGGGGTGGGGGTGGGGTGGAGGGGGATGGAGTGGGAGGTAGGGTGGGGTGGAGTGGGGGTGGTGGGTCGGGAGAGGGTTGGGGGTTGAGGAGTGGGGTGGGGGTGGGACGGGGTGGAAATTTTCGTCAAACCCAAATTTCTCCGGTGGCGTACTGGTATAGAGGTCGCAGTGTGGTGGGGTGTTGTGTGGTGGGGTTGTGGCCGGAGCGGATCGAAGCCTAAATTTCCCGGGCAACGCCGGGTACCCCAGCTAGTATATATATATATATCGTATAACCTGTACCTGTAATCGTTCTGCGGTCTGTCAGATTAAATGTCAATAAACGAATATTATTATTATTTCCTTCAAAATGGTACAGAAAATCAGTAACACGCAAGAGGAGACGTACAATGTCGTACATGATGTACCAACACTTTCTTACTCATGTTCCATAGTCCTCTCTCTTATCCCCACCCAGCCCTTCACAAACCATGTGCATGTAGGCATTATAGGGTGAGATGTTTTATGAATAAATTCACCAGATACTTCCAAAAATTTGAAAGAATGGCATTACCATCATCAAGGGGTATTCTGATGGAAAATATGTAAAAGAAAAGGGAAATCAGTAAGTAACTCCTTTGAACAGCTTGACGCTACAATAAATAGCCTGATACATATTATGAAAACATACTTACAAATAAAGCCATAAAGGAAAAGGGCATGGACGGAAAGACCAGACTTGGTCAATCATGTCATAGCAAACAAATGATGAAACAAATGATGAAAGTTTACAGCGACAGACTGGTATTGCTGAGGATGATGATGATGGTCAGGTTGATGATGCTGACATTGGTAGTGATTATGACAACATCATTAGAGTTACTCACATTATACTTGGAACGTCTAATCTGACAACTTCTAGAGCAGCATAATCATAATGCGAACGAGAGTATGAGACATCAATCGTTGGTTGTTTCAAGCGAAACAATAGTCGCAAAATCATTGTAGACAGGACAAGCCGATCAAAGTCCAACAGAGCAGTGGACACACTGGACAGTGGACATTTGTATAGCTCCACAATCCATCCATCAAACTAAGTGCAGAGATTTGCTTCAGGTACTTAATAATAGCAACTGTCATGGTCTCACATCCTTGCTACCCACGTTTAATTTATGTCCACAAAACAGTACTAATTAGAATTCAACTATTGTGCATTTAGCAATTTTAGATGGATTTCATCCTAAAACTGAAATAATGAATCCTTACCTGTGCCGCAGAGAATCATGGCCACCAAAAGTACCCCATAACACTGGGAAGAACTCGTTAAAATATTTAAGTCAGTTTGCCGCATTCTCTTCAAGTAATGTTATAGGTCTATTGGTTAAAAATAATCAGTATAAAATCTGTATTAACTTCCATTTATAACCGCTGTGCAGCACGTGGATGTTGAGCCCTTTACTTCGAACAAACAACAGCGATCAAGTTCAGCGGGCGGAATTTATCAACAATCTAATGAGTCTCGATGAATATTCATGAGTCTTCATGAATATTCATGTTATTAATATTCATGAAGTCATTCTGCCTCTGCATTCCGTTCACAGGTAGCCTAGGTAGGCTAGCAATATTATCGGAGTGACCAAGTTTCGTGTAAACAACCGAGCGACGGAGCGAGTGATGTCCCTGCTATGAATGATTAATTATTGACAAACATATCACATGTCAGGTAGATCGCCAACGATGTTTAACACATGAGCGCTTGAATTCTCACGATGATAAAGCGGGCGGGCGGGGGCAAAGGCGGGAAATAGCATACGCCCAGCTATGAAAATATCACTCATAATGGCTAGCCCAAGTCATCATAGTTGCACCCCTTTCAAAACAAGATCCGTCATGCTCGAGATATTATTGTGCAGTCTACAACAACTTAGCGCCGTGACCATCCGCCGTACTTTGATCTCTCTTCCCAAAGTGTTGCTATTTATCGAGGTCTTGGTACGGTCAGCCGCGGTCAGCCAAATGTTAGCCAAGCACGCTATTAATAGTCAGTGCATCTATCGTGCGCTTCAAGGCACCTTACTCAGTGCTTGCGGAGTGCTGACGCTGACTTGCATATAGTCGGGTCAATCTACGAAAAAACTTCGGTGAACCCTGAACAAATTGCAAGAAAGCGTTTTATGATGATTTTATGGTGCATTGGGTCTGGTGATGAACATACTAAAAGTTGCCAAAAATCGCACCACGGCAAGTGGTCTAATTTTGGCGGGAAAAAAGATGGCCGCCAATTGGACTAGGCATGGAATCTGAAAATGATACAGTTAGGAGCAAATCATGTAATAATTTGCTAACATGCTTTTCTAGACTAATTTGACCCTCCTGAGAACGAAAATCGTGGTTATGAAGCTTGATTTTTAGCGGTTGCATGGGAAAACAAGATGGCGGCCAAAATGGCGGTCTATAATTGATTCAAAAGGTTGTATAGTCGGGTCACTCTACGTAATGATCCGCAAAATTGTAAGAAGGCGTTTTACGATGATTTTCTGGTATATTGGGTTGGTGTTTAACATGCTAAAAGTTGCAAGAAATCGGACCACAGCAAGTGGTCTAATTTTGGCGGGAAAAAAGATGGCCTCCAATTGGAATAGGCATGGAATCTGGAAATGATACTGTTAGAAGCAAATCATGCAATATATTGCTAACATGCTCTTCTAGACTAATTCGACCCTCCTGAGAACGAAACTCGTGGTTAGCAAGCTTGATTTTTAGCGGTTGCATGGGAAAACAAGATGGCGGCCAAAATGGCGGCCTATTGCTTAAAAGGCTGTAAGTCGGGTATTGTATGTGATATGAACACGATTTTGCAATTAAAATTAAGAAGTATGGGTTCTAGGCATGCAATCGAATCAAAGACACGTATGTAGCACTGGAAGAAAACCAAAATGGCGGGAAAATGGCGGTCAGAATGCTGAAATTGCTAAAAGTGAAGTGATGTATGCAATGGAAACATGTCTCAGAAATGGGTGGATCTTTCGAAGGCGGAGGCGGACGAGAAGTGGAATGACGTAGAATGCGAATGGAATCTATCATGCGCAATACCATCCACATCATCACCAGCATCATCTCCATCACAGCCTGACATCAAACGGCGCTGGAGGGGGTTCATTCCACCATCGTCGCACTACAGAAGCCAGGCCTACGGGCACCTGCCGGGAACACTCAAACGGGACAAGAGTTTGCTATCCATGGCGCATCAATGAGCGCACCCCTACGAACCGTACACCCGTGGGAGGCTGCCCCTACCATCCGCTGTTCCATCGTCGTCGTCGCGTGTCCTCCAGCCGTCGTCCAGTCCCAACCCGCACACTACGAACCTCTTCTCTTTGCGCTATTCTCCCCTCGCGTTGCCAGTCTTCGTCTGGCAAAAGGAACGCTAAGAGAACGATTATCTCCCACGGGTGGCCTCGAACGACTGTCTGGCAAGGGCGGTCACCACCACCAGCACCACCACCACCTTGAGATGGAAGTTGTTGAACTATTTTCTGCACTCCAAACGCAGATAATGTTATAGTAGAAACCACTGTTTGCACAGCGATGTTTCAGGGGTTCAGTCTGAATCGATAGTATGAGGGTTGCCGTATACACCTCTTCAGCTCACTGCTCGTCTTCTGTGCTAGGTCCTTCGTGTTGATCTCTTCCATCTCCAGGTGGTGGTGTTGATGGTGGTGCTGGTGGTGGTGACCGCCCTTGCCAGACAGTTGTTCGAGGCCACCCGTGGGAGATAATCGTTCTCTTAGCGTTCCTTTTGCCAGACGATTTTGGCCGCCATCTTGTTTTCCCATGCAACCGCTAAAAATCAAGCTTGCTAACCACGATTTTCGTTCTCAGGAGTGTCGAATTAGTCTAGAAAAGCATGTTAGCAATATATTACATGATTTGCTCCTAACAGTATCATTTCCAGATTTCATGCGTATTCCAATTGGCGGCCATCTTTTTTCCCGCCAAAATTAGACCACTTGCTGTGGTTCGATTTCTTGCAACTTTTAGCATGTTAAACACCAACCCAATATACCAGAAAATCATCATAAAACGCCTTCTTACAATTTTGCGGATCATAATGTAGATTGACCCGACTATACAACCTTTTGAATCAATTATAGACCGCCATTTTGGCCGCCATCTTGTTTTCCCATGCAACCGCTAAAAATCAAGCTTCCTAACCACGATTTTCGTTCTCAGGAGGGTCGAGTTAGTCTAGAAAAGCATGCTAGCAAATTATTACATGATTTGCTTTTAACTGTATCATTTCCAGATTCCATGCCTAGTCCAATTGGCGGCCATCTTTTTTTCCCGCCAAAATTAGACCACTTGCCGTGGTGCGATTTTTGGCAACTTTTAGTATGTTCATCACCAGACCCAATATACCAGAAAATCATCATAAAACGCTTTCTTGCAATTTGTTCAGGGTCATGTCGCAGATTGACCCGACTAATAGGCGATTGTTTCAGTTTAATTAACGGCACTGTGTGATAGTAAAGATCATTAGCGCCGCCCTCCTCCTTTATCCAGGTTTAGGACTGGCACTGCCAAAGTGGAGCAGTGCCGAGCACTAGAGTCGCGATGGTGGCTTATTTAAGGGACGCGCAGGCCTACACATAATAGAACGGTGTGCAAGTCCTTCACTCGCAATTGCTCAGCGCTTCGGCGTGAAACTCCGATGCAGTGTCCACGATGCAGTCGGGAGCGCCTCTGAGTAGAGTGCTTGAAGGGGCGCTATAACAAGTGCATATACATACATACATACATACATACATACATACATACATACATACATACATACATACATACATACATACATGCATGCATGCATGCATGCATGCATGCATGCATGCATGCATGCATGCATACATACATACATACATACATACATACATACATACATACATACATACATACATACAGACAGACATACATACATACATTCATACATACAGGCTACATCTAACTTAATTTCACTTGCCAAAAATTCTCTTGAGTAAGCCGATATAAAGAAAAGGCACTATATAAATTTCAAATGATTGATTAATTGATTGATTGATTGATTGATTGATTGTATAATAAATAACAGTTTCACTGGAACAATTATTTTTTTAGCTTCTGCCTTCTGATGACTCTGATCCGACGTTCCGAAGCTCCAACTAAGACAACACTGTTCTTTTATGATATTTGGCCTCGATTTAGCGAATTGGTAGGCGTATAAATTTAACCAACATGTGGGCCTAACTTTATCTGATGCGTTCATGTCCCGTAATGCCACAGCTGGTTTTTTCCCCCATAGATCTGGCAAGGATGCCACTCCTAGCTTTTTCACCTAGAAATCTAGATCCAGGTTTTTCGGTCTTGTCTAGGTTTTTTGGTGAGGATCTAACTTTTTCGACTTTTTTTACATACAAATTAATTTTTTTAAATGAAAATGCACAGAAGACGTGAAACAAATCGAAAATTTTGTTTATTTAGACCAAAATTGTAAATTCTGAAGCGAAAGACTGAAAAAGAGGGTCATAAGAAATTTTATCGGGAAGGAAAAGAGAGCAAATTTTAGGCTAATCATCGGACGACTGAAAAAAGTCGTCAGAAATTTCAAGCCGGAAAATGGAAAAATCCATGTTTTTTCGACCGAATATGACCTTTTTCAAAATCCAGAGTGGCATCCCTGGTTCTGAGTTGTTCTCAATTATAAAAGAGTATAGGCTACTGCATTAAGTGCACAGACGACTAGGCCTACAGCAGGTTGCAGATTTCTACGCGGAAGTCTATGCTCAGCTTTAAATCTAACTGCGCCTATCGTACGGCCTATAGCCATGTACAGTTAAGGAATTAGGCCTACAATTGATATTTTCCAAAAGTGTCCCGGTTTTTGATGGCCAGAAAATGGTCACCCTACACTAGGCTATAGTTCTTACATTATGAGCTATATAGTAAATGCATTATATTAGTGTAGGCCTACATAGGTGCATACATTTGAGCGCGATGGTTCGTATGCCTCTGTGGTGTCGCGAAGGCGTCAATGGTCTTGTGGGGACTAAATAATTCTGGTAATTGTGAGTCGTGCTCTAGGCTATACCCCGCAGTCGATCGAGTTGATCGATCGAGTCGATCATAACTCGGCCAAGTCGAGTCGATCGAAAAATCGTCGACTCGATCGACTTGCAAGTCGAGTCGATCGTGAGTTTTGCCAAGTCGAGTCGATCGAAAAATCGTCGACTTGCAAGTCGAGTCGATCGTTGTTTCATCGACTCGACTCGACTTAGAAATATTTTACTTAGTAAATATTTTACTGATTCTACTATTTCTTGAAGACGCGAAGTGACCTAGATGATATAAGCTTTATGACGTAATTCAGTTTTTGCACACAAGTACAGCAAATGAATCTTTTGGCAGTGTTGACGATTTCGTGTTAGTGGAAATGTGAAAGTTGACTATAGACGCATGTTTTCGATTTGAGTTGAACGAGTACAGGGACGGATACAGAAATTTTGGAAGGGAGGCCAAAACTTTGGGTCTGGAGCCGACAAAATTCCGCCGGAATTTTTTTAGTCTTTCGCCCAAAAAACTTCTAGAAACCCTTGGCAACTCAGGTCATTTAAAATCTGATGACTTTTAGTCATGTGCTACTTTCTCATCTTCCTGCTCCCGTTGCGTTGATTTACAGCTTCCTGTAACCTGATGGGGAGGGGTACTTCTATGCAAATCTCTAAATGGCGTGGGGGAATGGCCGGATTGCCTCCATTGGATCCGCTCCTGAATGAACATGATACAGATATACTATTATGGGCCTGTATCATAGGCGGAGACCTGGGCCGAGAATTGGGGGGGGGGGACGGAAAGACGCGAGATTTTCAGAAAAATTTCTGACGACCGGCGAAATCTCTGAAAAAAAAATTTTCGCCGCCAAAAAGTTGACCTTTTTTTTTTTTTTTTTTAGTCATCCGGACAAAATCTGGACGAAATATTTCTATTTTCGCCGCCCAAAAAGTTGATGGCCTTTTTTTTTTTTTTAGTCATCCGGCCAAAATCTGGACGAAATATTTCTATTTTCGCCGCCAAAAAAGTTGATGACCTTTTTTTTTTTTTTTAGTCATCTGGGCCAAAAATTTGACAAAATTTTTTTTCGCCACCGAAAACAAGCTTGGCGCTCAAACATTGGGGGGGACAAATGCATGGGCCGCCGTCCCCCCCAACACTTTCTTTGGGGGGACCGTCTCCCCTGTCCCCCCTAGGTCTCCGCCCATGGCCTGTATATATGCATATATAATTATATAGATGTTAATTTTAAGAATATAAAACGGGGCCAATTTATGACGTCACTTCGATTATGATACAATTCTGCAATTAATTAAGTTCACTGAGAAACGAAATTGGGCCTATTGTGACGTCACTTTGATCAGGATACAGATCTACTATCATATAATTTCATTAATTTTGAGAATACAAAACTAGGCCTCTGCTTTATTGTAACGTTACTCTGATTATGATACAATTTTACTATTATATTACAAGTTCACTTCGACAATGATACACAATGCACTATAGGCCTAAAGAAGTGTATTTTGAGAATATAAACAAGGCCTATTTTGACGTAACTTCGATTATGATGCAAATGTAGGCTACTAGGCCTATTATAGCAGTGCATTCTGAGAAAACTAAATTAGGTCTATTGTGACGTCACTTTGATTATGATGCAAATGTACTATTATAAAAGTGCATTTAGAGAATATAAACACGACCTATTGTGACGTCACTTCGTGTATTAAACGTATCTACCAGTATATTATGTTCATTTTGCGAATATAAAACGGGGCCTTTTATATGACGGCACTTTGATTATCATACAATTATATTATTAAATAAGTTCACTGAGATAACGAAATTAGTTTATTGTGGCGTCATTTCGATTATGATACAGATCGGCTGTCATATTATTTCATTTTTATAGTACAAAACTGGGGCTGGTTTAAATGCAACATCGCTCTGATTATGAAACAAATCTATTACTATACGTCTAGTATGAGAATATAAAAATTAGGCCCATTTTGACGTCACTTCGATCATGACATAGACCTACTATTAAAGAAGTTCATTTTGAGAATAAACTAGGTCTATTGCAGCAAACTTCGATCATGATACAGATCTACTATTATAGAAGTACATTTTGAGAGTATAAACTATAGGTCTATTGTGACGCCACTTCGATTATTACACAGATCTACCGTAATAATTATTGAAGTTCATTTACAGAATCCAAAACGAGGCCTAATGTGACGTCACTACGATTACACTGCAAATCTACCATAAATTCACTGAGAATACGAAATTAGGCTTATTGTTACGTCACACAGATTATGACACAGATCTACTATCGTATAATTTCATTTTGAGATCACATAACCGCAGAGGTGAGCAAGAGACAAAACTAGGCCAAGTCGACGCGAAGTCGATCGAGTCGATCGTTGGCCGAGTCAAGTCGATCGAGTCGTCGAGAGGTCGGCGAGTCGACGAAGTCGATCGAGTCGATCGTCGGCCGAGCCAAGTCGATCGAGTCGTCGAGAGGTCGGCGAGTCGACAAAGTCGATCGAGTCGATCGTCGCGCGAGCCAAGTCGATCGTAGCCCACGACTCGATCGACTGCGGGGTATACTCTAGGCCTACTACAATTATAGCCTTATATTATTAAAAGAGATGCGCCGACACACAATGCAATCTTAGGTCTGCCTGCGGGTCTAGAAATTTAGATTGATGAGGAAAAGCAGTTTGACCCATAAACACAATGTCATGTATAAGCACAATATCATAGACCAAGCACTATTAATCACCAAATATAGGAAGTAGGCTATATCTCTTTCAAACACTGAAGCACATCGATCTACTGGCCCACTCTTATAAACATAGAAATGCATGGGCCTGTAACAATGGCCATCTAACATAATTATAGGCCTAAAGCTAAGCTGTCTGCAGATGAGTATACCGAGAAGGCCGCGTTGCGCTGTTATATTTTATTGGCTTGCAAAGCAAAAATATAAGCCACATGATTTGGATTAGTTACAATAAATAGGTAGGCTATAACTGTTTAGCATTAGGCTACGTTAAATATGCTACCTAGTGGTAGCTATAATTTCCCTGTGTAGGATATAATCATTGTACATTAAGCCTATACAATAGTCTGTACACGATCACAGGGCTCAGGTCTAATTAAATTCCACGCACTTATTTTCAAATCTGAGCATCGTCCTACCACTTATTAGGCCAGCACTGGCAGCACAGCCTGGAATGGTATACGGGCGTTTCAGTGGTCCAATACTTTATCTACACTTTATAAGCACATGCACGATTATCTCAATTCAGTAGGCGAAGCTGAAGTCGGCCACTCGACCGGTGCGGCGATGACTCCCGTCTGCTCCCGTCTTTGCCTTCAACTCCATCCGTTTCGTCCGCAGAATTTCCGACGACCAGTCCGGGTGGATGGTGAAGGTCATCGGCATTCGGGGAATTGTGTTGTAGAAGAACGTGTCGCTGCTCTGGATGTGATTCCGACCTGGTCTCCTCGCTACCTCTTCCACTGGAAGAACGATATTCGTTGACAGACGCTTCGCAAGACATCCACGTCTGGAAAAAATATAATGCCATTATGCCTTCTATATATATGGTTCGTACTGAACTAATTAAGCTTAGGCCGATAATTATAATACGTAGCTCTGCAACTTACCGAATAGATATATGATCGTGTGCGTATTTAAGGATCCACAAAATAAAGAAATAATTTCGGAAATTTTAAAAACTATTGTTGGGTATTTTATCCAATGTAAATCCACGAAATGGAAAACCTCCTCTGAAAATTTTGATTCCTATGATTCCTATCCAGGGGCGTAGCCCCTGGATAGGAATCATAGAATCCTCTGGTAAAGACATTTTAAAGACGCTACTAAAACCCGATGACATATTATAGGCAGATAATTGGAAATAAAACGCAGTGCTCAAATGATATGATATGGGAATAAAGCGAGCTGAACGATGAAAACTGTTGAAAGGTTAATTGTGGCCTAACGATGTTGCGGGAAAAGGAGCAGACTCAGCAGAGAACACTTGACTGATGCCAAAACAACGGTTAGGTCTACAATAATTATCTATAGGGTACTGTAAATGAGATAATTAGGCCTACCGGTATTTGGGAGATGTCCTAATTTAGATCAAAATAGGGCGAGTCATGGTCGAGGACGTGATAAGATATAAATTAATTGTCTAATAAAAACGGAAGAAACTTTAAGGTGGCCTATTCATGCAGCTACAGAAAGATCTTGCGAATTGGATGGATGCAGAAAGTAACAAACGCAGAACTGTATAGGCGAATAGACCACACAGAGAACCTTATGCAGAAAATAATAACCAGAAAGCTAGATCTCTTCGGCCACATATGCAGGATGGACAGCAGCAGAAAGATCAAGACAGTTGTGCTTGGAAGAATGGAGGGATCCAACAGGAAAGGACGACCACACAAGGAATGGCTGGATAACATATCAGAATGGTGTGGAGCACCATTACAGGACCTAACACACGCTGCCTTGGACAGACAAACCTGGCGTGGAATAACGAGAACGGCTCCGAGCACCTACGGGCATTGGTCCCTCGGTTGTTGATGATGATGATTCATGCAGGTTCTTCAATGCAAGAGTTGTAATAATATATCATTATAGCATCCTCATTGGATGCCATCACAACCCTTTTCAGAATAAGTCAGGAATTAGTTATTGCCATATTGAGCACAGTGGCGGCGCCAGGATTTCAGTTTTGGGGGCTGAATCCTCGCGGAGGAAATTTTCCATTTTCATCCACAAAAATTTCTGATGACCTTTTTTATTCACTTGGTCGAAATCTCATGGACGTATTTCATTTTTAGGGGGCCTAGCCCCCGGGTGGCCTTTTTAGGGGGCTTAACCCTCCTAGCCCTCTGGTGCCGCCACTGATTGAGCATACCCAATTAGGCCAAATATGCATATAGCTTCTAGGCCTATAAGGCTATAACACAGATTATTATATCTTAATTCTGAACCACTTAAACCTAGTTAGTAAGGATTGCTCAATGTATACACTGCATGGTTTGTTAAGAGTGGATTGCATGATTCTGACAAGTATATGAAAAAGTGGCTCACTTTATTCTGAGTGGATCTCCCGGAATCTCCATCTTCCATCCGTGTATCTTCACCTGTTCGTCATAATCCAACGGAAACTCCATTCCCAATCCATCTACCGCCTCTCCCGCTCGCTCTCCCTCCTCTTCCTCTCTCCACCGATGAGGTGTGGGACCCGACGGACGACCTCTCCTACGAATATGTTCCTCCCTATCCGCTGCCCGCGCCACCGCTGGAGAAGGGTCAACGAGGGTCGCCGTTGTCTGACGCTCAGGTCCGGCCGACTGGACTGACCGCTTGACCACTTGCGATCCTGGACGCCGGATGACCGCGCTTTGGACTCTAGTTGCATGCCCATCAGTGGTCAATCTAAAGGAAGGTGGAGAAGGCATTGGCACTGCTTGAGGTGCTTGGACTGGTCCCGGTGAGGTACCTTCGGGTGCAAGATCCTTGAGGGCCCCTCCACAAGAGGTACTCGTCTCGGCCAACCATCCCCTTGACTTCACCCATGCGCTGGAGGCCCGTCCCCGGGTCGCCTGTACAGAACTCCCTACTCTCTGCAATCGGCTGTAGGGCCCTAGCTCCTCGGGTGACGGCACCCCCGGCTTGCCTTCAACTGCGGACTTCGATCTGACTGAGAGAGGCAAAGGCCCTGATGGTGGTCGTGGTCTGAAGGAGATCTTGGATGCCTTTAATTCCGCTTCGTCCATTAAACCAGGTTCGTCGCTTTGACCTTTCCCAGACGTCTCTTCCCTCCTTTGACCTTGGCCGGATGTCTCTTCTCTCACGCTGCAACATTGCCGAGGATCTTGGAAGCGATTTCTTCTGTAGCGGTATAAGCATTCTTTGGCTGTAAACACAATCCAATTCTAATTATTATATTCCTTGTCGTCTAACTTATACACTGGATGAAAGTCTCTGTTGCAGCTTAAACTCATTTTAAAATCTGTGACTGTGTTTTTCATGCGTGTGCCTGTAGATTCTATGAATTGACCTTTATATATTTAAATGGCAGCTACTAAACCTATTTAAATATAACAACACATGCATGCACTTTAGACACATAATGTGAAAAATAGGTCCTTTTGATAACAGGAAACACTGAGATTCAAAAGCTATGAGACACATGGCCAAAGGCCCAAACAAGTTAATCACTGAGCCGCAGAAGCAATGAGACCAGTCATAAATAGACCTATACTATATATTATACATAAAATAAATAAAGAAATAGATTTATTTACTGTATAATTACATATATAGACTTACATGATTATAAACAGACAGACTGACAAGCACACTTGCTTTCTATAGGATAGTCGATTATGCAGAGCCATAAAATAGATTTACATCAAAAAATTTGCCCATTTTCCATGCACTGCCAGTTTCTCTTATTACATTTGTTGTTTTCAACTGCTTAAAGTTGTCTTACGATTGTTATGGAGTAATAAAAAAAACGTGCCCAGAAGATCTTTTGTGTAGGCTGCTCACTTCTCGGTCAATCTGTATATCGACCCTTCTCATTGTGTGTGCGTGCTTATATTTAGACGTTGCGTATGTTTAGCCTCTTTGTTGTCTAGAAACAGCTCTATACTATACTTGGCGAATATGCACATATCGCTGTCAGCAGTGACGCCAAACCCTAGTAAATGAATTATTGTTAGCAAGAGACTGTAGAGACATAATATTAATTATGTGCAACTTCAATCTTCAAGAGACTTTAAGTCATTGTTGCATCATTATTCATATAAAAAGCCTAGCAATCATCTGACGTAACAGTATACTAACAGACAGACAGACAGACGGACGGACGGACAGGCAAAACTACGCACACACAAACACATGTACACAGATAGTGCCTATATAGGGCTTCCCTTGACTATGCGACACCTCCCAAGCTGTTCTCAATTTCAAACTTTTGAAGACTGTTTTTTTCGCTTGATCTCGGCCGGGAGCGCCTCTGTGTAGGTACCTTGAAGGGGCGCTATATAAATTACGATTGATTGATTGATCAGGCAGATAGGCATATACTAGAGCTTGAGATTATAACCGGAAGTCCTACTTATTCCTGCAAGGAATATAGAGATCTAGTGAGCCATGGCTACTCCAGGAAGTTACGAAACACTGCGATGCAACATATATTTAATCTTGTTTTGCTTATCAGTTCTGATATGTGAAAGAAGCTCCCCTCCTCTAATCGCCTAAACGACCTAAACGACCATACACTTGATAATTCATTGAGTGTACTATACTGTAGGCCTACTTGAACACAAATTATGTTGCCGACAACACTCTATAACCATTCAATCTGTTAATGCGTAAAGCAAGTTATCAGTTATGAGTCTAAGTCTATAACCGTCGTCGGCATACCCATCATGAGGTGGCAGACCATCATGACCATGTCTTAGTAACCTTATCACTAGCTGAACTATTTACGAAGAAGTTGCAGGACACGAGCCCATGCATTAAAAAAAACAGATTATAACTTCCCAGTCACTTAAGTGTAACCTGTACTGTATAATAGGCCTACGCTGTGTAGGGGAAGCTGGGGCATGTTGGATTACCGGGCATAACAACATTATATGGTCGATCTTATCACATATTATTGACAACTGAATTAACGTTGACTTACTGTAACTATCGAGCTCCGTCTCTCGGTTACTCTTGTAGGCGTCAATGGCCGGCGGATACCAGGCGTAGACCACCTCCTTCATCCTCCTCCTCTTCTACACGTACCAGTTCACTGCGCATGACAGAAGCATACACTTGAAGAACAAGAATAAAAGTTTCTAAACACCTTATCACATAGTCTGGGAAGTATTTAAAAGGCATTTCCTGGCTGCGCTTTCGATTCAAAGAACAGGATCATATAATTATGGCCTAGTGCATGCAGTCATAATATAGGGAGCCATGCAGGCTTCAAGCAAATTATATATAATGCATGCATATATAATTATATATATATATACATGTATCATATAGCCTCTCCACAGGCTACACATATAACATTATATTATCTAAAGATTATAGTTTCGGATAATAATAGAGACGATGACTATGAACATAGGCGTAGGAGACGGGGGTCCAGAGGGGCAATTGCCCCCCAAATTTCGGGCAAATGTGTTTTTCGGGCAAAAGAGGCATGGGCGGACAAACCTTTTTTCGGGCAAACAGGCATGGTAGGATTTTTCGGGCGCACAGAGGCAAAAGAGCTATATTCTCAGAAGATTTGTACGAAATGACTAAAAAAAATAAAAACAGAAGAAAGGTCATCAGAAAATTTGGCCGCAAACGTGAAAAATATTCCGTGACCCGCGGTCCGCCCCAAAAAAATTTAAGTGTACTTTTCGGGCAAAAGTGAAATCTTTGCCCCCCCACTGCCGAAATGTCCCTACGCCTATGACTGTGAAACATCGTTGATATTTTTATGCTTATCATTCGATCAATTGGAAGTTATATAAAGCCACAGCCCCTTAAAGGTAGCTTACTCATAAGCGTTCACGACCCAGGCCGCGTGGACGAGAAACTCCACTTAGCATGCTACTTTTCCCACTAGCATTCGAAACCTTGGCAATCGTCTGGTTTTATTCTAGGAACTCAATAGGGTCGCTGTCTAAGAGGAATTTCTAGTGACTTTAAATTCCAAATAAAGTAGCCACATGGGGCAAGAGTGGGAACTTACTAACTGGAAAATTGAGTCATTGACACCTACTTTTTAATTATGCTGCCTTTGGTTTTTAACAAATTTCTGTCCACTGGTAATGATTCCAATGATACACGCAGTGAAACGGAGAAATTTACATTAAATAGAAGCATCTATGAAGAAATCCATATCTTAATTCCATGCTCTGCATCTTTCGATCCATTGCTAGAAATTAATCGTGTTCCCCTCATTGCACAAAAATATCTGCGGGCCCTCAATGCCCCCATGCAACTCGTTGCTTCTTCCAACATCTTGCAATTACCATTCAGCGCTTCAACGCCGTTGCTTTTCTTGGCACTTTTGTTCAGCCAAAACACCCACATCTCACGGGCCTAGTACTTGGACTCGGAGTCAATAGGCCTTTATGTACATAAATATTTATTCACCGCGTCATGACAATGAGAAAGAGGGCCACCCCGTGTGCATATCATGGTACGAATCGAATAGACTATTTTTAGGCCATACGTTAATTAATTTTTATTAAGCTATTATACACTTTCTATACGTTAAGATACGTGTCTAATTAAATGCGTTTTTATTTTGAGTCTGTCAACATTTGTCAGAATCAACACCAACTAGGTTATTGAACACGTTTAAAGGAATGCAAAATCGATTATAACGCTCACATACTAGGCCTATGCATATTTAAATTTCACTTGCGGTCAAACGGTAGGCCTACAGGCAATATAGGCATATACTGCTTCACCTCTCCTACTTTTCAAAGCAATTTACTTCTGCACTTTTGTCCTTTTTCTAGACGTGGAGTAGGGGTAGGTTAACATTGCTACGACATCACGTGACAATCCAGTTTCAATCCTTGTGGCCATGGCAGTCACCGAGTGATGGGTCTTAGGCGTTGGTCCATCTTTGGCTGCCTTCCCCTAGGCCTACTTAGAAGTGTTATTCCACCCTTAAAGCCAATAGAAAGGTGTTCGAACTTGACGATCAATTAATTATACGATCATGTCTTCGATTGTGAATTGTAATAAGTTGCACCTATGCCAGACGTTACGATAATTTTTGTCCGAATTCTCCCCGCGGATTGTCTGCAGGCTATATCCTTCTGGCTGGCTGTCATGAATTTTTCGCTGACGTTCATGCTTAGTTATTACACCTCTCTGCGAGAAACAGTGAAAGACCCTGGGCTATTATAGTCTATGGTATAAGGAATATCACCATCAGAAATCAGTTATCCCTTATTCTTTCGACTGCATCATTCTCTAATATTGAAAGGCACGTACGTGTTTACATCCTACTGTAGGCCTACATGACATTGTTGATGATCTTATTCATTAGGCCTACAGAGCTGGCCGGGTATCTAATTCGAAACATCTGTAATTAACGGCATTAGTTTCACAAAGTGACAAAGAGAACCTCTGTCCGCAGATTGGGGCATACAAGCACAGCAAGACGTGTCTATGCTGTCTAACGACACCTTGGCCAGCCTGCATGATCATTTGTGACTTTCATCACCTGCCACGGCTTAATTGGCCTCGGCTTGACTTGGTCAGTAGGTGTGACCTGAAGCGATAAGAGGTCAACCCCAGCCCATGCCTTCCACCACTGATGTCCCATTGAGTTGGCAGTTGCCAGTTACTTCAAGCGAACCTTGGATTCTTGATCCGAAATAACACATTAGAAATCACCAACCCCCAGTTTACGTCCAAAAACGTCAACCCCCACCCATTTCTGGAAACCGTGGGAGAAACGTTCTTCCAACCCCCCATTGATAGACGCCACTGGAAGGTTCCATTAAAGGCTTGAGCAGCTATATATAGTTTCAAGCAGGCCTATTGTGGGGCGCGGTGGTGTAGGGCCGTAGAGGTATATGCTCAGTGTCTTGGAGCCGGAAGGTTGCGGGTTCGAATCCATACATCAAGCCGTCGCTTAGGGACCCTGAGCAAGTCATTCACTTGTAATATTCGGCCTATAATTATAGGCCCATTGCTCATGCTCTTAGGCGTTTAATTCTGATGCAGTGCCCGCACTATAGTCGGGGGCGCTTCTGAGTATAAATCTTGAAGGGGTGCTATAACAAGTGCTCACAACATAGGCTGTATATAAAATACACAATGTCATATACATTATACACATAGGCCTACCCACACACCACACGCCTATAGGCTATAGCTTACCTTTGTAACAAGTTGCTAAACGAGTCCACACGAGCTCCGAACTCGGACACTCGTGGAACGCAGTGAATCGCCAATCGCAACTCCTACTTTTATAGTAGGCTATATTCCAACCGCCCGTAATTAGCCACGGCCTTCTCTAAAACGGCGCTATATTATTATCTGCCGTTGGCAAACATATTAATTATTTACCGCACGATATCCAGAAGAGCTGAAGAGGCCAACTGAATTCTTCGCTGACCCAAAGCGTCGAACCTTGCACCGTTAAATACACCGTCGACGACGGTGACCTATCGGCTGAGAGCAATCTACTCAGGCATCTGCTTCAGCCAGAACCAATTAAGCGGCTGTGCTTCAAGTTCCACTATAAAACACCGATAGCAAACGTCACTCGACACCGCGTTTCTAAGGACGCTCTTCTCAGCCCGCTGTTGGTTGCCCGACTAGTCTCTGAGAGCACCATATGCTCACTACTCTAGGCAAAATGACCCTAATCATCTGCATATAAATTGCATGCACAGGCATACACGACTTCACACCAAACTGTATTATATATATATATATATTTAATATATATATATATTTATTTACACACATGCGCACGCACACATACACCCAGATGCACACAATAAGCTTTACACACTTCAATGCCAGTCTTGAGTGTCCACTGTTTAGAGTGTAGGATTTAGTTTGAAGTAAGTAACTAAGTACGGTACGTAAGTGTTGACTCAAGTTCACAGTAGTTTTTTTCTGAGCTACAAATGAAAGAAGTGTGTACATTGAAAGAGAAGATTAGTCAGAAAGTATCACACAAACTTCACATTTGATCATCTGCCTCTAAGATAACCCTGTTGTGTGCCTTTGGCCGAAAGGGGTGAGGGGCTCCATCTGCTTCATTTGAAGGGGGGGGGGGTAATTAATGGAGCAACATATGCTCAGGGTTGTGCACAACTGAGGTAAAAAGTTATGTCTGCCCTTACGCAAAGCTGGTAAAAAGAGTATTTGGGGGCATATCCCTGTCATGAATCGGTTTAATACAATCTGAAAAGCCTTCTTCGCCACAAGGACGAGTAAATGACACCATTTCCGGTTGACCTTTGAGCACAAGTGTGATTTCACATAATGCAATCCAAGACCATGCAGTCCATTGCAGCAAATTGAGCCTGTCGTGCTTGCAACCAGAAAGTACCAATGTGCATTTTTATAGTGAACGAGCTCGAAATAGTAAATCCCAAAATTTTTATCACAACGGTCAACTCTTGTTATTCCCGGGGCCAAAGCCGACTTGTTTGTCATGCACTGTCTGCAGACAGTCAGTGATGCCAAGATATGTGTAAAAGTCTTCATCTCACGAAATATTAGCAACGTAATCTAGCGTAAAATAATACTGCAAGCATATGCAGCGCTTTGTGAGCATCAACATGCTTACTGATGAAACAACACGAAAGTAAAGTTGAGAACCTACATATTCAGCATGCTCAACAGGTTTTATAGATGTGCACAAGGACAAAATCCAGAGCAGATAATGAGTTTGTCCTAAGCAATACTGACAACAGTACTGTATGAAGACAAAGTTAAACATTTAGATGGTTTTATTAAAACAACAGCCAGAATTACACGATCATCCATCTACACCGACTGTCTGATTTTCTGTCACATTTTCTTTTCTACATCTGCTCATCGCACAGATACCAATTCAGATTTTTTAAAATTGTCGACCTCTTGACATCAATTAACGACTAATTCAGTCAAGAAAATCCTCTGCTAACAATCTACGTGAAGGTGTAGCTGTCTATGTGAAGGTGTGTCTATGTGAAGGTGTAGCTGTCTGCGTTACGGTGTAGCTGTCTACGTTACAGTGTAGCTGTCTATGTTACAGTGTAGCTGTCTATGTGAAGGTGTAGCTGTCTATGTGAAGGTGTAGCTGTCTATGTGAAAGTGTAGCTTGGTGCCTCCAGAGGAGTAGGTCTTGGCCACGGACGACGTCTGTGGCGCAGTTTTCTTTTCAAACTGAGATGTCTCATCTGTTTATTCTTTGGTCCCAGATGATAGACGAGCGTCTGACGTCGCAAGATGTCGCTCAGCTCCTCATCGTTGCTGTAATCTATGCCGGGCTCGTAGCGAGGGGCAACTTCGTCGGGCTCAGTCAAATCAACGCCCCCTTCCACCAGCGCCTTCTCGAACAACTGGAACTGGAAGCAAGTTAAAAGTGAGATACTCCAAGGCTATGACGTGCGACATTTAAACAGAGATTCTTATGATTTCACTCGTAGAAATTTCATTGTAAAACGATCTTATTAAACAGTTGTTTGTTCTTCTTTCGTTGTATGGAAGTTCTTGACAAACTGTTAAGTTTATTCACCAGATGTCTCCTAAAGACAAGGTTCTAAGTACAGTGTAGGTAGTCATCCTTTAAGGATGTCTAGGAGTGGAGGGGAGTAGACATGTAAACACAAGGTGAGAATAGTTGGATCAATATCTAAATCTGGCATACAGCTTTTTCAGTATTCGGCCATTCGGTACGGAGATTTATATAGTGCCTCTTCAAGGTTGTGAATGCCAGTATATCCCGTCTAAGCAACATCATACAGAAACACAGTAATTTTAATTTTCGTCTATGCAATCAATAGACAGACTTCAGACAATATATCAGTGTATTCCAGTGCAATAAAATACATTTTCATAAGGAACCGAACAACAACCTGTAGGAGTTCAGTGCACAGGTTTTTAAACGTAAGAAAACCAAGTGTCTGCACTTCTCCCACAGTGGCTTCGTAGAACGTCAAGAATCGATGTCGTATTCATGAGTTATCTTTATCATGCAACAGACAAATAGCTCATAATGTTGATGACTTCTACTCATAGGCGTAGGAGACGGGGGTCCAGAGGGGGGCAAATGCCCCCCCAAATTTCGGGCAAATCTGTTTTTCGGGCACGTAGACCCGGGAAAATATTAACCAAACTTCTTGAAGTTCAACATTCATTAGTATACCACATTATCTCCCAGTTCCATCTTGCCCGAATCGAGTTAAATATTAGCTCACAACAACCATGGTCAGCAGAAATTCCCGAAAAAGTTCTGAATTCACGGTAGCATTTTATAAATATAAGCTTAATGGCGAGAATGACAGCAAATTCAAGAGTCGAAATTTGCCCCAAAATCTTGCCCGAATCAAATTAGATATTAACTCACAACCATTGATGGCAGAAATTCATGAAAAATTCTGAATTCACGGTGGCATTTTGTAAATAATGGCGAGAATCGAAACAAATTCAAGAACCGAAATTTGCCCGAAAATCTTGCCCGAATCGAGTTAGATACTTAGATAGCCTACTAGATCACAACAACTATGGATGGCAGAAATTCCCGAAAAGTTCTGAATTCAAGGCAAATAATGGCTAGAGTCGCAGCAAATTCAAGAGCCGAAATTTGACAAAAAATTGTGACTATTCGTGGAATTTTTGGGGAAATTCACAGCATGCAAGCTAGGTGCAATAGAATACGGAATTCACTGCCTGAATGACATCGAAATTTCTACTGGTCATGAGGCAGAATAGACACGATAATCTTGCGATCATCAACATTGAACGTGCAGATCTTGGTCTGCTCTCTGAAAATTTACAATCTTTTCCTTCTTGTCAAGTGTGCGGCAGTGGCGGTTCTAGGGGGAGCCAGGGGTGCTAAACTCCCCTAAAAAGGCCATCCATTTTTTCCCATGTAGAAATGAAATATTTGAACGAATAAAACCTTTAGCCCCCCCAAAAAACTTAAATCCTGGCGCCGCCATTGATGTGCGAGATCACTTGCACTTGATAGCTCACTTATATTACGGGAAGGATAATACCTTAACTGAGCACATTTCCAAAAGCACACATTCCTCTTATTTTCATTTCAGGTGTCTCAGGATCTTTCGCCGTTCTGTCTTCACCCATTGGCTTCCTCTCCGTGCTCACATACAATCTAAGTTCCTCACTCTGATCTTCAAGGCTCTGCGGGGTTTGCCCCAAATATCTGACCGACGTTATACTAAGGCCTCACTAAGCTTCCTCCAACCGTCCACTTCATTCATCCAACAGACTTGACTCTTGCTTCCGCCTTCTAGAACTGCAATGGCTCAGTCTTGATCATTTGCCTCAATTGGTCCTTCTCTTTGAAATGAGCTTTCTCCTTGCGTTCGCTCTATACACTTTCTGTGGCAGTCTCTCTTCTTCATTCTCTCATCTTAAAACCTGCCTCTTCGAGGGCGGTTTTGCACACTAGAAGCGCCTCTGAACGGTTCACCCTACTAGAGGTTCTTTGTAGATGATTAGATACAATACAAAACAATGTACAATTATGAATTTAATAAGTTGCTCGTGTGAAGTTTAAACTGGTTAAGCGACAGGAATATACATATTATTACATAGGCTACATAAAAAATTTGCATATATGCCTAAAAATATCCAGCCTGGTCCCTATAATATGGCCGAACCCCGGTGTATTTGTCCTTTGTCCCCGTGTGTGGGTGCAAGAACAGAGATGGCTATGTGTGCACGACGTCAATTATTCTGGGTTTAATTTTTCGGGCAAAAGTAAAATTTTTGCCCCCCCACTGCTGAAATGTCCCCTACGCCTATGCTTCTACTCATGTGGTACATACAGCAAAATTTTGGTCTCTTGAGCTTCCGATAAAATGAAATAGAGCAAATGGCCCAATCACAGCCAATGTAAACACATACAATCGTAGCTCTGCTTTATTGAGCTTGCTTATTTTGATGCCAATTTACTTCTAATGCACTTTCTTATCCTTTATGCACAGTGGGCTGACAGACACTTTTAAGTCACAGGTCAATCTGCAGCTCGATGTTATTGGCCTAGAACTTTGTAACTGACTGAACAATCCATAACATAATCAAATAGAAATGTCACCTGGTCCAATGTGTCATTTGGTAGGCGGCAATAAACAGTATCTGCCATGAAAAAAATTTATACATATATAATATAGAAATAGATAAAACATATGGCAAATAAAGTACCTTATCAGATTTCTCACTGTTTTCTCCTGTGTGCAGAACCATTGCTGTTATACCTGATTCCTGACATCTCTGCGCCAGCACACGACCTATATTCTGAGCAGCTGATAAGTCGGTCATACTGCAAAGAAAACAGTTTCTTCTCAAGTCATTTAAAGCTCTAGACACCATAAATAAACTAGTTTCACACCAACAATACAAATGAATTAACAAACAAATATAAAAAATTTCATTAGTCTTTTTATTTTTTATATCTCGCATTTGCTAAAGCACACCTTCAAACTTTCTACTAAGTGATGCTCCCAACTATAGCGCAGACACTGCATCACAGTTCACACCAAAGCACACGAGCAATTGTAAGTGAAGGACTTGCTCAAGGTCCCCTAGCGGTGGCTTGAGGTGGATTCAAACCTGGAACCCTCTAGTTCCAAGGCACTGAACCCACCACTACACTATCGCGTCCCACAAGTCAGACATTATTGCACTGTCCAGCACTTTCAATAAATTGAGAAAACTGCGTTGCTTTCTGCGTAGGAATACGTCTTTCTACCTGACTTCACGTCAATCTTGTAAGGTTGAGCTAAAATATTACAGACAAACAATTTAAACAGAACAGCTTGGAATTTATCGTCTCACAAATTTTAAGACTTTATATGGCGTTTTAAAAACCGGATTAAAAAAAGGATTAAAAAAACTACAGACACACCAAGTGACAAGAACAATCACCCTAAAAATCAGATGACTTCAAAAAAGAATTTCATATTGGGCAAACTATACAGTGTTCGTTAAAATTCAAATTATATACACCACTGTGAAAGAAAGGGATGTCACGCAGTGCTCAGTGTCTGACCTGTACAGACGGCGAGCAATGGCCAGTTCTTTGGTCGACGCAGTGACCACTCTCGTACCAGAACAGTGCTCGACGTAGGCAGTCGTGTGTCGATTGGTTCGTTCAAACACGACCCTACAAACGAATGCAAACCAGTGCAGGTAAGTAACACAAAAGAAGTCTTGGCAGAAACAACTAAGAGTTAAATTAACGACTTAACCGATCATTCTCCAAAGCAAAGTCTGTCATTGAGGCAAATGACATCATCATTTTAGTCATTTGAAGGAACTTGCAATTTCAAACAATATAGACAAAGCCTATGCTATCAGATTACGCTATGCTTGTATATCGTCCGAGTGGTTTCGTGATGCTGTGTTGCGCCAATTTAAAAAGTATCTCTGGTTTTTATATTCAGATGTTTATGTCTAAGATTATGTGGCATCATCTCATACATGAAACTTCCTAAATTCACGGCCACGTGCCATGACATGCACTAGTACTGAACAGTATTATTGGTACAAACCATAACGCATAACGGTAGATTCACAGCACAGCAAAGCAATCTTTATACGCTCTTAGGACTCGCTGACGCAATTGAGATGAACCATGCTCAGATACAATGACTGGAAATGGATTTTTCACTAAGATGCTCTATAGATGACTTGACCGACAGAAATATTTCAGTAATTTCACTAAGCTTCTCATTAATTCACATCTTTAAGTACTAATTATCATTTCAATGTATTATTGTTTTATGATGTGTGTCCCATTGAGCATTTGCCTTTGGAGTAATAAAGAATGTACCTACTTACTAACTTACTCAGACGTGAATAATGCACATCCATCAAAGCATGGCTATGCTGACCACAATTATAGTTGGGCCAAGTAATTAAGAAGGACACCCTAAAAAGTAGCCTGACCGACTAAAACGATAAACACCAAGACAGACCACCTGTGATAGAAATCTCGAGGAGGGTACTGAAATCTCCATCCTAAACGTCTCCATGCTATTCCTAGAAATTCCAGATTCCTACAAAAAAAGAAACAGGAACCATCTTCATACAAGTTGTTATATCATTAGGAAATTATTACTTGTAGGCTAAAATGATGTTGCTTTCACCTGCATAATAATATCAATTATGCTGAAGTGCATAGTTAAATAAAACTACATTTCAGTTACTTCAAATTCATTGAATGAAGTTTCAACATGTAATGTAACAAATATTAAAGCGCTCTGACAAATATTATATTAGTGACTAGAATTATTTACAGCGTGAGCACCTCCAACGATTCTCTCTTGAAGAGGTGCTATATAAATTTAGGATTACATTTACATGCCGATCATTTGTGGCTAAGAACTGAACACTTGAATATCCTACAGTCTGCACTTGGGAGATAAGCATTTTATCTACCCTTTATGACAATGACATGCCCAAAGAATATCAAATAAGTTTTTAATCATTCCTAAATCTGTAGACTAATATAATTATGGTACAAGGTCATTGTGGCCGCTGCAAGTCAAAATTTAAGCTTGTCCATGAGTGTAGCAGAATATAAACCTACAGAAAAATTATGTGATATCGTCAGTTTTTCCAGATTAGTAGTTTAGTTTAGATTAGTAGTAGTTTGTAACGCCTCTCCTCAAGCACTCACCTAGGGTTGCGGTTTACAAACTGCTTCTCAACCTCAGGTTGGCTTTGTGGTGGAGACGAGTCAGCGGATAAATTTCGGCAAAATGTCTTGCTGATAAGCGAAACTGAAACAAGTCATAACACGCTTGTTTAAATTTCTTAATGACTTTAGCAAACAAACAAACAAAATGGCCATCTTCTATATGCTCCACATTTATATGTCTGCAAAATTATTTTACTATCACCATAACTTATAAGATGGAAGCTTCATAGCGGTGGTGTAGTGGGTAAGTTCGTTGCCTTGCAGCCGGAGGGTTGCGGGTTCGAATCCACCTCAAGTCGCCGCATAGGGACCTTGGGCAAGCCCTTCACTCGCAATTGCTCAGCGCTTCGGTGTGACACTCCGATGCAGTGTCCGCGCTGTAGTTGGGAGCGCCTCTGAGTAGTAAGCTTGAAGGGCGCTATAAAAAGTGCACATACAAATATGTCCATATACCCGCGCAAAATGTCAAAAAACTTTATTATCGCTCACCATCAAAACTGAACGCTGTCTTTGGTATTTTTTGCATCGGCAATCGAGCTAACCACGATAAAGTTGACATAAAACTTTGGACACTCATTTCTGCTAACTGTTTTAGATAACAGTCCTTGAATTATAGCAAGAACACGCTTATTTTGCAACTACGTTACCAAAGCAAGGTCGCCATATCACCGGCTGCATACAGTGAACAGCAGCAGGTGAACAGCGTTGCTGCGTTGCCAGCTGGTTGCCAGTCTCGATTCCAAGGATTCTATATTACAGGATAGGTTACTTGTGAACATTTCGTGATCATAATTTTACTCTCAGCAATAGATGGCGCTCCACTTAAAATTCCTTTTTAATCGCTAATGATGATGTTTTGAATCTCCAAAGGTATTTGTTTATTTTGCAAACATAATTAGTCGGCAATCCGTTTTCATAGACGTAACCAATTGAATGTTTTTATTCTGTAAATAAGAATTGAAAATTTCCGGAACTCCGATTATCGCCCCAAAACCTGTACAAGTCCTCTGCATAGAGTCCTTGTCTCGATTCTTATAGTCGGGCTGCGTTAAAAATAATCACAATGTACTACTAAGGCGATAGCTTAATCTCGAAGCCGGATTGCATTAAAAATAACTGCAATGTACTAATCGGAAAAATTTGCAACAGGCTGGAAACAAGAAATAATTAAAGATATAATAATGTATCTTACAAATGGTCCCTAGCCACTCAACTCACACTGTGGGTCATTTTATAAAGAGAAATTTTATGGTATGAAACTAGGCTAGCGCGCCAGATTGAGGCAAAAAGTCAGCTGTTGCCGGAAATACCATCGACGTATATTCGGTCTGTCTGACTCTGTCATCGGAGTATCCGGGTTTAGTTGTTGACATTTTGTTGATTGAGTTATTGAGTAGAAATTAGTATTTTATTGGAAGGTCTGCGACGAGGTAATCGTAATCGTAAACTCGAAATTTCTAAAGTGCCACTCGAAAGCCAAACGCGGGGCACCAGCTTATTCACGAGCGCTGAGAAAGTGGGGCCGAACGGAATCCCCAAAACCCGGTTCCCCAAAACGCTGAAAATGCACAAACGCCCTGATTTTCAGAAAATAAGTTTTATAATAGAAAGCGGCGGAAGACGTGCATTAACTCATTATCGTTTTAACGGAATTAATTATTTGCAATTTTGTCCACTATCGTTTTAATGTCCTTGGCTATATCAGTTGTGAATAAGATGGAACCCTGCACTTCACTTTAGAGTAGTGGGTTAAAAATTTTGACAGATTATGCTAGATTGCATTCATTCCTGATTCTTGCTGTTGACCAGCTACCACATTAGTGATGACCTATAAGTATAAAATTATCTTCTCAGTTAACTTACTGCCATGCATCTGCGCATTATTATTAATATTTTGGCACTTGTAACAATTTTTGGTTGCACATAGTTGTGCCATGTGCTTCAGAAAAATGCAAATGCATTAAGCTGCAATGCTAGACAAATCCAAGATTTTCTTGATGCAAAGATTTTTCTCTCAGCTTTTATTCTTTGTATTGAATTTCTGGTTATTCCATTATTGTGTGCTGACTATGATTGTTTTTACTGTTAGGTTGATTTGCTGCCATTCTGGAAGCACCACCTGACAGTCATAATGATTGTGTCTTCACCAGTGTGTTCACATTTCTTGCGTGACTTACAGTCACACAAGATTCTGGACAGTCATACTGTGGAAAATGGCAGTTTTCACAGAGACAATAAAGTTAACATTACTTCTGAGAATAAAGTGCTGGTACGTCTGACCAATGGAGCATGTCCTGCTGATGAGGTCATATCTGATGTTGATTTGGAAGATAAAGCAATTCAGGTACAAGATGGCACTGATGAACTGAATGGACAAGTATGTGTCAATGATTTGGAAGATAAAGCAATTCAGGTACAAGATGGTACTGACGAACTGAATGTACAAGTATGTGTCAATGATTTGGAAGATAAAGCAATTCAGGTACAAGATGGCACTGACGAACTGAATGGACAAGTATGTGTCAATGATTTGGAAGATAAAGCAATTCAGGTACAAGATGGTACTGATGAACTGAATGGACAAGTATGTGTCAAGGATTTGGAAGA
Source organism: Lumbricus terrestris (assembly GCA_949752735.1). Lineage (NCBI taxonomy): Eukaryota > Metazoa > Annelida > Clitellata > Crassiclitellata > Lumbricidae > Lumbricus > Lumbricus terrestris. The sequence continues at coordinate 37,121,848 of OX457037.1, read as the reverse complement.
TAAAGCAGTTCAGGTGCAAGATGGTTCTGATGAATTGAATGAACAAGTGTGTGTCAATGATTTAGAGGATGAAGCAATTCAGGTACAAGATGGCACTGAAGAACTGAAAGGACAAGTATGTGTCAGTGATTTGGAAGATAAAGCAGTTCAGGTGCAAGATGGTTCTGATGAACTGAATGGACAAGTATGTGTCAATGATTTAGAGGATGAAGCAATTCAGGTACAAGATGGCACTGAAGAACTGAATGGACAAGTATGTGTCAATGATTTGGAAGATAAAGCAGTTCAGGTGCAAGATGGTTCTGAAGAACTGAATGGACAAGTATGTGTCAATGATTTGGAAGATAAAGCAATTCAGGTACAAGATGGCACTGATGAACTGAATGGACAAGTATGTGTCAAGGATTTAGAGGATGAAGCAATTCAGGTACAAGATGGCACTGAAGAACTGAATGGACAAGTATGTGTCAGTGATTTGGAAGATAAAGCAGTTCAGGTGCAAGATGGTTGTGATGAACTGAATGGACAAGTATGTGTCAATGATTTGGAAGATAAAGCAATTCAGGTACAAGATGGTTCTGATGAACTGAATGGACAAGTATGTGTCAAGGATTTGGAAGACGAAGTCGTTCAGGTACAAGTTGGCACTGACGAATTCTACAGACAAAAGCATCTCAATGACATGGAAACTAAATCATTTAAGATACAAGATGGCAGTAACGATTACACTAGAAAAGTATGTCTCAGTGACATGGAACATAAACCATTTGAAGTACCAGATTACAGTGACAAACACAATGGAAAAGTGCACCTCAATGACATTGAAGGTAAAACATTTGAGGTACAAGATGGCTGTGATGAAAATACTGTAAACACACGTCTTGGTGATATTAAAAATGGAGAAGCCATTGAGATGGAAGATGGGGTTGCAAAAGCTAACTCCTTGTCATTCAGTTTCTCGACCTTTGATGCACTTTGGTGGTGGCAAATTATGGTCCTGATTCTTGCGTTTTTATTCCCAGGTAAATAATATTACTTATGTTTTTCTTTGTATCCATTTTTTGGTTGAAATAGACCTGAAGTTATTTTACATGCACAAGTGAATGAGCATGTTATAGCTGTATAGCATTTCATTAACTGGATGCCTATTAAGAGATGAATTTGGTTTAAAATTGCGCATGAATTTTGCACAAATTTTAATCAGCTGACCTGTCTGTCTTCTTGCGTGCTTCTTGTGTACCTTTACTCACATCTAGAACTTAATCAGAGTATTCTAAAGAACACTAATTTTGATTATGGATGACTGTCTTACAGATCGGGGACAGTGTGAAGTTCTTAAGTTGTGCAAGGTGAAGGGGTGTTATGCATGGTTCTGATAGGCATGTACAGATGGCATTTGATGTAAGACATGTGCGATAGATCAAGAAATGTTTACGGACATACAGTTTATATGCTTGGCTACAAAATTGATGTCATGCTGCCACTCATAATGTGTCATTTCAGATTATCATGCTTACTTCAGAGGTTAACATGTGACATAATTTCAAATGCATAGTTGTCTAGCAATGTTAACACTTTTCAAGCTTACTGGGGTAGACTTTGTTTAAAATGTCCTTAAGCCTAAGGCTGTGTGACTGTTTGTAGCTGGATTATTAATAAGTGACGAGTTTACCGTTTATGGTAAACAAATACTGTTATTTTGATTACCGTTGTCTTGTGCAGCCAGAAACTTTGTGTTTAGTGGCTTTAGGCTAGTAAACAAGTTATTTATGTCTGACTAGCTGGGGTACCTGGCGTTGCCCGGGAAATTTAGGATTCGACCTGCTCCGGCCACACCTCCACCCAGCCCCACCCCACAACATCCCACCACACTCCGACCTCCACCGGTTCACCACCCGTGAAATTTCACCTTCGACCCCAACCCGCCCACCTCCCCCACCCAGATTCGACCCGCTCCCGGCCACAACCCAACCCCTCTCACCCCCACCCCACCACACTTCAACCTCCACCGGTACGCCACCCATGAAATTTGGGTTCTCAGGAAAATTTCTCCTCGCCCTCTCCACACCCTCTCTCACCCCACACCACCACACTCCGACCTCCACTGGTACGCCACCCGTGAAATTTTGGTTTTCAGGAATAATTTCTTCCTCACCCCCTGCCTCACCTGGCCCCTGCGGGCCGAGTTGTGTGTTGGGCGGAGGCGAGGTGGCCCGTGTAAAAATCTGTCTAGCTGTAACGTTTCAGGTGAATAAGGCCAAAAAAAATAATGCTGTGTTTCCGGTAACAGAGCTAAAAAAATTGGGTAGGTAGGTCGAAAAATATTTTTATTTTGGTAAAATATTTTTATACAGTGACTATACGAAAAATTATACCGAAATACTCTTTTTTGCATATAGGTACAGTGGTACACGCTGCAACAAAGTACGTGTTCTAAGCAAGTATAAACTGCCTATTTCCCTGTACCTAAAATTGCTCTAGAAAACAATTCTATTAATTTCATTTTGTTGACATCCTTTCTGGTAAGATAAAGTGGGAAGGGAATGGGAAGATGAGCGCGAACAAAACATCACTGCTAGAGGTCGTCCCAGACTGATCAAGCCAGTGACTATTACACCTAGAGGTTGCTAGATTTATTTTCCCTAGTCACCGTTAGAGGTGACTCAAGTGAGAATGATAAGGCTAGAGGTTTCTCAAGACTGGCAACCAGGAAGTAGTTAGGCAGGCGTGAAACTCTAAGGCAATGTCAATGTAAATAAAAAAAATTACGCAAAATTTTCCGAGTCGCTGCAATAAAAGTGAGTCGGTTGGGTTACCAGAAACAACATTTTTTTGCCTAAGATCCAACTCTATACGGAAGGCAATGTCACCGTATTGTGTCAAAAAAATTTGGAGACATTTTTTTTTATATAAAAATTTTTTTTTAATAATTTTTTTTTAAAATAAATTTTTTTTACAAAATTATTTGAGTCGCGGCAATAAAAGAGGGTCGGTCGGGTTACCGGAAACACAACATTATTTTTTTGGCCTAAGTGAAAATATGCATGGCAATGGCTGAAAAAGTAGCAAAATTGAGGGGTTTTGGGCCCCGGACCCTTTCCCCCCATGGTGGCAGAGATTCATGCACCCTCCACTGGGTGGCCCATGCCAAGGCAGAAACAGTAGTGAAGGTTTGGAGTGAAAAGCTCAAAAACTGTTGAAATGCATCCCGGACAAACAGACACATGCGTTACAGAATCTTCTCTTTATTTATATACCGTAGATGTAGTTGTAATCAGCCTTAGTTTTGAAGATATATGTTAAACAATTAAAATATCCTCAAACCTGAGGCACTAAGCTGTTGTGGTCCAAAGACTGGTAGGATTATTGGGTGCAACATCATTTTCCTATATTCCAATTTACTATTATTGGGGGGGTTGGTCAGTTTTCTTCCTTGGAGTCCAGTCTTCCAGATGACAGTTACAGCTGAGTTTGCTGGAGAATGAAGAAGAATCTTTGAATATCTCAAAATATTCATCTTTCCTTGTATTTGAATTCCAAACCTGTGGGTTTCAGAGATACAGTTTCCATCAGACTGTTGAGTGCCTGTCAATACTACATGGTAATTATTACAGTGACTATTGTTTTTCCTCTGGTTGCAGGTGGATGGTGTGCTTTTAAGGGACCGCTGGACCAGACTGCACAGATTGGTGAGCGCGTTGTATTGACATGTTATACTTCTGGAGGTAGTCCTCTTAAATGGATCAAAGATGGGACCCCGATCTACTCAGGATATCGCTTTCTATCCACATTGCAACACCTTTATTCTATTAGGATTGCACAAGGGCAATTTGATCTGGTCATAAACAACTTCACTGAAGAAGCAGAAGGAAACTACACTTGCTTGCAGCCGGGTGATTTGCAGAACAAAACGGCAAGACTCCTTTTAGGTAGGTGAATCTAAATAAAAGAGATTATCGATGATTTGCTTTAATGATCTCTACTCTTAGGCATTCATTATGTCCTCAAATGAGCTGTGTTCACTTTTGTCCCATAAAATCTTAAATGGTGATGCAAATGACTGTGTTGATTTGACGTGGAATGCCCCGTATTGTGTGACTGTAGTTCCATATTTTAAATGGCAATGGCTTCTCCACATTTATTAGAAACCAGTGCCATTAAAAATTTGCGCCTTGTTGTTGAGTTGGCTATGGTGTACAATGAGAACGGAAATCTCGCCAAATTTCTGCTCTGCTGGTTATCTGAATTCTCGACTATTCAGTTCACGGTTCAGCTTGCTCACAACAAGACTATCGCACACCTAGGAACATTTTATATGGTGCAATTCAGTTACGTTTCTTGACAATTTTCTATGTCATACTGTTTATCTTGCGATTGGGCTGCTGTTTAGAAACCCTTGAAATTTTTCAGAGCATATTGGGACTTATAAATCATCAAGTAAATTCTACGTATAATGGGGTAATTGTCGAAATTACACAACAACTTAGAACAAGCACCTTGCAATTGAATCATATATATGACTGTACTGCAATGTTTGCAGGAAGTGTGACCAACATTACAAGATACACTGACATGTGGACATCTGGTTATGGTTAGTTAGTTGTAAAACTTTATACTCTAATTTCGTTTTTGTCAGTAGATTTGTAAAAGTAGAACTGTAATTTCGGTTTTGTCAGTAGATTTGTAAAAGTAGAAGTGTAATGTAGAACAGTTCTTTTTCAGGGTGCAGGAAGTCTAATCAAATGTTTTAGATGGTGATATGGTGCTTAAATAGCCTGCTGTTGCTTTGCCATGAAGTTGAATATCATCTTATATATGAAAATCTGGCAATTAGCTGTCAACCAACGTGTAAACTATGAGCAGAGTACTTGGTTGGTACTTGACAAAATGCTTAGTCACTTAGAGGTGTGAGACACCAGGTTTCTTATTAGGTTTCTTATATTGATTTTTTGGAACTTGACATGGATAATTTTAATTTTTTCAGACGCATATAAATAGCACTTGATTTTAATGTATATCGGACCAAATGCTCCTCTTTAGCTCATTCTCTGTTAGGGCAGACTGACCTAAATGGCTTGGTGATAAAAAAAGAAGACCTTGCTTCTTTTGACAGTTGGAATTGTTGATTAAGGTTAAATTGGATTGACTGTTGAGAAAGATTCATGTTTCGCGTTTTTTTCACAGAGGTATCTGAAAGCACACCTACCATCATCAATCCAGTTGTTGCATTGATTGGTGCAATCGTAGCTGTATTGATTACTGCTATTGTGATCGTACTGGTTCATTTGTACATTCAAAGAAGAAAGAAACGGTCATATTCAGGTGATTTGCATTCAAAAGTCTGACATAGATGAACATAGTTGTCATATTGATTATATGGATGAATATCTCGATATGTACGTGTATATGATCTATATTATAATTCCGAAATTCCATATGTTTGTTTGTTTGTTTGTTTGTACGCTTTTTGACTCTCCCCTGCAGAATAGGCTCGGAAATGAAACAGCGTCGGTTTAAAAAATTCTTGCAATCGATTCTTACCCAAATTATAAGGTCATCGCAACTATTTTCAGGTTTTAACTCACTTTAAAACAAGAATTATTAGCGTTTTAAGACAGATTTCATCAATAAATGATAACGCTAGCACTTTGGTGAAGAGTCTACTCCGCATGACGTCATACCCGCCAGTAATAATTTCCGTAGCGCCCCGCAGGGACAGGTTACGTTTGGCTTTTTGGGGAAGCGAGGTGGGGTGGAGGGTTGGCGAAAGCCCGAAATTTAGCAGTCAACGATGGGTACCAGAGTGGAGTAGTTGTTAAACCTTAAATTTCACTTTAGAACTCGAGTTATTAACATTTTAAGACAGAAGCGTTTTAAAACAGATTTCATCGCTCACGCGTTGGTAAACAGTATCGAGCTTTAGTAAAAGAGTCTACAGCCCGAATGACGTCATACAAGCCCAGTAATAATTTCCGTAGCGCCCCGCAGGGGCGGTTTACGTTTGGCTTTTTGGGGAAGCGGGGTGGGGTAGAGGGTTGGCGAACACCCGAAATTTAGCGGTCAACGTTGGGTACCACAGTGGAGTAGTGTTTGAAACCCTAAATTTCCTGGGCAACGCCGGGTTACACATCTAGTGGCTTATAAATTTGATTGATACTGACATTTAATTATGATAGTTGCTCTCAAGGTGGCCTGTGCCTGCCCAAGCCAGGATAAAGGAGGAGGGTTCTGTGGTGAGGCTGTGAACCCACCTGGGAAAACAAATCGAGCAACAGAAGCAACACAAAAGACTGCGTTGCCCAATGTGCAGCCTTGCACAGGAAGGACCATGATGTAAGGTTTTTAGTATTAAAGTCGACTTGGTGGCGCTACGTTTTGCTGCTGGAAGCCTGGAGTTTTAGACAGGCCAAACAAGAAATACATATTCAATATAGTCAATGAGGAACGAAAGTGGCAATGCTCATGAACTGTTAATGATCAATGCTGTGTCTTGGGTCTGAATGATTATAAAATGCCTTTTAAGAGATAGAATTTTGGAATACATTGTATATTCAAGTGCATTGTCATTTATTCTAGGCACAAGGCACTTTCAAATTTACCAAAATTCTTTGATCTTCAACTGAACTATTTATATTTACAAGCTTCAACAATATGCACTTAGCAATACTTAGTCATATTTAAAAAATTAACGATGGGCTTGATATGTCACAGATATGTCTGATCTCTTATCTGCTTAAAATTACCTTGCTTATGCCACGTTTTCATTTATGTTGCAGGTCTTTAATTTACCTAATTCTAAATTTTTTATGCATCCAAATTCTCTGGTTTGCATGGTACGTTGGTGCTGTGTGCATGTTGTCCTTATCTCTACTCTGTCATCTGCACTTTCTGTGCAATTCAGAATAAGATTTGAAATTATCTGCGTCTTACCTGAAATGAAGTGAAATTTTTATGACAGACGTGATTGTTACAGTGATTGTTACAGCGAAAACTACCTACCTTTAACCATTAGCAACTCCTTATATCCTTTTTGCAAACTTTGAGTATGGGCCTTTTGATTCGATCATGATGTAGTGCTATCATGTGTTTATGCATAGCAGGCTCTCTTGTTTTCCATGTTGCTGCCCTGAGGATTGGAACCAATTACCAATTCTTCTCAAATGCTCGAACTCATTTACTTCCTCTCAGAGATGCCTTACATTTTTTTAAATTTTCAGACATTTGGATATTTGCCCACCTTGTTTGTCCACCTTGCAAAATCTAACTCTGTCTGAGATTGGCATTTTCTGTAAGTCGATGTAGCATGATAAACATGAATTCTGCGTTATTCATACCCAATGCTGAGGCTAGAGAGTATGTTACCTGCAGTGCATGTAACTACTTGCGTTAGTAGTGTGTAGGTTCATTATGTTTTGAATGCATCTTGCAGAGTTGGTTCTGAATTTGCCATTGCATTCATTGGGTACACTTTATTTAGCAGGCAGAGATTGGTCAACTTTCAGACATATTGTTACTTATTGTAGTATAATTTTATTTATCATTTGTAGGATGCAGAGAAGTGTAATGTGCTCGTGCTGAGATCTTCAAGCATGTCAAGTGAAGTACGGTAATTAAGAAGATTGTGGAGTACCGAAATTGTTGAATTGCACTATCTGAACTCCACAAATGACTTGTGTTAGAGTAGTTATAATATTTTTTGCTTTTAAAGATTTTTATGTTAACATGTAATAGTATTGCTATTTTTAATATATTTGTTTTTCTGCTGTGACCGGGATCAGAGTACTCATAGTACACCTACTAGGACCATATCTCTCTAGTATCAGTTGTATCACTTGTTAAAGTTAATTACATTTCTTGTGTGACCTTTGCTTAACTTTGCTTAGCACAGTGCTGTTCAACCTTTTTTAGTATTAACTGTATTCAAATTTTTTATAGAATAATCATGATGAAAGTGTCGTGGAAACTGGATTTTGTGCTCACATTGTCAAATAATAAGCTAGTTTACAAACAAATTTATTTTGAAATCTGTACATCACCAGTACCCCATTGTCAGATCTGCAATACTGAATATTTTTATCCCTACACTGTCAGTGGGATGATAGATGGCGAGGGATAAAACTTACCTCACCCTCGTATGCCGAGGTTAAGGAAATGAAGCCGTTAATACATTGTACATATGGCCGCCTCAAGGGACTGCTGTTGTTCACTGAGTGGAACTGGGTTTAGGATGAAATGTGCATGTTATTCTACACTGACAGCATGTTTTTTTAAAACTAAAGCCAACTTGGATGGGATCCGTGTGTTCAATGTCATGCTTTTACTTTGTTGTGCTATAATGCTTCTTTCTATTTAGCAAATTTGTTGCATAATGTAAAATTATTTATCCTTGATGTTAGAGTTATTTATCATTAGTGTAAGAGATGCACGGAGTTTTTGTCCTTGACACGAAGCTGAGAGTGCTAATAAAATTTACTGACGATTAAAATTGATGGTAGTCCCAGGATTCGATGCCATTGAACCATAAACCGTGATTGAGTCAGATTTGGTAGTTATGCATTAGTTTATTTTACCATTACTGTGACATTGTATCGATGGTGGTGAGCATTATGTGGTAGTAATGCCACTAAGTCTCGAAATGCATGTAGTATGCCTCATGGTATCAGGTTTTTGATGACTGACTTGTTTTGATTTTATGACAGATCTTGCTCCTTCATTCTGTGCTCTATTTTTATAAGTTCTAGTTGAGTGATTTGTTTAAAATAAGTTAGGCTTAAATACGAATAAAATTTATGTGGTTCACAACTACCAGTAAGTTAGGCTTAAATATACATTTAACTTATTATGTGATTTCTGTCTCTTGTGTGAGGATCTCTTCAACTTAGCCTAGAGGTCATTGTTTTCTTTCGAAAGATGCCAAGTATATCCACAGTCAGGGGTTTAATTGCTCACAACATAAGCCTTAATTATCAGTGTATCTGACATATCTATAACTAATGCTCCCTATTTTCTGCTTGAATTTAAGCATCAAATGCATGTAACATGATGTACATGTATGTTGATGCTGAATCCGTCAAAGCCCAAATTATATCTTTCTGAGCACTTGTCAACAGCTGGGACTAGCCTCCATTGCTGTTGAGTTTCCCCGTTTTCTTCTGTGGTGGGTGATCATTCTTCTTCTTCTTCATTGTCCATGGGCTGACAGCCCGTAGGTGTCCACTGCACACTTGACTACTCTCTTCCATGATTCTCTGTCCCGTGCTCGGTGTGTCAGCTCCTGTGCATTCATCCCACACCACTCTTCTATGTCCTGCAACCATTCTCTGCATGGTCTTCCCCTTCTCCCTGTTCCCTCCATGATTCCCGTCATTATGCTCTTTATCTTTCTATCATCACTCATTCTTTGGATGTGTCCGAATAGTTTCAGTTTCCTTTTCATTATGGTTTCTATCATATCTGATTTGCTGTTGATCATTGAATTGCACTAATTGCTGGCCTTCGCTCCTCATGTTCACCACCTGTGCCATGATTCATACTGCCAGAGTTGCGCCAACTCTGCACTGTTTTCGATTGCTAACTCCAGACGCCCAGGGTTAACTGATTCTTTCTATGTGCATCTCAAAACTGTCCATTTTAGCTGTGCTTGGTTGGGAGCACTTCTGAGTAGTCACGTTGAAGGAACCCTATATAGATCTTTGTAATGAATTAATGGAATGAATGTTGTTAATCACTGTTGTAGAAAAAGGAAATTGTCTTTTATAATTTATAAGGGAAGGATCTCGTAAATCCGGTGCTTGTGGTCTCAAATCAGAAATGCTGTATCTCGGATATGGCTTATAGGGTATGTTGTTTTGAAATATTGTGTATGGAATGTGATCGCAATTATTTCATGATATTATTACACCATTTTTGAGGTTGGCACCATTCTCTCAGTTTATTTTGTTTCTATTTGTTGAGTGCGTTTTCTATCGTTCGTGCTGATCAAGTTAGAATCATTTACACCCAAGCAATTGGCACTTTTGGTCCAGTGTTTCATATGCTGTAGCCTGCCAAGAAGTTTTTTGGTGATATAGATTTGCAGTGTTGACATTCAATGCAAAAATGTTTATGGACAATGTTGATTACTCGATGAACACGATCTGTTTGTAACTGTAGTGTGCGATGAAAGTACCAGGTAGGCTAATGTAGGTTTTCAAAAATACTTTCTGCTGTTGTGGATGATAAAGACTTGTTTTGAAATAGAGCAGCATAGAGTCTTGGCCTGATGATAAAAGGTCAGTAGGCTATTTGTTGGACTGAGAAAGCACTACATTAAATATCTCAATTGACAGATTTAAAAGAGAATATGTTAATATAATCCTATCTGACTATATGATTGTCACCTGTATATTTAATCTCTTACTTAAATGTTCCAAAGTGCAGTATAATTAGTTTTTCATCCTTAACCTTTTGAACCCGGAGCTCCCATAGCTCTATGGATAATGGGCCGGAAAACCGGCCCATCGGGTTTAAAGGGTTAAGAATTATACTTGTAACTAATGGTTTTGGATGAAGTGTTTGATTTTAACATATTTAACCCTTGATTGGCTCTTTGGATGATGTAGGACTGTTGGCCTATGTGACATTTTTTACAGTACTGTTACAATTACCATAATATTATCTGTACACCAGAATGCGGATAACAATGAGTCAATTAGAAAATGTTCTTATCTTATAATTAATATTGTGGCCTCAACACTGCTCTTTTCTCATTTCAGTGAATAGATCAGGGAAGATCCTTCACCCCTCTCGTCCGTTTGACCATGTTGCTCTAGATTTAAATCTCTGAGACAAGCCACCAGCTCTTCGCTCTTTATGCTGGCTTCCTGTATGTGAGTGCATTCGCTTCAAGTTGGCACTCTTCATGTACAAAGCATGCACAGAGCACCTGCCATCCTACTTATCTTCTATGAACTCTGTTAAAGGTCGCTCTTCTCTTTGATCAGCATCTGCTGGAAAGTATGTTGTTCCTGGTACACGTACATCTTGTCTTTGGCCAGCGTTCTTTCACATTTGCTGGTCCCTTCATCTGGAACTCTCTGCCTCCTCATGTTCGTAACTCTCTTAGCGAGACTGCCTTTCACTCTAAACTGAAAACTTTTTCATTCTACCTGCAGATAGTTTTAATGGCTGCCGAACTTCAGTGTGCACTTCTGAGCTTTGTAAGGAGGGCATTATCAAATTACAGTTGTATGTATGTATTGTATTGTATTGGGAAGCGAACCTGGTCTATATCCCTTTCCCTGGGATTGCATCAAATATGGCCAATGCTCTTAACAGTGTGCCTAACTGGCCCTTAGAGTGCACAAGGCTATCTAGCCAATATCTTGAGTGCACAATAAGTGTGATCTGCTTGATAAGTATTATTGACCAATGTTTAATTTAGACCATTTGTGATGTTTTGGATTTGTGTCTTAGCTTTGCTATTGAGTAGCTTTCTGTCCATTCCAACTAGACAGTAGCCTAGTTGCTTTATTTGTGGCTTATTCGTATCATATGACTAATTTCTGTTAGGACTACTCTTACACCATTATGTAATGTAATACTATACTTACTGTGTTTACATGATATTAAAATATTTTACTTTAATAATGTTGAGTTTATGTTGAGGTTTATTTGTATGGAGATTTTGGTTTAATAGACCAGTGGCGTAGCCAGGAATTTATGATGAGGGGTTTTGGGTTTTTATGGCCTGGCCGGATGCCCTTTCTGACACCAACCCAACAGTATTACAGTAAATAAAAAAGGGGAAAAAGTAACAAAGGGAATAAAGTAAGAAAAACTATTGTTAGGCCTACTACAAGCAATTGTTTTGTTTTTTCTTATTTAAGTGGATAAATAACCTTTAAAAAACTTTTTCCCTAAGCCAATGGGGGAGGGTTTTAATCCCGAACCCCTCTGTCTACGCCACTGTAATGGACACTTTGGACGTTTTGAAGGGCGTTTAGTTTCCTTAGCCTATCCCGTGTTTTGTTGCTTTTCCTTGAACTAGGCCTAATTAAAGCTATCGCTGTGCCGTAAAACCTCCAATTAAGTTTCTATGTCTTTAATAGGCTTATTATATTCTTAAAACGCCAATGAAGTAAAATATCTATGACGCCATGAATTAAATTATCTGGTTCAACTCGGATAACTCCTACTTAAATTAATAATTATAGATTTATTTTTTTATTCGATAAACGTAGCAATTCGCTACAAAGATGAACCAAACATCCTGGGGAACTATATAAATTCATTGTGGGTGTGCACTTGTGTTCGTCTATAATCACACAATATATTTACTTCGTTTTCTTAATTCACTTATTTTTCGCCGTTAGCCTATTGTACCAGATACCAGTAGAATTTGTTATTCTGTTGCCACAGCATGCATCATTCCAACCTGGGGCTTCTATCCTCCTAAACAACCGGTGTAAAGGTTTCAAATTACCCCCTCCTAAGCATTACCCCCCCCCCCGGTAACTTGAAACCGGTTTCAAATTACCCCCCCCCCCCTCGGAAACTAGATTTGCATCAATGATCGCATTTATTGCACTAAAAATCAGAAAAATCATCCCGCTTCTTGTTTTAGTCTGAAGATTTTCATCCGTGGTCCCACTTTGTGGTTTGCTATCAAAATTTTGATCCGAAAAAATAATAGCCTCGAAGCCATTTTCTCCATGTAAACTTCAGCGGCGAATAGTATTTTAGTCACAGATGAAAATATTGATAACAAACCACGAAGTGGGATGACGGATGAAAATCTTCAGACCAAAACAAGAAGCGGGAAGAATTTTTTTGCTATTTTTAGTGCAATAAATGCTATGATTGATGCAATTTACAGTTTGCAGGGGGTAATGTTTAGGAGGGGGTAATCTGAAATCTTTACACCGGGCTCGATCCATCTTCCCCCTTCCTAGGCGGGCTTTCCCTTCCGGCAATATATAATCTAGTCTCTTACTCTGGGAATGAAGGTTTCCGGGGGGATGATCGCCGAAGCACGTACGGCGCCGAGACTGGGAAGGGTTTGGGGAGGGGATATAGGAAATTTTTGCAATCACGGCCTTGCAATTTTCTGCATTTAAGCTGTCATCTCAACAAAATTGCTCTGCTATTTCAGTGGAGGAATTGCTGAAAGAGTGGTCTAAGATTTAGCCTTAATAGCCTATGGGCCTTATAGGCCTAAATAGGCCAATACTTACAATAATAATAATCTTAATTGCAATGGTACATGTATACTATAGCAGTTTAAGATGTCATCTTTTAAAAAAAATAATAACAATAATAATAATAATAATAATAATAATAATAATAATAATAATAATAATAATAATAATCTTTTCTTTATAATTTAACGCCTGCAAACGCACTGCGCTTTACATTTACAAGTTATGCAGTAATCTTAATTAAACTTAACTACTAACTGAACAGACAGCTTTGCAATTACAACGGCGCTAATAGCAGCCTACAAAGCTAATACGCCCAATGGGGGCTCGAACTCACTAGGCTACCTCTCGCACTCTTGGCCAGCGCGTTAACCATTACTCTACCGCCCCCCCTCTCGCCTGTGATCAGTGTCAGTGGCGGCGCTACGGCAGGTCCATTAGGTTATAGGGACTCTAGCTGCAATGTTTCAGGCAGTGGCGGCGCTAAGGGGGTCTGGGGTGCCTAAGCCCCCCTACAAGAGGCTCAACCGCTCAGCCCCCCCCTAAAAAGGGCCATCCGAAATTTTTAACAGTGAAATATCCACGGTTTTGAAAATTTTCATGAGATTTCGGTCGATCGAGGCTTCAGTCCCCCCCCCCGAAACTGAAATCCTGGCGCCGCCACTGGTTTCAAATGAAAAACTGCAAAACTATGGCAAGGGAATGGAAATTCATAGCTAAAATAAGGGTTTTCGCCCCCAACCTATGGGTGGGGCCCGTGGGGTGGGACGAAAGCCTTTGGTGCTAGAGATTCGCCAACCCCCTCCACTGGGTGTCCCATGCCCACACCGACAGAGCAGTGAAGGTTTGGAGTGAACAGTTAAAAAGCTGTTGAAATGCATCCCGGTCAAACAACGAAAATGAGAATTTTCGCATCCCCACCCTGGCCCCCATGGTGGTAGAAATTCGCCAATCCCTCTACGGGGTGTCCCATTCCATGCCGAGACCGACAGAGTAGTGAAGGTTTGGGTTGATAGACTCAAAACTGTTGAAATGCATCCCGGTCACTTTGGTCAAACAGACAGAATTTTCTCTTTATTTATATCGTAATCGTAAACTCGAGATTTCTAAAGCGCTACTCGAAAGCCAAGCGCGGGGCACCAGCTTATTCACTAGCGCTGCGCTGAGTCAGACGGGTTGCCCGTGAGAGTAGTCCGTGGTGGTCCGGGTCGAGTTACCATAGGATCAGAGGGGCGGAACAGTTACTAATATGGATCTTAATTAATTTTTCATAGGCCTAATTATGAGAAGTGTGAGTAAAAAGCATTCGAATCGTCAGCAAAAATAATAAGATGTAATGTAAAATGTTGCAGAATTAGGCTAGGAAGATTTTTTGGCGGACGAATGGCTCTGAGTGTCACCGAAAAATTTCCATCTTTTGCCGGCCAAAATTTCTGACGACCGGCGAAATCTCGACGAAATTTCCTATTTTCGCCGCCAAAAAAGTTGATGACTTTTTTAGCCGAGACGCTCAACGATTGGGGGGGGGGGACAAATGCATGGGCCGTCCCCCCCCCAGCACCTCCATTGGGGGGATCGTCCCCCTGTCCTCCCCCTAGGTCTCCGCCCATATTATTAGAAACAAAAGAGGATTGAACTCTGAGGGACCCGGCACAAAAATGAAATAGGCATAATAATGATTAGCCTATTTTATAATTCCGAAAGATGTGCTGACTCGCATCTTTATCCTAAGCTTCTCTATCTTCTGAAACAAGGCTTAGCGTATATATAGGCCTACTAGGCTACTGTCGGACGGTATACGGCCTATAGATTTTTTTTAGCAAACACGCCTAGCTGCGTAACAGTGTATCTCACCCTCTCCCTTCAGTATTTCGCCAATTATAGCCTCTGTCCATCTCGCTCTCCGTCTATCTTTGTCTTCTCTCCGCATGTCCGCCTATCCGTCTGTGTGTGTCTGTCAGTGTGCTCGTTTCGATACATTTGTTCCTGTCCGACATGCTAAATGAATTTTCTGTAGGCTACGTACAGGCTACGTAAGTTTCAGAGACAGATAGGAAAGAGAATTCATGCATCTGCAGCTTAGTAATGATTATTATTACAGTCGTTGGAACTTGGCCAATCACCTTGAACATTCCAGATTGTATCTACAACTGGCTCGTCAACTACTTACATGGCCGGAAACACTCAACTCGCTTCAAAGGAGTTACATCTGCTTCTATAACCATCAACGCCAGTGTTATTCAGGGATCTGTTATAGGCCCAGCTGACTTCATAGTAGGTACATCTGACCTCCACCCTCTTCATTCCCAGAACCGTCTCTCTAAATATGCTGACGATTCCTATCTCTTTATTGGCTCTAATCACTTAATATCTACTGCAACAGATGAACTCCAACACATCACCAACTGGTCTAACTCTAAAGGAAAGAACTTGCGGATCAATTCCGACAAAACACGTGAAATTGCTATTATCAGACGCAACAAGAGCTCACTCTCAACCCATCCATCCATCTCTGGAGTTTCCCGTACAAAATCCATCAAGGCATTAGGAGTTCTTATTGGAGAGAAATTAACAGTTACAGATCACATCAACAAGATTATCTGCTCTGGTACTGCCTCACTCTATGCCATCAGAACCCTCAAGGCTCATGGGGCATCGATCCATATATATACAAGAGTTACAAACTTTTACTAGAGCTACTATCATATCAAGAGTTATGTATGCCTCTCCTGCATGGTGGGGTCTGGCTAGTGGATTGGACAAATCCCGTCTTGAGGGCCTCATGAACAAACTTAGACGAGCCGGCTACTTACATCCTGATACACTTACAGCAGAAACTTTAGCTCAAGAGGCTGATAAGGTGCTTTTCAAAGCTGTTCTGGGAAACGAACTTCATGTCCTCCGTAACCTCTTTCCACTGCAACGTGATTCATTATATAACTTTAGCCTTTAGGGAAAGGGCTCACAATTTCATCCTCCCCAATAAAGACTCGTTAAACTTTATCCCAAGAATGTTATTCAAAAACATGTACTAACTATATTTTGACCATAAGCTTTAAGCAGCCATACTGTTAATGTAAACCTACAGCGTTCTGTCTGTTGTTTATTGAATAAAACGAATATACATAATGCACGACTATGCCTGTCTGCAGTACAATTATACAATACAATACACACGTGCAGAGAGGTAGATAATCTAGGCCGCAATCATCTAGCGCCTACCTATCTAGTATTTATACGTCTATGCTAACAAAGAAAACGCTGATGCATGGACAAGGCCAGATGACGTCATCGCATTGCGTCGTCATCATTACTAAAACAGTTGAAACGGACAGACGCTAACATTAATTAGTCCTGTCCGAAATTTGGAGAATGGAGAAATATCTTCTTCGTCGAACTTCTTCCGATTTTTTCACGTCAACTGCATGCATGCTTGTTCGTTAGAATCTTCATCGAAGGATACCAGGTCAATCTAAATATTCCAAAGATAACGAGTATTTAAATCGAAATTTGCAACATCCAGATTGGCAAATTGTCGATCGATCAGCTAGCCTATAGCAGTATTTTCCTTCATGGATCCGACTCGGTAGCTTTTGGAGTGCAGCACTGCAGCTATATAATTCAATTAGGCCTATAATATATATAATATATATTTCTTATTATTTAGCTTTCATATTTAAAGTGTCAAAGTTTCTCACGATCACAGTTGGCTTTAAAAATTTGGCGCATTGGATAACACACTGGAATGGAGATTAGGCCTATTAGCGGAGATGAATTCGATTTCCGATAAGTCCCCGTTGGATAGACGTGATTAAATTTTGTAGACAAGCTATTAGAGCCGTTGTACTGCAAGCCGTCTGTTCTGTTAGTAGTTATAAGATTGGTGTTAATTAAGATAGCCGCACATCTGTGCACTGTAACCGGTTGCGGTCTGTCATCAGGATTGTTGAATAAACGAAAAACAATTATTATTATTTTACAGATTGAGTAAAGACCCGTCTATTCGTCGCACAGGAAGACCGTAGACGACCAGTTTGCTTCAACTCAATGAGAGTTGGACGAGAGGCCCACGGCAACAGGAAGAGGTGAAAATATAGTCTATAATCAGTTATTCTAAATTATTCTAATGCTTTGGATGCCCACTGATGATATTATTGTTTAATATCTAAAAACGATATTTCAGCAGTGGCCCGTGGGGGGGGGCAAGATTTTACTTCTGCCCCCAAAAATAAATCTCAAACAATTGACGTCGTGCACTGATAAGCCTGCGTATTTCTACAAAAACAGAGTTTGCACCCCCAACCGGGGAGAAAGGGCAGAGGGGAAATATATGCATTGGGCCCGTTTACTTTTAGGAACCCAGGTTGGCAATTTTAGGACAATATACAAAGTCTCATCGAATTTATATAATAGTAGATTTGCACTGAAATCATTGTGACGTCACAATTATAGGCCTCGTTTTAGATTCCGAAAATGAACCTCAATGATAGGCCTAATTATTACGGGTACCTTAGATCTGTGTAATAATCGAAGTGATGTCACCATGCATAGGCCTTGTTTATATACTATAATATATAATATATATAATATATATTTCTTATTATTTAGCTTTCATATTTAAAGTGTCAAAGTTTCTCACGATCACAGTTGGCTTTAAAAATTTGGCGCATTGGATAACACACTGGAATGGAGATTAGGCCTATTAGCGGAGATGAATTCGATTTCCGATAAGTCCCCGTTGGATAGACGTGATTAAATTTTGTAGACAAGCTATTAGAGCCGTTGTACTGCAAGCCGTCTGTTCTGTTAGTAGTTATAAGATTGGTGTTAATTAAGATAGCCGCACATCTGTGCACTGTAACCGGTTGCGGTCTGTCATCAGGATTGTTGAATAAACGAAAAACAATTATTATTATTTTACAGATTGAGTAGGGGAGAACAGGCACCCTTGATCCTCTTTTTAGATTTTTCTGAATTTCAGTGAATATATAAGCTTTAGTAAATATGTTAAGGTATCATTTTATACAGAATTATGTTGTGCATCATCCAAAATGTTTCATTATCTAAACAAATTTCATTTACAACAGATATTACAGATTTAGTCGAGGTACCCAAAAGAGATCAAGGGTGCCCACAGGTTGGCACCCTTGATCCCCTATATTGGCACCCTTGATCCCTTGTATGGACCCTTGATCTTCTATGTTGAAACATACTATTAAACAAGCTATTTTAATGAAAATAAGAAAAGTGATGGTAGAATTGACAAACAGACCACAAATCTTGCATTAACTCTATCTTTTGGGTGAAACTTTCTACAATTTTGATTCAATTAAGCATACTTTAAATTGGCCTATACATGACAATGTGAATAAAAACCTGATGTAGGCTAATTTGCCAAAATAGCAATTTTTGTGTCAAACTTTATGCAGTTTTGCATTTGAACCGAATGGCGTAAATAAATGTAGGGGCCTTATAATGTAAAATGTGACAAATGAGCCTCTTTTCTAGCTGCATCAGGGAAAAAAATTACCCGTAGGGTGCAAAAATATGGGGTTGTTTAGAATCTTTCATGATCCGGACTCTTCATAATGTTTTATTTTTAAATTTCCTATAATTAAACAAATATTGCTTCATTAAGTCAACAAACTCATGTGCAGACAGACTAAATTCACTGCTTGCAGTCAACTGTGAGTCTATGGTAATGCTGTAGATCAGGGTCCCCCACAGAGCTTAGGAAAGATTGACCAGTAAATATATCTGAACACTGCCTACAGTAAATTGCAAACTGTTTATAACAAATTCATATGCGATATAATGATTTATTTTTGAGAAATGAAGCTTATGGTGCGCGCAAAGATTAATTAGGTTATCTTTGCATACATAATTCGTCACGTGCGCACCATTAACCTGGGGATCATGGGTGCACACGCATGCTAGGATCAAGGGTGCATCACCATAGTCTTTTCACAAAAAATATTAAAACTTTATCATCGCTTCAAATATATCGCCAAAATATATCTGCATGGTAAGAATACTATTTTCTGTCCTAATATATGTAACGCAGATGTCGAGACTTGAAGCAAGTTCCATTTTATGAGGTTCGTTAGATGAACGAAAAACTACAATTTTCTGCTATGAAATCATGTGACAGCTATAGAAGGTAAACAAAGAAATAATGAAAGCCCAAAACGCAGCCACATGCAAATGATCACTATTATACATAGTCTGGTGCCCTGCTACAGTCAAGTAAGTAAGTAATTCCAGAGAAAACAACAAAGGATCAAGGGTGCATCGGGATCAAGGGTGCCTGTTCTCCCCTAAAGACCCGTCTATTCGTCGCACAGGAAGACCGTAGACGACCAGTTTGCTTCAACTCAATGAGAGTTGGACGAGAGGCCCACGGCAACAGGAAGAGGTGAAAATATAGTCTATAATCAGTTATTCTAAATTATTCTAATGCTTTGGATGCCCACTGATGATATTATTGTTTAATATCTAAAAACGATATTTCAGCAGTGGCCCGTGGGGGGGGCAAGATTTTACTTCTGCCCCCAAAAATAAATCTCAAACAATTGACGTCGTGCACTGATAAGCCTGCGTATTTCTACAAAAACAGAGTTTGCACCCCCAACCGGGGAGAAAGGGCAGAGGGGAAATATATGCATTGGGCCCGTTTACTTTTAGGAACCCAGGTTGGCAATTTTAGGACAATATACAAAGTCTCATCGAATTTATATAATAGTAGATTTGCACTGAAATCATTGTGACGTCACAATTATAGGCCTCGTTTTAGATTCCGAAAATGAACCTCAATGATAGGCCTAATTATTACGGGTACCTTAGATCTGTGTAATAATCGAAGTGATGTCACCATGCATAGGCCTTGTTTATATACTCATCTATAATAGCAGGTCTGTATCATAATTGAAGTGACGCCATAACAGGCCTAATTTCGTTTTCTCAGTGAATTTGTTTAATAGTAGAATTGTATCAAAATCGAAGGGAAGTCATAAAAGGCCCGTTTAACATTCGCAAAATTAACATCTATATTGGAAGATCTGTATAATAATCGAAGTGACGTCACAATAAGCCTCAATTGTTTATATTCTCAAAACGTACTCCTATACTAGCACATTTGTATCATTATCGAAGTGACGTCACAAAAGACCAACTTTTTAAATTCTTGAAGTGAACTCATGAATAATAAAATTGTATCATAATCAGAGTGATGTTACAATGGGCATAGTTTTGTATAGACTTTTTGTAAAAGGGCGTGGCCTATGTGGTCGGCCATATTGGTGTACAGCTGTGAACTGTTGTCAACGTAGGCTACATGCCGTTACACGGTGAATTGTTAGTTGATGGAATAAAGTTATCGTCATAGGCCTATTGATCTATCCATAGGCCTATACCTTAATAGATATAGCGGTCTAAACACCATCCAGCCTGGATCGACCCTAATCCCTGAAGCGAATTTCGACCGGAGCCCAAATCTGCTATAATTAACAAGTAGGCCTAGGTCTATGTTTTTTGCTGCTTCACGGACTGTAAATGGCTGGGCTTCTTCCAACGTACATAGGGCTGCCAACCGTCCCGGATTCGCCGGGACAGTCCCGGAATTGGCCCTGTGCGTCCCGTGTCCCGGACTGATCCCAAATTGTCCCGGAATTTGCTGTTGAGACCCACATTCCACAATATTGTTCTTATTTTGCACACTAAACTTAATAGATTGTTCGATGAATTTGACGTTGTTGGCTGAACATCAAATGTTGGACAGCGCTGGTTTGAAGTTTTCAAAACTTTACAAACCTCTGATACTCAGTATAGCATATTTTGTCCTTCGTAGGCCTATATTCTCTCATTCCGTTTTAATGCTTTTTGCGAGAGAGCGTTCAGCATTATGGACGACCTCTTGTCTAGCAATCGCAATTAAACCTAGCTGAGCATCGACCTTGTAAAAGCGGAACTGTCAATAGGCCTAAGCATCAACTTTGACATGACATGTGCTATTTTCTACGACTTTAACCCTATATTGCACAGCGAAAACCATGGGTGATAAACTTTAACATTTTATTATAGTAACTTCCGCGTATGCGAAAAATATGCGGTTTGCGGCGTTATTTTGTAAATTGATTTGCATTCGAGAGATGGCGATAGCAGAAAATCGGTTTGTTGCCCCAGGTTAACACTGTCCCACACCCCGTGAAAGTGTTATGTTAAAGTGTTATGTTGCCTGTGGTTAACAGTGTGCAATATAGTGACCCGTGTTCTGGAACTGCTTAAAGCTCAGCAGACTGAAGTAAATCGTTTGGGCTAATTAAGTTCTCTGTCCGGCAGCCGACCTAATAATTATTTTCATAAAATTGACATTAAATTTTGTAATCTGCATGCACGATGTCGCTTATAATTTTGTAGGTTAACTTTCAACATCGCTCGTGCTGGGCTCATAAGTCTGCTTACTCTGGTAAGCCCTATACGTAGGCCCAAGTTACTGGTACTTACATTTTTTTTTAAAAATCCCTTCTTGACGTCGATTCTAATCCTAAATTTAGGCTACTTGTCTTCTGGCAATTTATCTACAAAATTATTAACTAGGCCTACTCTTTTTGTAGATTTTAGGTTAGATCGTATAATTGGACTGACACAGCATTTGTTAGGCTACATTAGGCCTATTTTGCTTGCGATAGATTGCATGTCTCTGGCTGTAGTTTTTAGCCACCGATGCTCTTCTCACGTTAACCTCGACATTCAAGTTCGTGTACTTTGGACTTCTCTAATTGAACCTTTATCTCTGTCAGTAAGTTTGCCGCAGATAAAACAGTAAAAACACAGAAAATCATTTTTATAATAAGCGCCATTCGCATACGTATCCAATGTCAACAATCATTGCCTGCGAACCAATATGACGCAGGCCATTATGCAAATGAGCCGTTACGTCATTAGGCAAGGGGTGAATTCTAAAACATTAATGAAATTATATATATGATAGTTGATCTGTATCCTGATCGAAGTGACGTCACAATAGGCCTAATTTCGCTTTCTCAGTGAACCTATTTAATTATATAATTGTGTTATAATCGAAGTGACGTCACGAAAGGCCGGCTTTAAATTATAAAAATTTACATCTACATGTAGCCTAGACCCTAAACAAGCCTGTAATGGTAGATCTTTATCACACTCATTCAGGGGCGGATTCAATGAGTCAATCCGGCCGTGCCCCATTCAGAAATTTGCATAGGACGTGGCCCCTCCCCATCAAGTTTAAAGAAGCTGTAAATCAACGCAACGGGTGACACGAAAGTTCGTTCACCGTTTTCAAAATGCGCTATCTCAGTAATGGCTTCATATTTCTTTATAATATTTTGTCAGTGTCTTCATCTGTCAAATGAAAGATACTGGTACAAATTTGATTATGATCCGTCTCGTTTTCGTCATTATTTATGAGAAAATGTAAAGACGGCCAGTTTTTGCGGAAAAAACTGCGATCATCAAATTTTCACAATAACGGGAATGTGTAGGCCTATACGTTTAGCATCGTATGCAAGCGTGACAAGACACTGTTGTTACTGTTGGAATAATTATACAC
The DNA here is from genome assembly GCA_949752735.1 of Lumbricus terrestris. Classification (NCBI taxonomy): domain Eukaryota; kingdom Metazoa; phylum Annelida; class Clitellata; order Crassiclitellata; family Lumbricidae; genus Lumbricus; species Lumbricus terrestris. Next base: position 37,099,084 of record OX457037.1, on the reverse strand, counting down.
ATTCTAGATGGTGCTAGCATAGATGACTGTAGATGACTCTATATAATTTAGTCTATGTTATACGTCACTTCCTCCTTCTTCTCCGTTCCGTGTTTGTGCTATAGTAGTTAAGATGACATGTGACAATCTTTATCTCCTTTAATCGTGAATAAAGCTCTGCATTCCAACAGTTACCTATATAGGACATACACAGGCGTTGGCTATTAGCGTACAGTGTCTCCTTTCTGCTTAATGACAGCACTGATTCGATCTATCCGGCATGACTGGATCAGCCTCTGAAGTGTTCCAATTGCTATCGATCTCCACGCTCGTTGGAGGCGACGCTTGGGTTGATCAACGTTCTTTGGCTGAGGATCTTTATAAACGCTTAGAGATCAAATACTCCACAAGTTCTCAATAGGAGAGAGGTCCGGAGAGTTGGGTCTCCAATCCTTCGTCTTTATGTGTGACGGGAGGTTGTCGTCTAGCCACTTTGTCGTCACAGCTGATGCATGACAGCGTGCGCCATCCTGCTGAAATACTGTAGCGATGTAGAAAACCGCTATTGTTTCCCTGCTTACTTACCTACGTGCCGCATCTATTTCTATAGCTAGATCGTAGTAGTTAATTTTAGCACGGCAGGCTGCAACGCGTTATAAATAGAAAATTACCCTATGCAAATGCGTAGTAGACCGCAGAATCGGCACGTGTATGATTCTGATTGGCCCTAAATTACTGCACGCATTTTTGGCGCACAGGAAGCGGCCTGTGATTGGCTACGGCCAGTAATTTGGCGCAAACTGAGCTGTCGCACCGAAGTTGTGCCTTGGAAACTGAAGGGTAAGGACCTGTCGCAAACAGTGGCGAAGGTGGTAATTTTTTATGTTGAAATATTCGCGAAAATATTGTTTCTGATCGAATTCATGAGAAGAACTAGTATTTCGGAAACCGGGCAACTCCACGTTACATTCTGTGTCGCCGTTTCGTCCGAGAAACGTGCATTTGACGACCTATGGGTGATAAATATTCGAGGAGGAAGAAATTGTCAGAAATGCTCTGGGCGAAATTGTCCCAAGGGAGGATCCGCACTTCTTAAGACAGGGAAGTATAAATTTACGCTAATGCTGGATCGAATCTGATAGCGATAATTATCGAAACGTGATAATTGCTGTAGGCTATATCGTGATTATTCTATGATCGGAAATAGAGTAGAAATTGAACAGTAATTTAGTTCTTGGCTATGTGCCAAATGTGAATGACTCTAATGTAAAATCGAGACAATTTAACTTTAATTTCGGAGAGTGTTCTTTTTAGTCAGTGAAAGTATTTTATTTATTTGTGATATTTTGTATTTTAAATAAGGCTGTTGATTTGTAATTAAATTGCATAAAGAAACAGTGTATAGTAACTAAAATACAACAAGTAGGCTATGTCTGCACCTGAATCTGACGAGATGAGGGAAATGAATCAGCTAAAAGCTGATAGGAATCCATTGTTGGAATCTCCTGTGAGTGAGACAATTGATTGCTCAGTGGCGCCGCCTACTGTAGTAGAAAGGCTATTGAATATTATCGAACTTACTCAGAAACGATATGTGGAAATGGAGGACAATACTGAGAGAGTATTAGTGCAGCAGTCCAGAAAGATAGAACAATTAGGCTATCGGATAGAAGAGCTCACAGCGGGTATTTCTTCCGACAAACCTGTTGTGTGGGATTCGAATCCAGATGAGTACCTGAGTATTGGTGCTGTCGCTACCTTAAAGGGAGCCGCTGAGATATGTCCCGAATCGGTCCTGGTGGAAATGGGGAAAGCGAAGAGGCTTTGATCCCTAGTTCAATATGGAAATACCCGAGGGAAGAGAGCTATGTTGCAACCGAATCCCTGGTGAGCCAAATGAGGCCCCTTCAATCTGAGTCCTCTGCTCCCTTTGACCATAAATTCACAGTGTCTAGGCCCACACAACCGTGCGCTAGCTCTCACAGGGGAGTCACTGAGGCTATTTCTCCCAAGGCCCTGGTAACTGAAAGTGAGGTGGGAAATAGGCCGATAGGTGGCCCTCTTGCGAGTGAGCGGGGCGTTACAATACTCCTAAGTCATTGTCAACAAATAACTTTCGTTGCATGACTCTGCCGTTGTCATTTTATCTCTCGAACGCTGGCTTCACGATCTGCTCGAGAACGTTGGTGATGTAGGCTACGTATATAGTAGCCTACTGCGAGTTCAGTCTGGTACCATTTGGCACAAATGGAAGTTTAGTGAGACACCTGGCAGTCATCCCATCCCAAACCATCACCGACGGACTAAACTTCATCTGTGGAGAAGGCAGAACGTACTCTTCCTATGCCGGATAGAGTCAGTGCTGTCATTAAGCAGAAAGGAGATACTACCTAGCTACGATCGACTGTGTATGTCTTATATATGTCTTACTTACTTAGACTTAGTTCCTCCTGTTCCGATCGGAACATTGGTCGACAAGTCCTCGCCACTTTTTATATATGTAACAACAGTGTATTGTCACGCTTGTATACGAGGCTAGGCGTAGGCCTATGCACATTTTCTTTACTGTGTAAATTTGATGAACGCAGTTTTTCCGCAAAAACTGGTCGTCTTTACATTTTCTTATAAATTATGGCGAAAACGGACCGGATCATAATCAAATTTGTACCAGTATCTTTCATTTGAATGATGTATACACTGACAAAATATTATAAAGAAATATGAAGCCGTTATTGAGATAGTGCATTTTGAAAACGGTGAACGAACTTTCGTGTCACCCTATTATAATGTATGTCCTTTAGGCTTCAAGAAATAGTAAAAAATATTTCTAAGTCGAGTCGAGTAGAGTCGATGAACGATCGACGGAAAATGAACGATCGACTTGACTTGGCAAGACTCGATCGAGTCGACGATTTTTTCGATCGACTCGACTTGACCGAGTTATGATCGACTCGATCGATCGACTCGATCGACTGCGGGCCGCGTATACCCCTTAGTACCGCCCTGGATTTCTCTGAGTAGAAGTTGTTATCTGTGAAATAAAACGTTCCCACCATAAATCATTTTGATGTTTTGGAAAATAAGAGAAGATTGAAGAAAAATGATATTGAGCATATTTGGGGCGCTAAATTTCAAGATCCTAAATTGTTGACTATAATTTCATTACGCGGCATACTGCTAGCCTATATTAAAGCCTATCTATAGAGATATCCATATTATATATACTATAGATATCTCGACGCCGTTCGGATTTACTCAGTCGCACTTGGTTGCACACGGATATACTTCGCCGCCTTGTCAGTCGCACTTGGTTGCACACGGATATATTTCGCCGCCTTATCGGCTTTACTCAGTCGCACTTGGTTGCACACGGATATATTTCGCCCCCTTGTCAGTTGCACTTGGTTGCACACGGATATATTTCGCACCCTTGTCAGTCGCACTTGGTTGCACACGGATATATTTCGCCCCCTTGTCAGTCACACTTGGTTGCACACGGATATATGTCTCCGCCTTGTCGGATTTACTCAGTCGCACTTTGTTGCGCACGGATATATTTCGCCCCCTTGTCAGTCGCACTTGGTTGCACACGGATATATTTCGCCCCTTGTCAGTCGCACTTGGTTGCACACGGATATATTTCGCCGCCTTGTTGGATTTACTCAGTCGCACTTGGTTGCACACGGATATATTTCGCCCCTTGTCAGTTGCACTTGGTTGCACACGGATATATTTCGTCCCCTCGTCAGTCGCACTTGGTGGCACACGGATATATTTCGCCCCTTGTCAGTCGCACTTGGTTGCACACGGATATATTTCGCCCCCTTGTCAGTCGCACTTGGTTGCACACGGATATATTTCGCCCCCTTGTCAGTCGTACTTGGTTGCACACGGATATATTTCGCCCACTTGTCAGTCGCACTTGGTTGCACACGGATATATTTCGCCCCCTTGTCAGTCGCACTTGGTTGCACACGGATATATTTCGCCGCCTTGTCGGATTTACTCAGTCGCACTTGGTTTCACACGGATATATTTCGCACCCTTGTCAGTCGCACTTGGTTGCACACGGATATATTTCGCCCCTTGTCAGTCGCACTTGGTTGCACACGGATATATTTCGCACCCTTGTCAGTCGCACTTGGTTGCACACGGATATATTTCGCCGCCTTGTTGGATTTACTCAGTCGCACTTGCATGGTTGCACACGGATATATTCCGCCCCTTGTCAGTCGCACTTGGTTGCACACGGATATATTTCGCCGCCTTATCGGATTTACTCAGTCGCACTTGGTTGCACACGGATATATTTCGCCGCCTTATCGGATTTACTCAGTTGCACTTGGTTGCACACGGATATACTTCGCCGCCTTATCGGATTTACTCAGTCGCACTTGGTTGCATACGGATATCTCCACGCTGTCACGGCTCCACTCAGCCGCTCGACATTATTACTTAGTTACTCTTTACGTCTATCCGGATATCTTAGTCCCTAAGCTGTTGAGGTTGTCAAATAAAATGATTTAAGGTGTTCGGTTGTTGAAGCCTGATCAGCCCACTTACGTAGTTACTAGTTAGCTTTTCATGGGCCCGTGTGCAGATTTCCCGCATTGGTCCCTATATTTGGCTGTGTGTGGCTTGATTGCAAGAGCGCTACAACGAAGATCACCAAAACTAATCAATGCATTCTCTGTTAACACATTATGGCGTATAAAATGCATTTCACTCACAGGATAAACAGGAATGATATAAGAATGAGACAAATAAATCACAATGTTAGATCTAATAGTCTATAATAATATTGTAATGATTTCTCTATAGAATTTAAAACGTATCATGTTCTAGACTTATGGAATTATTGTAGTTGGCCTTCTATATAGTAGGCCTACATAAAACAATTTCGTGACATTTTAGTTTTCTTTCTAGCCTTTTGTTCAGCAAAAATGTCAATCATCTATCAATCTGGTCTATGTTTTGCTAGTATATTTGCATAGCAAAAAACGACATACTCAATCATCGATTTTGCGTAGGCCTCTTGGATAAAATTAAGTTTAACAATATTCCTTGGATGTGTAAAAATAGGGGAAATATAGGCCTAAGCTTCCTATAGCTTTGACCCTAATCCATCTGCTCAATTTAGTGTCTCTCTGATAATGGGGTGAGAGCTGAGAGAAGCTGAGAGTAGTAGACCGACGAGAATTTTTGAGAAAAAAATAACGGGTCAGATTATGAGGCACGTGGAGTTCGGGGTGTGAAAATGCAAAAAGAAGCTTAGGCCGGCTAATGTTGAAGATTTTAGAACAAGTGCTCAAAGCTTATTTCATAATTATTAGCACAGAATAGATAATTTAACTATTTTTTAAATCTAAAACTACTTAACCAAGGATCATGTATAGTGTCGGCTCCAATAGTCCTACCTTTGATTTGACTAGGCCTATAGGCCTATAGGGCATACCTAACCAAAGATCTTAAAGACTTCGTATAGACTTTAACATCTTTGACCTAATTATATGCTTTAGGCTCAATGATATAGCTCGAACAATATAGGCCTATAAAAAGGCAACACAATCGACTTCAGTTTTGAATTTAAAAAACTCAAAATTTAGTTGCGCTACAGTAGCCTACGAGGCTAGGCGAACTTCTCTGTTTTACGCAGAGCAAGTTTCCACACTTCAAGGTCTTGAAACCACGATAAGAATCCATGGCAACGCTGACAACCTATTTAGGCGGCTTTATATTCATGGGCGGAGACCTATAGGGGGGGGGGTAAGGGGGACGGTCCTCCCCCCAATGGAGGTGTTGGGGAGGACGGCCCATGCATTTGTCCCCCCCCCAATCCAGGGGTTATTTTAAGGAATTTTCTCAACTGCACACAAATGACGTATTTTGAGACTGGACATAAGAAAGTCCTTGACCAGGGATTTGTCCCCCAAAGCTGAAGCAGCTTTTGGTGAGCGCTCGTTAATAAGCTGGTGCTTTGCGCTTGGCCTTCGACTGGAGCTTTAGATGTTTGAATATTAAGATTTTCCGACTTTATAAAAATTCATATTAAATATCAAAATCAATTGTTATGACAATGTTTGACTCAAAGTTCATCATGGCAAAATCTCCAAATGAATTAACGAATGAAATAAGCTAGACGTTCTTAGACGTTCAGACTTTTCAATATCCTTAATCGACTAGAGATCTCTTAAAGATCCCCTAAGATCCTCTGCTGTTGCTGGAATTGGAAATAGCTCAGAAAGATTGTTAAGTGTAATAAAGTTAAATGGTCATATGTTCCTGGACACTTCCAAAGTTTCGCTAGTAGGCCTATGTAAGGGTGCGTCTAAATATTGCTTTTCTGCTCTGAAACCCTGGTCATTAAGATCAACATGATATTGCTTGGCTAAAGCTAAAGCTAGCAGATAAGATGAGATATTTCCCCAAGAAATAAAATCTTTGAGCTAATTTTACATTTTGTATAAAATATAGCCCACTAACTGCAAAATACGATGTAAGACCGATAAATATCATTAGCAAACCTCCCAAAATGGTCATTATTGATCGATAGGCCTATACTGACACCCACATCAACACGAATATGTACTGTTTAGCTAATAGCAGTTTTAACCAGGTGCCGCGTTGCCGATCTACATGTAAATGATATTTTACCACACCATGACTTGGCTTAGGGTATGACTGCTGGAAATTTTATGTGCTACAAGCTCTGGTGTCATTCATTGATGAGAACCAGAATATGTGTGTGAACATAGCCGCAGACTTGGTCCTGGGTTTGTGGAACGAACGAGCGACCGAAGGACAATAATTATTTCCATTTCACGAGCACCTAGCTGGGTAGGGGTGCTGGGTAGGGGTTTTGGAAGGTGATGTACCAGTCCCATTTTCGAATTTTGTTTAATTTCCACACTGCACTGGTGGTATTCTAAGTTGTGATTTAGCGAGGTTGCTCATCATTTCAGTGCTGATAGTCATGGTTTAGGACTTTAATAAGTGTCCCGTTTCATTGCTTAAATATTTTTTACAGCATTATAATGGCAACTTTTAGACTGTGATCTTAAAAAAATTGCTCACAAATTTCACGCCAAAAGGCATGGTTTGAGACTTCAATAAGTGTATCTTTCAGATTCTTAGGATGGTGATTTTTGGATGGAATCACATAAACTCAAAAAGGGTGCGTGTAATATGGGGATATGTGGAGAATTTGGAAGAAAATTTGAGTATGCATTGACCTACAATCCTACATCATGTATGTATGTATGTATTGGATAGCCTGTGTGGCTGAAAAGCTAGCTCAGTCTGCATGTCTGCCTGATTAATTCTTTTCTTTTCATCGCCTGTCTCCAGTTATATACTTGGGTTGTTATATTATAGTAGACTATTTTGCTTTATGCGTCTTACTATCTACGTCCCTTCCTGCTTCAGCTTGTCAGAGTAAGCGGTAAAAGCAGGAGAAAGTAGACTACGATGGCCAAGAAGTTGTCATTATGGTATGAAGGATAACCCCGGCCTTTACAACTTTATCAGGATATCAACCTACAGCAGGCCTTGAATCTGCATCCGCCCATACATTTAGCCTACTGCAAATTCTTCTGTCTGCAGCCTGTGTGTGATTTTGCAGAACCTTGTCCACGATTACATCACCCATTTTTTCTGCTCTTACTTCATGCACATGCTTGACTTGAAAACTGCATGTAATCGCCATATCTATTATAGTTCACGCCAAATTTCAACAGGCCTGCTCTTTTCCTGAACATAAAATAATATCACCCAAATAAACTGCCTCAAAGATGTTCACTATGGGCTGTTACTATCATGTTTGTGTCCAACTTTTTACCACTAACTTCTCGTCGGTTCACGCAATTAGGCAAAAAGTAACTGCACAAGATCTGATTTTCAACTGCACAAATCTCTTTCCCAACTACACACTTTGTGCCCAGCTGCACGTTAAAATAACCCCTGCCCCAATCGTTGAGCGTCAAGACAAGACTAAAAAAAGGTCATCAACTTTTTTGGCGGCGAAAATAGAAAATTTCGTCGAGATTTGACCGGATGACTAAAAAAAGTTCAACTTTTTTGGCGGCGAAAATAGAAATAATATATAGGGCCTAATAGAAAGTTTGTTCGAAATTTCGCCGGTCGTCAGAAATTTTGGCCGGCAAAAGATGGAAATTTTTCTGCGACGCTCAGCCATTCGTCCATCAGAAAATCGCGTCTTTCCGTCCCCCCAAGTCTCCGCCCAGGTCTCCGCCTATGTTTAGCCTATAATAGGCCTATGCCAGATTCTACACCATGACCAAAATTACTCAAAAATAATATTAGGCCTAGGCCTATAGGCTATTGTTCTGGCACTCAAAGCCTGGCCCTATAGAATGTAAATTTATTGGCTCAGGCTGCGCCTGTCATCTATAGGGTTGACTCGCAAGTGTTTAGGCCTATTTAGGGGTCACCGTAGGCCTACGTAGTCGGACTGGGAATGCCTCTGATCGAGTGGTCTTGCTCTTGAGGGGAGCTATATAATTTTCATTAATTCTCGAAAAGAATAAATTATATGACTTGTATTAAGTTGCAGGCTGTCTGTTCTGTTAGTGGGCCTATAGTTAAGATTGATCATAATTTATTATTATTATTTATAATTAGGGCCAATAGCCTATAAAAAATTGTTTATTCAACAATCCGATTGACAGACCGCAACCGGTTAAGTCAGGGCCGGATTAAGGCATGTTCGACACGTTCGGCCGAACAGGGGCCCCCACACTCTAGGGGGCCCCCACACATGCAATATAAATATTTTTCATCACTGTTAATCACAATAGTAAAAATGTGTAAAATATCTCGGAACAAATTGTCAAATTATTTGAAAACTACTGATTTTGGCAAAATATAGATTTACAACTTTTGAGCATGTGTGGGGGAGCTTATTGGAGTTTCCAATTCCAAGCAGACTTATCTTAAAATCGGCCAGAAATTCTAGCAAGAGCTATCAATTTAACTACTTAGATCTATATGATTTTAGACATTTAATACCTCTTCCGATCGGAATTCAAGTGCTATGCAACGCATATACGAAATGGTATCATTATTCCAGGGGCGGATACAGAAATTTTCGAAGGGGGCCAAAATTTTCGGTTATCTTTGCCAGAAAAAATCTAATGACCTTTTTTAGTCGTTTGGTCGAAATGTCTGAAAAAAAATATACCACCAGTTTTCCGTGTCAAAATACCGGTAACTGATGACCTATTTTGGTCATCAGTCTTCCTGGTCGAAGTAATCTCTGCAAGCAATAATATGGCCTCTCTGGTATCCTACTTTTCTCTCCCGCTGCATTGATTCAATGGCTTGTTGAAGCCAAATGGGGGCACGTCCCGTGCACTTTTTAAATGGGGGCTGGGCCGGATTGGCCCCCATGGACCCGCCCCTGCACAATTCACTCTTTGCTTTTACGACTTAGGTCTACTAAGCTTACTTGCGTAAGCGCGAAAATATAGGCCTATGTTAGTGTGGGATCAGCGGCGGCGCTACAGAAGGACAAATTAGGGCAAATGCCCTAGTACAAATCCTTTGCCTTCAGTGGCGGCGCCAGGATTTCAGTTTGGGGGGCTGGATTTGTTGGAAATTTCTGACGACCTTTTTTTGCCGCTACTGTTTGCCTTGACGTTGTCCAGCCACAAGACTGCCATAATATGTTCCCTGCCAAGAATTTATGCAGGGCATAAATCGCTTCTGCACCGTTTACTATATGCCCTGATTAAAAAGTCTCATTCTTAATATTCTTAAACGGTAATAGATGAATACTTTAACACTGGACTGGAATATAAAAAGACAATCATGTTAATAAATTATTGTAAAAAAAGGATCGAATTACTAATAGACGAGTATTGATTTGTTGAATATAACACGTTTTGTGTCAATTGTGTGTCCTTTTTCAGTGAGTCCGTAAGTTTGGGGCCCCCACAGTTTTACCGAACAGGGCCTCCACATTTGTTAATCCGGCCCTGGGTTAAGTATAATACAAACCACAATGTACAGTCATGCAGTTATCTTAATTAACATCAATCTTAACTAGGCTATACTAACACAACAGACAGATTAGGCCTATTGTTAATAGCTAGGCTATAGCAGCCTACAAAACAGATCTATCCTACGGGGACTTCGGGAATCGAACCCAGCTCCGCTTATCTAGCCTACATGCAAGTGTACACGTGTTATCCAACGCGTCACCAATACAAGTCCCAACTCCCAAATAGTTAAATTGGTGTCAATTAAGATAATTGCTATTTGCTCATCAGCACACTGTAACCGGCTGCGGTTTGTCAACCGGATTGTTGAATAAACTAAAATTATTATAATTTATGACAATCACCATAATAATTATTATAAGAAACTGAAAGCGTTTACTAGGTGGCGCTTGTACGGTGACATGACGCACGAACGCCTTGAAGGTAGAAGCGCTATGAAGATTATTTGGTCGTCGTTTGAGAAGTTAGATTACCAGCGATATGTTTATGATTAAAACGTTTAAATGTGCTGTTAATTAATTTATTTTACGTGTAGATGATCGGAACCGTTTATTAAATCAGACGGATAAAGAGTCGTCCAAAGGCGAGGATGACAAAAGATCGTTTGGCCGCCCTGAAAGCGGTAGGGCGTGAAACATACTTCTGTTATGATTCATCTAGGCGGCGTAACAAGTACTTGTGTTGAGTAGTTACATAAGTTTTGTAGCGCCTTGAATTGTTGTTTGATGCTGCGTCAAATTAGGAGAACATTACAAAAAATTCACAGTTTGACCATTATTCAAACGACCCTATAGTTGCAGAATATTGGTAATGTCAGCATTAGGGACTCGATTTAGAGATCATTTGTTTAAGGTTATCAGGATAGGAATTTAAACGAATGTGTTTACAACTTTCCTAGTGGAGTTAATAGAATAAAGTGCACGCATGTTTTGTTAAGTTTGAGAAACCACTACTATATATAGCTCCCATTTACAATCTCAAGAACCATCCTGTTTGTGTGCTTAAAAGCCTGCTACTGAAATTGCGTCTTAAGGTTAAACAATAATTTTCGTGGTAGCGTTCTATAATGACTCGATAATAGTTCTATAATGACTCGGTAGATAACGTTGCAGTGTTATCTTTAATAAATCCAACTTCTAGTTTGCCGAGAATCCTTTTAATCGATCCAGCTTCTCTTTAGGCAAGAATTTGTTCGATAAATCCCGCTTCTATTTCGTCAGCAAATATTTTTCAGCCGTTTTTCATTGAAAATTAGTGTTCATCAATCCAGCTTCAATTTCAGCAGAATGACTGCACTAACCCTAAAACTAACCCTAACCGACCCTCACGACGCCTAACCTGAGCCCTAACCGACCCTCACGCGCAAAATCCCGGTTCTATTTCGTGAGGAAATATTTTTCATCGAATTTATAAGAAAACGGTACTTGCTACCGAGTCATTATAGAACGATACCATTTTCGTTTATTCAACAATCTGGTTGACAGACCGCAACCGGTTGTAGTGTACAATTATGCAGTTGAAACAATTTACAAGAACTCAGATCACAGAATACATGAATCTGAACTATTAACAGAACAGACAACTTGCAATAATCGGCGCTAATAGCAGCCTGCAAAGCACGTCCACCCTATAACGGGGCGCAAACTCATTACCTCTTGCTCTCCAGGCAAGCATGTTATCCATTGTGCTACCGGACCCCCCAAATGTTGGATCTATAGATTTGTTATTTAGTTTGGCGAAGGTTGCAGAGTCCATTACTGAAGAATAGCTTAAATGGCTGCAAAGAGATGTTTCTGCTGTAGCATTATGACTGCCGGACAGTATCTTAGTAGCAACAGTAGTGGTGATTGATTATATTGTTTTGTATTATTATGGAATAATGCAGGAAGTGTCTCAATGGGTCTCTTTACGTAGGTGGAAATTTCGGTAATGTATTGTTTTATCGTCCCAAATTGTTTGCTCGCTTTAGCATATCTTTTCAGACTTGGCCAGATTAATTTCAATGTCATGTCAACGTTATTCAATGTTAAAAAGCATAAGCAACTCGTAACAAAATTCCATAGGATGATTTTGAATGGTTAGCCTTGTTTTTGAGTTGAATGGCATTTTTAATGTTTTTTATATATATGCATATTTAGTAGTTTTATCATGCGTTAAAAAAGAACATGACAATGGAAATTTTCATTTAGGACGTCTTGCTTGCTGCTTGTTGTAGCTTGTCATTGTTTGAGACTTATTATGTTACAAATATAAAAGATAAGCTGCATTCAGGAACAAGCAGTTTTTTTTATGAGCAAGTTGTTTTAAATAAAAATCTCTGTTGACAGTTTTTAAACAGGATAGAATTACTGATACAATGTGTTTGTAAAAGTACGTCTCTATTTTTTTAATCTTTGATGTTGAAGCGATGGGTTAGAAAGGTTGAATAATTTGAGATGCTAAACGATAGATTTGCCGAAATTTTGCAGTGGTGAAATTGCATTGTGTTGAAATAGCTGATGAGTGCCAGCATAAACTGTATTCTATTAACTGTGATACAGGAAGAAACTAATCATATATCATAATCAGTAATCCTGCATTCTGTGAATTTGACGATTTATGCGTGTGAAGTGTGTGTGTGTTTATGTCCGGCACGTAGTTTTTGTGGCCTCATGCTTGAGTAGCAGAGATCTGCTGCTAAGTACTGACATTGCGGATTATTGAACAGCATTTCATGGGTTTTTGAACAAACTAAAAGCTGAGTTAGTTATAATGGAACATAAACACCGGTGGAAACAGTTATTTGTGTAAGTGTGGATGGAAATAATCTGTTTATTTTCTGATCGAGTCGTTCATTTTGAGATTAGGATTCTTCCATCATTTTAGTATCTTGTCCCTCACACACAGCTACAACAACGGGGACATCATGGTTGAAGGAGAATAAATTGATATGAGTTGCAAGAGATTTAAGAAATTGATACTTTTGAGATAACAGAATCATGCTCCGAAAAGTAGAGGTTATTGTTCAGATTATTGAAGTAGTTTTGATCACGAGTAAAGTGACCATTTTCAATTTCAAGAGTGAAGGCACCATTTACATCATTCTTTGGGTGAAAACTTTGGTGATTTGTTCCTGGTTTCATTTTCGGTTAGTTTTTGATCGTATATTTTGCCGTAAGCAGTGGATGTTAAATTGAATTGGATGTATTATTAAATGGGTTACTTAATTTTCATGAGAGGTATTCATTAGATACCGTAATTGCCAGACATTATGCTTTTGCATGGAGTAATGTAATTTTAAATTTATTTAAAAGTGAGATTTAAAATTTAACGATTATGGTTGAATACAGCATCAAAACGTGATGCTAGATGGAGCTGCTTGTTAGGGATTAGCTCAATGTCCCTACATAGTGCATCCATCTAAGGATGCTCAAACCCTGTGCACGTTTTCCAATACAGGATGAATGTTTACCCATCATCTATGATGTCGCAGAATAGGACACAAAATCTTGATGTTTGTTTTGTTCACATTTAAGTGTATGGAAATTTGTTCCATTTATATTGGTTTGTGTACTGTTTGCTGTCCTGATATAGTATTGATTTTCTACATTATATACATATAAATTTATTTATTATTTAAATCACTGAATGCAGCTTTGGATGCTGGAAAGATTAGCTGTAAGGTCTTGAATTGTATTTGTACAAGTTGTCATTGTTAATTCAAGGTCATTCAGGATTTGGCTCGATGGAACTTAGCTATTGTGCATTGTCTCTTCTCTTTCTCTGAAACTCTGTCATTGTTTGTACTCTGAAAGTTTGAAAGTGCCAGTCCCAATGTGGAATGAAGCAGGAGGGCATTGCTATGATCTTTGCTATCATTGTACGTATAATGACCTTGACTGGATATGCCATATTGATAATGAGCATTAATGGACTAGTTTTGCTACGGTGCATGCACCAGCGTGAAAATTACGATAATATAACAGGAGGTTTCGTAAGACCCTAAGGGTACCGTAGATTAGATAATGGTGCGGTTTGTAGCTTGGCATCCATGGAGAAACTCCACTTTACCGTGTACCTGTTGAGATTATCCATCTATACTGCCTGCTGACAGATCTTTTCCTACCACACTCAACCGTTTCATCACTATCAGTTTGAGTATTAGAGGTCATTTGGGCTCAGGCCTTAGTATGAATGGTTCTCATAATATATTGTATTCTTGAAGGAAAAGGATAACAAACGATGTAGAGGAAGAACTGAACATAAATTAAGGAATTAAAAATGTGACTACAGTTTGAATGAGGAGGCACAGAAGGAATTAACGGTAGAGAGAAACCACCAGAAGTGATATTTAGTGATTTTGCGTGTCACCTGGAAAAGTTCTGTTATGCCATGTATGTCACCGGGGGTGCAAACGACACAGTAGTTGTGACGAGAGACGACACCAATCATGGGCGCCCACAGAAATTTTTGCAAGTGGAAAGATGGGAATTGTATATTTCTAAAATAAATGGGCCAACTACAGGAATTACAATAATATTATATTATGTTTGTATGTGCATTTGTCATAGCACCCCTTGAAGCTCTCTACTCAGAGGTGCTCCCGATTACAGAGCGGACACTGCATCGGAGTTTCACGCTGAAGCACTCAGGAGCAATTGCGAGTGAAGGACTTGCCCAAGGTCCCTACGCGGCCACTTGAGGTGGATTCGAACCTCCAACTGCAAGGCAACGACCATACCCACTACACCACCATGCCCCACAAAATGAAGGCTAATATATTAGTAATGTTAACAGTTGATATTATGTTAACAGTTGATATTAACTTAGAAAGTTGAAGGCATCTGTGTTATTGTGAAATGTCATTAGTACCATAATTTTAGCAGGAAGAGTTTCTCATGTTATTGACATTTTTCATTTATACCACTTTGAGCATTGAGGTGTGAGAATAAATTATACAGGAAAGCTGGAGCCTTCATTTTGCATTTGCAGACATATACCATTAGTACTAGATGAACATTTTGCTGGAATTGGTTGGGTTAATAGATCTGGCTTTGACATTTGATTTAATGCTCTTGGTTGTTGTTGAATCACTTTGAACTGTGAATAACATCTAGCTGCACCTGCCCATTAGTGAAACAATTTCAGAGCCAGCGCCATTAGTGAGGATTTAACCCAGCGGCTGGAGTGTTCAGCATTAGAGAGCTCTGGTCCAGTTGTGTAGGGGTATTAACTGGATGGGATAGTCAAACTGGTATTATCTGGCTATCTATAGCAGCGGTTCTCAACCTTTTCATACTCACGGACCCCTTTCTAATTTTTGGTCCCGGTCACGGACCCCACCGAAATTTGGCGCATTATCGTGACTGTGCGACTCTATAATCCTATATAGTAGTAGGCCTACATGTATGCTAGGCCTATACTATAGCATAGATATGCCCTGCACTCCGGTAGTACAAATTTTATATTGCATATAAGATTATATGAAATTTATTAGAAAAAAAGTATTTTATTTTAATGTAAACTTTGGGCAATGGGCATGCATATTCGAGCACAGCTTATCTGCTCGAGACACTCATGCATCAAGCTAACTCTTGCAATGTAGGCCTAATGCCATTTTTAATAGGCACTTCAATGATTTGGTTCAATTCCGATGTTGGTAAATTCCACGAATCAAAGTCTGCAAGAAACTGACTGGAAGTCAACAAAAAAACTGTGAACGTTCAAATTACCGAATTAGAATTTGAACTGATCCATAGCCTATATGATTGACAGAAAATTAAATTAACAAATTTTGGTTGATTGATCCAAGCATTTCCATATTTTTATGTGAATTCATGCAATTGATCAAATGTGTCAAAGTTATAACTACCACTATCCGTTTTGCGCCAGATATCAAGTTTTTTTTGTAAAAGCAGACACTTTCTCACCAAGAGTGATTAGATTTGTCTGCATCACTTGCGTAGAGGAATTCAGTTTATTCAAAAATGCCAGCCAGGTAAGTCAAAGTTGAAACTCATGAGTTGTTTATTCAAATGAATTACAGGCTGTGGTCTTTTTCTAAGAAACTCTCTCAAGAGCATCCCGAAATCTAGAGTCAGTTACAAACTGACTAATCTAAAACAAATGAATTTGTCATTAATCAGCGTATTATTACCGGTAGTTTCATGTTCTCCATTGAAAAGGAGAAATATTTAAAAATTGACAAAGATATTGATCTGTTTCTATGTTTTTAACTAAGAAATATATAATTTTCAGGACTTGCTCGCGGACCCCCAGGCAGATGGTCGCGGACCCCCAGGGGTCCGCGGACCCCCGGTTGAGAACCGCTGATCTATAGGCTCCTAAACATAATGCCTGTCGAAATCAGAGTCTAGTATGGATGGTGTCAAAATATGTCTAGGATGGATAGAATTTAGGTATGTATGAGCACTTGTTATAGCACCCTTCAAGATTCCTACTCAGAGGTGCTCCCGACAACAGTGTGAGCACTGAATCGGAGTTTCGCACCGAAGCACTTGAGCAATTACAAGTGACAGACTTGCTCAGAGTCAATGCATGGCAGCTTGAGGTAGATTTGAACCTGCAACCTTCCGGCTCCAGGGCACCGAACATACCATACACCACTGCATCCCATGGGTATGTTCGCAAAGAAGCTGTCTGATGTCAACAATGTTCAGGGCTGAACGGTTTTGTCTGTTACTTGAAGCTGTCAGTTGATGCCTGGCTGCAGGTAACGGTGCTCACAGTTGATTCTGAAGTTCATAATAGTCTAGTAGTCACCATGCTGGTTGCTGGACTATCATGCTATCATGGTAACCACTGGACTGTGGATTTGAACCCTGTCTAATGTTGATCTGATATCAGTAATTTCAGTCTTGGTTTTCACTGATTGGGATTGGCGTAGTATCCTCACCAGGACAGAGATTTGCTTTGAGATTTTTACTCCACTTGAAGCTTTATTGAGCTTGCTTGTAGCATTGACTACTTTGACTGTGTACGCCACGGTGTGGGTGGTTCAGAGGTTGTGGGTTAAGACTGGTCATCTGCCCTAACATGCCCAAGGTTAAGATAATTCAGTTGCTAACATTTCATATGTGTGGCTGTTTCTTGGAGTTAGCTTAACCCTTTACTGACAAGTTGTAAGTATTGAAAGTGACTGGGAAAGTGGGAAGCCAATGCAACTCGCTGTTAAAGTGTTAGGTGACTACTGCTCTTCTCCTGTGTCTATGTTCTTTCTATAGGTGCGCTGGTGGCTGATGTTTCAAGACATTATTTTGTCACTTGTATTCGGCCCAGCTCAAACCTACTCAAATGGACACTGCACATCATGAACTGCATAAAATACAGATGTGTCTTTAAAGTTTGTTAATTTATATAGATCAATCAATCAATAATTTATTTTGTAACCAGCCAATAATTTTTTTACAGTTATTAATTTTCTAGTCAAATATTTAATCCATTCATTTATCCCGTTAAGCCTGTGTTTTCAGCAGATATTCTCGGGGCAAACTATTAAAGGGGAATGGCCACAAGGATAGGCCCTGAAGGGATCACTGACCCCGCTAAATAGGGACATCTATGTACATGTATGTAAAACAAAAAGATGCAACGACCGACAATTTCTACTAAGTAAGACAGTAAACAGCTACAATTACTTAAGAATTTAGCTAAATTAGATAGTTTGAACTCTTAACTAAATGAGAAAGAATAAAAAATAATGAGTGCAAATACAGTATGCGTGAGCGGTTTAATATACAAGCATTGTGATACATCACAACACATTGTTGCTATTATCGACTAAATGAGAGCATAACTTTTTCTTAAATAATCATGATGATCGAGATTGCGTGATCTGCCTATAATTATGATGATATGCTTTTAATTGATTAAATTGTGGGAATAATGGGTTCGCAGAAGCTATATTATGAAAGTCTGTTGGAACATTGCAGTGTTTAGTGAAGAAAATAATATGACCAAGTGCTGTAGCATTTTACAGAAGCTCATCTTGTCACTAATGCCGTTCAGGACTAAATTTATTTCTTCTATACAGGGAAGGGAAAGACCATAATTTTGTATGCTGAAATTTAATTTGGCTAATAAATGCCTGTAAAAACGTAATGGCAATTACAATTAATTGTGATTATGAGTGTTAAATAAAACAATAACTTAAGTATCTCTCACTGTTTGGTTTGCATCCTGTTGATTTTTTTAATGAATTTATAATGGCTGAAAAAGAAATTTATGACTAAGTTCGAGTAATAATTTTAATTTTTATGATGTTTTGTTTTGTAATTAATGAAATACTATATACTGGAGACCCTTCAATGCTTGAAATCATTATAATTATTTTTATATCTATTGCTATTTGATAGGGGATGTAAACATTGTTTGAGCAGGACATTATGTGCCAAGTACTGTGTTTTTAAATGGTGTGTACTTTACTTTGTACAGTTTCTTAATTGCAACAGACTATTCACTTACATTTCCAATGAAAATCACAGACCTGTCTGTTACTGTTGTATATTAATTTTTTGCACCATCTGTACTGATGACGGGAGGTCTAATTGAGTTACTAAATTAGATGGAGCATCACACCATCTGAAAACAGTGCGAAAAAATACTGGCAAATGCATTTTAAAAGTATGCTGCTCTACAGTGCTCTTGGGAAATATAATTATATGTATGACGGTCTATGCTGTTCCTAATTCCACATTGCCATGAAAGTATATGTTCTTAAGTTTGATTCCAGATACTTCGTAACTTTATTCTACTTAAATCCAGGTACTTAAAAATATGCTTGATTAGTTGAAGATCAGTTTGCAGATGCATCAAGGTACATTACATATATATAATTATATATATATATATATATATATATATATAAAACTTATTGTGTTTTGGTAGATTATAATGTTTTTACATTTAATTAGAAGAATAGCATGTTCAAACGCAGTGTTGATACACAAAACCTATCAGGTTTTATTGCAGTGCTACTATCCTCATTCCTCACAATTTATGGATGTAGATAACCACAGTATTTGTTGACTATGCAAAATTTATCATCCTATATTGAATGGTTTTGTTTCTGTTTCTGGTATTTGTAGTCACAAAATTAATGAAACATGTTAGTTATTAAAAGTGTCAAAATTTTTCTGATTATGCAGTGATCGTCTTTGCCAAGGTGATGGGGGGGGGGTGGGGTATGGGACTGAAGGCCGTGAAAGGCCTGCTTCCAAATGGCTGTCAAGCATATTGCACTTGCCACTGCATCAAATAAAATGAAGACCTACTGAAAATTTCTGTGGACATTTGGTTCTGATCCAGCGGCCATTGTGTATGTTTAGAACTTTTTAACGGCAATACACGTGTGAGGTCATTTTGCTGCAGGCTAAATGTTCTGATTATCATTCATCAACTGTGGGCTGCACATGTGGGTGTACATATGATGCAGTACACCAGTTAAACTAAGGAAACATTGATTATTAAAAATTGAAATGCAGAGAGCTAAAACTTTCTGATGTAACGACGATCGATTTAAAAATAATTAATTGCTATTGGGACAGACTCATTAAAAAGCTTTAATTGTAGCATTCGTTACCACCTCCACTAAAGCACTGTCAATTTTCATCAGCAACCACTATCACCATCACCACCAGCAATGGCGATACTACCACCGCCATCACCACCACTGCTACCACCACCACCACCACCACCACCATCGTCATCAAATTGTATTACATGTAGGCAATAGGAAGCAGGACCAATGACTAATTGGAAAATGCAGAATAAGAGGTCGGTTTTCCGCTTGAAGAAGTCCATAAAATGAACATCTCAAACACGAGAATGTAGACTTTAAGAGGTTATTTACGCTGAAGTGGTTGTGTGTCACCAAGCATTGGTGGAGAGTGGGGGTGGGAGTCCAATGGCGGCTTAGTATTATGATGAGCATAATGATGCATGCTGATTTTTACAGAATACAGTAATTCATGACTTAAGATGAATAACATAATGAGAAGTCTGACTTGAATGTTGACAAGATCTGTTTTAAAGGAGGGCACACTTGAGCTATACTTGTATCAGCAATTACCGGTACTCCGATTCAGTTGGAAAGTCGAATCAAGATGGGCATTCTCTAATGCTTCCAGCGGCATTGCTGAATTTGTGCTGGTTTTCGTTCTCTAGTTGATATTTCTTCCAGCATGCAACCACTTTAATAGTGATTATTAGTCAATCAAAGTCAATTCATTGATTTGAAGCAAATTTCCAAAAATTGATTGCATGGGTTATTGAATTTCGTAGCTGAAATCTAGGAACAGGAGACAAGTGGTGTTTACTCTTTTTGTGAATTACATGTAATTGTTTACTCTTTTTGTGGATTAATTTAATATAAATGAATTGTCATACCTGCTGAAGTTTCAATTATGGATTTGACCCTTGGGTATATCGTCATTGACATCATCATCATCATCATCATCATCATCATCATCATCATCATCATCATCATCATCATCATCATCATCATCATCATCATCATCGGTACCTGATGCCAGCCATTTGATTGTAATGAGTACGCGTATGTATAGATATATAATTTCCATTTTCCCTGATCATTTGCTAAGTCCAAGGGGAGTTATCCCTTTAATAGTGTCAGTCCAAGTTGCGTAGAGCTCAAGACTCCACATTTCTACTATCTATGTAAAGATATCTTGTTCTGCCTTTGTTTATTCTCCTTCAAGTCTTGCATGCTGTACATTGTTTAGGATTTGAGCCGACTGCCAATTTGTCATTCTCTCTCCACAAGTAGAAATCATCCGAGTCTTCGTCAAACAACTTTGTCTAGCAGGGTTGTTTGAATAGTTTAATAGCTGATGATGATTGTCCTATGTCACCATTCTTTTTTCTGTAGTCTTGAAATCGCTGAGCACTATCTTCCACAGCCAGCTAACTTCTGCTGTACTATATTCTTTTAACACCTTGCACTTTCACACTGTCAGGCATTCTGATCCATGGAGGAAAATAGGTGTAAATGGCAAACAGAGGTCATGCAATATGATGCTGCTAGAAATCGCTAGAGAAAGACAATTCAAAGACATGGATCTGATAAAGTTTCTGTTTGCACCTCTGTCTTTGAAACCATTGTTCATGCTTTTATCTGCTGTCAAATCGACTACTGCAACTCACTATTTGCTGAGCTTTCCAAGCTTCGTTAATCCTCACTTCAGTAAGTTATGAACTCGGCAGCCAGACTCATTGCTCGTCTAACTTGCTACTCCCATATTTCTACCTACATGACTGATGTTCTTCACTGGCTTTCTGTTGCTTCTCGTATCCAATTCAAAGTACTGCTCTTAGTCTCAGGAACTCAAACTGGACAAGCTCCTAAATACCTTTGGGACTTGATGCATAAACCCCTCTCTGCAGTCTCTTCCCGCCCTCTCCGGTCTGCTGATCGACTTGATCTCTTCGTTCCAAGGGCAAGGACTACCATGGCCCAACCTAAGTGTCCAGCGCCGTGGCTCTCTCCGCTCTTCTAAACAGGCTGAGCTTCTTGTCCCTCGGTCACGCACTTCTATTTATACCCAGCGCCATACCTTTTCTGTCGTTGGCGCTGCAACCTGGAATGGGCTTCCTGTGGAACTAGTGTTGTGAGGCGGAAACTTTCCGCGGAAAGTTTCATATATTTCCGGAAAGTTTCGGAAACTTTCCGACGAATCTTTCCGGAAACTTTCCGACATATTTTTCGACCAATAAAATATTATTAAATACATACTCAATTCTAATGAGTCCGAATTTTCTTTCAATATAATGTTACTAAATACATCAATCACTATCAGAAGTTAGTGTTGTGAGGTGGAAAAATTGTCCAGAAAGTTTCATATTTTTCCAGAAACTTTCCGACGTATTTTTCCGCCAATGAAATATTATTAAATACATAATCAATTCTAAGGAGTCCGAAATTTTCTTTCAATATAATGCTACTAAATACATCCATCACTATAAGCAGTCTTAGGTGGTTATAAGTAATAGTTTATTCAATAGATGGCACTGCTGGTGTTAGTGATAATTGTTCACACAGCCCAAAAATACCGGTACATTTAGGAATTAAATGCAATTAAACTTTGATGTAAATTTATAAATATTTTTTATCATTCAGTCACCTTCATATTTGTGAGTTATGAAAATATAAGACAGAAACAGAAATTGATGCTGTATTACTTCATGTTTATATCAGTTTTTTACACATTTCCTGCAACAGAGATGACTGCAGACATGCAAGCAACTAGTTTTCTATAGGCTACTCTAGTCTGAAATGCTAATGAAGTGTTTATTGCACATATTAATTATTTTTAAGTTCAACATTGTTTGCATCGACAGAAGTACTGTAAATAAAAGGAGTTTAAACATAAGAAAAATTTCTGAGAGTGAAATTCTTATATTTTCTGAGTTTAATGTATTTTCCGGTTCTTCGGAAAGTTTCCGGAAACTTTCCGGAAACTTTCCGGAAACTTTCCGTCAAAATACTTTTCCGGAAAAGCTACATCACTATGTGGAACTACGTCTAACGCCTAGAGCCTTTGAGACTACGTTCTACTTTGCTCTTAAGACTGTTCTCTTTAGCTATGGTTGGGTCGGGAGTGCTTCTGAGTAGGTACTCTTGAAGAGGTGCTATATAAATGTCTGAAATGAATGAATGAATGTCTGAAATGAATACATGCTAATATTCTATAACAATACAAACAAGTTTAAAGATGAGATAGAGAGGAACATACAGATCAGAAATTTGGACAAAATGGAAGTGATATGTGGTCAATATATACCAACAGGAATGCAAACAGAAATCTACAACATGGGCGACTTGGATAGATGTTATGGTTATGTTACCAAGCAGAGCGCTAGAACTTGACTACTATATAGTAAAGTTGAGGTTTGTAAAAGTTCCTTACTAGCATGGCAGGCAGTTAAGTGGAGACGAGTTCCGGGTTGCAGTGATTTCAACAGACCATCAATTGATGCTAGTAGCTCTATTCTGGGGCCATTAATAACTCCTGCCCTGTTTAAGTTTCTGTCCTGCTTTGGACAGATACAGACAGAGAAAGACGGACATAGACAAACATGCAGACACAGAGATAGAGAAGACAGAAGACAGACAGATATGCAGATAGACAGAGACACAGACAGACAGAGACACTGCTTTAATACCATATATACATCTTGCTGTTGTCTTGAATATATTTGAGTCATTTCATGTAAGTCAGCAAACAGTTGAGGGATGTGTGTGTGTGTGTGCACCTGAGTTTGTCCTCCTGCAAGTGGGTCTGTCTATGTCTTGTGCCTGTTTGCATTCAGTTGACACTTGATCTTTTCCTTCATTGGTGCTTGTGCCCACCTGTCTGTCTGCCTGTCTGTCTGCCTGTCTGTCTGCGTGCCTGCCTGGTTTCTGTGGTTGTCTGTCATGCAGGTGTTTACCAGTCTGTTCCAATTTGTATTTACAAGTTTATTTGTGAGCTTGTTATCAGTTTGCATCCATTTTTGTATGTATACATCTGTCTATGTTTTTTGTTGTTGACCTCTTGTGCCCCTGTCTTGTTATTGTAATGTGTATGTTTGTGTCTGCCTGTCTGTCTACCTCTCTGCCTGTCACCATGTGGATCTGTCATCAAATTGTAATGTATACTATAAAGTGTTGTGTGTTTGTGTGTCTGTCAGTATTTATTATGGTTTCCATCTGGTTGGTTATTTTGGACCTTCAGCCCTGCTGTTTCCTGTTACCTGTCTAACTGTAGCTTGCTGTGTGTGTGTGCGCGCGCGTGTGTGTGCGCGTGCGTGTGTGTTCATTGAGCTGTGGATGAGATAGGCCACCTGGTTCTGTTGACACATTATGACTAAATGGACTATGGTGGCCTTTTAGGCCTGTCCACCCGACTTCTGACATCATGACTGACCTATAATTTAAGCAAGTAGGTCCATAGATCAGTTGCTGCCCACCTGTGTTTAGCTTATGTGTTATACTTATAGGGAGGGGTACAGGCTTTAAACAGGCCACTGGTAAACACTCAGATCTATAGTGTACATGTGAATATTATGTTGGTGTAGATGTAGGAACAGGTGGCAATGGATAAAATTAGATAATAGTACATCATCATCATCATCATCGTTGTCGCCATCATCATCATCATCATCATCATCAGTGGTTTCTGACTACAGCCAAATTTGCCAATGTTGTGCGCAAATATAGGTCATCTCCATTTCTCAGCCAGGTTTGAGTTCCAGACTTATAAAGAATGCTCTGTTCCAGTGTTCCTGTTGAGAATGGTGAAGTAGGGTACTGAATAGGAAAATACGGGATTTACAGGGATGAGACAGTGCCTATCACCGCCATGGAGTATGATATCTTTCAAGACATGCTGGGAACATCTCCTCGGCAGTTTTAATGGGGGTGGAGGGGGGGTTAGCCAATTTTTATTGGCAAAGTGCCAGAAGTTTTTGTGCCATGCCAGAAGTTTTTGTGCCACGAAGACAGCAATGTCTGTCACTACCGCATACTGTTCTGTTATTTGCAAATTACCAAGGATGAATTTTGTTTTTCTGCAGAATTTTATGTCTGGTGGATTTTGTACAACTCAACAATATTATATGACAATGTAGGGTTGTCGTCATGGTTACCACATCCTACTGCACAGTGGTTGCATTAGCACCCCGTTGATCCAGGATGCTGATGAATAGTAGTCGGCCGTAGCATGTACATGATCTTGAGCTATATAAACCTGTCATGGAGGATGTGATACTCTTGGTTTGATGAATGTTAAGTTAACCCTTCACTCTGTGCTCATAAATCAGTCACTTCAAGTCATGCTGAATATCTATATATATATATATATATATATATATATATATATATATATATATATATATATATATATATATATATATATATATATATATATATATATATATATATATATATATATATATATATATATATATACACTCAACATTGGCTTGTAGTTTTGTGATGATCTTTACATGCATAACTATATATAGTTAATTTAAAATAAATTTCACACAAGCTGAACTGGGTTTGAACTCTGGGAAACGTGTTGTCAGACACTTGTGTCATTTATAGTCTGTGGTTACAAAGCCAATTTGGTGTTCTCTTTTGCATGAAGAGCTCTGTGATGAAAGCATGTAAGCCTCTTCTGTGACCTAATTCCTATGGTTTATAGGATTTTAGCATTCGTGATGAAAGCATGTAAGCCTCTTCTGTGACCTGATTCCTGTGGTTTATATGATTTTAAGCATTCGTGATGGGACGTTTTGGTGTGTGCATTTTCATTTGGTTCGTCTGTCACAGATGAAAAGAACACAACAGTGGATATGACCAATTTGCGTGTGAATCATCATCCACTTATTGCCTGATTATATATTATGCTGTGGCTCTGTTCGATAGCTTCTTTACATGTGGGATACGTTGTCTCACGATTTAGGAACCTAGCACTACATTTTATCTACTTATTTCTCGTATTTGCTATTGCACCCCTTCAAGCTCACTACTCAGAGGTGCTCCCAACTACAGTGCGGAGCCGCGGACACTGCATCGAGTTTCACGCCGAAGCACATGAGCAATTGCGATTGAAGGACTTACTCTAGGTGCCTACGTGGCAGCTTGATGTGGATTCAAACCTGGAGCTTATGGCACTGAGCCCACTGTTACACCACCGCGCCCCACTAAGCATATTGCTAACCAGCTTACTTAGACATTACCAGACTTATGGATCAGAAAAATCATGTGCTGTACCTATGTACACTGTGTCCCAATAAATCGGGCACCCTTTTTATAATATGAATAAAACTGGTAAATATTCATTGATTGTCAAGATTTCAAAACAGGCTTGATCCTGAGATAATTATCTACAAATTGGTAATTTATGAACGGCCCTCACTAAAAAATTACGTCATAATGACGTCGTTAATTTACATATCGAAACCAAATGTCAACAAAAATCGTTAGAGAATGGCGTTCAGCCAAGAAGACAAAATTGCAATAAAATTCTTACGGAAAAATAAACATTACGGCGCAAAAAAGTTTATTCAAAAATGTCCGGACAAGGGATGGACAGTGAGCGCTCCGAATAAGCTTCTAAGAAAAATTGATTTGACCGGTTCGTCGGAGCATGGCGCTGGTAGCGGTACTTAACATTTGAATTCTCTGATGCAAATGGCGTAATTGTGATGTCAATATTCATGTCAGACACTTCATATTTGAATCAGTGTAAGATAATTATCTCAGGATAAAACAGTTTTGAAATTTTGAAAATCGATTAAGATTTGCCTGTTTTATTCACATTATAAAAAGGGTGCCCGATTTATTGGGACACAGTGTATATATATAATTATATATGTACTGACATTTCCTTGTGACCGCTAACATTGGTATAGATCGAAAAAAATTCTATAGTAGTTATATACCTGGTATTGGTTTAAATATATATTGTATCTTCAAGTTATTTAAATTTTGGGTAATGGCTTGGGTAAAGAAGCATCAGTATTCGTACAGTGTAGAGGAAGTGCTAGGAGAGATGGAGAGAGAGTATCTAAGAGACCCTGATTCAAGTTTCACAAGATGAAGTACTGACATTGTTGATACAGCTCTCTGAGCAATAAAGGTAAATATTTAGATAAGCTTTAAACAATGCATCTATTGTACCACAGGGCTTAAGTGGAAATGCATCTATGCTATTGTGCAAAGCCTAAAATATATAGAGAAAGCCATTCAGATGTGATTTTCCCAGGGAGGGTGTAAAGCAAGGGATCCAACTCTGCAAGCATAAGAGGCAGACTTTAGAAAATGCATGTGGGATGAATAGTTTCAAGCTTTTCAAGGCTTAGAAGCATTGTTAGAACTTAGAGGCATTGTTAGAACTTAGAAACATTGTTAGAACTTAGAAGCATTGTTAGAACTTACTTAGAAGCATTGTTAGAACTTAGAGGCATTGTTAGAACTTAGAAGCATTGTTAGAACTTAGAACCATGGTCAGATTGATGTACTTTTTTCGGTTGCTGACCCATATACCTGGATCCAGCACCTAGTCAGAAGGCGACAGGCTATGATGTTTTTCAAATACACTTGAAAGGTATACTTTCTAGGCAACTCTTTGCATTTGCATTCACAGTTGACCGCAGAAATAGTTTGCTAAATGATGCTATTTGGATTGATCATAAATGCTTGCACAGTGACAATTGTTTTATTGGCAATGCGCGTGTCAAAATATTACTCAGGTGCAATAAAATACTGCTCCGCGGTGGTTTGTAGCTCTCGATATCTATCACGGGCCGCTACGGGCAGGCTTATTACCATTAAATTCTGTGTGGGTGGGTGTGTTGACTTCAACGTATTTGCAACACCTGCATCGGATATGCACCTGTGTCAATCATTTGTGATTCAGACCAAAACACCAGATGATCAGCTTAAAATTATTCAAAAGGTCAGGCAGCAGAAACAGAGGCAGGCACTGTGAATTTATCTCCACTATCTCATATCTGGGACATCGTGAAGCAGTAATTTTTCTTTTCTTACGCCACGAGTCAGAAGTTTGTGAATGCCACAGCATGTTGGAGTAGAACTGGTGTTGATTTGGTGACAGAGACTCAAACCGGTTCAAAGGCAGTTGGACAATGCTGTCCAAAAGGAAGTTTAAGTCACGATCGTCTATAGTTAGAAGTATTTAATAACGTAATATATCTTCATTTAATTTTTTACTGCTAGTTGGGCCGCTCTGTCACAGCACAGTGCTCAGAGGCCTTTGTCATGATGTGATCCCAGGTTGAACTGAGAAAATTAATCGGTATTTACTATTATGCACGTTGAACAATCGTGCGACCCGGTGGCTGATCGGTAACGCGCTCGCTCACGGAGCGGGCGGTTGCGGTTCGAATCCGGGTAACGACCTTGGGCAAGTTGTTTACGCACACGTGCCTCTGTCACCAAGCAGTATAATTTGGTACCAGCATAAGCTGGGAAGTAAACGGCAAGTCCTGGAAAATCACTGGCCCCGTGTCCAGGACCTTGGGATTCGTCCACTGCCGGCTCAAGGGCCATGAAAAGGAGATGAGCGCCTCACCAACGGGCCTTCGGCCCTGGGATGACTTTACTTTACTTTTACTTACGTTGAACAATCACAGCTCAAGAATCGTGCTTTGATAGAATCTCCTAAGTTCATCTGAATCACTTTGCAATGGAATATAGTTGGAAAGTCTCCTATTCTTAAGTTCCGAGCTAGAAACGCATGCATGCTAATCCGTGGATACAAAGCATAATTTATGAAACGATAATTGCTGAAAACTTGAGTGGAGAAGACTGTCACGGCAACGTGGTAACATGTCCTGATTTCAGTTACACAGAATGTCAGTTAGTTTCACTGCGGTGACCTTATCAGGATTTGCCATAATGCCGCATAGCAGAGATGAATGGCACTGTAGTAGGCTTTGGTCGTGCTGATAAGGCAGGCCAGCCATATTGGATGCCAGGTAGTGTTTCTGGTTTCTATTTCTGACTTCCTGTAGAAGTCTATCTCTCTGCCGTTCCCAGCTCAGTGTACAAGGTTGTATACAACCGACATCTTTGACAGCATAAATCAGTTGGACCCTGCGTGTATCGTATCCATGGGTGTTTGTAGTTCTCAGAATGTCTGTATCTATAGTATCGCTTCATTTTCATGCCGTTTAAATGTGAAGGCTGTTTGTCTTGTATTAATTAGTTTTTAATTAATTTTTAATCAATCTTGAGAACGTGATTAATTCAATGTTCAATTAGCAATTGAAAGCTTGTTTCCTTCTGTTTAGTCATTGGGAATGCGTAATGTCCTATTAGTTATATGTTGTGACCATTGCAATTCTGAGCCGTCGCCTTGAAGGAAGCTATATAAATCCTTGTAATGAATGGATGTAATGAATTGGCAACTTATTCTCAGGTTTTTATCTGTTAAGCTCTGTTCAGACACTCTTAATCTGCATGTCAGTGCTGGAGTGTTTCCGGGGTATCTAACTCGTTAATCTTTAACACATTGACAGCATGAAATATGTTGAGGAAAATCATGTATTCGGGTATGCTAATGTCTGCGCATTGTGGGGGTCTTTCTTTTTTTAGTTTAATATCTACTTGACGGGTACTGACAGATGCCTGAATGATATGTTTTGGTCCGTTGAGGGAATGCCAATACAGGCAACTCTTTAGATCAGCTGTACTAATTCCTCATCCTCCATTTTGCAACATTTACCAGCTCCTTGCACATGGTGTCATGCCATGGATGGCAATGCGTTGTTTGAGTTTCTGTGTGTTGCAAAGTCCACTCATCATCATCATCATCATCATCATCATCGCCATTCACCACCACTACCACCACCCTCATCATCATGACCATTCACTACCACCATTCACCACCACCATCATCATCAGCATCATCACCATCATCATCACCACCACCATCATCATCACCACCACCATCATCATCACCATCATCACCATCATCATCACCACCATCATCACCACCACCATCATCATCATCATCACCATCACCATCACCGCCTCCATCACCATCACCATCATCATCATCATCACCATCATCATCATCATCATCATCATCATCATCATCATCATCATCATCATCATCATCATCATCATCAACATCATCAGTTCCTGATGCCAAACATTTGGCAGCTATGGGTATGAATCAATTATCTCCATTGTCCTCATTCATTTGTCAATAATTCGTAGTCCTATTGTCTCTGCGTGTGTTGCCAGAACCCACTCACCAGCAGTGACTGACTGTCCAGCTGTTCAAGCAGATATAAAACATGTTATTCTCGCAGAAATCTAAGATCACTTAAATGCTCGAAACAAGTGTCGTCAGTGGATACTTTTAGGTAGTAACTTGCAAACTGTGTGGATATCAATCAATCAATCAATCAATCAATCAATCAATCAAACTATCAATCAATCAACCAATGAATCATTCAGTGGTTTTATCGAAACCATTGCAAGGCAAGCAATTTTAATTGAAGGATGAAAAGACAATCAAATGGTATGAGGTAGATGCATACAAACTTAAATGATGCACCTTTTTAATCTGTTATATATAAACTTTAGGTTTGTGTCTTTATGACGTTCTATGGAAATCTATGCATATATATATATACATAGATGCATTACCTATATATATACATATATATGTGTATAATGTATATATATATATATATAGACAGTCAGATCGATACATATGGTGTTGTTTTGCACGTGTACGATCAGGAGATCTTTCGTCCAATCATCTTTTGCCTGCTGCTGTTTTTTCATTAATATCGCAGCTTTGACCATTATTTTCTGCATACATCTGTGCACAATGTGTGCTGCGCATTGGAATTCACGATTGAGCGTTCTGTCCTACTTTGCGTGTTTATTAAATATCGATTTTAGTTTTTAGGAAAAGCATAAAAAGCTGTCAATTTTAAATTTGGCAAACCCTAAAAAGGCAAATAGTTGTTTTAATTTCTAGACCAGCTGATGCATTGCAATTTAATTAGAGATTCAAAATCTGATTCTTATTCACGGATGCTTTATTTATGAAATGAATTTAATATTGTCTGATGCTTTTTCAAAGAGTAGCCTATATATGATGCCTAACCCAAAAAACCTTCAAATATCTTATTCCTAATTGTGAAAGTCTCATTTCTTTTTGTAAATGCCTGATTACATATCCAGAAAGGCTTACTTTGAATGCTAAATTTATAATCCGAGACGGCAGATTCCTAAATCCAGCCGGTTCATTTGGGATCCAAAAACCTACCAGGCGTATAAAAGCCAATGTGAGTTACGTGCATATAGCAAATGCTTGGTGGCTACGGTTTGTGATTGTTAGTAGCTTACATGTATTTTCATTTGCAAGTGGTATGCTTAAATGCTAGTAATGTAGACATCTATCATTTAGTGAATAGGGAAAGGCACCAAATCAATGGGAAAGCACTTTTCTCCAAAGCATCTATACTTAGATGAGCTGGTATAAATGATAGCTTTTTGATTTGGTGCCTTTCCCTATTCACTTAAGTTCATTTACGCCAGCGGTTCCCAACCCGTGGCCCGCAGGCCAAAAGTGGAACGCCTGGCCTACAAAAATGGCCCGCAGCTTCTCAATGAATTGAGAAAAATATATGTAAAAATTGACATTTTGGACATGATAGAATATAGCCTATAATTCTTTTCTATTACAAATTATATTATTTGGACTTTAATAAATCGCATCAAACATTCTATTTTGATTCAATTATAACTATTTTATATGCCCTTAGTTAATTAAATTTTAGCCTTGTGGCCCCCTAATGTCCTTCAACTAAGAAAAAGTGGCTCTCGTGTCCTTCAACTAAGAAAAAGTGGCTCTCGTGTCCTTCAACTAAGAAAAAGTGGCCCTCGTGTCCTCCAACTTGGAAAAAGTGGCCCGACAGTCAAAAAAGGTTGGGAACCACTGATTTACGCCAACCAGCCTGACATGTGAAGGGATATTTTGTCCAAAGTTCAACGTTCACTGTGGAAGCTGAGATAGTTTCAGTTTCTGTATGTGCTGAGTGGAACCCTTTGTTTTTGACCTAGCATAGGACATATGAGATATATTTCAATGTTAAAGATTTACAGTGTCCTTGGTCTGTATGATCATACACTGGCTGTCCTATAGGATATGGCCTCTGGTTCCTCAGTTTCATTGATCTGCCGGTATTATTTCTATAACATGCTTGTTAAGTGCCCCTGCCTAAGTTTTATTTCATTTCTTGCATTTTCTATAGCGCTCCTTCAGACTCTCTACTCAGAGGCGCTCCAGATTACAGCGCAGACACTGCATCAAGGTTTCACGCCGAAGCACACGCAATTGCAAGTGAAGGACTTGCTCAAGGTTCGTACGCGGCGGCTTCAGGTAGATTCGAATCTGGAACCTAGTGTCCAAGCATCAGTGAAAGGTGTTGAGCAATTGTGAATGGCTGAGTTGCTCAAGGTCCTCAAGGAGTCTTGAAGCTGTACTCTCCATATTACTAGCCAAGCAGGACTTGTCAATTGGTTATGGTGTCTCATGTCTCACTGCCATTTATCAGTGTTGAGTGTGGAGCTGATTTTTTAAAAAGTGTTTTAGTTCTTGCGGTTCTGTGGTTTTAACGATTCTTTTATCTGTAACTAGCTGTACCCGGCCACGCGTTGCTGTGGCTGAAAAGACCGTCCATCCCTCCCTACCTCCCTTCCCCTACCTGCCTCCCTCCCTCCGTCCCTCCTCCCGTTTCCTCCCTCCTTCCCTCCGTCCTTCCCTCCCGTTCCCTCCCTCCGTCCCTCCCTCCCGTTCCCTCCCTCCGTCTCTCCCTCCCGTTCCCTCCCTCCATCCATCCATCCATCCCGTCCGCTCCCTTCCCTCCCTCTTTCTCCCGCTCCCTCCCTCTCCTCCCTTCCTCCCTCACCCCTCCGTTCCCTACAGCTACATAGATATATGCGCTATATAAGTACACGCGCGGATAAAAAAACACGTCCGCATACACGCATAAATTTGTGTTTTTTCCAAAAAAGCATATAAAACCCGTACGCTCTATCGTTCTGTGAAAATTTGAAAACCGACAGTTTTATATGCGCTACAGTAACTCGCGCCGGTATGCACGGCCTCATTGGAATGCAAATGGACGGACGCGTCAAAGTGGAATTAAAAATTGTGTTTTTTGGTCGCACGCACGGATTAAAAAAAACATCCGCATACACGCGTTGTGTTTTTTCCAAAAAAGCATGTAAAACCCGTCCGTTCGAACGTTGTGTGAAAATTTGAAAAACGACAGTTAGGGCCTACAAATAAATGCTCTACAGAAACACGCGACGATAATAATTATTATGCACGGCCTCATTGGAATGCAAATGGACGGCGCGGCCTCATTAGAATGCTAATGGACGGACGCGTGAAAGTGGAATTAAAAGGTTTTTTTGGGGTCGTAAAGATTGCGCTTTTTCCCGAAAGGCATAAAAAAAACCGGAGATGTTCGAATGGAACGGTTTGCGAAAATTTTCAAAGCAATCGGTTCAGAACTCTCCGAGAACCGATGTAACAAACGGTAACGTTTTACATTTTTATTTATATAGATTGTTGACCTCATACAAAAAAGTTGAACAGCACAATTACAAGGCTTGGATCAAGATGAATTGGCCTTGTTGCCAGTGCTGCACATTGGCTTGGCCTTGGCCCACATGGCTTTGACACATTCTGTCTGTTGGCCACAGCTTTGGCCTAATTGATACTGCCAGTAGATATACTGTTTGCGATAACAGATAATTAGCTGCTGATAATGTGATCTTATTAGATGCAGAGTGCTGCTGCTTTGCGGTGATTTGACTTTTTTGCCTGAAGTGACCTTTGTTTGGATGTGTGGTTCATGTTTGCTGGGTGCACCAAAATAGTGCTGTAGTAGAGAGCACCTCTGAGTAGAAATTTCTTTGAGGGGTGCTCATACATACATACATACATACATACATACATACATACATACATACATACATACATACATACATACATACACACACATGCATGCATGCATACATACATACATACATGCATGCATACATACACGCATACATTCATACACACATACATTCATCTTGGTTTTGAACTTCATCAGCTATGGCTTTGAGTTGTTAAACTGTTTTACCTGACTCCTACTCGGAGTTGCAACCACGGTGGTGATAACATGGTCAGCTTGTTTTGGTTGTAGGCTCAGGGCGACGAAGATGAGGACGGGGATGTCTGCGCAGTCAACATGGCTGCCGGTGAGAACTTCATGGAGGCGTTCTTTGAGCAGGTAGACTTCGTTCAGCTGTCAATAGATTGGCACATCGTTTTGTATGGTGTCCGGTTTCATAAGGATCTAATGCTTATAATTACATAATATTGTATTGTATTGTATTTAAACATTTATAAAGCGCCTCTAGTAGGGTGAACCATTCAGAGGCGCTCCCAGTGCGCAAGTCCCCGTGAGAAGAAGCAGGTTTTGAGAAGAGACAGAGTACAGTTTAGTATGTGAGGCGCCCTTGTAACGGCATGGCATGGCTGTGTTACGGCGCCATAGAAATCGTCATTGTTATTATTATTATTATTATTATTATAATATAATATAATGATTATATTATATTAAATTACAAGGATTTATATAGCACTCTTTCAAGGTTACTACTCAGGAGCGCTCCCGACCCAACCTCAGCTAAAGAGAACCGTTTTAAGGTTGCATTAGAATGTGTCAGAAGGGGCCTTTTGCAACAGGTGCAGGTATGGCTTGAGGTTGCTCATTCCAGACCACAGGATCGGCGTGTCACTGCCTGGTAAAAGTACCTATTCGGGAATTCCTCTAAAGCAATCTGGTTTTGTCAGCTAGGGCTGTGGTTCGATTTTAAACTGATGATGGACAAATGAAAAACTGTCGCATGAGTATTAGGCAGTTTTGAACGTAACTGTGGTAATGATCTCATGAAGTTCGTTAGTAAATAATTACTAAATATCTTTGCTAGCCATGTCATATCATAGGCAGAAACTAGTGTTGGATTATAATCACTTTCAGGAAGGTGTAGATTATTTTGCTGTTTCACGCAACTCTTGAATGAATGGAACTTGTCTTAGTTTGAGGTAAAGTTAATTGTTTAAATTAGTTTGATTGATTATGCTTAAATTTACCTGCATCGTTTTTTGTTATATCCTAAAAGGTGGAAGAGATCCGTAAGATGGTTGAGAAGATCGCATCCAACGTAGATGAGGTAAAGAAGAAGCACAGTGCCATCCTAGCTGCTCCCCAAACAGACGACAGTAAGTGTGAGCCGTGCTGTGCTCTATTTTACTATGTAGCTCATTAATGATATTTGTTTTTATATTATACACTTGACCCCATCCAACTCAACCTCTGCCCACTTAATTGGTCTGAATCAGTCCAAAATGTAGGTCACGAAACTTGCTGGCCTTGATGTTGCACCTTTAAATGTAATTTTAATGTTATTTTAATGTAATTTCATGAATGTATCAACTTGCAATTATTGACCAGTATGCAGTCCCAAAAGTGTGGAAAAATAAGTGCCTGGACACCCTTTACCTCTCCAAAAGAAGTGCCTGGACGCCCCTTACCTTTCTAGTCTGTGCTCGCCAATAAGTGGCTGGACGGTGTTCAGATTTTAAAACAAGTGCATGGACGCCGTCCATGACCGTCCAGGCGCACTTTAAGCCCTGAGTATGATGTTCTACTGTTATGAGTGAGCCCAAATTACCAATAATGATAATGTTCATTATTTTTCTGCTGAATGGCGGTCATAGTTGCATTTTGAACTCGGTCATTTTGAAAACAATTGATTTCTAGTTTACTGTTTGTTTTGTGCAGTGATAATTTAGCTTTTAAATATTGAATAACTGATCAGATATACAATGTATAATAATGATTAATGACTGGTGTAAATATTGCGACCCTTTTTAGGGTGCCTATTGACAACCTTCATTCAAATTTTGTGAAAGTCTGCATGCTTGTATTACTAACGTGGTGTCAATAAAAATTGATTGATTGATTGATTATTACGGTATTTTAAGTTCTAATTACGTAGCAAATACACGCATGAATAATATTAATCAAGAAAGGGAAACAAACTTGTTAAGAATCATAAAAAGTATCAAAATATTTTGAAAGAATTCTAGAGAGAAAAAATTGGTCTATTATTATTATTATGGCAGTTTTAATCATAACATTGATAATTGTTTTTTATGCAAATAGAAACAAAGGAGGAGTTGGAACAGTTGATGGCTGACATCAAAACAGCGGCCAATAAAGTTCGAGGGAAGCTGAAGGGTATGTTTACTTTAAAAAGCATTTTAAATAACGATGTAAATATTCAATTTGATTTGATATGTTTACAATTTAATCTTTTTTGACGTTTTGACACATGTGGTCTGGTTTTGTAATCATATTCTTATTACAGCTGAACTCTGTGGCTGGGCCTGAAGCGCCTTTGAGTAGACGTTTTGAAGGTGCGCTATATAAGTTTTCGAAATGAATGAATGAACTCATCGAAAGTGAACGGTGGTTTTGGTAGATCTATCACACTTCAGCCAAATGACAATTTATAACAGGAAATCCCAGTTAAGTACTTACTGATACATCATTGTAATGTAGAGATCCTGCTGAAATTGGACGTTGATTTCATTTATTTGTATTTTACGAGTGTTGGGGTGTGTTGTGTAGGAAATTATATTGATGTTTGGTGTTCTCAGTAAAATGCTAAGTGAATTTAGCAGTTCTTATATGAAGCAGGTTGTATGGTTTACAAGGGAGTTGACATTTCATTGTGTGAATGGGTTTTAAACTCCAGAGGATTTTTTTAGATTTCAACGAGGGTATTCAATAGCCATGGCTCTGCTGTAATGCTGAATGTCAGTGTGTAATACTCAAGTCACTTTCATTGTTTTGAGATGAATGAATATGATTATTAATTTATAATGCCTAAGTTGATAAAATTTTAGTACGAGTGGCTTGTTTTACTGTGTCTCAATTGATGTCTGCCATTTCTTTAGTGATTGAGCAGAATATCAACCAAGAAGAATCCACGAATAACTTTTCTGCAGATCTGAGAATCAAGAAAACGCAAGTAAGTAGCTTCCTCATCATCATCATCATCATCATCATCATCATCATCATCAACAACAACAACTGTGGGCTCAATGCCCGTAGGTAGCCGATGCCTTCTTCATGGTGGCTCTTCACTCGAGTCTGTTATGGGTCACATGCCCCAACTTCTGTAGGTCTGCTCCACATGACTTGTCAATATCGTCCATCCACTTTCGATAATTATTGACTTCCTGCTCTTAGTGCATTACTGAGAAAGATTTTGCATTTCTCTGTGTAGATAATTTTCCCGTATTTGACGTTCTTTAAGTTTTTAGGCAAGGAATAGTCGGTAATTGGTTATGATGCTTGGCTTGTATTGTGAAAGTATATATTGTATTGTATTGCATATGACTATTTATAAGCGCTTCTCTCTTAGTAGAAGCCCTTCAGAAGCGCTCAGAATGCGATCGTCCAGGAGAGAAAACGGCATAATTTGAGGAAAGACCGGCAGAGCGAACTGATGGTGGAAGTTCATTCCCCAGAGAGGGACTTAAGTATGCAGGCAAAGCATCTGGAGTGAAAGTACGGGTTGAAGCGTCCTGGAGGCAGCTACTGTGTAGGAACGATCGTGGAGAGTGGCCTATCATCATGTTGCTTTTGTTGTTGTTGTAGCATGCCACTCTTTCTCGAAAGTTTGTCGAAGTGATGAACAACTATAATTCCTGTCAGGTCGACTATCGCGATCGGTGTAAGGCTCGAATCCAGCGCCAGCTCGAGATCAGTAAGTAGTGTCTGATTGTCATCTCTTTTTTTCCTAAGATTCATTCAAATTCACAATGAATTCATTACAGGGTCTTATATAGCATCTTTTTAAGGTTCGTGAGATCATGGAGTGCTGCCAATCCAACCTTGGCTAAAGAGGACAGTTTTAAGATTTCGATTGGGCGACTGGGCATGTCAGAGGGGATCCTTGGCAGCGGGTGCAGTTATGGAGGAATCCCATCCGGACCACAGGGCCAGCAGCAGAGATAGTGCGTCAAAACCTGGTAGAAGTATGAGCATAGGAGACAAGAAGTTACCTAGTTACCCCCTCATAAATACTATGTACATGATCTGGTGGTATAGAAATTAACGCAAGTATCTCTGTTTGTTGTTTTTCAGCGGGTAGAACGACGACAGACGAAGAAATAGAGAACATGTTAGAGTCGGGGAATCCTGCAATCTTTACGCAAGAGGTGATTGTTTTGTAGGATTAACTGTTACTTTTAGGCATCTATGGGTCCTGTTGATTTATGGTTTCATTGAGATACTCAAAAAGTAATTACGTTGCTAGATTGCCTTGTAACGGACATCACCTCAATGGCCTACGATTATATTCTTTTCTGTCAGTAAATATATTCCAATTCATGTATTTTAGTGTACGTTACGCAGCATTTTAAGCTTCCTCCTAACTTCTTGTTCCATTGCATCATCAAATCAAATCTCAGCTGTTCTCTTAATGTATCAACTGATTTGTATTGTGTCGGACCATATATAAAGCACTTCTCGCAGCAAAAGCCTTTCAGAAGCACTTCTAGTGATGAAAAGGTATGACTTGAGGCGAGGGAAAGATGGGGAAAGACTACCAGAGAAAAAGGTGGAGCGAACTGATGGTGGAAGTCCATTCCGTAGACAGGGACTTATGCAGGCAAAGCTTCTGGATTCAGCCATGGCATCCTGGCATGGGGTCACAAAGAGGCCAAGCCGATCATCAGAGTCTCTGAGAGGACGCAGTGAACTGCTAGAGTAAACCATACGTAGTTCTTTAGGTATGTCCTCAGATCATGACCCACCTGGTTCTTTTTCTGTTCGTATTCGATATGGACTGGCCTTATTCAAAGTATTGCAGTACATATCCCAGTATCTCTTTCAGTAATCGTCAATTGATGCTTTGTGCATTGTGATAATGTCATATTGTAGAAGCAATTAGATCACATTAGACTGATATCAGTTTTAACTCGTGTGTTTTATGATAGCAATAATAATAACTCTTTGTTTACTACCAGCATAATTCAAACCGATACACCAGAATATGATTGCGATTTACTGCTGCGGCATGGACGAATCATCACAAGTTATTTCAGGGGTTGAAATGAACTGTTTGGCAGCTTGCAAGGCATCTTAACGACCTATGACTCATTTTATCAATGCCATCTGGTGAATGAAAGGTTCAGTTTACCTTTGGAAGGGTAACGAGAAGAGATCCTGCATCCTTACTGATCTTCCGCTCTTCGTGCCATAGTATTACCATTGCCCAAGCCATCTGGTGGGGGTGGGTCTACTTGAGAAGTTATTGGACTGCACAGCCAAGCATTGGCCCTTTGCTTCTGTTGGTCCTTTGCTGTGCAATGGCCTCCCTACTATTACTCGTACTCAGGTCTTAATCTGTACGCACTACTGTTTCTGCGTGTTTCCTAAAGACTTTTCGTTTTCCAGGGGATCTTCGCACTAGGAGTGCCTCTGATTAAGGTTGTACTGTGAGAGGCGCTTTATAAATCCTAGTTATAGTATAGTAATGGATTGGAAATTGAATGCATATGTGTCTGTTGTTGTGCGCAGATTATAACAGAGACGCAACAAGCGAAGCAGTCGCTGAAAGACATCGAAGCTCGTCATAACGACATCATTAAGCTGGAGACGAGTATTCGTGAACTGCATGACATGTTCATGGATATGGCAATGCTTGTCGAAAGCCAGGTGAGAGTGCACTTTATTCATAGATGTAAAAAAATCCGTTTTTTATTTATTCTTTCCCCAAAAACATCGTTTTTTGGTTTTTTATTTTTCGCATCGTTTTTTAATCGTTTTTTATTTTTTTATGTAACTTTATTTATTTATTTACTGTCCATTATTATTTTCCTTAATTTAATTTTTGTCTGATATTCCATACGTTTTACCGTAGTCTCAAGGATTCAGCTAACTATTGTAGTGTCATTATGAAATTGTTTAAGTCATCATTTGAGAAATACATGTAGTAGGTCACTACAAGAAATGAAATTTGTAAAAGATATTTTTACATAAAATTCTTTGGCCTATAATTAATATATGCAAGTAACAATTTTAAGTACAAATGCACAATATATAATTTAGTACACATCTATGGTCTTTGCTTCTGACTAGATTTTAATTGTGTTATGTCAATCAGCATGAACTTATAATGTGGACTTATGTTTACAATAAAAATTCGAAAAGACTTCAATACCTTTGATTTTTCTGAATTTGATATTAAACCAAAGTTATAAGAAAAAATAACTGGTAGATTAATGTTAAGCTTACTTAATATGCCAATTAATTTTGGCCTATTAATAAAGAACTTTTATGTTATTTACAGATTAAGATAAAATTGCATAAGCAAGGTTTTAAAGCTTAAAATTTCGAATTTTTATTGTTTCATGCACATATGCACACACGAACACACAAACTTTTCGAATCAATTCCCTTTTGAACTTACGGTAGTTGCTTGCAATTGCAATTAATTTCGTGTAATTTCTAATTAAGTCTTTGTACGGTTTCTAGTAACGAGAAATAAAGTTTCCTTCAAACTGCGAGACGTTTACTTCAATTAGCGAGTGGCTAATTATTCTTTTGTTTAATTATTCTTTTGTTTAGGGCGAGATGATTGATCGCATCGAGTTCAACGTTGAGAAGACTGTCGACTACATCGAGTCTGCAAAGCAGGATACGAAGAAGGCCGTCAAATACCAGAGCAAGGCACGGAGGGTGAGCTGCCGCCGCTTCACTCCAGAAAACCTGTCCCAACAACCTGTTTCAATTTGCTTGGCTTTTTTGAAATTTTCCTCTTTGTTTTTGACTTTCAAACCTGCTTGTTTGCTACCCTTTTGAAGAGAATTCGCTGCAAGTTTTTGTGTGTGGAGAAAATGTCTTTCTTTGCAGCAACCAACTTAGTATGGCATGTGGAATGTCAAGGAAGATTTTTGTAAGTCAAATTGTTAGTGAATGCTGTATTACCGTACTTCCTGTTTGGCATGGTGACTGATTGGTGGCATGTTTGCCTCTTTTCCTACGTTCCAGGTCTAAAACTTGAGGCCATGTTAGTGACTTGCCATGGTCGAATTATGATG
Source organism: Lumbricus terrestris (assembly GCA_949752735.1). NCBI lineage: Eukaryota > Metazoa > Annelida > Clitellata > Crassiclitellata > Lumbricidae > Lumbricus > Lumbricus terrestris. The sequence continues at coordinate 37,058,352 of OX457037.1, read as the reverse complement.
GCCTACATGGAAACATTTTAGCATTTCTAATGCATGTGTGTGTGCATGTGTGTGTGTGTATGTGTGTGTATATATATATAATATATATACAGGGTGGGCCAGAAGTATTTGTTCAACTTTGAAGGCCTATAACTTAGGCAGTTTAGCAAGTAAGTGTATGCTTAATGCATCAAATTAAAGGTCGTTATATCAGCTATAAGTTCGACAAATTTCATTACGGTAGCTTGCACTACGCGCCATATAATTATTGTGTACCGCAGCTACCTTGTTTTCTGACGTAAACAATAATTTCATCATGGCGCCTTTAACAGAAGATGACAGGACTTTGATTCGAATTTTAAGAATTGAAAAACATTTAAATGCATATCAAATGATGAATGAATTTCCAGCTAGAAACTGGAGTAAAAACAATCTCAACCGATTAATTAGACAAATTGACGCGAGTGCAAGTTCTAAACGTAAACCTGTTACTGGCCGTCCTCGTTCGGCACGTATCGCTGACAACATCGCTCGTGTAGCTGAATTGATCTGTACTCTGTAGCCAAGAGGATAATCCAGGCACAAGCAAAAGTCCTCGTGAGATTGAGCGCGAGACAGGAATATCGCGAAGCAGCGTACGGCGTATTGCTAAGAAAGATTTAAATTTAAAAATTTTCCGTCGTCGTGAGGTTCAACCAGGGGCTTCTATCCCCCTAAGTAACCGGGCGCAATCCATCTTCTTCTCCCCCCCTTTTCTGGACCGGCCTTCCTCTTTGTATGCAATATAATGTAATCTAGCACATGCCCTCCTCTAGTGTGGGAATGAAGGTTTGTTTAGAGGGGGGGACAAACGAGCATCCAGCAGACGATCGCCGAAGCATGTGTAGCGTCGAGAAGGGACCTGGTATGGGGAGGGAATGTGCCCCTCCTCATAAGAAATTTTTGCGATTTTCGCATTTAAATTTTAGCATGTTAAGCTGTCCTCATAGCAAAATTACTCTAGCCTACTATTTCAGTGGAGGATTGCTGCCAAAATTGGGCAGCCATATGCTTTTCGCCTCTGACCACTTTGCACTCGAGAGGCATTACATAAATTTTAGAGCACAATGCAATACAATAAAATACAATGTAGGTCCTACATTGTAAGCCCACGTAATAATGATGCTGCTTTACTAAGTGTTCAATGACCAGAACATTTTGAAATTTGACTGTCTGAAATTTGACAGATAACATTCGAGAGAAGCCATTTAGTTGTGCAAAATAGTATTTGTATTAACATTATTTTTTTCAATTTTAATATGATTGTTTATTTATTAAAATAGTAAAAACATAATTATAATCATGTAATAGAAAATTTTTATTATGGCATATTATAGCTGTTATAGCAGATCATGTAATTCAAAAATGCAGATAGTAGCCTAACTAGAAACTCAAAGTATATAAAGTGCATACATTTTGCTAAAAACTATTAGGCCTACCATTTTGTCCAAATGTATATGGAGAAGTATTTTCTGGGGGGATCTTCCTCCTAGTGATGCCTAGATAGAACGCTACCCTCCATGTCCGACCTTCCCCCCCAACCAACGTGAATTTTGGCTGTCTTCTGATTCCCCCCCTATTTTTCTCTGGGCGCAAGCTGCGCCCGCCATGTATAGGGATAGAAGCCCCTGGGTTCAACAACTGTCAGATGCCGATACTGTAAAACGATTGAATGCCTGCAAGCGACTCAAACTGCGCATGACACCAGAGAAGATCAACAAAACTTGGTTCTCTGACGAGAAAATATTCACTGTCCAAACAAACACCAACAAACAGTCCAAACGACCGTGTCTATGCAAGTGTTAATCACAAACGTGATGTCACACCAGTTCGACTTCTGAAAGGCCGCAAACACTTTACTCAAAGCGTCATGGTTTCAGTGTCTGTCTCCAATCTCGGCAAAACTGCTCCATTCTTTGTGACACCCAAGACCAAAGTGAACAGCGTGTACTACTGTGATGAGGTACTTGGACGTGGATTACTGCCAGATATGTGTTTGAAGTCTGGAAATGATTTCGTTTTTCAGCAAGACGGAGCTCATCGTTCTCGTCATACCGTGGAGTTGTTGAACGCGAACGTTCCTGAGTTCATCAAACCACATAACTGGCCGCCTAATAGCTCTGACTTAAACCCCGTTGATTACTCAATCTGGGGTGCTTTGCAGCAACGGGTTTATCATGAACGGATAGTAAACGTCGAGCATCTGAAGCGCGTCATCGCTCGTTGCTGGACTGAGATCAGCCAGGAACTCAACAATGGAGCCATAGATCAATCGGCACGTCGCATTCATGCAGTCATTCGAGCTCGTGGAAGACACATTGAATATTTATTTGATTAAATAATTCTTGGATTTCTTAATGGCTATCAATAATGCAAACTTGCAAAGGCTAATTTTCCAAGTATTGTGTTTTGCAAGATAGACGAATTAAAATCATTGCAAACTGATACATATTCAGTACAGTAGTTTTACGCAATTATTATTAAAGTTAAAAATGTAAATTTTTGAGCAGTTGTAGCTGATATAACGACCTTTAATTTGATGCATTAAGCATACACTTGCTTGCTAAACTGCCTAAGTTACAGGCCTTCAAAGTTGAACAAAAACTTCTGGCCCACCCTGTATATATATAACATTTCTCGGTTGTAGGGCCAGCCATCTGGAATGACCTCCTCATAGATCTGCTATTTTATTACATCTGACCAATCAAACTTTCTTCCTTAAATCCATAGGCGGAGACCTGCGCCGAGAATTGGGGGGGACGGAAAGACGCGAGATTTTCCGAAAATTTCTGACGACCGGCGAAATCTCGGAAAATTTTCTATTTTCGCCGCCAAAAAAGTTGATGACCTTTTTTTTTTTTTAGTCATTTGGCCAAATCTCGACCAAATCCCGACGAAATTTTCTATTTTCGCCGCCCAAACAAGTCTTGACGCTCAAACATTGGGGGGGACAAATGCATGGGCCGTCCCCCCCAACACTTTTATTGGGGGGGACCGTCCCCCCTGTCCCCCCCTAGGTCTCCGCCACTGCTTAAATCTCTTGTTTATTTTGCTGTGACTGGGCTTGGAGCACTCCTGGGTAGATTTCTAGAAGGAGCGCTAAATAGAAGTCCATAATGATTGAATGAATATATGATATGTGCATACCTTGATTTACCCGTGTTTGCTTATAAATGCATGCCTATGCACATAAATACGAATAGGTAGTTTCTGTTAGACAATAGATTTCTTGCTACCTTTCCCTTATTTTCCAATCATCACATTGATTGTTGTTTGCATTGTTGTTTGCCTGTTTGTCTTGCTGTAGTTAAACCTGCCTGATTAGCCAAAGCGTTTTCATGCCAAGCTTGGCATTTTTTGATGATGACTCATTTGCATGTATTTAGTTGTCTGCTGTTCTCTGTGTTTGCAGAAAAAGATAATAATAATTATCTGCATTATAATAGCCTTGCTGGTTATTGCGCTCATCATTGGCCTGTCGGTCGGCATTAAACATTGACAGGTGACAAAGGTGCTTCTCCAGTTTCCCACCCACGCGGGTATATTGATGTTATCTGCTTTTTTGTGATTTTATTCATGAATTCCTTTTTAAACTTTGCTTTGCTAGTTGATAAGTCTGAAATAAGAATTCTGATATGCCTTGTTCTTTAGTTGTGACTGACGAGTAGGTATGTAATGTAATTGTAATCATCAATTTATATAGTGTTACTGCAAGAGGAGCTAAGCTCCTCAGAGGCGCTCCTGACCTGGCAGTACCAAACCACAAAGAGAATGGTTTTTAATTGCTTGCAGATAAGGTCAAAATTTGGCTTCTTACTATGTTTGCTTGTATGTGCACTTGTTATAGCGCCCCTTCAAAAAATTCTACTCAGAAGCGCTCCCGACTACAGCGCGCACACTGAATTGGAGTTTGACTCTGAAACACTGAGCAATTGCGAGTGAAGGAGTTGCCCAGGGTCCCTACGAAGCGGCTTGAGGTGGATTCGAACCTGTAACCCTCTAGCTACACCACCATAAAGGTCTTTTAGTCGTGCTCTCAAATGAGCCAGCCTAGGCACACAGCAGCCATAGGCAATATGTTGAATGCAGCAAGTTATGAGTTACTTAAAACGTGAAGTGCTACACATCTTGCTGGTTTTTATATATTTAAAAAAATTACTTATAAGATGATTTATGGACTTGCCTCAGAAGCACAGGGAACTGGGAAAAGACAGAGGTTTCCCTGGTACTTGTTTTCCAAGTGAGACAAAGGAAAACTGGTGATAGGGAATTCCACATAATTATTGAATGGCTACATTGACCAGTGTGTGGAAAGGATCTTGGGAAGTTGTGACAACCAGGTGGTCAGAGGAAACTAATTTCGAGTCTGTCTTGGTGGTATTAAGTATGAATGCATGCATACACGGCGTGTAAATACATACAGTAATATATGCGACATGTCATACATACCTACAGGCATGCTTTTCATGACATGTATAATACTGTACCAGGTAATTTTATCAATTTGTTTAAATCAATTCAAGTTTAATTGAGCTTGCATTGAAAATGCCATTTGAACTACAAACAATGAGCTATATTCTGGATTATCCACTTACTTTACTTACATAATAGTGTAAACTGTAAAGTAATGATGCAGATGTAAATACATACATGTTGGACTATTTTGATAGAGAGTAGTATACTAATTAATTGTTAGGCTAACGTTTCTGTTGAATTGCATGGGATATGCGTGGAGCGTATTTTTGCTGGTTATAGCCAGGAAAGTCTTGACTGCTTATGTACAGTTGAGAAAACGAATTTACTTACCAATTAGTTAACTCAGATAAATGTAATTTATGTAATTGTTAAGTTAAAGTGAGCAGACGGTGGGTGTTCTAACTGTTCTTGCAATTGGATCGTCAGAGTACCAAGAGATAATGATAATGATGCACGATAGTTTATTATCAGCGATTAACCTAATAGGATTTATGTTGGTGTGTTATTCACATTCATTAGTTTTGCATTGATTAACTCTACCATTGCTAACACTGGTGTACATAGTGTTTTACATACATAGCGGTTATCAGTGTGAGAATTGTAGAAAAATAACTGGGGGTTGGACTATGATCCACATGGGATTGGGGTGTGAAAAACAGACTTATGGGTCTATAAGAAAACTGGGGGTTGAAATCCCCAGCCCCCGGCAATTCTCACCCTGGTGGTTATTGACAGCCTGGTATGTTTAAGATTATTTAAAAAACTTAATTCCAGATTTATTAGTGTCTGTAGGATAATAGTTGTGACATGACTTCAGCCACTGCCCGGGCTGTAGGAAAAACAAGGCAGGTTTTGTTCAGTTTTGATTGTTTTTGTTGTGTTTTGTTTCAGAAATTGATTTTCATCATCATCTGTGTGGTTATCACAGTTGCCATACTGATCCTTATCATCGGACTTTCCGTCGGCCTCTCGTAACCCAATCTCTAGAATAGACTTGTTTATTGCCTTTGACGCCAGAAGATCTTGCTTCAGGATGGTACGGAAAGCCAGTAGCCGTCGACAAAGGTGTTTGCCTTGTTTTCTTTTTGTTCAGTTTCTTTACGGTTGTGACAAGCTGATTCCAGCTCATGATTATTTCCTTGTATGTTTCTGCATTGTAAAGCGTGGATTTCTAGGCGAATGGTTCCTATTGTAAAGGCGAGAGAGATTTTTGAAATTCCTGGCAAATACCGGGAAATGATTAAATTGATTTAGTTAAGTAGTTGAGTATGTTTGGACCAACCTTAAGAATGAATACAGGGCATGTCACATTTGCAATATGTGCCTTCTTTATAATTGGAAAGGCATTGTATTTTATGGTCGTACAGAGCAGAGCCAGGAATATTTTTCTAACGGTGCTGATGGAAGACTCCGCAGAGAATTTATTCTTAAAGTGGCGAGAATTTGTGTGGAGTTTTTAATTTCTTTAATTCTTTTATATTAAGATGCACAACATTTCTGTACTAGTGAGCTTTCTGAAGCCCAGACGTGCTCTGCAGGAAGCAGTTGTGATTTTGGTCATTTTGCAGCAGAGTTTTCATTGTTATCTTCTGTATGCATCAGAACACTAGTAATTAATATAGAACTCTTCATATCATTGGAGTTTTTCTGCGTTGCAGTGAATGCAAAATGCTGTAACTTGCTTCCTTACTTTAGTTTTTGCCAAGTAAGCCCTGCTGTGATGTGATGGCATGCAATAGGAGATTAATTATAACACTCACTGCTGTGTTTATTATGACCTTGGTTCTAGTTAGACTATTGATTCAATTTCTGTTTAGCAACAGTTGCCTAGAGCCAGCGTGCTTCCACGATCAATTTTCATAAATCCCAAGATCTTGCCAGAGAAATCTCAAGATTGGTCAATAGTGTATGAAATAATTGAAAAACAAGACATTGTGATGAAATGCATTTTAACGATGATTTTTTTCTTTAAAAAAACGTGAAGCTAGAAACTGGCAAAGAGTAACTGAAGCATAACACTGAATTGAGAAATTGCAATGTTAACAAATGAAAATGAGAATAAACACGTTTCAGACAGACCCACTGAGCAAGTCTCTTCAGATTAGATTAGCTGCCACTGTTGGAAAGTCTGGTTTAAAAAAAGTCTGTTTGGCTTATGAAGAAATTCCAAGATTGGTAAGCAAAAATCCCCAAATCCTAAGCATAGCTCTGGGAAGATTTGAAGGAGTGGAAGCCCTGCTTAGAGTGTTGTTACTTGTCTGCCTGTTTGTACCTTTCGTGTGAGTCGGGTGTTTTGTGCAATGACAGCTTTAACCCTTCCCCATTTAATCCAAACTATTCTTTGTTAAGAGGTAATGATTGACTGGCAAACTCCAGTCTTTCATGCCTGTGTCCTGAACTAAAATCCTGACGTGTTTAAAATTGGTAATCACTAAGCTATACGCTAAATATGAAAAAGTTATATTTTGCCTCAACAGGTTGATATTTAAGCTGCACTGCATACCATGAAGTTTAAATGAAATTGGGGTTGTGTCGTTATATTACCTACTTGAGACTGCATCAGTGTATTTTGATTAGACTCCAAGTACACACTGTATAAATTTTATGTCTTTGTGTAGCCGTCTACCGGTAGTTTGATTTAGTTCGTTCGTATTGAGCTGTTTGTTATTATCTGCTAAGAAGATATTTTAAGCACATGTGTTGCGATAGTTGTAAGCGTGCCTTTCTTGTTTCATCATCAGCCTTGTTGCTGCTGCAATGTAATCAGGGTTTATGCAAGCTTAACAGAAGCAGCATCACCTTGTGCCTTTTTTCGATGCCTTAGCCAACAAGGTAGTCACACGAGAGAAAAGCAGGGAGTGTCAATGGCACAGGTCAAATGGATTGCATCTTTGTGAAATGTTAAATTTAGGGTTTGATCCTACGTTACTGCACGTCCAAAGTTGAAAATGTGATGATTCATGTTTTCAAGTCACATCTTGTATGTACGGAGTCCGTCAGGTTTTTGCTGTCTATGTGTTTTAATTTATGGACCTGTCATGCAGAGTCACACCTGTTGTTGCTTCCGAAGACCAGTGTTGATAGAGGCACACAATACTTGTAAATGTACCATTGATTTACATCGGTTGATTGAGTAATAGACGTTTATGTGACAAGACAAGCTCATGTAATGGTTGTCTACAGAAACGTTGCCAGATTTAGACGATTATAAACAACTGCGTTGTCACATTCCGTTGCCTAGTGCTCCTCTGCCTCTTAGTTTCACTCTCAAAATTCAGAATATGCAGAGCTTCTTAGCAATGCAGGTTTATGTGAAAGCCAGGTGTCATTTATGTCGCTCATAACATTAATCTTAGAGTATTATGACACACTGTGAATTTAGCACGTTAATAAAATAAGTAGTCTTAGCAGTAGCTGTTTGCATGTTATGCTTGCATGGTAGTTAGCATGTTCATTTTTCGAGTGCTGGCCTTTGGTATTATTATTATTATTATTAGCTGGATGGAGCGAATAAGTATTTTAATTATTCAGTAGTTGATTGAGTTTTTGACTGTTGATAAGAAGGATGGATACTGTGCATAGCATGTTTTGTGCCTAATGATAGTGATATTCTATCACCGACATGTCAAACGTTGGTGAAAGCCGTAAAACTGCGGCGCGCCACCACGGTGGTCCGAGGCTAGTGAGCTTTGCCTCCAAATGTTACTGTGATAACATTCGCCATTTAACGTCAGACATTACATTTTGGTGTCATTAATGAACATTATTTTAATGTATGTTTCGTCAGCCTTTTCGTGTTGAGCAAGTTCATTGGTGGTGGGTGGTCACTAGATTTTTAATTGTACAATAATTAACTACTTATGATTCATCCGTATAACGTTGAGCACTGAAGAATGTTAAATTAATAGCTCATGTAACGTATTATTTGTATATCAAAAGTCTGTGTATAGTATTTTTGCCTGCATCTCAAGTGCAAACGTTTTTTTAATTTGTGCACAATCATTTTGACAACATGGTGTATATGTCTGCCACAATTATTTTTGCCACATCTTCCAAAGAGGGCTTCTTAGTGCACAAAGGTTAAGGAGCTGCTACGGTAAGTTAATTATTAAAGTAGTAACATGTACATTGCATGAATCTGACTGAATTTTTTTGACTGCTTCTTAATTGATGAGAATGTGAGGGCATTAAGAGCAGGTTATGAATCACAACACATTTGTTGACTGGTTGTCTGTTTGTTAAATTGCATGCGGTTATTACAAAGCAATGTTTAGCAACCAAAGTAAATGTTATACCTACAAGAGGTCTATTGCTCCACAGGTATCCAAGGCCACAGCCCCTCCATGCTGCATAGAGAGGATGCTCTTTCTATTCGCGTGAACTGCAACTATGCAGAATCAAGCTTTTCCCGTGGTGGGCCCAGTGGTTTGGAGTGGGCTCCAGCATGAGCTTTGTCAGTTTCCTAGGGCTCTTAGTCTCTTACTGAACCATATTTTTATTCAACTGAAAACTGCTTTTTTGACGTGCGAGAGTCGGGAGCGCTTCTGAGCAGTCTCCTTAAAGAGGCACTATATAAATTCTGGAATGAATATTATTCATTGTCATCAAAACAGTAGTAGGTAGGTTTTGGTGAAATTTGCTTTAAAAAAAATTCAATGTGAATTATTGCATGAATAGTGCAAGTCTCTTAGTTGGGCTTACCTGTTTAAAATTAGTTGGGCTTACCTGTTTAATAGGACTTGAAACAGTGGCGTAGCCAAGAGGGGGTTTTGGGGGTTAAACAGCCCCCATTGGCTTAGGAAAAAGTTTTTTAAAGGTTATTTATCCACTTAAATAAGAAAAAACAAAACAATTGCTTGTAGTAACAATTGTTTTTCTTACTTTATTCCCTTTGTTACTTTATTCTCTTTTTATTTACTGTAATACTGTTGGGTTGGTGTCAGGAATGGCATCCGGACAGGCCATAACCCCCCCCCTCTCATAAATTCCTTGCTACGCCACTGGCTTGAAATGAACTGTGGTAAAAAATTGTGAACATACATTAGGTTGGCCTCAGTGTCTTCTTGCTTCCTGGCTTAGAACTGTTACAAGTTGTTACTTAAATAAATATTCAGGTGCATTAATTGTTGCAAATCATATTAGAAAATCATAGATAAAAATTATTTAGGGAAAATGGCTGGAACTTTTGAACAGAAATTTCTTAGTGGAATAATGACATAGACTTCTGGAATGTTAGCGTGATCAAGGCTTAAAGTGTGACCGGACGGTCATGGACGGCGTCCATGCACTTATTTTTAAAAACGTAAATGCAATCCTACCACTTGTTTAGCCAGCACAGCCGGGAGAGGTAAAGGACATCCATGCACTTCTTTTTTACACTTGAAGCACTGGGTGTGATGGTACTGTCTCAGTGGATATTGACATAGTCTTTAAAGAGAACTTACAGGGGGAACAGCTGTTGGCAAAGTAGAAACTGTAAATGAAATGCATTGCACTGATGCAGAACCGTTACAAACTTTTAAAAAGCTATTAGTTGTGTAGGACACCATTTCGGCATGCAGATAACCAATGGTGACTCATGAGAAATTTATTTTAAGCATAAACACTTTAATTTTTTACCATTTATTTAATGTTTTTCAATTCATTTTTAATAAAATGGAATGAGAAACCAGAACCGTTTCTAGTAATCCAGTATATAGTAAGTATAAAGTGGTCATGGATTGCAGTACACCAGCAAGAGAAATTTTTATATAATTATATTATATATGATGGTATGTTTATTATTGGTCTAAATTTAATGTATTCATCTTATGGTGAGGTAATGAGGTATATATTATATACCTTTAATACAATTGCTTTGTGAATGAGTAAACAGGCCTGGAATTATATTCACCATGTATGTTGTAAGTTCTCTTGTTTTGTGCTTTTCTTAACATGAAATGTGTTGCCAAGTTTATACATTAACATTGATTCTATTTCTTCCTTTGCACACACGTGACTGAATTGCAAGCAGGCAGAATATGTACAGCACAGGTGAAGAACTCTGTGAGCACAGTTGCTTTCGTTAGTTACAGTGCGTCTTGTGTTAATGATTCCAGTGACGTCATGCAATTCTGAGGGATCATTTATTCACTGGTTTCCTGTGTAAAGACAGCAACAGTAAAGCCTACAATAAACACCGAGGCTTGAAAGGACCAATGTATTATAATTTATCTTGGATGATAAGCTTAAAGCTCGATTGTGTAAATTTAATCGTAATGAAATTGACTTGTGCTAATTTTCAGCATATTTATGAATTCTGCAATCTTAACGCACAGCTTACGTAGATGTAAAGTGCTCAACGTAGAGATTAAGCGACAAGAGCATTGATGTTTCTGCATCAACGTTGATGTCCTACATGCAACAGTGACAACATCAGTTTGGTGTGATTGATTTATTGCTTTTTTTCACTAAGAAATATGTATCCAAACAAACGTCTGTCAAAGTCAGCAAGTTATTAATTCTTGTAAGGGGCTGTCCATACATTACGGAGTCCATCAAATTATTGGCCTGGTTTACAGAGCGGAATTTCGAGTATTAGACGACTACCGTAGCTAAATAGGCTTTGTAAGGGGAGGGGGCAAAAAGAAAGCTTTTCTGTAGCTACACATAGTGAAGTCAACAAAATGTGCGTATGCGGGATGGAACAAGGGTTCGAAAATGCGATTTTTGCGTACGTGATGTATGGATGACCCAAATTTTGATAGAACAATTCTGGTCTGCTGTGGTTGGGAACTGACGGGGCTTTAAGATAAGTTTAGATTTGGAGATACGTTCTGCACATATTTAACTCTGATTGTGTTGACAATTGGTATAATTATGTCTTAGTTAATGCAATGGTTAAGGCTATGTATACTTCAGTTGATAAATACAAATTAATGTAATGTATAATGTCGTAAATCCATAAAAGCCAATGAACAGATCAAATTGTTATGCTTACTGGACCTTCTTATGTGTGGTGGCCTTGGGAAGTGCTATTAATTGGTTTAGGGTACAACCTCTGTCAACTGATGTTGATTGACAGAGGTTGTTTTTACACATCTATCTGATTCAAGCCTCTTGATGTTTGCATTTGTACAGCAGTGAAGGTTATTGCACATTTATTGAAATAAAATGTATTACCAATAACACAGTTTCCTGTCAGTTTGTTAGTAGCGCCAGTTGTAACATATTCATTACCAACAATTATTACACCTTTTCACTAATCAAATAATCAAAAACAAATAACTCACGTTATAGAATCAATAAATGAGTTCTTATTAAGAACTGTACAGAAAACAACGGCTTTCCTGTTAACTCCTTATAAACATTACAGGCTAATGTGATTCTACGAGTGCAAACAAAGTGGGTGGCATTTTGCACTACTACGAATGTTCAATAATAGAGTGAACCCATTTCATATTGTCTTATCAGGATTCTCTTAAATGGCTTCTTATTGTAAAACCCAAATTTACATTGCCAACATGAATCACTATGAATTAGTTTAACAAACTACTTTCATTCACAACTAGAATATAATTTCTTTACCTAAACCAACAAAAATTAAATATCATATTAAGCATATAGAAGTCCTGTCACCGCATTTAGCAATCTATAATATTGTCAATCTTGTACATTTATCAGCGGCACATATTTTCGTGCAATAAAAGCAATTTAACAAAAACAGGCACATAACACCAGTCTTTGACATCTGTCCTACAGGCCCTAATCTCTCCACATCACAAAATTCCACCGTTTCCCCAGAAACCTCACAACCAGAGTAGAACACAAGAACAAAGAAAAAACCTAAATGCAACGTTATAGAATCAATAAATGAGTTCTTATAAGAACTGTACAGAAAACAACGGCTTTCCTGTTAACTCCTGATAAACATTACAGGCTAATGTGATTCTACGAGTGCAAACCAAGTCTGGGTGGCATTTTGCACTAACTACGAACAATAATAGAGTGAACCAATTTCAAATTATCTTGTCAGAATTCTCTTAAATGGCTTCTTATTGTAAAACCCAAATTTACATTGCCAACATGAATTAGTTTCACAAACTACTTTCATTCAAAACTAGAACGTAATTTCATTACCTAAACCAACAAAAATTAAATATCATATTAAGCTTATAGAAGTCCTGTCACCGCTTAAGCAATCTATAATATTGTCAGGCTTGTACATTCATCAGCGGCACATATTTTCTTGCAATAAAAGCAATTTTAACAAAAGCAGGCACATAACACCAGTCTTTAACATCCGTCCTACACGTGCCAATCTCTGCGCTGGGCACACCCATCACAAAACTCCACCGTTTCTCCAGAAACCTCACAACTAGTTTAGAGTAGAACACCAGAACAAAGAAAAAACCTAAATGCAACACTTGAGTTGACGACGAGTTTTGTCAAAAGGTAGTCAAACACCATAAGAAACATGTTTTTACAGTTGCTTGTTTCCTCACAAGACTGCAGATCTTCTCCTGTGGGTTGATGAGCGCAGAGGCACCATGGCGTCGGCCGATTCAGGAAATAAAGTCCTGTAGAAGAGTGGAGTCACGTATCGAACAGAGATCAGTTTCCCTGTTACACATAAAAAAATTCACTGCACAAGTCTTTTCCATATCAAATGATAGAACTATGCTCTTTAAACTTCAACCAGGCAGCATAGACCTTTCAGCCTGTCGAGCACTTTGCTGTCTGCAGCAACGGGTGAGCTGTTGGTTCCACGAGCTCACACTTCTATCAGACAGCGCCGAGCCTTTTCTGTTGTGGGTCCCGTTATCTGGAATGGCCTCCCACTAACCTTACGACTTTGCCATTTTTTAAGTATCTCAAATCCTACTTTTTTTAGCTGTGGCTGGGCTGGGAGCGCCTCTGAGTAGATTTCTTGGAGAGGCGCTATATAAATTCTTGAAATGAAATGAACGTAGCTCTCTCAAACAGTCTGAGAGGTTCCAAAGGTTTCCAAGCATGCAAGACTTACCACCAAAAAACACGCAAAATCTTTAAATACGAGACCAGGAAATTCTACGCATGATCGTGAATTAATGTTTATATCATCAGATTAAGTAAAAGTTACATTGCTAAGCCTACCCACTTACACGTATATGCCATTTGGATTACTACTTCATTGTTACTTAACCACCACTTAACCGCAAATTCTTTACAAAATTATATCTGAAGCCATCTAACTGTACAATGTACATATGAATTATTCATACCTCTGTAATACCATCCATGAAGGAACTTGAAAGCCTGACCAGCAGCAGCCTCACTGACCAGTTTGATGTAGACACAGTTCTGAGAAAAGTTTTGAGACATCCCAATCAACAATGGCACCAAGATTTATTATTTTCTGTGGGACAATTTACTACCAGAATGCAACAGCCTTTTAACCCTTTAATGCCGAGATGGTAGTAAATGGTATGGGAAATAATTCAAAGTTTTGGGTGTTTAGAACGAATGTATGTATCTACGCAAGAACAGCTGCATAGTAAATCAAGGCGCATTACCATCTCATCATTTTCATGGTACTCAAAGATACATGGAGCTGCAGCACTACCCTACGAGGATGCAGGCACATGTATCTAATTTTCTTGGGCATTGTAACGTCGTTTTCATTTCAACTTATGTGTACAACTGTGCAGTGTGCACATGTAATTTCATGTTCCAAACAACTAATATATGTTTACTTAACCTGACAATCAGGGGCTTCTATCCCCCCTAAGCAGCCGGGCGCAATCCATCTTCTTCCCCCCTTTTCTGAACCGGCCTTCCTCTATGTATGCAATATAATGTAATCTAGCGTATGCCCTCCTCTAGTGTGGGAATGAAGGTTTGTTTGGAGGAGGACAAACGAGCATCCAGCAGACGATTGCCGAAGCATGTGTAGCCCCGAGAAGGGACCTGGTATGGGGAGGGAATGTGCCCCTCCCCATAAGAAATTTTTGCGATTTCCGCATTGCAATTTCAGCAGTTTAAGCTGTCCTCTTAGCAAAATTATTCTACTATTTCAGTGGAGGAATTGCTGCCAAAATTGGGCAGCCATATGTTTTGCATCCTTGATCAGTGTGCGCTCGAGAGGCGTTATATAAATTTTTAGAGCACAATGCAATACAATAAAATACAGTGTAGCCTAGGTCCTACATTGCAAGCCCACGTATACTAATGATGTTGCTTTACTAAGTGTTCAAGGACCAAATTTAACTGTCTGAAATCTGAAAGATAACATTGAAGAGAAGCCATTTAGTTGTGCAAAATAGTATTTGTATTAATATTATTTTGTCCAATTTTAATATGATTGTATTATTTATTAAAATAGCAAAAACATAACTATAATCATGCAATATGAAATTTTTATTATGGTATATTATAGCTGTTATAGCAGTTCATGTAATTCAAAAATGCAGAGTGACCTAACTAAAAACTCAAAGTGTATACATTTTGCTAAAAACTATTAGGCCTACCATTTTGTCCAAATTTATATGGAAGGGAAGTATTTTCTGGGGGATCTTCCTCCTAGTGATGCCTAGATTGAAAGCTGCCCTCCATGTCCGACCTTCCCCCCCCAACCGACGTGAATTTTGGCTGTCTTCTGATTCCCCCCCTATTTTTCACTGGGCGCAAGCTGCGCCCGCCATGTATAGGGATAGAAGCCCCTGCTGACAATCCTGACATATATGTGGCGCCGCACACCGAAATGAGCATTAAGTCGGAGATTACACATCAGAGATATTAGAGAAATAGTATTTTTTGATTTTTTGTAAAAAAATTTAACTAAATTTTTTTTCCAAATTTTTTCCCAAAAGACAAGTAGCCAAGCTATTTTAATGCTCTTAATTTGCAAATAATTATTTTAATTAAATAAAATTAAATAATTAATTTAATTAAATCACTTTTCCCCTTGTATCTTAGGCTAGAATTAAGCTAGAGCAATAATTTTTGTGTCATTTTGACGCCTGAGACACGGCCTTTGAAGTGATGCATCAAACGCAATATGTTTGAAAATAACCTTAATGCTCATTTCGGTGTGCGGCGCCACATATATCCTACGGAGCAGAATGTACTACTAAAACCTAAAATTCCATTAACAAAAAAGTTTATTATCCTCAGATTAAGCACAACTTTAATACATCAGGCATCTTTTAAGCTTCTTCCAAAATGGGCAGAAATATTCATACATAGGCCACAAGAAACTGTAAACCTAAAATCAACATCCAAAAAAACTCTAGATCAATTTCAGATCTACCTCATAAATGTCGAAGTGCAGGATGCCATGATACCCTCCGCATCTGTCAAGCACCGCATCACGTATTGGACCGTCGACTGCTTCCTTGCGTGAGTCTCTATGAAATATAAATTCATCACAATCAAACGGAATCATAAACTCGGTGAAGCAACAGTGAACCACAGTCTTGAGAACGGATGTTCACTGCAGATATCTTAATTTATCAACTAGCCATTGTTAGCTGCTGATATTGTCTGCCTGCACGCAACTGCAGAGCACGAGATCTTGTAAAGAGACGCATGTATACGTTATAATCGGTTTGCATAGTGTCCACTGGATAGCATATCATAGATGTACACTGCAAACACTTAATTTCGCTATCACTATTCGTACTCTGCGCAGCTTAGGAGACGAAAACGGCATAGTCTCAGTTCTCGAGCTTTGACTATAACCCTGTACTCTTTTACTTGGGTAACGCATGTGCACATGAGCCTGTCAATTCAAAAGGTGGTATACAAATGTCTAGTCACAACTGTCACATATATTGCCATGTTCTCTGATAGATCTGATGTACTGATAGCCTTGGTATTATGACTAGATGCTAGAGAACCAGCCTCCTTTCAGCACCTAAATATTACAAGATGACCAGCAATTCACGTACAAGGCATTGTATAACTGCACATTTTGTACTGTATTGTAATGTATTGTATCAGGGCAGCTATAAAGTGCCTCTAGTACTAACAACTATTCAGAGACGCTGCCAGTGTGAGCACTCAAAGGAAACATCTGAAAATCTGGATGACATTTCCTCTCCCTTTGTGCCAATGTGCTTAACTGGAAACACCTCACTGCAGCACAACCACCATCTTGCCAAGGTCAAGAGAAAGCACTTTACGCTACAAAAAATCTCAAAGACTTAGAACTAACTTACTCAGAACCATCCAGGATGTTGCTGATTTTCAGACAAGCTGAGACCGCCTTCACACCCATGTCGGACCACTGCTTCGTTTTCTGGTCTGAAAAATGCAAGAAAAAACCAATTTCTAAGCTGTCCAGTTTCTATTCGACAAAAAAATATCTAAAACAGCTTCTCCTTCTCAAATTCTTAAAATACCTTCTAGACTAGAACAGAAATTTGTGCAAAGGTATTCTAAGAATTTGAGGAGAAACTGTTTTAGACATCTTCTAAAGCAGTATATCCTAAAATTCTTAAAATACCTTCTTGCAAATTTCTGTTCTAGCCAGGCTAAATCCTTGACAAAACCATGAGATTAAAGTACAGCTGTGTTAATGCAGTCTAGTTAAAAAGCCTTAGGTGAAGAAATGAGTGCTAGATACTCAGCTTTACACTAACGGCTATAACAAGACAACCACCATTATCCCCTCACGTGTGTGAGGACATAACGGTGTTTTGATTGAATAATGCACCACTGGTACTCATGCAACCTACGTTGCTACCCCAAGAATGGAACCGTTTATAATTATCAATGTCTCTTCAATGCTTGAACTCCGACTTTCTTATGACCTCACATCCACTATTTCTCAG
Organism: Lumbricus terrestris; assembly: GCA_949752735.1. NCBI lineage: Eukaryota > Metazoa > Annelida > Clitellata > Crassiclitellata > Lumbricidae > Lumbricus > Lumbricus terrestris. Next base: position 37,041,064 of record OX457037.1, on the reverse strand, counting down.
TGACTTTCAAACTTCTGCTCTCACTAGAAAACTGACAACATGAATCTCAGATTTTCTTCTCTGTGTGACTCAGCATGCATCAAAAGTGTTCAGAATTAAAATAATAACAGCAAATTCAGTAATTGACATTAAAAAAATCACAGCTACCAAAAGTACTGACCAGATATTTATATTGTGACAACCTTCATAAAATAAAATATACCCTCGGCAATACAGCATCAATTAATACATTAATATGAAGCTTAATAGATAAGACAAAAACTTATTTTATACCAGGCTTCAGAGCATCTGTAGATGTCTAAAAAACACAACAATATTTGGATGTAATTAATGAATGCCTTTATTAGTCTTTCCCCTATGAATACATTCTGTCAGCAGTTCGACTTGACTAAAAGAGCTTCTACATAACAGCACTACCTGCACCATTGCAAGCATCACTACTATTTGAGTAGCATTCATGTTTGCAGCAGATGTGTAATTGTCGAAGTTGATCTAACATTACAGATTTCTGAAAGAAAAGTCAATGCAAAGCTAACAGGAGTTCAGTATGATCAGTCCAAGAATTAAAAAAAGGTAAAACTAAAAAAGTATAATAATAAATTAGACCACCTACATATTTAAAACTACCATGCTAACTAAAATTATCATGAATGGCGACAGCACATGTTCAAATACGGCAATAACATATAGATATTGCGTCAGAAGTTGGTAAAGAAAACCCAGTAGAAAATGGATTCTTAAAATATATATATAGACAGCACCAAAAACATGTAGAAAAAGATAAGAAATTAAACTGGGTCCATTCAAACCAATATCCATTGCCATAATTCTTTAACATTTTGAACTTGATCAGATGTGTAATTTACATCTAAATAACGCCAGATAGACTCCTGCTTATCTCCTATCAGCTGAAGCTCCTCTCGAACTCGTGATTCGCTCGTCGATATAAGTTCAACCGCCTTATTCCAGAGGCGCCGCTTCTGTTTCCTAAAGAAACACAACAACAGCAACAATTTACACCCATTAATACCACGGACACAGAGATGAAAGATGAATGACTTGATCAGATGTAGTGTGGCATACAGGCAACAGCTCTCCCACAATACTCTTCTGAGCAGCGTTTGCACATAAATTCCACACAAGAATATAAAGCACATAAATTACAACTGCTGCTTCAAATCAGAATATAAAAGCTGTGAGGCACAGTGGTGTAGGGGTATATTCAGTGTCTTGGAGCAGTTGCAGGTTCGAGTCCACTTCAAGTCGCCGCGTAGGGACCCTGAGCAAGCCCTTCACTCGAAATTGATCACACACTTCGGTGTGATATTCTAATTCAGTGTCCATGCTGCAGTCAGGAGCGCCTCCGAGTAGACATATATTATATTTTGAAGGGGCACTATAACAAGTTCTCATACATAAATACATACCCTCAGAGTAAAAGCTCTTTTTAACATAGGGCTTGGTTCAAGCCACAAGAGGAGAACTCAGTTCTTGAGATTGCTGAGTGATTGTGGAAGAAGCGTCACCCACGAACCCTTCCTACCTTTGAGCGAGAGGGATGAGAGCATCTCGCACATGAGCAATTGACAAGTACGGCACAAGATCCGAATCTTCGTGACATGCGACGGCATGATTCTGCAGCAGACCTAAACAGCACAAACACAACCGGCAACCTTGAAACATCTCAGAGAAAAGAAATAAAGACGAATTCCAAATTTCTTTATAAAACAATCAAACGTACGCAAGCAATCAAGCTACCCATCCGCATAACAAAGTAATTCAATATCAATTAAATTAATTTATTTAATACGGTAAAACAATTTCAGCAACAAAAGCAGTAATTGAAAAATATAACAAAGAAATAATTAAAGAAAAGAATTCTTAAGACAGTTTATGTGGGAACAAAGGGCACAACTGAAGGGACAGGTCCCGCTAGATAGGAGCCCAGTGTACAAGTAAGTGACTGAGTGCTGTTGTATTGGTTAGATCAGCGGTTCCCAACCTGTGGCCCGCGGGCCAAAAGTGGCCCGCCAAGCCTAAAAAATGGCCCGCCAGGCCTCAAAGTGGCCCTCATCTCTAAAACAATTAACAGAAATATATGAAAAATTGACAATTTTATCATGTATCAGGATAGAACACATAATTATTTTCTATTACAGATTATTTTATTTTGATGTCTATAAATAACATCACACATTCTATTTTGAATCAATTTTAACAATTTGTATGCTTTTGGCTAATTACTAATTAAATTTGAGCCTTGTGGGCCCCATAATGTCCTCCAACTAAGAAAAAGTGGCCCTCGTGTTCTCCAACATAGAAAAAGTGGCCCTTAAGTCAAAAAAGGTTGGGAACCACTGGGTTAGATAATAGGACTGTGAGGAGCTGGACCGGGTATCAACATGAAAGCGACAGCTAGTACAGAGATGCACTACAGACATAATACTCTAGTTTTCAAGATGTTACACAATTTTTTATCACTAATTAGTGACTTACTGACAATATCCTGAACCAAGTGATGAACTTCTCTTTTCTCCTCCTTCATTCTCTTCAATTTGCATATTACCAGCAGAGACATGATAACGAATGCAACAATGCCTGCAACAAGAAGGAATGCCAAACAGTCAACAAACAAGACACTACCTGGTTGATGAACTCTGTTTGAATATCGACTTGAAATCGAAAATTGAGAAAATAATATATACAAAAAACAGTGCATACTATTCCATTCACAAGTCTAATCGACTATTCTATTCACATTGTGAGTGTTAGCTACCTATTACCCCTCTGGGCTTCCTTACTTGGACTCTCCTTGACTATGTGGGAGTTGAGGGAAGGGCAGGGCCTATTTAAAGGGCTACTACTGTGGGGGCTTGCTTCTTGTCGTGGGTCTACTCTGTGGTGTGTGTTCGACTCCTGTTGAGCGTGGCGTGTGGTTCGTGTTCTACGACGTTTGTCTTCTTCGATTGCCGTCCCACCTCGTTGGTGAACTGGCCTACATCCGTCTTCCTTTGGGCTCCGTTAGCCTGGTGTGTCTTCACGTCAGCTCTGTCGAATCAGCTGTATCGGTCGTACTTCATGTCAGCTTTGGGTAACGTTAACCTACTTCTTGTCAGACTGCTCTGTTATTGAATAAATCGATGTTATTTTACATTACGGACCTGAGTATTACTCATCATCTTCTAGACTAGAGCAAGTGAACCCAACAGATGGGGTCTCTCGGGATTTTTTCACGATAATTTGAAATTTGCGTCAAAAAAGGGGCGTTGTTTCCGTGAAATTTAGCGAATAGTACGGTGGTAATTCCGTTGGAAAAGTGTTATATGGTGGTTGGCCGTGAAGACAGGTCAATGGTTGTTGTTTTTGGAGAATTAGGTCGGGAAAATTAGTGCGGGAAATTTCGACGTTTTGCGATATTGAGTTTTGCGAGTTTTGTAAATTTGGTCGAGACAGTTTTGAAGTGAGCTGTCGTGGGTGAATTTTTTGCGCTGTGCGTTGGTCTGCACGTCGAATAGTCGACAGGGCGTAGAGGTAAAATGGCGTCGTTAGAGGAGGAGTTAATTCCTGAATTTGGGGATGTCAGAGACATACCAAGTGACACACTTCGACTGGTGAGTGAGACATATGGTGAGGAAGTGGAGGACGTGTCTAGGTCACAGGTGAGGAGAATGGCTATGAAACCATTGTCACCGAAATTGGGTAGTGCAGCTTGGAAACTTAAGGCACAGGCTAAGAAAGAGGAGGCCGAGTTAGAGCGCTTGCACTTAAAAGAGGACAGAGAGTGGGAGAGAGAGAAGGAGCGAATGAGATTCGAGGAGAAGAAAATGCAAATTGAAGCCGAGAGAGAGGAGAAGAAAATGCAGATTGAAGCAGAGAGAGAGGAGAAGAAAATGCAGATTGAAGCAGAGAGAGAGGAGAATAAATTGAGGATTGAAGCAGAGGAGACGAAAAGGAGATTTGACATGGAGGAGAAACGAATGAATATGGAATTTGAGAAGCAGAGATTAGAAATGGACGGACGGAGGATAGAAGGAGGTGGTGCTGTCGAACGACCAGCGCATGGAAATGAGGATTTGCGTTTTGGGGCAGCTCTGAAATTTGTGCCAAAATTTGATTCGGCCGATATCGAACATTATTTTGCGGCGTTTGAGCAAGCAATGACGTTGCATCAAATTCCGATGGGAAAATGGTCGTCCCTCCTACAGCCACAGTTGTCGGGGAAGGCGGCGAAAGTTTTTGCGGCTTTATCGTTGGAGGAGTGCGTCCAATATGATATTGTGAAGAGTGCGCTATTGACGGCGTACGAACGTATTCCGGAATTTTATCGAAAGAAATTTCGGGGGTTGCGAAAAGAACCGAGGGAAACGTATGCGAATTATGCATTTCGACTGCAGAGTCCTTTTCAGAGATGGATTGAGGGTACAAACTCGTGGGAGGAGTTAGCAAAATTTAAAGAGGTAATTCTCATGGAGCAGTTTGTACAAGCGTTACCTATTGAAGTACACAGGTGGCTGATAGATAAGAGTCCTGATACTGTGGCGAGTGCTGCACGTTTAGCGGATGAATATGCAGTGTTATACAAGCAGGGGCCGAACCATTATTCTGGGGGGTTCCGCAGGGATTTTTTCGACCGTACACGAGGATTCTCATCTGATGAAAGTGAGAAGAAAGATGTATGGGAGCGTCAAGGCGTGGGGTACAAGGATGGTACGCGTCGTGATACAAATTGGGGTCGACGTTCGCCTCAAAGAGGAACGTATGGGTTTAATAAGCCTGTGCGGGAAAATGATGACGTCACTGGTTTTGGGGAACCGGTCACGTGCGCATTTTGTAGAGCGCCAGGTCATACGAAGGCCAGTTGTTGGAAATTAAAACGAAAGGAGGGGACTCAAATGGAAAATTGGAGGGGTGCGAAACCTGTGGGTTTGGTTCAGACTGTTTCGGCGCCTGTTAAACCACAGAGTTTTCCGAAGCCAATTGAATCTGTTGATAAACTGTATGCACCATTTTGTGTGATTGGATGTGTAATTGATGATGAGGGTGCACGAAAGGAGGCGGTATTCTTGAGGGACAGTGGAGCGCTGCAGTCTTTGGTGTCTAATGAATGGTTGAATGAGCATGAGTTTGTACACATGAATGAAACGAGATTACTCAGAGGTATATCTGGTTCTATTGTGGAATGTCCTCTGGTGAAAGTGAATGTTGATTGTGCATTTGTTCAAGGTGAGGTGTTATGCTGTCTAATGAATTCACTTCCAATGGCTGGGGTGCATTGCATTGTGGGTAATGATACAGCGCTGGCAGGACAGGTGTTGGAGGTAGCGGTGACGACTCGTGCACAGGCTAGAGCACATGCAGTGAGACAGAGTGAGAGGGAGACGGCGGTGTGCAGTGAAGCGGCGCCCGAGCAGTCGGAGATAGTGGGTCAAAGTACGGAGTCGGCCGACCAAGAGCGAACGCCAGGTGAAATAATTGACAGACAAGTTGAACGAATGAATTTCGATGAAGGCGACTTATCGAGTTTATTTGCAGCGACAGAATCTGTTGTGACAGAAAGATCGGAGCTATATGTTAGCCGACAGGAATTAATATTGCGCCAGCGCCGGTGTCCTGAATTGAGACCATTGTATGCACAAGTAGACGAGACGGTGTCTGTCGGTGGGCGTGTACAACCGTATGCGTTGGTGGACGAGGTCTTGGTGCGTCGATGGGAGGAGAAGTGTACACCATTAGGAATGGGTGTGGTACAAATAGTTGTGCCTCGTGACTTAAGACAGAAGTTGTTGCATGTGGCCCATGATATACCAGCGGCTGGGCATTTGGGTACTAGAAAGACACTGGATCGGTTGACGAAGCATTTCTGGTGGCCTCATGTGAATCGAGACGTTCGTGAGTATTGTCGTTCATGTGATGTGTGTCAACGCTTAGGCAAAGGAAACAGAAATTATAGGGCGCCCATGGTCAGTATGCCTGTAATGGAGGAAGTGTTTCAACGCTTGGCAATGGATATCGTAGGCCCATTGAGTGTATGTGAGGGAACGGGGAATAGGTTTATTCTCACGGTCATTGATTTGGCTTCCCATTTTCCATGTGCGTTTCCGTTGAAGAATCATACGGCGCAGGATGTGGCTAAATGTTTGTGTGAAGTTTTTTCGCTTTTCGGATTTCCGAAAGAATTGTTATCTGATTGTGGCTCAGAATTCATGTCTGATTTGATGCAAGTGTTTGTGCATGAATGTGGTATTGTGCAGTTGAAAACTAGTCCTTATAGACCACAAACGAATGGCTCGTGCGAACGCTTTCATCGTACTATGAAAGATATGTTGAAGGCGTTGGCTGAAACATATCCGGGTTCTTGGGATGCAATGTTGCCGTGGATCTTGTTTGCATATAGAGAGGTTCCGGTACAGGGTACTGGCTTTTCTGCTTTTGATTTGATGTATGGCAGAGATGTGCGTGGCATGTTGCAATTGATGAAGGAAGAATGGTTGGCGAAAGATGTTGTACATGAAGTGTCTGGCAAGAACGTGATTGACTATGTTTTACAATTACGTGAACGTATGCGTGTTGGATTGAAACTTGCTGGTGAAAATGCTGTTGATGCGAAAAGTAAATCGAAGCAACTGTATGATAAGCAGTCACGTGCTGTGTCTTTTGAGGAAGGTGAAAAGGTTTTACTCTTGATTCCGTTGGTGGGTAAACCTTTACAGACCAAATATTGTGGACCGTATGTGGTTGTACGTCGACTTGGTCCGGTCGATTATTTAGTGAGTACCCCGGATCGAAGAAAAACGGAACGGGTGGTACATGTGAATCTGATGAAGCGCTATGTGGATCGTATGGATGTGGTGTATGAGCGACCGAATGAGGAGGTGGTGGCTTCTGTGTTGGTGGTAAATCCGGATGTGAGGATGAATGATGTGACTTTAGAGGATAAGGTCTTACAATGTGAAGTGTCTGCTGAATGTCGTGCGGAATTGCGGGATGTTTTGCATGACTTTGCACATGTGTTTAGTGAAGTACCGGGTAAAACATCTATGGTGTCTCATAGAATTGATTTGGTTGAAGGTGCTCGCCCTGTTCGACAATACCCTTACAGGTTAAATCCTGAGAAAATGGCGAGGGTGGATAAAGAGGTGAATCAGTTGTTGGAAGCGGGGATAATAGAGGAGTCCGAGAGTCCGTGGGCAGCTCCGATTGTCTTGGTGCCTAAGCCAAACGGTACAGATCGTCTTTGTACAGATTTCAGGAAACTGAATGGATTATCTGTTCCGGATCCATTTCCTATGCCACGGGTGGAGGTGTTAATTGATCGAGTGGGTCAGTCACGGTTTATAACAAAGCTGGATATGACTAAAGGTTACTGGCAGATCCCGATGCATCCGGAGTCAGTTCCGTTAACTGCGTTTGTCACCCCGAAAGGGCATTACCAATGGAAATACATGAGTTTTGGCCTGAAGAATGCTCCGGCTTCGTTCTCAAGGTTAATTACGAAAGTGCTGAATGGATTGAATGAGTTTTGTGATGCTTATTTAGACGACATCATCATTTTCAGCTTAGCATGGTCGGATCATTTGGTTCATTTGCGAAAAGTGTTATCTCGAATAGCTGATGCTTGTTTAACTCTGAATCTGGCTAAATGTGTCTTTGCTAATGCGTCTGTGGATTTCTTGGGTCATCACATTGGGATTGACGGAGTTCAGCCAAGGTTGAAGAAGGTGGAAGCGGTGTTGAAATTTCCTAGGCCTGCTACTAAAAAACAGGTGCAATCTTTCTTAGGATTAGCGGGATACTATCAGAGGTACTTGCCTCATTTCTCTGATATTACTTTGCCGCTCACGGCTTTGACAAAGAAAGGGATTCCTTTTAGATGGAATGAGGAAGCGGAGGTTGCTTTTCTTGATCTAAAATCTCGTCTGGCTTCTAGACCTATCTTAATACCTCCTGACTTTACTAAACAGTTTTGTGTGGGTGTTGATGCTTCTCAATTCTGTCTGGGAGCGTGCTTGTTTCAGATGAAGGATGGATTGGAACACCCGATCTGCTATTTGAGTCGGAAGCTGCTGCCGCAGGAGATTCGCTATTCGACCATAGAGAAGGAAGCGCTGGCACTGATGGTCGCCTTGCGGGCCTTTAGTGTCTACTTTGGATCCGCAGTCGTCCTGGTGTTCACCGATCATAAACCTTTGCAGTTCATCCATCAGATGGCGAACAAAAATATGAAGCTCTTGCGATGGAGTTTGGAGCTTGAACAGTACAACTTGGACATTAGACATCGTCCAGGCGAATGGAATGTTCTGCCGGACATTCTGAGTCGTCCATCTGCGTAATGTGAGTGGGAGCGGGTGAGGGCACACGTCAATCAGTGTCTCCACTTGTCTCCTCACAGCGGAGTCGTCGGGCGTGCTAGAGATGCTCTCTGGTACGTCTATCCTCGTCGTATGTCAATGGAACATTCTGTCAGGAAAAGTCAAACACTGTCCAGAAACAGTTTCAATGGAACATTCTGTCATGAAAAGTCAAACACTGTCCAGAAACAGTTTCAATGGAACATTCTGTCATGAAAAGTCAAACACTGTCCAGAAACAGTTTCAATGGAACATTCTGTCATGAAAAGTCAAACACTGTCCAGAAACAGTTTCAATGGAACATTCTGTCATGAAAAGTCAAACACTGTCCAGAAACAGTTTCAATGGAACGTTCTGTCATAAAAGGAAAGCACGGAATTCTTCGGCAATGAACTCTTCAGTGTGTCTGTAGTGTAGGGTGGCTTGTGCCGATGACCATTATACATTTTGGTTCATTTTTGATACACCAGTTGGTGTCCAAATTTTTTCTTGTGTTTCAGATATAGTTTTTTGGACATTTGAACTATTGATGTGTATGTATATATATCGTGATTACGTGTGAACTGATGATTTGGGTTATATGAAGTTTGTGTATTCAGATCATGATTATATCGGACTCTTACGTTATTTATGAGTGCGATGCATTATTTAGTTAAGTCTGGCTGAATTGCTTAGTACGTGTAATGGCTTGTACTGAGTGATTTTGCATTTAGGCGTAGCATTGTTCGTATAGTTCGTCGTCCCCGTTGGACTCCTCATGTTCTGGTGGGGGGGTATGTGAGTGTTAGCTACCTATTACCCCTCTGGGCTTCCTTACTTGGACTCTCCTTGACTATGTGGGAGTTGAGGGAAGGGCAGGGCCTATTTAAAGGGCTACTACTGTGGGGGCTTGCTTCTTGTCGTGGGTCTACTCTGTGGTGTGTGTTCGACTCCTGTTGAGCGTGGCGTGTGGTTCGTGTTCTACGACGTTTGTCTTCTTCGATTGCCGTCCCACCTCGTTGGTGAACTGGCCTACATCCGTCTTCCTTTGGGCTCCGTTAGCCTGGTGTGTCTTCACGTCAGCTCTGTCGAATCAGCTGTATCGGTCGTACTTCATGTCAGCTTTGGGTAACGTTAACCTACTTCTTGTCAGACTGCTCTGTTATTGAATAAATCGATGTTATTTTACATTACGGACCTGAGTATTACTCATCATCTTCTAGACTAGAGCAAGTGAACCCAACAACATAGATATCACTCAACAAACAGTAAATCCCACAGTATAACATCAATGTGGGCTTGAGCTCATGCAGCAACACCGCATTTATACAATTCTGGACTTCTTGTTTGCACCAAACCAGCATCTGTCATCAAGCACCTATAAATTTGTACAACGCAAACGATGAAGAGTAAGCAAAAATCAAGCACACGCTGTTAAACACTGATCCCATAATGTGCTCAAGACCTTGAAATTCATTGAATGCCGATTCAGGTAGCAGGATCTTCAATGCTTTCTGGACCCTTCCTTTCATAACCACCACAGAAACTATGTTGTCATAACCTGTTCTTGTACTTACGGTTGGCTACAATAAAACAATTGATTGATTGATTGATTGAATAGCAATTGATGAGTCTTTTCTAATTTCCACAAGGGATAACACTTACGTGATATGCATAAAACACTTATGTAGGACCTACACTGATAAAATAATGCTTCACACACACGCACGTGCACACACAGGAACTTCACCATTCAACAAACTGCATAGATTTTGACTCCACTGATCAACATAGCCTATGGTCTTCGTGTACCACTACAAAAGCCACTAAAAATGCATCTGACGCAACAAGTGATTCGTGTTAAACAAGTGACTCACTGGCAACAACCGTCACCACGGTGACAATGACTTGGACGAAAGACTTGCGCAGACGACATAGAAACGACGTCTTAGCTTCAGTTGACTCCATACGAACTACGAGACTAACGTTGTCAACCGGTTGATAATCTTCACCTAACAGCCTAGAAACCCAAGCAGCGAAACCCATTGTAAGAGCTATACAATTACCTGATTTGTAACATGCATTATAATCATCCATTTTAATTCAATTTTTTATTCAGAGAGATCAACACAAAAATAAAATAATTGGCAAAAAAACAAAAAAATAGCAGCACTTGTCCAATAAGAAAAAGAAGCCATATTAAGTAAGTACACAGCCGTTATTACTCCATCTGCAATCATCTCTTGGTAAAATAATAAAATAAATCAAGAGCATGTCAGTGTCAAGATGGAAATGGCATACGTTCCATCAAGAGAGATGTGGGGAGACAATTTAATCCCCATCCCTGCCCCACAATATTATGCAAGTCTTCCCCAGTCTCGTCCTACCCCCACGTGTATCATCCCTGCAGGATTTCTACCCATACACAGGATCACATCACATTCCTGAAAAAGTATTCAGCAATTATAATTTCAAGAAAATTTGTTTTGCTTGCACTGTTCCATATCGCCTAAAAATGCTTATGTACCACCTTAAAAACAGGAAGAATGATACATATGAATGATGCAAGCCTGTAGCGCCAAAAAGTGAATGGAAAAAGAAATGCAAGTAAAGTAGAACTCTGTAACACTGCAAAGTAAATTACTGTATGCTATGCAGTCTAAGGTTTATAGAGCGAGTTGCAATATTTAGTTGCTACCACTGCAATTTTATCACCGACTTATTCCCCATTACCGCAACATTATTGTGACAGTAAAATGAATACCGCTGTACAATAGCAACAGTTGTCCTCATTACCGTGAGAAAAATTACTATGTCACTCTCTAATATCCAGCATGCTGTTGAAGCAGCTCATGTACATGCAGCTTGTTAGCTAAACACATCCAGTGAACAAAACATTTGCACTCAACACAAATACATGTGACTGATAGCTTATTGAGCAGACTTGCAATGTACCGAATTGAAAAAAATGCACCACAGCTAGATTGTGCAGAAAACACACTAATACATCCACACCTTATTTTTTTCAATTGTGGAGATGCTGAGATCATATTCAGAACAGCCTCAAAGTTGCCCTGAAACAATCATCAACAAAATTATGGTTACCACACTATACAAACATAACAAGGCAATTTTTCAACTGTTCAAAGTGGTATGTGAACAGAGGAGAGCCCATTCAATTTCTTTCCCAACTGGAATTTGAAACTTTCATACATGAACTGGTACAAGGAAATGAACACAGTATATGACTTACCCTATACTGAAATCAAACCACATTGTTGTCCTTTACATTCATCCACGTACCTCTCATTGTACCCTCCCAACTTTGAGTTTAAAATCCTACAGAGTAGAATCTCATATTATGAAAGTCTGTCAACAATTCCTGTTCTCCCTCCTATGTCTTGTAAATGCTATTCAACTGGAAAAAGAAAACTGATGTCCAACAAATAACAAAATTTTTTGTCCCGAACACAAAGGAAAATTACACAATTTTATTCTACTTGACCTCTCAATATATTATTGCAGATGCCTATACTATCAATGAAACGCTATAAATCTTTGCACTATTCTTCAGTGCATCCAGGTAGACATTTCAAACAACTACAACATGTATGCATCTCCTTTACAACTGACGATTTTGTGGAAAAACCTGCATCCAATCCAGTCGTGTGCTAAGTGTTCCGCACAGAGAAAACTGAGATAATTAATTAGTCTTAACAGAATAAATGAACAGGTTTCTAATATCATGAACTTCTTCGTCTTTCTTTGCTCCTTTTGAAACCATTATCTTCGATTGTGTTTTGGCGTCAGGTCGGAGTGCCCTGAGGAGTTTCCCTTGAAGTGGCGCTATATAAATTTATGATTACAATTAGTATTATTTTTTACTGGGTTTTTTACAAGGTATCGATGATCCCTCAGGATTTATAAAAATTATTTTAAGAGTAATAAATGAATCACCAAGAAATCAGGTCTCGTCCCAGGTTTCACAACCATCCTGAAATGCGCCTCTGAATGCAATGGCATTGTGATGCGCAACACAATGGAAAAGCGTTGTAACAGGAATTTGGTTCACAGTGATCTCCAGAGACAGCTGAAATGCAACGTCCCAGGTCAGAGAGAAATTCTGCACCTTCAGCATTTATAGGTCCAAGGGTTTCAAAAGTCATATTATTATCACAACAATTTAATTTATTATCAAAACCATCTGTGTTTTTGTTTTCCTACCACTTAGCACTAACCACGCTAATATTAATAAACAAGCTATGATACTTTTCATGAAAATAAATGCAGTATTCATACCAAAAATTTGTCTTTCGAGGAAACCTGATTCAGTAAACCGAGGACTTCTGTCTTTGTCATGATTCGATTCACACTTTCGTTTCCACAGTCATAATCACCTACAAATTCAGAATATAAAACACAGGCAACCATCATAATCTAATATATTCATGAATATTTTGCTAGATATACCTAAATCAATAGCCAAACAGATTAGTACTTTAATGACAAGAGTGCACAAACAGAAAACAGACCACCAAGGCAGCTTGTCATTATAGTGTTAAACCAATAATCACTGCTACAAAAAATCTAAATTCATTTTACCTGCAATATTTATTATTTTAAACAAAGTATACAGCATATCTCATTTATTCAGAAACCCTTCTTTGCTGCCCTTGAAACTATTTACTGCGCAGTAAGCAATGATACTTGCCAGCTCTTGATGCCAGGATGTCTACAAGGTTCACCAGAATGTCCTGTTGCTTTGAGGTCAGACAATTCTGAAATGCAACGCAACAATGTTTGGTATAAATTCAGATGGCATAAGTCACAAACATACAGACAAGAATGGTTTAATAATAAACATAATCTGGAATCCAATGCACATACAGATAACTTAATCTACTCTGCTCAACGAGGTTCAACCGCAGGTTAAAAAATTATGTATTGATATAATGATTCATGTATACAATAAAATGAAATATTTGACTTGTCATCTGTTTACAAATCAAAGGTGACTAGGGCAGCAACTTAACACTGGAATCAAGAAAACCCCTAAAACAAGAGCATCTTAGAGTTGGTGAGCGGGCCCACCGACATGTTTTCTTGCCCGAGTAGCTTCGACTAAAACTACCCAACTTGATAATAAAAGACGAAATTTGTCATTAGCTTAGTGAGGTTTATGTGGCGCATGTAAATGATAATAAGCCTAATTTGACTAATATTTGTCAACTACACCATTCATGATTTAATTCTGCCAAAATTTACTTAAGACGGTTCAATGAGCCCAACCCACCTCCCTACCCCAAGCTGGCTCAGGCGCCTTCGGCATTTAATAGACAGTAGCACAAAAGAAGTCACCAATTAATTAATAAAAGTTCCCCACTTCTGCACAGACTGAATTGAAGAAGCACCGGGGGCTGGACAACAACAAAAAACAAAAAGGAACGATGAACACCCTTTTATAACAACAGATGACTTCATGCTACACACGAAATACGAAATTTACAGCTCAGCAGGAATACTAACCACTGTATTGCCTTCTGAGCAGAGCAGCAAATTCGGATCTAAAGAGAATAAAAGACAAAGACATGGACTTCCATGTAAGAATAGAAACTTGCAACAAATTCAATAAACTGTATTTATAACAAACTACAGAGATCATAACATCTACAAACTAGACATGTCCTTCAGTTGCAATTGCTCAGTGCCTCGGCATAAAACTCTGATGCAATGTTCCCTCTGTAGTCAGGAGCACCTCTGAATAAGGAGATTGAAGGGGCGCCATAACAAGTGCGCATACAAACAGCCCCTAACCACATATAAGCGGTCAGTAAATTATTGAACAGAATCAACCATCATTTTCATGAGTGCAAACCAAAAATTTCCTTCATTTTTCAAAACTTTTACTCAACGTAATGAGCTCCATTCCCAAGATGCGTTAGAACTACACTGTCAAGCACAATCTCCAATGTCAATTAGATCGAATGGACACAAAATCCGCCTGAAGCTGATAAGCAAAATTTTGGGGTGTATGTTGCACAGTGCACACTGTAAATACGATGCTATACTGTATCTGTACGTTGTACATAACTTGGACCATATGGTAGACCTAAATGAATTCCCCTAATTTTTTCAACCTCCAGTGAAAGTGCTTACCTGAAGCAGCGTGCATATCAGGTATGAACCCCAGTCGCACGACAAGATACAGGGACACCAGTCCGAAAAAGAAAACCAACGCACAGACGACAAGAAGTCGAGAAATGAACTGCCACTTGCTCGAACTGTGAACTTCCAATTTAAGGCTTTGACCTCTCCACTGATCTGCAGGACTGCCTCGCTGAAACGAACCCTGCTGGTACGATCGAATAGGCGTCACGGCCGGCCGATCATCCTTTTTCCCGAACACACCACTTCCACTGAATGATTTGTTTCCAAAGATGGAACTTATAGAATTATCCATCCATGCTGAAGTGTTGATTCCAACTGAGGCCGTGTCCTTCTCTTCTTCTGTCTGCTCCGAATCAGATAAATCCATCAGGTTTCGGGTATTTACTTCAGCCTTCCGTGCATCCACCTGATGCTGATTTGATCCAGGTGTCTGCACTCGCGGTGGGACTCTTGCGACCGACGGTCGTGGAGGAGTTTTCTGCGGCAGACTTACATCATTTTCGGCATCTCGAAGCTGGGACGATCTCAACACAGACCCAGACACAGACCTTCTACCAGATCTAGAAGGACTCACGTCAACAGACATTTCAGGCAAATTACTCGCTTGAACAGTTCTACGTCTCGTTTTCTGATTTGCTCTCGTCTTCTCCTCAAAGCCATTCATTTCTGCATCGCTGTCATCTTCAAAGTCGAGGCGGTAGTTGGCAACAGACTCTTGAGGCGTAGTCAGTGTTGAGCCCCGAGTAGTTCGCCGACCGGTAGCCGTACGCTTTTCATGAACATCGGACTTTTCTGCCATCGTCTGACGCGCTCGCAAATGATTTAGCTTTTTTATGTATAACGGTCGCGTTTTTGTAGTGATTTTACCCACAGTTTCACCGAAACTCAGCAATTCTTGGCGCAAAGCCTCGTCATCCAAATCGTCGGACATCTTTACCATGCCTACTTTCAAATCTGTTGCCAGCAACAGCAAAGTCAGTTAAGCAACTTGATATAGCCCAATAACAGCCCAAGTCCACCGAAGTTTATAATTTTATAATTATCCAATGCGTGAGATTTGCATTCTACGATCATACTTTCAAAGAACTTAAAAAAATTATATTTCATAGAGAAGAAGTTTCCACTGATGTTTCAAAAACTTTTCATATTGCATTTTTTTCAAATCTAAGTTACTCACATATTCAGATAGAATGATTAGCATACTTACTTTATAATTTTGCGCCAACTTTGGGGGAAAAGACTACGTATATTTATATTTTAATAATTTTTTAGCAAGACTGCATAAAATGATCAAGCCTATAAATTATTACCATAATGTATTTTGTTGATTTTTGTCCGAGTAGCTTATTAGACTACAATCAACTGATCAGCTATCCGGGTTATTCTCGCGTACGTGAGGTTTCCGCCATGGTTGCCAACAGGGATGCCACTCGTAGCTTTTTCCACCTAGATCTAGGTGTTTTCGTTCCTATCTAGTTTATAGAGGTTTTGGATGAGGATCTAGCTTTTTTCTCTCAAGACGGTTTTTCCGACTTTTTACATAAAAGTTGATTTTTTAAGTGAAAATGCACAAAAGATTTGAAAAAGTTTTTTAAAAATAATGTTGTGAAAAAGTCGAAAATATTGTGAATTTTGACCAACAAAATTATTGTTAATTTTGAAGCGAAAGACTAGAAAAATCTTCAGAAATGTTATCGAGAAGGGAAAAACAGCAAATTTTAATCATCGTATGACTAAAAAATAAGGTAGTTTTCAAGCCAAATGGAAAAATCCATGATTTCTCAGAGAAATTGTCACTAGCCTTTTCTAGTCTTTTTTCAACCGAACCTGACCTTTTCAAATTTCAGAGTGGCATACCTGGTTGCCAAGGACAACTGCAAAACAGTCAATGTCGGCGCTGATGGCTTTCGGTACTATAATTTTAATTCACCTTTTTTTCGATTTAATTTCGCCAACTTCTAGTTTGTTTCTAATAAAGCGAACACCTGTTTAGTTTTAAATAAATTCAGCGATAAGTGAGTTAAGTCACTCTTCTGACATTTACTAAGAATGGCGCGCAGCTTTCCTGCCAATACGAGGATGCAGCACTTCTTCGAGCAGCAATACGAGAAGGAAAGAGAGTCGCGACTTCGGTTCTACTTCGACACGAAAAACGGAGTTCCTCCAAGAGATCGAAGTCGGTCGGGCATAGTCGGACTTCCGAAAATCAATCCGATCGCGTTCGCGCTGAATAAGAAGCGCGAAGAAGACGAGGAGCTAAAACAAATCATCGAGCAAGCTCGCCAGCACCAGTCGAAGGAGGAAATGAGGAGAGTTGACGACCAGACGAAAGCGAAACTATTCGAGGGCTTCAGCAGAGAAGGTCGCGGACGCAGTCTCTACCTACAGGAACGACACGACATCATACCCGAAGCCAAATACACGTTTCCACTGCTCAGTTCGTGGGAGTACGGCTGGAAGGTTGGCGAAGAGACCGCAGCCTACCGAAGACCAACGCATGCCAGAACGGCAAAGGTTAAGGATTCATTCTATACGCGCAACGGTGTACCAACTCTGACGAGTCCGACCGCAGGACCCTGCGTGAAAGAAAGTCTTACTACCCTGGCCTGATGATCGATGTGGTGTTTGGACTGATTAACCGAAGTTGTTTGAAAGACTGAATTCTGTGGGTATAGATCGAGTTTGCTTTGTTTATGGTAGATGGTATTTTCTTATAAAATTGCATCAGTATTATGTTAGATCAGTTTCAGAGTTTAGCAAACACAATGCAGTAGCTAATGTTTAAGCCATGCATCTTAGTATTACTATTTAATGTCATCAGTGATTCGGTACATATACCTGAAGCTTCCCAGCTGTTTTTGACAAATATAAAGGCTTTCTGTCTTCCATTTGAAATGAATGGTTCTTTAACTAGAACTTGAAAACATGTTAGAGACTGACTCTCAGGATTTTACAAAACATTTCTTCCATATTTACTTGTTTTAGTAACCATTCTGCACCATATTTTCGATTAAAGTTTCTGTTAGACTACATGTACCTGAATGGTTCAGGCACTTCTGGAAGTATTTGTATTAAGTCAAATCTGTTCGCACATCGCTGATTGGCCTCCAAAATGTAAACTTGTGTATGTATAGTCATTTACTTCCAAAGACAACAGACAAAACGCTGTAGGTGTACATTAACAAATTGACAGTATGGCTACAGTTTGTTACATTACTTTTTATTATGGCTTGTTCTGATTAAAATATTTAATAGATCATTCTTCAAACTTTAATTGTGATTTATCGATTAATTTAGATTAATTTGGTCTATGTTGAGTAAGCGTGAAAAAGTGAATAATGATTTAATTACTACTTTCTCTGTAGAAGAATCCTCAATATAACTGTGTATTAAACTTCATTGCAATGAAAAGATTAGTTTTGTCGTGATCTTAGATTTGTTCTCATTTACCTCAAATCTTCACAAAATTTACACCAGTTGACAATTTCTTCTCACTATGGCGGCTCTTTTGATGATTCAGTCTTTTTATCTGATTGTACTTTTCTGAGCAGACACTACTGCTGTTGTGCATGCCTAGCAGACACTGTATGCAGCTTCTTCAGGTGATTGTCTGAGTTTTTTAGAATGGTTTTGTGGATTGTAATAGTTGTCTACCAGGCCAAAGTTGACTGTAAATACATGCAGAATCAGTACAACAACGGCCCATAATATATGCCAGCTCTGACTCTGTGTATTGATAGATGGTAGATAGTCAGGCAATATCAGGCCTCTGGAGTACCCTAGGTCTCTTAAGCAGAGGCCAATTTGTCAGCCTGTCCAGTTCTAAGGGTGAATGTTTATAGAAGTTTTAATCATGTAACACTTTACCATAAATTGTTTGTGCTTTTGTAAAGCAATAATCATATTTTTCATGTTTTGCAGCATTGCAATTTGACTTGGTTCTCATTTTGATCTGGTTTTCCCAATATGTGGAGATGCATTGTTGAAGAGTTGTACCTTTCATCAGAGCTAAACTTTGTAGGTCTACCTACTGGTTAAAATTATATTATTTTTATATTAACATTCTAACTATTTAGTTATACTTAATTCTTGCCATGGCTAGCCTACTTGAAATATACTTATTAAGTTAAGGATTGGCTGGTGGGCTGATTGACTGCTTGATTATATGGATGGTAATTTGGATGGATAAAGATGGAAGGATGGATGAATGAATGGATGGATGTTTGGATGAACGGATGGATAGATACATGTATAGATGCAGAGATTGATGAATGGATCAATGAATGGATCAATGAATGGATCGAGGCATGGTTGGGTGATTATTGATGAGTCTGGTCAGACAATGCAAAGGAAGGTGTAGCAGAAGTGACAATCCTGTTCTGTTTAACACGACATGTATCATAGGCGTACGAGGCGGGGTCCTGGGGGGGCAAATGCCCCCCAAATTTCGGGCAAATGTGTTTTTCGGGCAAAAGAGGCATGGTCGGGCCAAAAAAGTTTGGAAATTTTTTTCGGGCAAAAGAGGTACGGGAGGAATTTTTCGGGCACGCAGGGGAAAAATGGTCGTCAGATTTTTCAGACAGGAAAATCCTAAGAAAATTTTGGGCGGATGACCAAAAAAAAAAGGTCGTCAGATTTTTCGGGTAAAAAATTTTTTTTGCCCCCCGCTGCCGAAATGTTCCGTACGCCTATGACATGTATAGAGTGATGGACGAAAGCATTAGCGATAATATGTTGGAAGACTGTTCTAAGAAAGTACCGGTATATGCAAACTATTTGGCCAAATTAAAGATAACGTGGACGGCACTTATACCATTTACAGTTGGCAAGTGAATTGATTTCTTCAATGAGCATCACTTGTCAGAACGCGGAATTAATTTTCTTTTAATCAGGGCTGTTTTTAAGGAATTTTTAGAACTGCACAACCTCTTCTTTCTCTTCCCATCCTCCATGGCAAATTACTTTCAATTGGATGACAAATTACCTTTTTCACTAGTTTTAACTGCACAGAAGTGCTTCTACAACTGCACAAATCCATTTACAACTGCACATTTTGTGTAGAACTGCACGTTTAAAAAACACTTTTAATGCAGCTGTCTTACTCTCTTCTCATCACATGACCGTACCATCTCAACCTGGCCTCTCGTATCTTGTCAGTTATAGTCTACATGCCATTCCGAGTTTCTTTCGAATGTTCTCTTTCCAGCTAGTATAAATAGGCCTTGCATATTTTGATCATATGGGTTCTTTACGTTTTGTAAGTTCCCTTTTTTGTCAGGTTGGCTATACGTGTTTCAAATGGCAAATTGTTGATTTTTTCTTGTGCTTGTCCTTGTGATTGCTCTGCAGTGAGCATTGGGACCTATGCAATGTTAAATATGCATATTGTCAAATTCTGATTTTATCCAAATTGACATTTCTTCAAATCTGTTAGGGAAGTTTTTGCTTTGTCGATTTTTCCTCCTGAAACAATAGCTGCCTAGTAGGCTATCAACACCCGCTTCTCCGCCTCTCTTTGCTTCTTTTCCGCAAACAATTATTGTGAAGATAATCATTTTTGTTCGAAGGCATAACATTAACATGCAGATAACAATAATTATAATAACGCCTTTAAACTGCAAACGGTCCGAAATATCCTAACTGAATAAATTATCGCAGATTCATGGAAAATTTCCAATGAAAGTTCAGAATAGGAGCCTAGGCCTATACATAATATATAATGTATGCATATACATAGATCTATTATATTATCTATAAATTATACGATTCTATTCAAACGTTGTAGCCTAAACACGATGTGGAAGTTATCTAGGCTACTTCCCATCAGACAATGTCCGTGACACAAAAAAGAGAAGCACCATGATTAGGGTGGTCGTTAGAAATGAAAGTTTGAATTGATTGTTCTCCAAGGCGCCATTTGGTTCCATTCTCCCCAGAAACATCGCACAAAAAGTTGTAAGAGAAAATATTAATATTTAGGACTAGCACAACGCCATCAAAATTTTGCCCTTATAATAGCAAGTCTTCTAATGCTCAAAAGTAGCTATAATAATTATGGTTGTAATCAACCAGGAATCTTCAAACCAGGAATCAATTCAACTACTTGTATATAGTTGGTCCACACTTAAACATAATGATGCTATAGTGTTATCGTAATCATGATCATAAATTTATATAGCGCCACTAACAGAGAATTACTCAAAGGCAAGAAAACCTGTATAACACACCGCATCACAGATAACATCTATCATACCTTATGTCTTTACAAATACTACCTGTTTTGCCTTGTTGTCTTGATTGATAATAATATCTTATTGTTCTTAGACTGTTACAGTAAGGCAACAGTGATAATAATACATAATAGGGATAAATATAAAAATTTTGTGGTTTTCATCTGTGTCCTACATAATTAATCAATTCTGCAAAATCACCAATATTCTTAGTGAGGTCGGATTTCTCAGAAATATTTCTTTTTCTACCGCCATTGTTCATGGGGTTACTGGGTACAAGGAACTGGTGTTATATTAAAAGTAGCAACTCATTTTAGATGCGAATTTTTATCTCAGATTTTATCTCAGTATGTTTTCAACCTGAGGCATTATTACCCTGTCTCACAATTCAAATTGCATTTGGTCTTTGCATGGGTTTAAGCTATGGTGTAGTTTTCACGATACATTTCCCTCAAAGTGAAACCTCTGGCATGTTGCCCAAAGAAAGTGTTCATCTGCCACCAAGAGTGTCACAATGGGTGTTGTCTTGAGGGTGCTTTACTTATTCCATTGGATTGGTTGGTCGTCTGAGATGTCCTGGTGGATTTCTGATGGATCCATTGCTGAGCATGATGTACAGATTTTGAGTTGCACATAGCTCACGTGCTTGGCACCATCGCCTTTCATGCTAATTTATAATAGGTAGTTAATTTACAGTAGCTAATAAAGGCAGTGTAATTTGTGTCCACTCTTGATAGCACTTTCTGTGTCAATTGTTTGACTCTGTGTTCATTCGTTCAACTCTAAAAGTATACTTTTAATGGGATAAATTCTTTATTATGAAGTAGATAACAATGTGAGTAGGTTTCACCAGGCAGGCAATCAATTATGATGCTCTCCTTATAAGTTGTTTAAAAGCTGCTCTTTGAATTCTATGTGGCAATAAGTAATTTCTTAGATCTATAAAAATTATGATCTCAATAATTTCAACTTCTATTTTAATTCATTTGTTTACAGCAGCTCTTGATAAATTTTACCTGTGATGCGCTGTGTAATTCTGCTCTGATTGCCACAATAAACGAAAATATCATCAATAGTTTTCTGTAGTTCAACTATTATTGAGGTCCTTGTCTCTGTTATATCAGAATCTGTGTTAAAGTTAGGCATATAGTAAAGAGCCTTTAGTGTAACAAAGGATTCCTGTAGATAGAAATCAGACCTATCAAAACAACATAGCAATGTGTTGGCTTACTAGTATAGGTTTAGCGTCATCGATTTCAGTTACTTACGCGTCAAATACTATTGTGATGGTCAGTTGTTTATAAAAATATATAATAAACCGTTATCATCATTGTAGAAATTAGGCATACTTGTCAGTTGTGCTTGAGTAAAATAATGTGGTATTTCTGTTAAAACTAGTCATGATAGGTCCAAAAATGTGACTAAATTATCCTTATACTCAAAAATACGATGATATTTTGTAAAATCTAAAACTTCAAGCACGTTGTGCTAGTCCTAAATGTTTTTCAATCGGGATAATTTTTGGGCTGCATCAGTCTTTTACCAAGTGGCACCAAATGGTGGGTTGGAGAAAGAATAAAACTGAAGTTGAAAATTTGCCATTACAGATGCGACCACCCTAACCATGATGCAATCTGTAGACAAAGCAGTTGGATACAATGCAATTAACCCTAGTCGTCGTATTTTCTGCTTTCGTAATTAACGCCTGGAAGTGGGATGGAACGGAGATCGAGGCCCAGCTGCTGCAGCTGTCGACCGCTTGGTTTATTATCTCGTTAGGCGCTATAATAATGGCCGAGATATGGATCCATCGCCGTTTAGGTCCATCATCTATAGTCGCATTATTCGCATATACCACACAGACGTGGACTTCTATGAAGTGTGTTGAAATGTTGCTGTGGCGATAAAATTATATTTTCCTGAAACAGTGACTGCCTATAGCAACATCGGCGCTTCTCTTTGCTTCTTTTTCGCAAACAATTGAAGATTAGGCTATCATTCTTGTTCGATCGTTGATGTTAAGTCGGCAGTGAATCCATGGGCGGAGTTTATCAGGAGCTAGGGGGGCTAAGCCCCCCAAGAAGACCCAAATTCATTTTTTTAACCATGTAAATGGTATCTTTTCCCGGGCTTAGCCCCCCAAGAAGGCTTTAGCCCCTCCAAGAACGAAAACCAAACTCCGCCCATGAGTGAATCTATTGAATCTCTCATCCTAAGTTCTCTGTACCGGTAGCGAATTAGTAGAACATACTGGGATACGAGTCGAAGGCTTTGACGACCCAATAGCAAAACGAGTTATTAATAGCGTGACCTCATTTGTAACTTTTGTAGGTAAGTAAGTAAATATATAACCAATTAAAAAGTATAAAAGTAAGTAAGTAATAGTATTCTTTAATAGATCACAAGCAAACGCAGTCGTTTACAGAGAAAATAAATAATACAAAACATTTATGCAGTTATACAACATTCGCCATTTTAATATAACTTATTCTGGCAAAAGAATCAACTCTAGGAAGGGTTAGAAAAGGCCGCTATTTACTTCTAGGAATTTAGATTAGGCCTATTTGAAGATATTCGAAAAAGTATTAGCGCCGGGCGCGGTGTTGAAGAGCAGCATCGGGTCTCTGCTCAGTGGTTTCGTCAAGCTCTTAGTAAAGTCCTTAGTTAAGAGTTGTTTTTCTTGTTGTACTCTATTGTTTATTAATAATGTTTTTCTCTCTCCCCTAACGATCTTTATATTCCGGCAATTGAATATGCTGTCATTTTGTGGGCCTTTTTGTATTTTACATGAGTAATGGACTAATGGGTGGGATAAGCGGGATTATCCATCCCTTCTGGGTCTCCCCTTCTTAACCAAATTATTTTAAAGTAGGCCTATTGTTCACTGCCATAATTGTATCGCGATTGTGGTTCTAGTTGAGGAAAATAAATAAAATGGAATTGGATACGCACGGAGCTGGTTTCAAATGTTATTAATTATCTGACGGTGTGATTGGGCATAATAGGCTAGATGTTAATGTGGGTGCCATTTAGGTTGAGAATAAACAGTTGATGATCAGATGAGTTGGGGGAATAAATTCTTGAAGAGGGTTCTGTCTATACTACAGCCTACAGGATCAATGAAATTTATTGATTTAATTAGCAACATAACAAAACAAGGGTTTTAACTAGTGGTTCAGAAGACCCTGGGTCCGTATTAGAACCGCTGAAAAAGAACCTGCTGGAAAAAGTTAATAGCCCAATTTTTCTAGCTTCTTAGACACTGGTTTGGATCCATTGCAAAATGAGTTTATCGAGATGCATATCCATGCCTCTGGAGCCCATCCTAAAGCTAGATGAATGGCAAGGTCACATAGATGGTTAAAAAGCTATTTATTTTGCTCTGAATAAATCTCACCAAACGTGAATTTCGGACGACCTTCTCTTTAGTCTTCAGGGTCGAAAATCGTCGAAAACATTGCCTTTTTTAGGGGGCTTAGCCTCTGGCAGGGGGCTTAGACCCCCTAGCGCCGCCACTGAATAACATTAACAAATTATAATGCATCAAATAAGCGTTGAGGTCTCATTACTCATTGGTAGGCCTAAATGAACTTAATGGTTGCATGAAAATTGACTTGGCTTCTTGCATTAGTAGCCATACATAGACCTAGGCTAATGGCTATTAGCATGTCAGAAGTCGACTTCAAGTCGGAAGTCGGTTGCTTTTCTGCCAAGTCCGGTGAAGTCGTTTTGACACCGAGAAGTCGACTTCAAGTCGACCTCAAGTCACTTTAGGGTCAAGTGGGGTCAGATTAGCTGACCAAAGTCACTCCCACGTCTACATGTGCCACACCTGATCCTCGCAACAACTTGAATCTTCAGCATGAGTTTGATGATGCGTACAGACAAGCAACCAAACTATTGCCTATTTAGCAATCAAGTCCTACTGTAGTCATTTGTAGTATCTAGGTAAAACGCTAATTGGTCTAACTTTCTCTGATAAAATGGTTCCTCTGGATATGAAGGAAGCAATGATCACAGCCACGAGAAAGGAAACACATGGGCAAACTCCTTGGCACGTTGTACCCCATGGGCATGGCACTGTTGCAACCAATGCAGCGATGTGGCTTCTGTGTTGCACATAGGCCGACTTAGCAATTGTTTGTGGCAATTGGAATATCACAGGATATCCTGGTTCTTCAGACCTTCACCCCAGCACTTTAGAGAGCAATTCTGAGCATGCTAGTGCTCAAATATGAGCGGAGAGTGGTCAACAACGCCACTGATTCGTTCAATTGTGTCCTCGGTCAACATGAAAAACAGAAGCCATTTCTGTTATAAGTTTTACCTATCAGATTAAAAATATGAGTGACATATGCCTTTGTCCCATCTCTGTTGCTGGCAGTGTCTGGCACCACTGAAAGGACATTGACAACTATTTAACAGATCAATTTTTTAAAGATGGGACAACACAACACGTCTGAACTTCATTCCTTAACAATCCAAGTATAAATCCATGTGTAAGGCCATCGACAACTGTCAACACCACTTTATAATCCACATTCAATCCCCTGTAATACATGTACATGTTTGAAGTCTAGGATGTTGCAATTATGAATCAAAGCTGCACCTCAATTTCAAAAACATCAATGCGAACTACTGACCTCAACATGTTTGAATCAATGATAAAACACAAACAACACTTCAGCAACAACAGCTGCACACAGTGCGCAATCGATAGGGTTAATACAACACAATCGTTCCATGCTTTTGCTAGAAAATCCCCTAATCACTGACAGTACAGTTCAGTGCTCTCTATCTATTCACAGGTAACACCCAGTACCAAAAAGTTTCAAGGCTCCAATATAACTGAATCAGATTATCAATCCACAAAGCCACGTTTGAAACAGCGGTAAGAGGACTTTTATAAACAGCTATGCTTGAAATTAATTTGTCAAATAAACAGCAGACCAAGGCAAACTGGCATTGAAGTAGAATTAGAAACTTCTGATCCGAGTGAACACAAAGTTTAAATGTAAACTGAGAAAACTGAATTCATCGTCCAACTTTGGCAAATACTTAAATAAATGTCAAGTGTTCCTTAGTCTAAAAAATATTGAAATGTTAAAATAACTGAGGAGTTCAGATGTTTATTTATGCGAAACTGGGCTGCGCAATGAAGACTTTACTATCGGCTTTTAAAAAAGGCTAGGGATTGAACCCACAAAATCATGGCAATTCTCGCCATGTAACCCATAGTCTTAGTCAGTGTGCCTTTACACCTGTTTGGAAAAGAATTTGTTTCAAGGCCAACATTTTCAGTTAGCCTTCCCATGCTGGGTTGCATTTGGCTGATTCAATGCAATGTTGCGACTGAGGCTATGACGACGCTTGAGACGCAAACGTTCACGTGAATTCAACGGAGGCCTCCCAGAAGCAATACGTTTGCTGCCTCGTGTGATACCAGGTCGACGACGGCTAAGTGCCGTTGGCTGAACATGTATGGTAGATCCACTGCGGTAGACGCAACTCACACCAGCACCTTGCGTTTGCAAGAAAGTATTCCACTGAGTTGCTGTTGTGACGTGGTTCAGACGCTTCAAAATCTTTGCAGTTGCAGCAGGTGCGGACTGGAAGCGTTCATTAAACTGACACATCTTTTCAACAACTTCTCTGAAGTTGCTGCTGTTGCCATTTGGGCTGACATCCTGTGTGACCTCTGGCGGTGATTCCACTGACATGTGAGTCGCTGACGAACAACTAGCGTTCTCATTGCTTCTTTCAATGGATGGAGCTTGAGATTCCATAGACTGCTGGAAGTCTGCATAGAATGAAACGTCTTCTGCATCCTCACCGAGTGCGAGTACAGCCATCTGGTGGCGATCCTCAGAAGAAACTGGTGGCATTGACGGCGTCCAAGCTCCATTATATTTCCAAACAGCGGCTTGGTGCTTGCAGAACTGACCAGACTTAGCAGCATCACAGGTACATGTGCCCAGGTTGCAGTTGACAGTGTAGAATTTGTGATCTTCAGTTGGTACACTGGCATTCTTTTCGCTGGGGACCAAATACAAGTCATCGACATGAACAATGTCATCAGGACGGATGTAAGCTGCCTTCCGCACCAGACTCTCCAGAATTAGTCGAGGCTTGTGTACACGGGCCTGAGAAAACCGACGCAGTCTGCTGCGATAATAGTCTTCCATAATGGTGCAAGTGAAGTCAACAAGGGTGACAATGTTGTATGCCTTACACCTACCAAGTACTATGTCTTTGTAGAGTCGTATTGTGGACTCACAATAGTTATTAGTGTTGTGGCCCAACATTGTACTGTCCCTCCAAGCCATGCACCACAAATGCCGACGTTCCCAGTATGACACCATGTACTGTTTCCACAGCGGGTACTTTGCCCAAAGGCTGCCATCAATTTCCTGTGCATACTTATTGATGACATCATCGACATTCGTGATACGAACCAATTGCTGAAACGAATGCATGAGAAGTTTGCGGTAAAAAAGACAGCAACACCTTTAGAACTTGTTTTCAATTCTACAATGTCTCTCAATGGTAACTGAAGCAGTATTAGTAATTTAATAGTACTTAACTAAGTTCTTCACATTACTCTTTGAGTGCAGCTACTAAGCATCAAATATTCTCATCCGTGACATAATTCAACATTGTTTCCATGTCTGATAAGATATCTCAAGCGAGCTCATTGGTTGCTAGTCAATTAGATCACTGTAATGCTATTGTTACTGGTATTAAAAACACCATATCGAGCTGCACAAAAGTTCAGAACTCCAACTAGTGCCATTATTAAGTAAATGGTATTTTCAAATATAATCACTACAAGTGCATCAGGATCACGTTAAAAACATACAAGTGCATCTGGGTTAACGTTAAAC
This sequence comes from Lumbricus terrestris, assembly GCA_949752735.1. Taxonomy (NCBI): domain Eukaryota; kingdom Metazoa; phylum Annelida; class Clitellata; order Crassiclitellata; family Lumbricidae; genus Lumbricus; species Lumbricus terrestris. Next base: position 37,013,455 of record OX457037.1, on the reverse strand, counting down.
ACGAACCTCAAATTTGGGTTCATACTTTATACAACTGTGCACTCTATAAGCCACAATATTGTGAGAAACTCCTCATTTCACCATGACCTGGATCACCTCAATGCAATTTCTCATAGATTGACTGCAGGCATGGATTTCTATGCTAAGAGGTTAATGCTATCTCCATTAGAAGTTACTGTTCTACAATTACAATCATTGCAACATAATATACAGCGTATCTGGAGTTTTAAAAGCTACGAACTTGCTCATAAGAATGTGCAAAGACTTCTATTAACCTGAAGTACAGCAGCGCCAGTCCGAGGTCCGAGGTTGATTCGTCTCCATTCATCGTACCACCAGCGAACAGAGCTGTGTTTTGGGTTGATTGACCCATCAGCCAGCAGCATCTCACTCACGTCGCTCCTCAGTTCAAGTACACTTGTGTGGTACGTTGTGGCTTCTGATACTCCCATGCCATTGGCAAAATATGCCTCAAACAGCTGGCGACACTCGGCAGTTGGAGGAAGATGGAGCAGGGCTGCTGCAGTGTTCAACGAGTGATTGTGCAGATTTACAATCTCGATTACTCCTGGCAAGCCATCCTGCAACAAAACCAGATAACCTTCTGATTAATGGAATGCTGTGATATAGGTCCCTCCACATGCAATGTCATTCTCCATCAGTCACAGGTTAAACTCATGTCTGGCCCTTCCCTTCATCCTCTCGCTCACTAAAGATGTTTATTTTTCTGCGGGATTCTATGCTGAAAGCACCTCTGAATAGTCTATGGTGCGAGAGGCATTATATAAATTTTAGACATGATACTATAATAATAAATCGTTTTAAGTTGTTTCTTTAATAACATAAATCTAACCGACTATAAACAAAAAGAACCTGGGCAACCACAACAGGAGTTATATTATGGAGGGTTATATTATGGGGGTGTTTCACCAATTTCCCTTCCCAAAACTACATTTTTCCCATTTCGGGGGTGTTTTCATGGTTTTATTTAATGGTTTTTACGTAATATATGTTCCTAAATATTATTTTCCACATTTTCCATTTCGGGGGGTGTTCAAACACCCAAAAGACCCCCCTAGCTACAGCCTTGGCTCTGCCACACAAGTACAGCTGTACCACACAGTACATCTCTGCCACAAAAGTACAGTTCTGCCACACAAGTACAAATCTGCCACACAGTACATCCCTGTCACACAAGTACATCTCTGTCACACAAGAACAGCTCTGCCACGCAAGTGCAGCTCTGTCACGCAACTTGAACCACTCTTGCACTAGCTTGCAATGAAAGTGGTGAAGATTAAGAATGAATTAAACAGACATGATTCACAAATGAAATTTCATATGCGTTGATTATTGTCAATTCTATAACCAATATATCACAAATACGCCATGATAGAGTCCTTTAGCGGCTTAGCTGAATTCACCATCGGAAAGAGCGCTTTAGTGGTAAAGTGGCTTAAAGTGAAAATCGCAAAAAATGTACTCAAGAACCATTTTAGAACTAGGGGGTCCAATTGAGAATTGTTTAACTTTTAGGCATGCATATTCACTGCAGTAAGATGCCAACTAGCATGATCATGAAGTGTAGAACCAGTATTAAAATAATTATTGAAAGAGTAAGGAAATAGACTCTGGTGGTAGCGATGCATAAACATACTTATTTGGAACCTATTGATGTTCAGTAGAGACAGTAACATATGATTTATGTAAAGAGGACCAGAGCTGCAGCCCCAATGGGCACCACATATACGGTTTTGCAATATAATTAATGGGTTAAGTCGAAAGAGATAATTAGAACCTCAAATGTGTAATAAAGATTACAGAGAACTGATTTGGGGAGGCAGTTGAAGACAAACCTTGACATGTGGGTTGTCCCGCTTCGTCCGCTTTGTTGTGAGATTGACCTTCTGACACATCTTCGCCTGACAGCCGCAATTCTTGGAAGCGCGCTTTGTTTGGCGTTTGTTAAAGGAGCTGTGTTGGCAGACAAAATCGGTGCGATACGCTAGTCGCTGCACGTTGGGGTATGTTGCACGTGCTTGCCATTTCGTCTTGGTAAGCGACTCGAACTGGCACCGCCACTGTTTCATATCATCCTTTGTCGCTGCGCTTGTCCGAACAGTAGCTTTGAAACCACCAGCGTCCTTCGCCTCATACTGGACCACGCAGTTGCGAAAGGTACCAGGGAGCCAATTTAAATTGTTGCTTTCCGTAGCCATTTTGTGTAGCATAGACATCTTACATATAATAACATAGAATGTCTGGTAGATGTAAAGTCCCCAAGGGGCTGCGTCGGAAGTAAAAATCAGGCCACGGCTATTTATAATCCGCTTTGCTATTGGGTCGTCAAAGCCTTCGACTCGTATCCCAGTATGTTCTACTAATTCGCGTACCGGTAGACCCTGTCTGATCATGCTTTATTTAACGTGCAGTTCTACACAGAATGTGCAGTTGTAAATGCATATGTGCAGTTGTTAAAGCAGTTATGTGCAGTGGAAATCATTAGAAAAAGGTAATTGCAAGCCGGTTTACCACGGAAGAAGGACATGCGCAGCTATGTGCAGTGAAAAATAAGCAAGAAGGTGAAATAAAACAAGTTTTCAAGTCGATGACTAAAAAAGTTCATCAGTTTTTTCGTCGCCGACTTGCGAAATTTCCTGGGAAAATTTTCAGAAACGACGAGGAATTTTCGCCAACCAAAGCGGCACTAAAATACTTCTTGGTTGTGCAGTTCTACAAATATCTTTAAAAGCAACACTGCATGAAATTGTGATAGCTCAATATGGTTTTTATACACAAAGACCGCTATCGTAAACAGGGCTGTAGGCCTATACTGGTAAATTTTGAGGTGAGTACACGCTGACTGGGAGAAAAACCGACTTTCTCGGGCAAAAAATTTGTGACGGCTGTCATCCGGCAAAAATTTCCCCATTTTCCCGTCCGAAAAATCTGATGACCTTTTCCCGTTTTTTCGCCGGAGGTAAGTAGGCCTAGGCCTATACGCCGTATACCCTTGATTACAGCCCTGATCGTAATTTTTCACAAGCCTATAATAGGCCTATCATATGAATTAATCGACTTATTTTATTTAATCCAAGTGAAATCGAATTCCTCATCCAAAATCTGGATGCAACAACAGGAAACCAACCAATTTGAATTCCGATGGCAAAGTCCAGGTTGACAAAGGTCGGGAACGGATGCTGTTGACTCTAAGTCTTCGTCGGAATGGACTTATCTGGGATTACGGATAAGTTCAATTTAGATGGCAGCACGTCCAGTATACGAGATGTCGGCCTATGGTTTTATTAGGCCTATGTTAAGCGCAACCGCAGAGGGAGGCTGGAAGACATTAAATTATGTGCTAATTAGGTTACCCACCCAGTGGCGTAGAAAAAGTTTTTTAAAGGTTAGGCCTATTTATCCACTTAAATAAGAAAACAGAGCAATTGCTTGTAGCAACAATTGTTTTTCTTTATGCCCTTTAATTGTTACTTAGACTATTCTCTTTTTATTTACTGTAATACTGTTGGGTTGGTGTCAGAAAGGTCATCCGGCCAGGTCATAAAACCCCCAAACCCCTCCATCAAAAATTCCTGGCTACGCCACTTACCCACCTACTTACCTAGACCCATATATGGTATATGACTCAACATTATGCCATATAGGTCTACAACGAAAACCTGGACAATAATTAAGGCGCAAGAATTAGACGCAAAAAGGGAAAGTGGCAAAAGATGGAGATTATTATGTCCAAGGAGATGAAATCACGTCCTACGCAAAATCGGATTATGTCCGAAGGCTTTTTGTCCGGGGGATTAGCCTATGTCCGGCGGATTATGTCCGGCGGATTATGTCCGGCGGACTATGTCCGGCGGATTATGTCCGGCGGATTAAGTCCGAAGGATTAAGTCCGAAGGATTACGTCATACAACTGCCACATCTTATACATGTACCGGTAGCCTATATGAAATTTTATTCTGCAGCATTCGTCCAAGGCAAATAGTCTATAATATATATATAAAAAAATATAAAAAGCTGAGAATCAATAAAATAGAAATTCCGTTGTCTCGGCTTATCCCTATTTCCCGGCGTTTCTATCCAGTGGGTCTGCTGCGCCTAAGCTGCACGAATTGGTTCCGTGGTCATGAGAATAAGATCGACCATGTTTCTGTTGTATTAGTCCCTTGGCTTTTGAGATCACCGCTCGCCCCATGTAATTCATCACAGCAGCGGATCCGGCGAAATGCTTTCTCTAGGAACTCCGCTCCGCCATCGATGAAGAATACATCGAAGCAAATGGAGAGGTCATAATACTCGGCCGCACCGCTGTCCGTTACAGCCGACAGAGGGCGGTGCAGATAAATGTGCTACACACCCACACACACGCACACACAAACCAACGCACACACACACACACGCACACACACACACACACACACACACACACACACAAGCCACTACACAAAAAGTACACATATATATACACACACATACATGCCAAATTTCCGATGCATTAACTCCATGCGCCATGCATACTCGATACATAGGTTATTGGACTCTGATGCATGTGTATTGTGCATTATATATATAGATATGTACATATATACATATTTATATATACATGCATATATACATATATATGTATATATACATACATACATATACATATATATACACATATGTAGATCTACACATTTGTACAGGGTGCGCCAAAAAAGGACCCCTAGGTTTTTTGCCAGTATCTTGACCAAAAGTAAGAATTTCAAAATGAAATTTTACAGGCTTATAGACAATTCATATTTACACATCATAGCCAGATTTCATCAAAATATTTCAAACACAACAAACGCTACACCACTT
>OX457037.1:36986095-37003595 GCA_949752735.1 Lumbricus terrestris | reverse complement strand
CTTCCTTTCTTCCTTTCTTCCTTTCTTCCTTCCTTCCTACATTAATTCCACATCCTCCAAGGAAATCAGTAGTCACAGCTGGAAGAACAATAACAACAACACCAGAGTGATATCAGTAGTCTAATTGCGACATTAGCGACATGGAAACAATAGCAGCCACCGTAGCAGCAGCAGCAGCAGTGTCACCACCATCACCAGTACCAGCAGAGATGACTGCTTCACGCTTCGTAGCATTCAAGCAGCGAAGTGCGCGAATTGGAGGCATTCGCCTGAATCACTGTTGCCGCCGTCATCATCATTGTCGGCGACGACTGTTGAAAGAGTTCTCTCAGAGGGATGCTCGGCTTTCGCTCCAGAGACAACGTGTAGCTGCCGTGTCTAGACATCGCCGCCGCCGCACCAACCCCCGACATTCGTCCAAGCGAGCTCTCCTTCTCCAACCGGAATCCACGTGGTTCCCTGTACGCTCTCCTCCTGCGCCTGAGCCTCCCAACGACCACCAGAACGAGGGTGACCGTCAGCACCAGAGCGACGACGCTCAGGACCTCGGCGGCAACGCTATCGTCGAGCAGCGACGAGATTCCAACCCTCGACGCCGGCCGATAGTCTTTCGTCCACACCGATATGCAGCTGATCTTCTCCGTCGCTCGGTCGCTCTCGTCCGCCCTTTCGCACGCGATGCAGAACTCGTACGACGTCCGCGGGTCAAGGTTCGTCACCGTAAACGCTCGCATGTACGGCCTCAGCGCGATCCTACCGTAATCGCCGTAATTTTCGCCCGTTGCGGCCGCCGTCGGTCTGTGGAGAATGACGTAGTTGGCCGTGGAGATCGTCGCGTCCGTTCCGTTCCAGGTCACAGAGACGAAATTCCACGAGACGCTTTTCAGGATGATCTGCACACCGCCGGCGTAGATGGCGAGACGAACAGACGCGGCGTCGTAGCCTTTCGGGTTTGACGCGAGACAGGTGTAGGTTCCGTAGTCGCCGGGTTTCAGATGGCCGACGGTGAGCGTTCCGCTGGGGTCGAACCGGATCCGGCTGTCGTTCGGAGTTCCGTTCACCACTCGGCCGCTCGGTAGGATCCAGTGGATCTTCGGGAACGGAAGTCCGATGGAACGACAGCGGAACGTGGCGCTGGAACCGACCTCGTGCAGAGCGGAACCGACGAAGAGCGGAACGACGACGGGGCGACAGTGTTCCGCAACGGAACGGAAGTCGACGTTCCGCAGCGATACGGAATGCTTGTCGGCCGGACTGTCGCAGACCGGGACGTCCTCCCAGCCGCTGACGTTTCCAAAAGTCCAGTTCCGGTGTGCGAGACTTGTCGTTGACACGCTTCCGGTCTCGACGTACACAAACCGGCTGATCCAGCGCGCGTTGCAGTCGCAGTGCAGCGGATTCTCCGAAATGCGGATCACCTCCAGACTGGGACTGGCAAGTACGAGGTCCTCCGAAATCGCCGAGAGTCCGTTTCCGCGTAGGTCCAGCACCCGCAGACGCGCGACCCTCGTCAGCGCCAGCGGATGTATGTAGACGAGCCGAGGGTTCTCGCACAGCCTGAGCACCTCGAGGTCTCCGAGGTCGAAGAAGGCGCCCTCGTCGACGACGGCGAGGCGTGGCAGTCGGCAGAGACTGAGTTCGCGAACGGAGGGTGACGAGTAGAAGTCCCGATGGATGAGACGATCGATCAGGTTCCCGTCGAATGTGACGTCGGTCAGCGATCGCAGGGACGCCAGCGCCATCCCGCCGATCGATCTAATGAAATTAAACGAGATATCGATCTTTCGCAATCGATCCAGGTTCGATAGCGAATTCGATCGGAGGCGACTGATTTCGTTAGCGGCCGGGGGGGGGGTGACGTTTCTCGCCGAGTTCGACGGTGGCGGCGGTGGTGACTCGGCAACAGCGATCTGACCTGGGTCACCGATCTGGCTATCATCGAATCTGGCGGAGGGCGTCAGAGCGTGAGTGGGAGAGTCGAATGTAGCGCTAGATAAACGACCGATCTGATTATTGCGAAGGGAGAGATAGGCGAGACCGTCGAGCCCCGCGAAGCAGCCGTCCTCAAGGACGCGAATCAGATTGTGCGAGAGGTCGAGGTAGGATAACTTGGGGGCTCTGTCGAAGACACCGCGTTCCAGGGACTCGATGACGTTGTGGGCCAGGTCGAGGTACCTCAGAGACGTCCAGGCCGGGACCTCCATCAGAGAACGAAGACCCGAGATGTTGTTCAGCGAGAGATCGAGGCGCTGGAGCGATTCCGACTGCGGGAGGAACCAGGTTCCCGATGCAGCGGAGATGGCGTTCCCGCGCAGGCTGATGGAATGCGCTCCAAGCGGAATGCTCGATGGAAGAGCGGAAAGGTTGCGGTAGGAACAGTCGACCAAGGTCAAGCGTCGACGGGAATCGACCCTCTCCTCCAGGCGATCCCTTCCACAGGAACACACAGTCGTTCCGCAGATGACGGCCCACATTGAAACCGGCTGGAAAGCAGCGGAGGAGGAAGAGGAGGCGGTGGAAGAGGAAGTGGATGCGGAAAAGGAGGAGGAGGAGGAGGAAGATAGATGAGGTGGGAGTGGGTGGAGGAAGGAAGAGACGGCTGCCAGGCGAAGAAGGAGGATCGTCAGTAGATAAAGAATCATCTCTGTCTCACAGGTCGTCGTCGGCCATCATCAACAGCGTTCGTGTGTGAAAATGATCCTGAAAGAATTTTGCAACAACGACTACTATATAATATATTTGTTGCCATGGTGACGACGACGAGCATCGCAATTTGTCATCGGAACCACAGCTATCATCATTACCGCCACTCTACAGCCATGCACTCAAGCATCATCATCGTCTTCATCATCATCGTTATCATCATCATCAACATCTTAATCATCATCTTCGTCATCGTCGCTGTCGTCGTAGTCATCACTTTATTACCATTCACACTCACTACATCACCTTTGCCGCACCACCGATGATGTCGTCATCATCATCCTCGTCCTTATCATCGTTGTCGTCGTCGTCATCATCGTCATCATCATCATCATCATTATGATCATCATCATCATTATCATCAGCATCAGCATCAGCGTCGACGATTCATCGTCATCATCGTCATCATCATCATCATCGCCAACATCACCATCATCATTATCATCATCAGCAGCATCAGCGTCGTCCTCGTCGTCATCATCATCGTCATCGAATAGCACAATAACAAGCACCACCACCAGCACCACTCGTAAGTCATCGATCTGCAACCAACGCTAAATCCGATTGAGGACGAAACATGGTTGAACACGCCACCTCGATCACCAGTCTCATATATGTTAAGCCAAGATCGAAAGAGCCTCCTTCTATAGGTACTATGTGAGGAGGGGTCAACTGAGGTGAGCAGCAGATCGTAAGTTCCAATTAGAGCCGCCACCCACGACTGTCGCGCTATATTAGGTATGCAACGGACAAATCCCAACGGACTTTCCAGGAATTTAACAATCCACAATTTTCCCGCTGAGTTGGTTTATTGTATATTCAGCCAAAATAAACGAGCAACGCAGTTCAGGCGTAAGGAGATCGAGTCAACATGTGTATGTCAGTCAACCAGTGAGTCAACATGTGTGTGTCAGTCAACCAGTGAGTCAACATGTGTGTGTCAGTCAACCAGTGAGTCAACATGTGTGTGTGTCAGTCAACCAGTGAGTCAACATGTGTGTGTCAGTCAACCAGTGAGTCAACATGTGTGTGTCAGTCAACCAGTGAGTCAACATGTGTGTGTGTCAGTCAATCAGTGAGTCAACATGTGTGTGTCAGTCAACCAGTGAGTCAACATGTGTGTGTCAGTCAACCAGTGAGTCAACATGTGTGTGTCAGTCAACCAGTGAGTCAACATGTGTGTGTCAGTCAACCAGTGAGTCAACATGTGTGTGTGTCAGTCAACCAGTGAGTCAACATGTGTGTGTGTGTCAGTCAATCAGTGAGTCAACATGTGTGTGTCAGTCAACCAGTGAGTCAGCATGTGTGTGTGTCAGTCAATCAGTGAGTCAACATGTGTGTGTGTCAGTCAATCAGTGAGTCAACATGTGTGTGTCAGTCAACCAGTGAGTCAACATGTGTGTGTGTCAGTCAACCAGTGAGTCAACATGTGTGTGTCAGTCAACCAGTGAGTCAACATGTGTGTGTGTCAGTCAACCAGTGAGTCAACATGTGTGTGTGTGTCAGTCAACCAGTGAGTCAGCATGTGTGTGTGTGTCAGTCAATCAGTGAGTCAACATGTGTGTGTCAGTCAACCAGTGAGTCAACATGTGTGTGTGTCAGTCAACCAGTGAGTCAACATGTGTGTGTGTGTCAGTCAATCAGTGAGTCAGCATGTGTGTGTCAGTCAACCAGTGAGTCAGCATGTGTGTGTGTGTCAGTCAATCAGTGAGTCAACATGTGTGTGTGTCAGTCAATCAGTGAGTCAACATGTGTGTGTCAGTCAACCAGTGAGTCAACATGTGTGTGTCAGTCAACCAGTGTTATTTTAGTTGCAGCATTAAATTTTATTCATGTTCTCTTTATTTTCTGTCTCATCATAAATGTTCTTGCTTTTGTTCCTCTTTGTAAGCAAATGTTGTTGTTCTTGTTCTAATTCCACTTCCTTTACATATGAAAACAATTCTAGCTCCAGTTCTAGTTGGAGAAAATTTCTATTAGTGTACATATAGTTCCACTTCTACTTCAACCTCTACTTACAGTTCTCACAGAAATATCAATATCCTCTTACATGAACGATTACTCAGTGTCTATCGGACTGCCATACGAACTCTGACCTATAGCTTTGGGCTATTTATGAGATTAGTAGGCGACTATTATTGAGGACTGAGACGGTTAATGAAACAGTTTTATTAGGTAGGCACACTATAAAGTTTCCTGTCCGAATAGCTATAAAGGATAAAACAGTAAATTTTTATTTATATATCCCGCTAACGTCCCAGTAAAATTTTTAAATTTTAATTCCTAATCTGCTGTCCGTTCTAGACTTACTTTTCATTACAGTTTTCGTTCCTTCGAACTAATAAATTAAAAACTCATGTGCAGTGAAAACTATTTTTTTATTTTAATTTTTAAGTCAATGTCCTCCGATAGGGAGTAATTTAATTTACAATGGAGGATGGGAAGAGAAAGAAAGTTTCATTATTATTATTTTCTATTCTCCGGAACTACAATAACAGTTGTGACAAAATTCGTACGTTGTACCATCCTGCATCCTGACAGTAGTTTTAATCTGGCTTTTAGGATTAGGATTTGCGTACACTGTATAGCTTCGCAAAGTCCTATCCCTTTCCCCAAGAGAAGAGCTGGGTCTGGAGCCGCTAGGTTAGGATTGACTCCTCCTTAAGCTTAAACTGAGTTTCTCTTTTATCTTAGCTGAACACAACAGGTCAGATCATGCATAAAATATTATAGGCCTAGATGTGCATGCTAAATTATATGAAATGGCATTAGGATTTTACATGCGGGCCAATGTCATACTCGCGGTGTCATGCATGCATACAAAAACGCTGACAGAACGTGTCATCTGACAGCAATGACATTGATTTGTGTCAGTATCTGTAGGCTATATTGATTAGGTAACTAACAGTTCATTGACGGTAGTAATGTGTGTGCGTATGAGCATGAGTGTGTGCGTGTGTGTGAGAGAGAGAGAGAGAGAGAGAGAGAGAGAGAGAGAGGAGGAGAGAGGGAGAGGGAGAGAGACAGACAGACAGACACACTTACAGAGACAGAGACAGAGTCAAAGACAGATACAACAGAGGCAGAGATATACCATCAAGAGATGGGGAGGAGTGCGCGTGTGCGAGTGTGGTGTGCGTGTGTTGAGGTTAAGCCTTGCGTAGTTGTTTAATCATCGTCATACGCGTGTCTGTATATGATACAATAATTTTTATTGCAAGCAAAGCGCAAGAAAGAAGTTGATGGTATACGATTGATTCTAGAATTTTAGTCACAAATGGAAGACAAACGGTTTACTTGAGAGTTGAGTATAAAATAGCGAAGAGTGACAGTTGATTGATACTGTAAGCGATTCTGCCTTGCCTTGCCTTGCCTTCAACCATCCTCGACACGAGGGTTGGTCGCATTTTGGACAGTTCTTCTTCAAGCGATTCTACTGAGTGTCATATTGATTACTGAAAGAAGCAATAGTTGTCGCTATGTCAAAGTGAATAATTAACAGCAACAGTGAGTCTCGCAGTATACCATAGTAAAACTGTTATGAACTTAAAATAGCATATACTTATCCTTAGAGATAGAGCAGAGAAAGTAGGCCTAAACTTGAAGTAGGCCTATATGTGCTTAGGCCATCACAACATACACGCATTATGAAGATAGCAACATACGTGAGATGAAGATAGCAATATACATGCGGATGAAGATCATGACGTAGCGTATATATATGCGGATGAAGATCACAACATCTTCTTCTTCTTTCTTCTCTTCCATCAGTTTCCATAATTATGCAGAAATGTAAATTCGCACAACGGACACACACGCGCACTTATGTATTATTGTAGAAATTAAATTCATGGATTCAATTCTCGATATATCTAAACCTCTGGAATCCGCATGACTTTTCAAGTTTTAAAACAGAACCGCCAGTCCACCAACGGTGTTTTACACAAACCTACCTTCTGTTTAACTCTTGCCTGTGACCTAGACTCGATTACAATCCCGATTACAAAGACACCGATTATTATTACTACTCGATCAGTTCATCCGGCCGTTCACTCTTCAATGCGCTTCCTGTCGACTACGCCAAAAAACCGGCCGCAAGTTCAATGTTGGCGCCGTCGATGCCGCCTGCGATCGTTGCGCCCTCTATGATCGCCCATCGTCCGTCTGCTGCTTCGGTCGTCTGCTGGTTCATCGAGCAGCCGACTCTCTGCTTCGGCATCCATCGGATGTCTTCGGAAACAATCGCTGCTTTGCGGTCATCGATGACCGTTGATGGCCTGGTTGCTATTGAAGTCGTCCGCAAAGCCAACGGACGGACGGTTGGACGGACGGGCGGACGGGCGGGTGGGCGGACGAACGGACGGACGGGCGGGCGAGTGGTGTAGAGGGTTCGGTCGGGTGGTTCACGATCGTTTGACCGAAGACTTGGAACATACGCGCGGATATTGTAGGCTATTCAGTCGGCTGCTGTCTGATGAAGTCGGATATCAAAGCGGTCGCTCTTAATCCGACTCGTAAACAGCTCCACTGAGTCCTCTATAAGACTATATAATTATATCCCTCTCACGACACAGCGCTCGTGAATAAACGGGTGCCCCTCTGCGAAGGCTGCGATTAGCTTTCGGCTGGCAACCTAGAAATTTAACTTCACGATTTTCTATTACGATGCATCAACCCCATGCTAGAATTCCTGTGTGTGTGTGTGTGTGTGTGTGTGAGAGAGAGAGAGAGTATGTGCATGCGTGAGTGTGTGAGTGTGTATGTGTAGGTGCGTGCATGCGTATGTATATGTGGTTGAATGCATGTGTGGGCGCGTGTGAGTGTGTGAATGTGTGCGTGTGTGTGCGCGCGCTTGTGCGTGTGTCAGTGTGTGTTTTTGAGTGAGTGTGTGTGTGTGTGTGTGTGTCAGTATGTGTGTGTGAGTGAGTGAGTGAGTGAGTGTGTGCAGGTGCGTAGGTAGGTGTGTGCGCGTGGGTGTGTGGGTGTATGGTTGGGTGGTTGGTTTTTGCATGGGTGTTTGTAATTATAAGGTCGTATAATTACACGCATCTGTATACACAGCCGCATGCGAAGCTGGCGAAAGACGTTGCTGGCAACAAGAGCGATTCTTGAATTGCAGTCACAAAGGGAGAGCAACATCGGATTGAGTCGACTAAAGTGGATGGGGCACGTGATAAGAATAGATCAGGACAGAAGAGCCAAACAAGCAACGATCTGGATCCTGGAGGGGAGACGCGGAAGAGGGTAGAGGGAGACCTGAAGGAAAAACTGCATGGATGAAGACTGTAAAAGAGATTTTTGATGTCTAGAGATGACGTGGAACTGTTGATATGACGATGCACAGAGAAGGAGGGGAAACTGCGTTGCCCGATGTGCAGACCGCAATGTAATTCGAACGATGGACGGTTTTCGACTCATTTTTGCATAGTTGTAAAAGACTTTTTTTCGTTTTTTATTATCTCCCGAAAAACTTCGTTTTTTCGTTTTCTATTTTCCCCATCGTTTTTAATCGTTTTTTATTTTTTCCTTAACTTTATTATTCATTTACTTTCTGTTATTATTTTCCTTAATTTTTTTCTTCTGATATTCCTTATGTTTTCCGCCAACTCTCAAGGATTCAGCTAACTAAAGTCATTATTTCATCGTTTAACATCATCATTTAAGAGATAGCCTGCGTGTAGTAGTTTCCTAATCATTGTTTTCAAGGTTAAAATGCGGTTTTAGACGTAGCAAAGTCAAATTATTTTCTGTTTCCTTTTTTTACCGTTTTTTTGTCGTTTTTTATTTTGTCGAAAAAAACCCACGTTTTTCCGTTTTTTATTCCGTTTCCATCGTTTTTTACATCTATGCATTTTTGGAGCTTGTGGTGACTTCTAGAGCGCCGCCAAAACATCGTGAGTACTGGTGCTGGATATATCCAGCACCAGTACTCACGATGTTCTGTGTATACACAAGAGTACACTGTTTCTGAGGAGCAGTTCAGACATTTCTGGCCGCGCAAAGTCTTCCTAAAAGACCATCGAGAATGTTGCAATCCCAGCTGCCTGATTCCAATGCTATGTAATTCGAACGGGTGACTTTTGCAGCTTGGGCTAATTTTTTAGAAAATAACCAGTAGGCTATACCACTGATGTGCAGTGACAGCGATTTTTAAATAAGTCATTGTTCCCCAATCGGGAGTAATATTATTAACATGGAGGATGGGAAGAGCAAGAAAGGAGTGTTTAAGCTTAATCTAGGCATAGGCCTACCTGGAAAGCGGTTTTTAATCTATAGGCATTACCAAAAGCAGAATCCGACTCGTCTGTATTAACCGGCAACGAGCGAATTAGGATTAGTTCCATCGCTCCAAAAAACCGAGCCCTTTCCCTCACATATTTATATAAACCAGTGGTTCCCAACCCGTGGCCCGCGGGCCAAAACTGGCCCGCCAGGCCTAAAAAATGGCCCCCCATCTCTCAAAAGAATTAACAAAGGCATACGATAAAATTTGCAGTTTGGACAGAATAGAGCACATAAATATTTTCTATTTAAAAATTCTTTTATTTTGACGCCTATAAATAGCTTCAAATATTCTAGTTTGATTCAATTAAGACAATTTCATATGCTTTTATTTAATTAAATTTTAGCCTTGTGACCCCCTAATGTCCTTCAGCAAAGAAAAAGTGACCTTCGTGTCCTCCAACTTAGAAAAAATGGCCCTATGAAGTAAAAAAAGGTTGGGAACCACTGATATAAACAGTCAAACGAGCTGACTCATTCACCCAATTCACTCAATTGCCAAATTTAATTTTCAACAGTGACTCACTCAATCACACATAGGCCTACCGTCACACACATCTATAATCAAATGCATGTAAGACTGATATGTATTGGATCGATCGCATGCTTTCGTCAGTAGGCCTAAAATATATATAGGCCTACCAGTTGCGACTGCGAATCTATACAATGTCATGCACTCAAGGACTTTTTAGAGGGACTTCTTCTATGATATCACTTTGTGCAGATGATATCTAAATATATCTGTTATAGATGCATTATATGCATTATATATGACGATGTGTGACGTGTTACTCACATCCATAGATCTCCTCTCGTTGTCGTCGTTAGGGCTTCTCCTTTCCATAAGCCGTTAGCGGATTTTGCTGTCATGTCTATCATTGCCACGCGATTCGAAGTATCTCTGCGCAATCTGTCAAATCAGAGACAATTCTTCTGTGCGGACAATTGGCTTCGTTCTCTCGGCGGCACCGTGATGACGGGGTCTGTCCCTCGTTTCATCCCGTGCACTTCCTCTCTTTATCCTCTGGAAAATCTCTGTCTCTTTCCTCTGATGTCTCTCCGTCCTTTTTTCGCTATGTCTTCTTGTTCTCTTACCGCACCTTCATTCTTTTCCGTCTATAAGTCTCTCTCTCTCTCTCTCTCTCTCTCTCTCTCTCTCTCTCTCACTCTCTGTCTCTGTCTGTCTGTCTGTCTCTCTCTCTGTCTCTCTCTCTGTCTCTCTCTCTGTCTCTCTCTCTGTCTCTCTGTCCCTCTGTCTCTGTCTCTCTCTGTCTCTCTCTCTCTCTTTCTCTCTCTCGCTCTCTCTCTCTCTCTCTCTCTCTCTCTCTCTCTTTCTCTCTCACTCTCTCTCTCTCTCTCGCTGTATGTTTCTGTGTCTGTCTGTCACCGTCACTCTGTCTCTCTGCCTCTCTCTCTCTCTCTCTCTCTCTCTCTCTCTCTTTCTCTCTCTCTCTCTCTCTCTTTCTCTCTCTCTCTCTCTCTCTCTCTCTCTCTCTCTCTCTCTCTCTCTCTCTTTCTCTCTCACTCTCTCTCTCTCTCGCTGTATGTTTCTGTGTCTGTCTGTCACCGTCACTCTGTCTCTCTGCCTCTCTCTCTCTCTCTCTCTCTCTCTCTCTCTCTCTCTCTCTCTCTCTCTCTCTATCTCTCTTTCTCTCTCTCTCTCTATCTCTCTCTCTCTCGATGTATGTTTCTGTGTCTGTCTGTCTCCGTCACTCTGTCTCTCTCTGCCTCTCTGTCTCTTTCTCTCTTTTCCTGTCTGTCTCTCTGTCTCTATCTCTCTTTCTGTCTGTCTTTTCTGTTTCTCTGTCTGTCTGTCTTTCTGTCTCTGTCTTTCTGTCTCTGTCTCTCTGTCTCTCTTCATTCTATAAACTTTTTCACGTTCTTCTAGCCCATCCCACAGTCTTCCCCTCAATTCGTCTTTCCTTTCCGTGCTCTATAACTATCTTCTCTCCAGCTATTCCTC
Source organism: Lumbricus terrestris (assembly GCA_949752735.1). Taxonomy (NCBI): domain Eukaryota; kingdom Metazoa; phylum Annelida; class Clitellata; order Crassiclitellata; family Lumbricidae; genus Lumbricus; species Lumbricus terrestris. The sequence continues at coordinate 36,992,647 of OX457037.1, read as the reverse complement.
TTTCCTCACTCCATCGACCTTTTCTCCTTTCCATCCGCTGCTCTCGTCTTCCTCTCTGTCTTGTCTCCACTCACCACTTTTGTCAGACACGGATGCATCCATCACTGCTGTATATTCTATTTGCACCGGACGTAACGGAGACAGACGATACATCAGGAGGCGATAATGCGAACATATACCTCAGCGAAAATACAGACCATACATACCGAACGGAGAGACAGACAGACAGACAGACGGACAGACAGACAGACAGACCATACATATCGAACAGACAGACAGACAGACAGACAAACAAACAGACAGATAGGCAGACAGACAGACAGACAGATAGACAGACAGACACACGGACAGAAGGACAGACAGACAGATAGACAGACAGACGCACGGACAGAAGGACAGACAGACATACAGACAGATAGACAGACAGACAGACGGACAGACGGACAGAAAGACATGACAAAGTGACTATGCATCTCCGATCACTAATCACAAAGTACTCGCGCACAGTCACCGGCCAAACAATAGGCTACCACAGTCACCGGCCAAACAATAGGCTACCACAGTCACCTGCATGCCAAACAATAGGCTACAAGCACAGCAGCATAAATAACACAGAATTAATTAGGCGCAAGTAAAAAATTTAATTCGATCAATCTTAATTTATATAGCGCCACTTCAAGGTACCTACCCAGAGCAGATCAAGCGAAAAAACGGTCTTCAACGTTAGTAATAGGGCCACGAAATGCGATGGCGTTGTAAGCTTGCTCTTGGATTCGCCAAGTTTATTCTGTGCTCCATCTCGGTATGCATGGGACACTGAAAATGGCAATTTAATTGGTAAAACGGATGATCTTATAATAAGCCATGATTCTGGACAACTTGAATCGGATTTTACATATCCTAAAGGATACCATATATAAATTATATATTATATTTCACGTCGCCGCGTAGGGACCTTGGGCAAGTCCTTCACTCGCAATTGCTCGGCGCTTCGGCGTGAAACTCCGATGCAGTGTCCGCTCTGCTGTCGGGAGCGCCTCTGAGTAGAGATTTTGAAGGGGAGCTATAACAAGTGCACATACAAACATTATATATTTTATATCACATAATAATATATATGTTTATGGATATAGCGACGATATGGGTCTATTATATAGGTATACATGGAAGTATACATTTATATATATTATGTTGGTCTGTATCTATAGGGAGAAACAGATTTCGGATCTAGCGATCGATGGTCGATGGTCTCGCCGCCATTTTCAAAGAAGGGCGTTAACAAAGAGATGACTCCCTTGGGGAACATGCAAATCGATTTGCTTTGGCTTCGGCGGTCGCTGGTCGGCGGCCATGATGGTCTAAGCTGCGTAGAGCTGGACCGCACGTTCCGAACGGTCGACAGAACTGCACCAATCGTATAGCAGACGGCAACTATGGAAAGCCCCACCACCACCAGCTGCAGGACCAGGAGAATGGTGGATGGTTGGGGGGCGTGGGTGGTGGTGGTGGTGGTGGTGCCGATGATTTGAACGTCCGTCTGTCGTAAACTAGTGCTTGAATTAAACGACAGAAATACATTACATTAAATTACATTTCATTTGCATGCTCTGTACGTGTCAGGGATATAATAGCCTATTATTACAAGCTTGATGACATATCGTCAACTCTATGCACTTCAAATAAATGTTATACTTAGATCTATTAATAAGGAGGAGTGAGTTTCAGTGGCGTAGGCAAGGGGAGGTTTTGGGGGTTAAACCCCCCCCCCCATTGGCTTAGAAAAAGTTTTTTGAAAGGTTATTTATCCACTTAAATAAGAAAAACAAAGCAATTGCTTGTAGTAGCAATTGTTTTTCTTACTTTATTCCCTTTGTTACTTTATTTCCTTTTTATTTACTGTATTACTGTTGGGTTCGTGTCAGGAAGGGCATCGGCCAGGCCATAAAACCCCAAAACCTCCCCCATCATGAATTCCTGGCTACTTCACTGGTGAGTTTAGGTTATTTGCCAACATTATGGCACGAAAGGGACTATGGATGCGAGTCAGCTCCCGCTACCATCACTAAAGTCGACTGGGCCATTCAGTTGGCAGATTGCGTTGGAAAAAATCACTGCTATATGTCGCTCTGTTGGCTGCCAAGAGTTGTATGTACATTCGACTCTTATAATAACTTATGATCATCGTAAGCGTAATCGTAATCGTAAACTCGAAATTTCTAAAGCGCCACTCGAAAGCCAAGCGCGGGGCACCAGCTTATTCACGAGCGCATCAATCAATCAATCAATCAATCATTTTATTTTGTAACCAAACTTTTTTTACAGTTGCATCCGTCATAATATATCTGAATTGCTTCTGCGTTGTATCCGATTTATCGACGACGTTCCAAAATGATACCGCTCGCTGTGCTCCTCCGCGTGTATGAGACTTGCGTGCAGAACGACAGTTAATTATTATTGTCGGTATAGTTACAGGAGGTCATTTGCAGCAGATTCCAACGTTCCAACAATTGCCGCATATATAATATATAATATATATATATATATATATTATGTATATATATAGAACAAGTGCCACAGTTGGACGGGGAAATGGTTGAATGGCAATGCGCGGGCACAAAGATCAGAGGACTCCGGTTCGATACCCCCACTATATATATATACACATGTATATATATATATATATATATATAAGTCTTCCTATCCCTAGAGATCTTCCTTCGTCCTATCCCTTTATTTGAAATGAGCAGTAGATTATATATAATTATGTGTATGTATGTATGTATGTATGTATGTATGTATAAATATTATTATGGTCCCCAATGCAGGCTTTCATGCTGTCAGATTAAATTCCTGTTGACCTTGCAATGTTTTAGTCTGTTGCTACTATCATGTTGTTAAAGTGTTATACTGCGCACCAGTGTGAGAGAGGTTTTTTCGCATTAATTTTGCTATATATCGCCCCTTCAAGCTCTATATATTCAGAGGCGCTCCCGACTACATCGCAGACAATGCATCGGAGTTTCAAGCCGAAGCGCACGAGCAATTATTGCGAGTGAAGGACTTGCTCAAGATCTCTACGCTGCTACGGCCTGAGGTGGATTCGAACCTTGAACCCTCTGGCTCCAAGGTACCGAACCCACCACTACACCACCGCGTCTTACGATGTAGACTTGGAGACGTTGAATGCAGATGGCGATCTAGAAAGAAGATAACCACGCTGTGCATGGGACAGTGTGAAGGGAAGAAGTATATCCGCTTGTTGTTCATTTGATTTTCCTTTTCTATGGCTGAGTGGATACGCATCATCAGCTGCGACTGAACAACAGATTGAATGCGTCGTTTGTGCTGAAATACAATGGCCATTGTTCCGCTGTATTCGTATACATTATAGCCGGAGACATAGCAAAGTGGCGCCTCTGGTGTTGGTGGAGTGCGAACGATGAAGAGTGTGACAAGAAAGGATATAGTAGGGACCATAACGAGAAGGAAAGTAGTAGTACAGATACACAGAAAGAGACAGACGAGCAGAGACACGGGCAGAGACACGTGCAGAGATGGTCGCAGAGAAATAGACCACAAGGACAGAGAGTCGCACTGACGGACGCACCATACGGATTGAAGATGGTCGTGAGGTGCGCTATAATAAAAGAGAAGGAGGAGGAAGTGGGAGAAGAAGAGGAGGAGGAGGAGGAAGAGGAGGAGGAAGAAGAAGAAGAGGAGGAGGAGGAAGAAGAAGAAGAAGAAGAGTAAGAGGAGAAGGAGGAGAAGGAAGAAGAAAAAGAGGAGGAGGATTAAGAGGAAGAGGAGAAGGAGAAGAAGAAGAAGAGGATAAGGAGGAAGAGGAGGAAAAGAAGAGGGAAGAGGACAAAAAAAGAGGAAGAGGAGGAAGAGGAAGTGGACTAGGAGGAGGACGAGGAAGAATAAAAAAGAGCAGGATGAGGAGGAGAAGGAGTAGACACTATAGCGGAAACATGAAACAGGAAAACAGGAAGAGGGTTTGAAAGAATATCGAAGGGAATGGAAAAGAGTTTTATAGGGCGACGAGCGTATATAATAGGGGAGAGAAAGAGTAAATTGGTAGCACGGATTTGTCATAAAACGCGCCGCAGCGATCTGGAGAGACCGACCGACCCACCCACCGACCGACCAACCAACCGACCCACCCACCGAACAACCAACCAACCGACCGACGCACAGGATAATGTTATAGCGCCTAATAAATGGGCCTACATCGGCGGCGACCATATCAGCAATATCGGGCCACGGCAGAGTCGAGAGACTCCGCAGTCGGACGGACGAAAGGACGAAAGGACGAACGGACGAAAGAACGGAAGGACTGGTATAGACCTGCACTGTAGAGGGACGGCTGTTTCACTGAGTTATGCCGAAAACGTGCTTCGCTATTACACCCAGTCACTGGCCAGCTATGGATTGTCGATGCTATATAACGCCATAGGACTTCAGAAGACACTATACGTATATAATTATAGACGCACTCCATATATAGTCCTACATCCCTATTCCAATATACGTATATATATATGTATAATGTATACTATATATATAAGAATTATATACGTATCTTCTTCTTTTTTTCAAGCCTGAAGGAAAAGAAGAAGATACGTATATAATTATTATATATATAGTATACATCATACATATATATATATATATATATAGTATTATATACGTATATTGGAATAGGGATGTAGGACTATATATGGAGTGCGTCTATATTCATGTATACGTGCTGGAATGCTGTATAAAGCCTTAAGACATGAGTATATATACACATATATATATACTTGAGTATGAGTATGAGTATATATATATATATACTCACATATGCCAACATAGCCTACACAGCGCCTCAGAATAGTCTATATGCTGCACTCTATATAAATGTTCAGATACGATGTATGTCTTGATCAATGAGAACGTGACGTAGCAGAACCGCTGTGTGTATATATAAAATATATAGTTATATACGGTAGAACTCTAATACCAGGAGCTTACACGTGTATGCGTGTTCGGATGTCTGGATGTACGGGTGGGTGGGCAAGCTTGATCCGACTTCCTTGTCGAATTAGCCGATAAATGTGTCAGTGGTCAGTGCGTATGGTCATTTTATGGCTGACCATTGTCCATGACGAACACAATGCAGTCGGGAACAACAGCAGCAGCAGCAGCAGCAGCAGCAGCAGCAACGGCAGCAGCAGCAGCAGATGTGGCTGGCTCTACTGTTGATTCCTTCTCATCCTTCTGTTGCAGTGAATTCCACGCTCGTGCACATGCATGGTCTGTGCTGTGCTGAGATCAACCGTATCGAGTGCATGCTGCATGCGTGTCTAAAGAAGCGTGTCTGCACAACAGGAAGGATGACACCGAAAGATACATACATGCAGACACACACACTCACGATGCATATTCACACACACAAACACACACACACACACACACACGCACGCACACACGCACACACACACACACATACTCACACACCCATATATCCACATTCAGACACACACACACAGGCAAACACTCACACACTTATACTCAAACCCACACATATTCACACACGCACACACGCACACAAACACACTCACACACACACACACGCACACGTACAGTCAGGCTACACAACACGAATACCCACAAATAGACAAATAGACGCTTACTATACCTCGGAATTATTATTTATAATTTGCCTGCTTTCTACCAGCTGCTCAAGACCTATCTTTTTTTTAGCTGTGACTAGACTGGGAGCGACTCTGAGTAGGCTTCTTGAAGGGGTGCTATATAAGTTTTCGGAATGAATGAATGAGTGAATGAGTGAATGAATGAATTAAATAGGTCCTATACAGTATTGGCCCTATTTATATATACAGCCCTTGAATATTCGTAGTGTTTGACACAACCGGGCATTATGTGACAACAGATCCGGACGCACAGTTTAACCGCTTTGGATGAGCACGTGTAGGACTGTAGGCGCTATATAAATGTCCTTAAATGTACGCGAAACAGTGTTCTCTCCATCGCCCAATGTATCTTTGTTTGTCAGTGCGTCTATGTGCAGCGGTCGGTCTACATCTTTCTCTATGAACACTTCCATGTATAGGCTATACAGCATATACAATGTGTGTATACACTGTATAGTGTATATACAATCATGAAGGCCACATCTTTGTGGCTTTCTTCTGTCATACAAACTGGTTAATGTGGCACGTACGTTTTTATATCTGTGCTGGAGTGTGTCTGACAGTCTGCGTGCGTGCGTCTGTCTGTGTCTGTCTGTCTGCCTGCCTGCCTGCCTGCCTGTCTGCCTGCCTGTCTGTCTCTGTTGGTGATTAGCGCTGAGAGACCATCACGGACAAGAATAATGCATGGGCGAGCTCTTCTTGCAACGTAAGATGGAGGCATTAATAAAATATCAAAGTCGCTACTACCTACACTGCATTTAACAACTAATTGCCCAATTTGTCTGTGTGGCGAGTTCTTTTAAAGTTTACTGTCGACTTCAGAGGGACGCGCTGTTTTCATGTGGTCGTGAAT
>OX457037.1:36976095-36981095 GCA_949752735.1 Lumbricus terrestris | reverse complement strand
TTGGAATTGACTTTCTTGTCATCTTTGTTTGAATGCAACATTCACACACACTTGAGAATTTACACGGCTTGATGATGATTCCTGATACTTTATTCTGATTCACCATGTTTTGTATGGCTTTTGGATCTGTGTGTCCCATTCTGTTATGCCAAACGTGTATGCAACCTGTGCAACTTTGTGCAACCTGTGCGATATGTGTTTCCTTTACTTTATTCGTTTGGTCAGAGATTCTCAATTCAAACAAATCATTTTTGTCATCTGCAATTGCTATTGTTTCTCCGTCCTTTATGATAGTGCATTTGTTTTTCCTTGAAAACTCACTTCACAACCTTTATTGACAAGTTTCTTTACTGAAATTAAATTTCCTTTCAATTGTGGGACGTACAAGACTCCACTCAATTTTGCAACATGTATCTCTCCGTTTTCCTTTATGAAATTTATCATCACATCACCATTTCCAGCTGTTTTAATCTTTCGACCATCAGCGAGAAAAACTTCACTGTTGTGCTGTCTGTTAATGTTCAAGAAGAAATTTATGTTACTGCACATATGTGTTGTTGCACCGGAATCAACGTGCCAAACACTGCTTATGTCTTTTTCGTTTGCTTTAAGACATGTATGTGCTACACTTTCTGTTGGTTTTTCTTCATTGAAATTTTCTCTCAACGTTTTAACCGCGTGGTCTGGATTTCTTTTCTTCCACTGGATGTACTTTCTGCAATCTCTTTTTAAGTGGTTAGGTTTCCTACAGAAGTAACATGTGCGATGTTTCTTAGGATTTGTTTCTGATTCTGTTGCCTTTAAAACCTTTAATTCCTGTCCTTTATGTGTTGAGGAATTACTTGTCCTTCTTGTAAACTCTTCAAGGAGTTTGTTTTTGACTAATTCAACAGTCAAATCACCTTCAGGTCTGCTTTCTAATGCCGTAATCAGTGTCCCGTAACTTTCTGGAAGACTACTGAGGAAGAAAGCAACTGTTAAATGCTCTGCCAACGTTTCTCCCAACGCCGTGAGCTGGTCAATTAAATTTTCCATTTCCGCAAGATGGTTTTGCATATCACCATGTTCTGTTAACTTTAATGCACACAGTTTTCTCAATAAATTGACTTTACTGGACAGTGTTGCCTTTTGATGATACTTCTTTAATTGTTCCCATGAACCTTTTGCCGTAGTTTCTTTCCTTATTAGATGAAGTTGGTTGTCTTCAACTAACAAACCTATTGTGGCTCTTGCTTTTCCATCTTTACTTTGCCACGCTTCCGTAATAGGATCGGGGGTTTCTTTAGTGACAGTGTCCCACAAATCCTCTTTAATTAACAGAAGTTCAACTTTAAACTTCCAAATCTGGTAGTTGCTATTATTCAGCTTTGCGATTTTACCTGAGACTTTATCCGTCATCTTTATTCTTTCGGTGAAAAGAAATAAACTGTTTCTCGCATTTTCTGTCGCGATGTAAGAAAACAGTCACGCTATACTGCGCAGTTGACCGGATTATCCTTATATACCTTATTAAAGTTCCGAATCATAAACTTTTGTGATCATTGCGTGCTCTAGGCTTGCTGGGCCCATAACCTGTTAAGAAACGAAGCGGATCACTTAGTAAACGATAAGATTTTAATAAGATTAATCGCCATGATCCAGAACTGAAACTAGCTGTCTTTAAGCCATTACCGGAAAGGGAAGAACTAAACGCGAGAAAGAAGAACTGACGACTACATAATGTTAGGATAATCATAGTCGTTATATAGCGCTAGATCTGTAAAGTCCAACACATAGGCCTACATGAATGACGAACATTTTGTTATCAAAATAGCGTCAACACGATGGCCACGTAAGCAGCACTTAATTATGTCAGGTGCTTCTTGTTACATGTTTAACGACACTGCCGTATCAAAGATGATTAGTGTCGCCATTCTCCTTTATCCAGACTTGGGACTGGCACTGGCAGGATACGACCAGTGGCGGAGTTTTATGTCAGGTGCTTGAAGGGCAATATATGAATTCCTTGTTGTGTTACGCATTGAAGCTGCTACCCAGCAGTAACTTTGTTATAGACGTTGAGCGACTTTGTTGTGATGACGATTAGCAACGGCATCTAGCGAACGGACGGAGAACGACGCATTACGCCTCCAGCGAATAGAAGAAGAAACCATTGAACGGAAAGTTGATTGATTCATAGGATGAATAAATCCATTGAGCAACAAGCGCGTGGACGCAGCAAGGAAAAATTGGGGATTTCCATTTTTGGGGAGTTTCAAATTATATGAACATGGTCGCAGAGTTAGTTTTAAAAAATCGGAAGTCATCTATTCAGGGTCTTTGATTCTGTAAACTCCCCTCAATTATAGGGCCTGAATACGCCCATGTGTAGGCCTATGTGACTTCATTTCTTGTATGTATAGGTCCTATGCACTTGTTATAGCGCCGCGCCCCTTCAAAAATGCTACTCAGAAGCGCTCCCGACTACTACGCGGCCGCTGAATCTGAGTTGCACGCCGAAGCGCATGAGCAATTGCGAATGAAGTTCCTACGAGGCGGCTTTAGGTGGATTCGAACCTGCAACCCTTCGGCTGCAAGGCAATGAACATGCTCACTACGCCACCACGCCGCTCCACGTATTCATTGCACGCGAGTGCGGACGGACAGTCGGAGTCCATTAGGCCTACGTATAAGTAGGCCTATACATGTAGATGTACTGACAGGTCTATTAATTATTGGAATGAATGAATGATTGAATGATTGAATGAATGAATCAATGAATCAATGAATTGACTGAATAATTAATTAATTCATTCATTAATACTGTCGTCCTCCAATGTGTCCACTGACATATGCTGCGGCCAGCGTAAGTAGGCCCACTCATAGAAAAACCAGGAAACAATCATTTAGGCTTTCCATTTTGGGAAGTATTCCTTTGCACATTGTTGCAGAGTAGCATATATGTAGAATAAGTCTTGATAAGTTACGTTTATTGAAAGCAAAATTCTTTCGACAATTTATTGTTGGGGGTTCTTGAACCCCTTAAAAACTAAAGCCCCTAAATGCTGCTCTCTTGAGTGTACTTTTTTATATGGATGAGTTTGATGGGAGAAGCAGGCGAGTGGAATTTCTGACGTAGATTTACCCCCCTCTGACGTTTTGCTGGAAAGTCCAGCGCCAAAACCACTCGGCTATTATTCTGGCCTCTTTGCGCGCAGTTCTTCCTAAATGAAATCACACGACCCTCAACTGTTGCCTGCTTTTCGTTTATGATTTCTATCTTCTCTCATAAGAAAGCTTGAATTTCTCATTTACGGGCAGCAGTCCTTTTAATATCACTCGCCTTTCCTCACCTTCTGATAAACACGAAGGCATATTATCTCTTCACATGAAGAAGGTCTTTTGTCCAATCTAACAGCAGCTGTAGCCTATAGGTATACGATCCGTGTCTTGAAAGCCACGATACTACCTAGGATATCCTATACGCTGAGCGTATACGATACATCACGACTGCAACCACCGGATTTTCAGCTTTTAAAAACGACGCAGATGCTTATAGCTAACTGGAAACTGTCTTCATACCATCCATTTACCGTGTATAGGTCGCTGATACTGCGAATTGCATTGCATTGTATCTATAGATTTATATAGCGCCTCTCACTAATCAGAGGTACTTCGTGCGCGAGAGACGAAGAGGGAAAAGATGGTTTTGACTCTTGAGACAGCGAAACGAGGAGCTTGACTCACATGCTGTCAATATATTATTATAGATCTTTAAAGGCGGAATGGGTCGAAGGAGGTCGTACACTGGTTCCGCAATGCAGGGCCACTGAAAGCAAGACCTCACGTTTTAGCCAAGGCAGTCTTAGGCTCTTAGCAAGCGGGACGATAAGATAGTTTGTAATATTGAAATTGCAATTACGTAGCACCGCTGGATAAAAAGCCATCTGCAGTTTTGTTTATATTTGTGCGATGAAAATGAGTTCTGCGTAAACATTATAATATCCTGTCTAAATCATCCAACAAATCTTGGTGTGAATGAACCTGGAGAAACTTATAACTTATAGCTATAAGCTATTCACCTATACATATATTATATACATAGGATATATATAAATTATATATATATATATATATAATATGTTAACAATATATTAATATGTATGCACTAGGCTATAATTATATACTCATAAATTTATACGTTTGAAGTTGTAGTTACTCGCGGAACTGTAGATGAATTTAAAATATTCCGGGCTGTTTCTGCAATGAATTTCCACAACATCATCTATAAGCTTAGTATACATAGGCAATAGGTATAAGTCAACTAATTCATTGTCTTAATGGGCACTGTGTTCCTCAAAGCCATAGATGGTCACCATACAAATGTTATACTCGGGCGGTAGGCAAATGTAGTCTAAAGCTGAAGCCCATAGTGTTTGGATACAGGGACGGATCCAGGGGGCAATCCGGCCACGGTCTCCCATTTCAAATGTGCATGGGACGTGGCCCCCATTTGGTTTCAACAAGCATTAAAATCAATGACTTTCATAGATGCATAGACGTCGAACAGATGACTGATGACTATAAAAGGTAATAAGTTATTTGGGGAGGGAAAATTGGGTATATTTTCCAGAGATTTCGACCAAATGACTAAAAAAAGAGGAAGGTCATCAGAATTTTTTCTGGCAAAGATCACCGAAAGGTTTGGCCCCCTCCTTCGAAAAATTCTGCATCCGCCCTTGGTTGGATTAAAAGTCCCGGATTGGTAAACGTGTTCCTTTTCTTTGTGCAAAATCGTCCACTGACTATGATTTGATTATTATAAGTATTTATGTCTCGGGTGCTCGGCAGTGTAGCTGCTATAGAATGTTGGATTGTGACTCAATAGGTATGGGGTTCAAACTCCACCTCCATAGCAGAGATTTGGCTCGAGATTTCTCCTACATAGACCCCTTCCATAGCCAACAGCAGCAAGCCAATATAATGATAATAAAATATATAATATATTATATATATAATAA
>OX457037.1:36958595-36971095 GCA_949752735.1 Lumbricus terrestris | reverse complement strand
AATGGTAGCAACACCTGCCTTAGTAGCCTGACATGCACAAAATGACAATGGTAGCAATAAAACGAATATAAATGTATACGCCTAACTGATTATAGTAATTAATCGATGCTGAATTTATAGCTATAGAACGTGTGATATACCTAGCATTGGCGAATTATCTTCTTGTTTGCGTCTCAGTTCTTCTAGGTAGAGTTCGGCCAGGAACTGGTTAATTCTAGGCTTCAGTGAGGCGTCACTGGCGTCCCTCGTCGTTTCCGGTCCTTCGACATCCTCTTCGTAGACCCTCTGGTCGAACGACGATCCATCGCAGAGGTTGATGGTAAACCTGGCGGCAACAAGGACCGCCAGAACCAAGAGCTTCAGTAGGTCGGGCATTGATGCTCCGATGGATGATCCGGATGGCAGATGATCTGTGAGGGGTAGAGACAACAACAACCAGACGTTAGGTTTATCAAGCATCGTAATCGTATCGTAATCGTATCGTAATCGGTTCGTAATCGTTTCGTAATTGCATCGTAATCGTATCGTAATAGTATCATGATCGCATCGTAAATCGTATCATGATCTATCGTAATCGTATCGTAATCGTATTGTAATCGTATCGTGACCGTATTGTAATCGTATTGTAATCGTATTGTAATCGTAGGCCTTAATCACCAAATTTCTAGAGCGTCATGCACTCGAAATATGAGTACATTATTTTGTCTACGACTTAGAGTAGGAGTATAGTTGAAACCAGCGAAATGCCCCAGTCTTTCTTAGAGCCCCATAGTAAAATCTGTTTTCACACCCCAATTCCTAGTGGATAATGGTCAAACCCCCAGTTATTTTTTCACAATTCTTACACTGAATGTATACTTGTAAAGGCTACATTTAATTCAAGATAGACATATTTTGTTGATTTGAAGGTGTCTTTAATGGACATTTATATACAACTTGACACCATGTATAATATGTCGGATCGATGGATCCACGCACATAGGGGCACTGCCTCGCGAACATTGACACCTTTTTAACTAATACTTTTTGTTTTCAGCAAATCTCTTCACTCTATACTCTATAGAACTAACGAAAGCGATGACGCACAATGAAAAACTGAGAAATTTACATTTGGAAGCCTCTATGAAAAGCACACAATGTTTTTAATTTCCAACTCTGCACATTTCGATCTGATGATAAAATATTTAAGCGAAACCATTTTGTTTTGCCCCCTGCAAAACTATCTGCGGCGCCCATGTTCGGGTCTATTTGCATGTAAATATACATGTATGTCATGGTCGGGGCGACGTGGAGCAGGGCCGTGTTTAACATACATGTAGGTCCATTCGGTGCGGTGCACCGAATGCCCCTGAGCCGAGAGTTTTGGTGCTATTGGTAAAATGTCTTACTTATGCGAGTGCAGCGAGTCTCAGTATTACTTAGGCCTAAACCTTTTGTAAAATCAGTAAGTGTACGAAAACATTAATTAAAAGTGTAGCTACCATAAAAACCCTATACTAGGATTATATCAATTTCTTTGGGATATATAGGCCTATTTATTTACACGTGGGCGTAGCTTTTGGCAAACTAACGGCCGCTCGAACGACACTATGCCCCTGCGGTAACACTGCACCGACACTCGAAGAACCTTAAACACGGCCCTGACGTGGAGCAGAAGTGAACATAGTTTGTTCGCCAAGGAAATATGGTGGCTATAGAAGCATAGTTTGATTAAACTTCAATTTGTGAAAATCACCATGTTCTACGAAGGCGCATGCCACGTTATATTATATTTAAAAAATTGGGCAACGCCTAATTATAAGTAAGCGCATTTCGCAGATAAGGTCTTGACTCTCAGAATATGGTGTTACACAATACATGTGGGTCGCGAGAGGTCATTTGACCTCTGCCTGTTTGCCCTTGACCTTCAGCGAGACGTCCCTGGCATTCCTGGTTGCTTCGCCGAATGCCTCACGACTGCCAAATTTTCTTTCGGGTTTTTAAATAATTATGTTCTCTACATTTAATATCTTTTCGACCTGCTGAATAACGCCCATGGTCCTGACACGGTCTGCTGAAATTGTGTCGCTTTTATGGCTAATTTAGCATCAAACTTGGCAATGAGTCCATTTAGAGGCAAATCACCTCCTCTGCAGATGAATAGGCCTACTTCGCTCTCGAGCTGAACTTTCCTATCATTCGACCTCTGAAAAACGCAAGATAGATGTCTGATTACTATAGTAGAGTTGTATTTGAAGTTACTAAATTAGCAGTTCATCTCTGACGAGTCTACGACTTTCGTGACGTGCACGGACTGCTCAGTGCCGCCGTATACACTGTTTAATATTCATCGGACGGTGCGAGTTCAATCTGTCCGCCCCCTTTGCCTTGGTCTTCCCTTGCTTCCCTATCCCACCCCAAAGGCGCTTCACTTTCATTAACGCTTTAGTGTCCATCATGATCTGGAGGGTGTAGGCTTTTAAGGGGGTGGAGGCCATCACTCGAATACTTTTTCCGTTGTTTCTGTATTCGCCGCTCGTACTGGGGCTGGGCTTCAATCGCCGCTTCGCCAAAGTTTTGTGTCGCCAATCTGGACAAGTCCGACACAAATATAACGGCTTCTTCGAATCTTCCGTTTTAGCCTCCGCTATGTGACTCTCTGCTGTTGTGTGACTTCTTTTTTTCTTCCGGGGAAAGTTAATTCGGTGTTTGCATGCGTAGGCCTATACCTTTTCTATTGTTCTCTTGCATACAACGCAGTTTGTGTTGATATCTTCTGTAGAAGTACAAAAAAGAGCTGAAAGTATAACTTAAGATGAGTTACTGACTTCCAACACGCTACTATTTATTTATTTATTTATTTCATTTTTGTTTATTTCTCCATTTCTATAGCGCCCCGTCAAGCTCGCTACTCAGAGGCGCTCCGGACTACAGCGCCGACACTGCATCGGAGATACACGCCGCTGCTCAAGAGCAGTTGCGAGTGAAGGTCTTGCTCAAGGTCCCTACGCGGCGAAATGAGGTGAATTTGAAGGTACCAAGGCACCTATGCTACCACTACACCACCGCGCCCCAACGTTAGCGTTTTGCAGTCTGACGTGATCGTTATAAGTACACGTCTATGGTCTGCAGGACCGTTTTTAACATAGGTTCATTCGGTGCACCGCACCGAATCATCGTCGTCGTCGTCATCATCATTATCATCATCATCATCATCATCATCATCATCATCATCATCATCATCATCATCATCATCATCATCATCATAATCATCATCATCGTCATCATCATCATCATCATCATCATCATCATCGTCGTCGTCGTCGTCGTCATCATCATCATCATCCTCATCGTCGTCGTCGTCATCATCATTATCATCATCATCATCATCATCATCATCATCATCATCATAATCGTCATCATCGTCATCATCATCATCATCATCATCATCGTCATAATCATCATCATCGTCGTCGTCATCATCATCATCATCATCATCATCATCATCGTCGTCGTCGTCGTCGTCATCATCATCATCATCATCATCATCATCATCATCATCATCATTATCAACAACAACAATATAATCATTGTTGTTATCATCAGCAGCAGCAGCTTTTGCATTCAGAATTGTGACCTACATGTACAATGTGTTGTAAAGAGCAGTGACAAAGATATATGCGGGAAATCAATTGCAATTGTTCAATAGTGATGCGCGAAAAACATAAATTTGTGTCTTAATCGCCTTATAGGCTATTCTCTGTTTTTGCAGCTTTCCAAACCTAATCTAACAACTTGTGTTGCGCCGCTAACAGAATTCACAGGACATCAACTGACGATCTTAGCATGGAATCGGATATCGTAATCCGTTGGCAGAAACAAGGTTCAAAATCGAACTGGTCTGGAAAGCAGGGAACCAGTCTGCGGTGGATTTAGCAAGTTCAAAGACTGAAGTTTTTCGACTTTGAAGAGAGAAGGAACCAAAAGAACGCACATTCCTAATTTCCTATCCTGTCGTATTTCCGCTAACTCAGTCTTAAAAATTATACAGTGATCTTCATTCACGACCCTCTGTCAATAAGTAACCTATCCAAGTCCTTTGCGCTAGGATCGTTTTGGCGCATCACGAACTATCACGATGTTGTCCGCACCTGGGCTTAGAACTACTCAGACGGCGGCTGTAGTCAGTTGTCTAAACGTGGAGCACTTAACGTGAATGAAGATGGATCTGTAGACAAGACTAGTGTAGCAGAATGATGCGGACAAGACTGTCGAAAAGCCAGCCGTCCATGTCGAAGCACTTAACCTTATTGACGATATTATGTTGATTTGAAATGGACAAGCACGAACCGACCATGTCAGGGATTCGATGAAAACATCAAAGAGATCATCAGATCAACCAGTTCTTACATTGAACGGGATTTAGGGAGATAGACCATGCAGTGAAACGTAAGTTCATATAGGTTTTACCATGAGACAAAAATATTAATGCGCTTGCGGCTTCTTATTAACCGCACGAAGGCGCTTATTTCGTAATTTCTCAAGGGAGCAAAGAAACTGTGATGCAATATTTAAGCTACCAGGAAGTTCCTCAAAGCTCTATAATAGTTTCACGGTATCTTCTTAGATATTTAGATGCTTGCATACGTATGCATTTATGCGCCGACCCACACACATACATTTAAAATACGCACAAACCTGCATTATTTACATATTCGCTTTGCTTCTTTTATTGACGTGCACCGTTTTAATGTCGCTGATATCAATGGTAGCGTTTGACTTCCGACTTGTCTCGACAGTGAGCAATGAATGCAAGTGCATCAAGATTGACAAAAGAAGAAGGTGTCGGGATTCGTTCTCTGTTCTCTTCTCTAGCTCATCTCTCTAGATCTGCATGGTCGGTCTTAAATGCCTCTTATTCACTTTCACGCAATCGGGCTGCACAAAAGTACGGCTTATAATTCTGACGGTATAGACATTAGCAGTGGCGGCGCCAGGAAGACTATAGGGGCTAAGCGCCCTAAAAAGGGCCATCCGTTTTATTTACATAATACATCAATGAGATTTCGAACAAATGACTAAAAGAAGGTCAAAAATTTTGGCATGTGAAAATGGAAAATTTCCATAAGATTTCGACGAAATGACTAAAAAAAATTATTTTGGGGAGATGAAAATTTCTTCCGCGAGGTTTCAGCCCCCCAAACTGAAATCCTGGCGCCGCCACTCGAATCAGGGTCCTTATTGGCATAATTCAGAACACCTTACATTATTTTGTCTTCGACATTGTATTGTATTGTGTTGTATGATTGTATCAACGACTTTATAAAGCGCCTCCCACACACTCACAGTGCACACCAATTATCTAGATACGTTTCTAGCGTGAGAGACGAAGAGAAGAGACAGAGGTTTTGAGGCACAGTGGATGCATGGAAAGATATGCTTTGGGTAAGTGCAGTTAATAACTAAGAACACTTCGACGGCGATAGTAGTCTGCTGATTCCAAAGTGCAGGGCCAATGAAGGCAAAAGTTCGAGGTTTGGTCATTATACACATATACTACACACACCTTATCAGTGATTGAAATAACCTAGAGCCATGTCCTTCCCATACCCAGGGCTTAAAGTCAGCCTGGACGGTCATGGACGGCGTCAATGCACTTGTTTTAAAATCTGAACACCGTCCAGCCACTTATTGGCTGTAGCACAAACTATATAGAAAGGCAAGGGGCGTCCTGCAGGCACTTATTTTTCCACACTTTAGGCACTGCCCATACCCATTTCCATACTACCAGATATAGCCTATTTATACATAACATATAACATAATTATGTTATTATGTAGACTATAGTAAATTTGAGTAGGCATAATATCCAATATATAGATTACATATGATGTATGCGTGTATGTGGGTGAGTGTGTGCTTATGTAAAGTAGGTTAACTTCACGCGAACTATAAGCGAGGACGTACAATCGTAGCCTACATATAAACCGCAAAAAATAATGATTTCACAAGATCGTTGAAGTCGCACGTTTTATTTTTTACCAATGTTCCTTAATCTTTAACAAGTGGCATTTCATTTGTCCAATGTCCACGCATACGATTATTATTTTTCTATTAATTTTGTGTTGCTATTAATTTAACATGTGATTAGGCCAACCAGCCCAGCTTCAATAAATCTCTGCTTGCGCGCCACACAGCCTCGCGATGAACTTCAAACAGCGCCAAAGACACATAATCGAGCTCTTAGTCTTAGTTCTTTGCATGTTTCCAGCAATCGTTACGCCTGTGAAACGCGTGCACAAGATGGGTCCAGTGTTAATCCGCCACAGGAAATAACTCCCACGGAAGGACCACTTTGCGCAACTTGAAACGAACGCCGCTCCAGAAGAGACTATAAATAGGAATGCTGGAACAAAGGACGCGGAGAAGGAAGAAGGAGAAGAGGAAGACGGGGAAGAGGAAGAAAAAGGGAAGAATTGGAGCAACGAATTCGCCATAAAGTCTTAACAGACGCGGATCAAAGACAAAAAACGGGTTATCTGCGCTTGCAAACAACATAAAATTCGCCTAAATCGCTGACACATTGGACCAACTGTGTAGTTTCTCAAGGACTGTTAACCACTCGGCATATATATAAGCAGTAATATATATATATATATATATATATTACTAGACAATGTGAATATATAAATATATATATATATATATTACTGCTTCCTATGTCTGATGAAACATGTCGATCTATTATGCTGATTGCTGTGTTTTCAACAGTAGTAGCAGTATATAAAGACGAACATTTCCATGCTGTCTTCGCCACTCCACCTTTCTAGCTAACAATTAAACGGCCAATCGACAGAGTGTAATGCTGGAATCAGCTGCGATAACATGTATACGCTGTATTATCATATACTTCGTTACTGTTCTAGAACATCACATGCGAACCATTCGCCATTTCGCGCTTTGGCTTCACTGCAAAGATGAGAGAAATAGAGATAAATAAAATAGAGAAAGAAAGAGAGATAGAGACAGAGACAGGCAGACAGACAGACAAAGACAGAGACAGAGAGAAAGAAAGCAAAAGAGAGAAAGAAAGTAAGAGACACAGACAGACAGACAGATAGACATGTAGAGACAAAGAGAAAGAAAGAAAGAAAAAGAGAGAGAGACAGTGAGACAGACACAAAGAGAGAGAGAGAGAGAGAGAGAGAGAGAGAGAGAGAGAGAGAGAGAGAGAGAGAGAGAGAGAGAGAGAGAGAGAGAGAGAGAGACCAGAACAGCATTAGCAATGTGTTGAAACACTTTCAGAAGAAAACTCAACGCAGGGTGTCGGATTTTTAGGCTTTTCATTTTTTTCTGTTTCTCTGAGAACTGATTTCCTCTGACAATCCGAATTGTCCAACAGCCAATCCCTTTATGAGTCTAATCCAGCAGCTTAACAAGACTTTGAAAGAAGCTAGACAGATATCCAGTTACGTGCATACATACATGTATGCATTGCGTACGTACATACATACATACTTACATATATACATCCGTACATACATATATATTTTTTACAATACATACTCACATATACACATACATACATGCATACAACGTCATAATACATAAATACATAGATACATGCATACATACATACATACATACATACATACATACATACATACATACATACATACATACATACATACATACATACATACATACATACATACATACATACATACATACATACATACAAACAAACATACATAAATACATACATGTTTGTATGCATGTATGTATGTATGTGATGCGTTGGGTCGCGGCGGTGTAGTAGGTATGTTCGTTGCCTTGCAGCCGAAGGGTTCCCGGTTCGAGTGTAGCCTACCTCAAGTCGCCGCGTAGGGACCCTGGGCAAGTCCCTCACTCGCAATTACTCAGCGCTTCGGCGTGAAACTCCGACGTAGTGTCCGCGCTGCAGTCGGGAGCGCCTCTGAGAAAGCCTGGGCGCTATAACAAGTGCGCACTGCACATACAAACAAAACATACATACATAAATGTAAAAGAAGCCACAAAAGAGGGGAACTCCTCAGCGAAAGACTAAATGCGAATTTGAAAAGGAGAATGAGCAAGACGCTGGTGTGGAATGTAGTTCGGTACATGGATCGGAAGCAAATGGACAACGACGAAGGATTATAATTAATTTTATAAGAAGGTTAGAGACCTTTGGATGTGGACTTGGTGCAGAATGGAACGATCGATTCAGCTGGAAGGAGCAAAAGACGACTGAATTTTTTTTCACAGATGGTGTAGGAGAAAAGGTCCATGCTGAGTGACAGTATGGGGAACGGCAGAGAAAATGGATTGGCCACATCATGAAGGGTAGGCTTAGGCTAACACCATAATAAAAAAAAGATTCGAAAGAATAATGGAGGGGGAAAGACACGAGGAAGACCAAAAATGATGCTATACTGCACTGAACGATTGCAAAAGACGACTAGGAAGAGAGAGACAGACATACACAGACACCGACAGACAGAGAGAGGAGCGCAATGCTGCATGCACTACGGCCCTAAATCATAATGCGCTACAGAAATGTGGATATGGAGATGATTAGATGTTCGTAAACAGTAACTGAAAAGAAGGAAGAACACATCTGTTATGAAGAATCACCTATCGTAGACAATGCAGCTTAATGTTGTACATGACACTATAAGCACGACAGATGGAACGAGAGACAGAGAGACAGAGACAGAGTGAGACAGATACAGCCAGATACTGACAAACAGAGAGACAGGAAGAAAGAGAGAGAGGAGGAGAGAAAGAGCGAGAGAGAGAGAGAGAGAGAGAGAGAGAGAGAGCGAGCGAGAGAGAGAGAGCGAGAGAGAGAGAGAGAGAGAGAGAGAGAGAGAGAGAGAGAGAGAGAGAGAGAGAGAGAGAGAGAGAGAGAGAGAGAGAGAGAGAGAGAGAGAGAGAGAGACAGAGACAGAGACAGAGACAGAGACAGAGACAGAGACAGAGACAGAGAGACAGAGACAGAGACAGAGACAGAGACAGAGACAGAGCGAGAGAGCGCGTCCATTCGGTAACTCTACATGACAGCAACACGCCGCATCCGACAGAGCACGTTCTCTAAGTGGATGACCTTGTCGTCCGTGCCACAGCAACATCAGCAGCAGCAGGAGCAGCATCAGCAGCAACAACAACATCAGCAGCAGCAACAGCAGCAGCAGTAGCAGCAGCAGCAGCAGCAGTAGCAGCGGCTCTTTGTCGGTTGCGGCACACGTGGCTCTTTCTCATCCGAACTTCTCTTTGTTTTACAATCAAACCGCATCTTCCTCTACATCGTCATCTACCTAATGCCACTCTCAATTTCATCGAAAGATAACGAGTTATAGACCTACACTAGTGTCCTACAAATCAGCAGCATGCTTCAGAGTAAATGCGAGCGTACTGTATAGTATGCCTTGGTCTTGAGCTGAGCCTCGTCTACCTCCAAGTACCATACATGTATGTACTTCCCCGTCAAGACCTCCTTAACGTTTTGGTAAACGGTAGAGCTGCGTTTCCTGCTAAGTATCTTCATTCTCCAAGGAGATCATCAACTTGAAAGGGTCAAAGGTAGAGACGCATGTCGACTTGAGGAGACTCAGAGGGTCGTCTGAGGCGGTCGTAGATAACGCGGGTGCTATGCAGTTTAGAGGACACGTCCTGGAACAGAGGACTATTATAGGGTAAGGACGGCATGGGTGGCTCTTTTGCAGGGAAAAATATCTCAACCACTTATCGAGTGTTCTGCGCGATGAATAAGTGTCTGCAGGGAAAGACAGAACCTGAATGAGATTAAAAAAGAGATATGAAACAACAGGTGAAGGTGGAAGCGGAGGAGGATGAGGAGCGAGACGAGGCGGAGGAGGAGGAGGAGGAGGAGGATGAAGAAAAAGGGAAGGATGAGAGTGAATGAGAAAGAGGGAGAGGTCTGATGATAGAGGAAGACAAAAAGTAAACGCAGATGCGATTATGAGATGCGAATTTCAAGTTAAAAAGGCAGATCAGGCAGGGTTGCAGAGAGGAGGAGGAGGAGGAGGAGGAGGAGGTGGAGGGAGATAGACCAAAATGATCAGACAGGTTGCTTAGTTAACATCGAACTGCGACGCGGGAGATTTGTGACGCACGGTAGCCGATTGGTTAGAGTCGGAGCCTTGTTAGAGTGGTCGACCTGTAACAGGGAGAGTACGGGTTCGATCACCATCCAAGGCAGTTACTGCGTGAGGACCTTGAGCAAGTTCTTCACTCACAATAATGCTCTGCAATACAGTTGCAGTTGCGCTATCGAGACGTGTGTGCACTTCTGAGCTTTACAAGTTAGGAGGGCGATATCAAATTTCAGTTGTATTGTAATTATATCCCCCACCCCCAGACTTTTTGCGTAGCCATTCCCGAGAAAAATTGGACAGGTCATGTTTACAGGTAGTAATGGATATTTGGCGTTCCCCGCAGAAACGTGAATTCCCCCTCCAAAACACGGGGACTAGATTAAACATTGAGACATCAGTTGAGACAGTTGAGACGCACGCGTGCAGCTATTAGGAGAGAGATGAAAGAAAATATGCAGAGCACGAGAGCAGCAAATAGACGCAGTGAGAAAGAATGGAGAAAAATTGAAATAACAGTAGACAGATATAGGCATGTGCGCGTATACCTATCAGGCGGACATGGGGGTACGGACATTAAACCTCTCGGGGGAAAATGGAGCGTGCTGTCCGTGGAGGTTTGTCAGGGCAGGGGTTGTTCCCCCCCAGGATTGACATTCCCCCCCAGAAAAATTTGACGAAATGATATTGGTTTTTAGTTACTGTTTTCATCATTGTTTTACATTAAATAGACGCAAATAGACGCAAATAGACGCAGAAAATGGATATGACAGTAGACAGATATCTATTAGGCATGTGCGCGTATACCTATGCAGACGGACATGGGGTACATACATTAAGCCTCTCGGGGAAAAACTGGGGCGTGCTGTCCGGGGAGGTTTGTCAGGGGAGGGGTTGTTCCCGGGGTAGAAAAAAATAATGTTCTACAGGGACATATCCAGTAACCACCGACCTATCAGACACTGAGATGGTTACAGAATTGAATCTCTGGATGACGAGTGAGATTGAATTCTGTGACAGTCGACCAGTCATTCAGCAAATAAGCAATTAGGTAAATAAGCAAGTAAGAAAGTCAATCTGTAGTCAGTTATACGTAATTTCCTATAAATAAAAACACAGGCATTCTATAGCCTAAGTCAATCAGTCAGACATCGCGCAAACCAGTAAATCAGTAAGTCAATCAACTAGCCAGCCAATTAATAAGTCATTTATTCAGCCATTTATTTAATCATGATGCAGGTCGCCTGCGGCAGTCAGCCAGACAGCCAGCCATCCAGTCAGTCAGTCAGTCAGTCAGTCAGTCAGTCAGTCAGTCAGTCAGTCAGTCAGTCAGTCAGTCAGTCAGTCAGTCAGTCAGTCAGTCAGTCAGTCAGTCAGTCAGTCAGTCAGTCAGTCAGCCAGTCAGTCAGTCAGTCAGTCAGTCAGTCTGCCAGCCAGCCAGCCTTCCTGTCAGCTAACCAGCCAGCTAACCACTCAGTCAGTCATGCATTACCTCGACTACAATGCGTGGGCAAGGTTGCAATCAATCAATTACCTGTATAGCAACCGAAAATGAAGGCACGTGCAACATGGATGGAGAAATAATAATGGAGAATGAAAGTTAGACAATGGAGGCGAAAACAATTCGCTTGCATAGGTTTCAGGGTGTTTACTGTTTAGTTCAGGGTGACCATTTTCTGACCAACAAAAACTGGGACACATTTTAAACTGCAAATTGTAATTCCTTAACTATACAGGACTACATGCGTATACGACGGCCTAGTCCTATAGGATTCTCCCTGCAATCAAGATAAGCAATAGTAGGCTGAATTGTTTCTTGCTGTAGGCTATACTGCACAGAATGACGAGGTTCAAAGTTGTACCTGCTGATATTTCTCGGAAGAGTGAATTTGTGTTAAGATCTGTTCTGCGAACGCTTTTCGGACATATCAACGCAGGTCAGCTGCGGCAGGTGTGAACACATTTAAATTTAATGATGAGCATTGAGCACAGTAGCGGCGCTAGGGGGGCTGGGGGGCTAAGCCCCCCCTAAAAAAGGTCATCCATTTTTTTCCCCATGTAAAAATAAAATATTTGGACAATTTACCCCCTTTAGCCCCCCCAAAAATAAGCGCAAGGTACGCACGAAGTTTGCCAGACAGCTCGGTGGTCACGGAAAAAGACCATTTTTCTGAAGAATTTGGTCAATGACTAAAAAAAAAAAAAAAAAAAGAAATGAAAATTTTTCTCCGGATTTTGGTCGATGACTAAAAAAAAAAAAAAAAAAAAAAAAAAAGGTCGTCAGAAATTTTTCAGGCTGAGAACGGAAATTTTTTCTGAAAATCTAGCCCCCCCAAAACGAAAATCCTGGCGCCGCCACTGATTGAGCATAAACTTAAGTGTAGA
>OX457037.1:36831095-36953595 GCA_949752735.1 Lumbricus terrestris | reverse complement strand
GAAAAGAAAAAAGTCATCAGAGTTTTCGACGACCAAGACGAAAAAAATTTTCCTGCCCCAAGACCGAAAATTTTGGCCCCCCTTTGAAAATTCCTGTATCCGCCCTTGGGTAGGATATGGCTTTGTTTTATTTCGGTATTTCAAGAATCATACTGCAGAACGATAGCGAAGCTGTCTTGCCAGTTGCATAAATGACATAATTGTCAAGACGGAGCAATTATAGACAATAATTAAAAATACCTCAACCGATACGCTATTATTATTACACGGATGCCTATTGATTATTAGAGCCTACATCTTTCGAAACATAATTTATTCACTGTATTGGCGAATAACTGCCAGTGCCACTACGAAAACTTACTTCACGAACATGGCAAATGTAGCCTACATGTAAGTATTGTATAGTCCTATACACACATGAGGATGCATGGAGTGTTAGACATGTGATAATGGGAAGAAGCCGCGTTGCCGATGTGCCTAATGCCAAAAACTTCCCTGTCCCAGCAGCAACGAGTTGCCATTCTCCACTGAAGTAACGACAATACCCGACGAATTTAGAAATTGGATAACACGCTGCATGGCGTAGAGAGCAAGTGGTGACGCCCCGTATACGGCTGCCATGCTTTGTAGGCTGCTATTAGCGCTACTGTGTATTACAGGCTGTCTGTTCTGTTAGTAGTTAAGATTTATGTTAATTAAGATTACTGCGTAACTTGTACATGCACAGCGTTGTGCGTTTGCAACTTTGCAGGCGTTTCATTAAAGAAAAATATTATTATTATTATTACAAAAAGGTAGCTCACTTTAACTACATGTACAATTGTTGGCTACATATCTTTAACCACATGTGCATGTACACACACATTGCCACCCGCCACCGTATCACCATACTGCCTCCCCGGATTTTGACCTGACCCCGGAACGAAAGGAGCAGATCGTCTATGGTGGAGACTGGAGAGAATTTTGTGGTAAAGCGCCGGTGAATAAACTGGTATTTCTGACGTGGCTTTTGTGGGCGCTGAAAAATTCTCGAAGATTTGAATCACACTAGGCTACATCATAGACTACAACAATAATTTTATTGTCTGAATGAGGATTTGTTAAATTCACAGTCGGTCGGAAATAATTATATTAACTTGCGATCAGTGTTTGAATCATTACTTAAATGTATAGGCCAAATATATTATACTTCATCCCGAGCAGAGGTCTGTACATCTGGCAAAGCATCATCTCTATTCGTCTCTGTCTATTGCCAGTCTTTCAGCCACGTACCACGATGCCCCAAAGCATATAGGGCCTATAGTCCTCTCTGACCTGCGGTAAATTTTCCTGTGCTCTTCCCTTTTCCCGTTCCCATTTTCGCATTTCCCTTTAGGGATTCGGATCATCACTTACCCTGTCTGACCCCTTTTGATGTTGACCTCGAACCGATTTCACTCTTGCATATCGATCGTGCTTTGACTAAGCGCAAGATTCTTAGCTTTAATGTGTATGTATGTGCACTTGTTATAGCGCCCCTTCAAAATGTCTACTCATGATCGCTCCCGACTGCAGAGCGGACACTGCATTGAAGTTTCACGTCGAAGCGCTGAGCAATTGCGAGTGGAGGATTTGCTCAAGATCCCTACCGTGGCGGCTTGAGGTGGATTCGAACCTGGAACTCTCCGGTTGCAAGGCAACGAACGTACCGGTACCTACTACACCACCGCGCCCCACATAATTATAGTTGACAAGAGAACTATTAGGCCTGCTATAGAGGCATAACCCCTTCGATTTTGGAACGCTGTGATCATTTCGAGATTACGATCACTGATGGTTCGCTCATGTATCCTTATCCGTACATTTTCCATCTATATGATTATATCATTTTGTCTCCCTTACTGACAGATTTCTCTATAATGATGGTCTTCTCCCATCCGCTCGCTTATAGTGTTTCGATAATTTCTAACGTCAAGCAGAATCATTATCGGCTCGTGCAGACCTATATAATATTTTCCCTCTCCGGGTTGCAGGTTAGATAATAGGCTATTTTGATTGTCGGTGCCCTACTAGTGGCTCGGTCCCTTCTGAAAATATTATATAATTCCAGAGTTCCATCCGTCATCGACAACTCTGGCGCATGGGCGCCCGCACATAGGGGCAAGAGGGGGGCAAGTAGAGGGGGCACTTGCCCCCTGGAAAACTGAAACCTGTTTTTCTCATTACTACTTTGGGGTTTATAACAAATTTCTTCGCATAATAGAGAATTAAAAAACCTACTTTTAACTAATACTTTTTGAGTTTTTAAACAAATTTCTTTGCAAAAAGAAACAATTCAGTTTAGAAATTTAAAAAATGAAACTGATATATTTACATCAAGAAACCTCTATGAAAAATGCCCATGCATGTTCTTAGCTCCCTGCTTTGCATTTTTTCACCTCTTGCTACAAATGTTTTTTAACTTCACCATCGTGTTTTGCCCCCTCCTGCAAAAATTTCTGTGGGCGCCCATGCTCTGGCGACGAGTTAAAACTCTGAAACTGCAATTCTGTAAAATAAATTTCGAGAAGGTTGAAACGGTACTGCTACCGTTGCCAAAACGTACGGTGCTAAAAAATATCGTCACTAAATTGCCAAAATGACTCAACCGCATGTGCATGGTAAAATCGCCTTCAGTTCGCAACTTCTGGAGTTACCATACTTTGAGCAAATAAGTAGGCCTATAGACCTGGCCGCCTGTTCAGAAATGACGTGGCATTGTTAAATGCGCACGGCAGATCCATGCAGAAGTTATCGTTCGGTCATTTCACGCAAATCGCACAGGTCACTCTTTACAAGTAGTAAGTAGGCGTAGTAATCAACCAAGACAATAGAAATTATTTGAAAGAGATAGGCCTAAATTATTTGAAAGAGATAGGACTAAAGAATTATGATAATAATTATCATAACGCGAACTTATTAACACGAATAGATAGTAATAATAAGAAACAGAAGATGAGTAGGGCCTTTCCAGACTTTTGATTTTATATTAGGCGTTAGTGAAGTCCCTGAGGGATCCTGTACACCTCGGGGCAAATTTATTTATAAGCTTTGATTAATTAATTTATTAATTGATCCGATTTTACATTAGCCTACCTGTGCTGCGTGTAGATGACCTGGAATGGATGGATGACCTCTGCTGTCTCCTCTAATACGATTCCTTCGTCCGGTTAATGCGGTTGTGTGACCTCCCGCGATGCAGTCTGGCTCCACTCAGCGGACAAGCAGAGAATTACTCTCTTCCTCTTTCTTCTCTTCTCTCTTCTCTAATTGCAACGACGACGATGACGACAACGATGGGACCGACGACCGACCCTCTGACACAGCGACGAAAGTTTTCACTCTACTACGAAAGATGCTCCTCTGCCGGTCTATATAAGAGCATTCAGCTCGCTCTCTCTCCCTCCTTCACTCTCTGTGGGCGTGCCTCTCTCTCTCTCTCTCTCTCTCTCTCTCTCTCTCTCTCTCTCTCTCTCTCTCTCTCTCTCTCTCTCTCTCTCTCTCTCTCTCTCGCACTCCTCCCTCTCTGTAAGTACTCACTGCGTGTGGATCCTGGTACGGCTAGATCTCGCGACGAGCGAACGACAAACCTCACTGATTATGATAAGATTCAGACTTGAACAATGTCCTAACTCGGCATCAGCACAAATTCTCACGCTGATTCCCTAACCGCGAAACTGTCCCTTACTCCACCCAGTGCGTATAATCTACTCATCGTATAGATTAAGCCTGCGTGGGTGACTTGGACATGCAGCCAAAATGCGCTTTGTGAATCAGGCTGAAAATGTATATCGCGAAGAAACGATCGAGGGGTGTGTTGCAGGCTCCCCCTCGTCCTTCCGTCCTGGCTGCATGTCTGTTACGGAAAAATCGACCCGATCCGCCCATCCACCCACTGGGATTTTTCCACTTGCTTCCACCCGGCTCGACCACTCACAGAGGTCGGCCAGGTCACCGTCTCCGATCAACCGTTACCGGTCATGTCTTCAGACGATAGCGCACGTCACTCGATATACGGCGGAGTCAGACGAGTGCTAGGGTCATTTGATTAAGCAAACCGTCATCAAGTCTTACTGCGCGGACCCTTAGAGTACTCTACAGTCTACACCGTTGTGTAGAGTGCGATTTACAGTGGGAGGCAGTCGCCCAGAAGACCAAACCCGGCGCCCGTCCCGTCCGGCACCGGTCAGCTTCACGCCTCCTGTGAAGTACGACGTTTCTAATATATTACAGACATGTAGTGTGTTGTGTTTTAAACGAGTTCTTCAACGTGCTGGCATTTGCGGTATTGACCTAGACATATCGCTGCTATGCCGGACACCTTGCCGGAATGTAGCCGTGCTCATAGGCGCCGCAGGTATATTTGCAGGTGGGGCAAAACACAATGTTCACGGTTGTGGTTAAGGTATTTAGCCAGGACGTTAAAAATGCAAAGCACGCATAGAATTATATGCATTAGATCTACATTGACTAGGCCTACTTAACTGTAATCGTAATGTAATGCAATATGATGTAGGCTACCTCCGGTAATCTATAGTCTGCATAGGCTGAGGTTGTTTTTAGTTGATGGGGGGGTTAACCCGGTTAAGGTATGCCTTCCCTCTCTGAGTTTGGGGTGAACGAATGAACGGCCGAAAGACGATCGTCGAGGCGAGTAGCTCCGAGCAGGGAGGAGTTAGGGAGGAGTTAGGGAGGAGTTATGGAGGGATATGCCCCATCGTTAACTTTTTTAATTTCCACAATGCAGTGGTAGATATATTAGGCTGTCATTTTAATGAAATTGCTCATCAATTTCAGTGCTGATAGCTATAGTCGTAGACGTATACTATAGCCTAGCACTAGTGTTTGTAGAACAAAGAGAGGTCGTCATAAAACTTAATTCCCCGCTATCCTAGCGACGTAACACTAAACACAGTTAGTGACGTAACAACAGTGTTGTAGACCAAGAAGTTGTCGTCATAATAGTACAGAGCTATTGTCGAAGCAGCAACTTGCCCATGACTCCATGAGTCTGTGACGCAGCAAGCGACGCAACAAAATTGCAAATAAAAGAAAAACCGTCGCAATACAAAGTCCATAAAACAAATTGATAATAACGTAGCATCGTCATGTCCAATAAAGCAAGTGACGTAATAACAGTGTTTTTAGAACAAGAGATATCGTCACGACTCACAAGAAAATGACCATTGCACAAAGTCGACTTCATATAATTATACGTTTCATGTGTCCTTTTGTTGTATAGTTCTGTGGGGCAATGACCCTGCGAGGGCCCTTCAAACCTGCGAGACCGGTGCTTCAGCATTCATATAGCACCCACCTCAAAGTGGGTCTACCCATCCCCCATTGTTTAAATTTTGTTGGGGGAGGGAATTTCCACACTGCAATGTTTGCATCCTGGGTTATCATTTAGCGACAGAGAAGGAGTGCTTAATCGTGGATACAGACACAGACAGAGATTCGGTTAAACTAATTTGAACACTGCACTCAGTGCACTTCGTTGTAAACGCCTTTGCGGTATAGGTCGCTAGACAATTTGAACATGAGAATCCGATCAATGATTGCTTCAAATTTGAAAGTTGAAAGCGACATCAACATTCGCAAACAACAACGCCACTAGTCTGCTGAAGCCATAGGATATTTCCAGCTAGCAAATTGACTATGCTCGGTACCGAACCCTATAGTTAAGTGTAGGGATATTGCGTGTTTTAATCTAGGCCTATAGTATAGGCCTACCTTATTAGAGTCTTTGGATTCATGTCGGGGAGGGGAGGGGACTTAACCCTCTGTGACCTAGGACTACTTGCACTATTATTAGCTTTGGACAACAGTTTACTGTTCACCAAGACGTAATGTAAATCTACAAGAATTTCTCAGCGTCCACAAAAAACCACATCAGAGCAAGATCAGCTTATTCACCGGCACTGTGTCAAATCAAGTTCGCAATAGTCGAGGCTGCCCTGTTCCGAGGGGAAGGAGGTCAAGCTGGGGAGACAACGTGGTAATCGATGATGATGGTTGACGTGTGGTGGAACCTGATCAGAATCGAGATAGGATAGCTTGAAGAGTTTTATTTTCAATCGTGAATGGAAAGTTGCAGAGGTGAATGCAAGCGGAGGAGAGATGGGGCATAGGTAGGCTATTTGGGGAGTCCTTTCCAATGCAAAGAACTGGAGCAGCATGGACTAAGAAGTGGCTGCAGAATGTTAGAGAGGATGAGATTGGAGGACGAGAGAGGGAAAGATATGATGATGAGACAGTAAGCCTTAGTTCCATGTTGCCGGAAAGACTCACAACTGAAACGAAGCTGGATAGCCTCCAGAATGCGCAGCTCATTAAAAATTATAGACATTGCGTAATATTTAATGTACAGACTTGGAGCAGCCGAGAGGACGCTAATAATAGTATTTCTCATAATATCGTTTTGGAACGTCATTAGCTTCTCTCCATAGCCACAGGTCCGATATAAAGCGCTACAAATCAACGCATCTTGGAACATAAAAGTTGTCTTGTGGGAAGTATGTTTGCTGCTATATGAAATACCGTTTAAATACGAGCAAATGCCCACATAGTCGAAAATATCAAATCTGGGCTTGACTTCGTACTGAGCTGGACTGAAACTGCTGAAAATTAGAATGAAAATCGAATGTTAGCATCACAAAATGGTTAAACTGGTTAACAAATGGTTAATGGCTAACCAAGCTTTTTCTGCAACGTTTTAAATATGTGGTAGCCTACTCATTACGGCTTAGATTTGGATAAATCGTGTTTAGGCTAAGTATATAGCACGGCATCAGTGGTTGCGCTCAGGAATCATGAATATCCAAGAATAATATTATGGATAATGTCAGCATGTTCAGACGTTGCAAGGGAAAGAAATATCGTATTGATTTAAGAAGACAACCGGACCTGCTATAAACTACAAGATAAAGTTCAATTTTCATTAGTGGCCTATTCAAAATCAAAAACTCGGACACCAAACGACAAACGACTTTCTCAATAACGCACGTGTTCGTCTCATATAAGCAGCAGGCGACGAAACATAAATCTTCGAACAGTGAAATAAATCTCTCGTTTTTCTAATTAAACCTTTTCATTTCCTGTGGCTATGAAAGCGATGTCAGAATTCTTAAAATAAATCGGGTTTTAATGCTTAATAAAAAGCACTTAGAATAGACCCTGCAGATAAAATGTTGCCATTGTGGACTTTTAAACTTCATAATTGTATGCTAAAGCGGTGTAGCAAATGCAGAAAGACTCCTTCAGTCGATAGGCCTACCTGAACAGCAAAAAATGGCCATCTTCTAGGCCTATCTACTGTGCTTCATTGTCTTCCTGATGCAGGACCAAGGAAGAAAGTTTACGACAGCAGATGACTCTAGATGCCAGGTTATTGATGCCGCCGTGAGAAGTCATTCTTTATGGAAAGCAGACGACAGTCGGAAAATTCTCCAGTTTTACCGCGCTCCGCCTTGCCAAGTAGGCCTGCACGAAAATGTAGGCTAAGTAGTGGACCATTGCTGCGATCACATTGCCAACAGAAAGATTGAATTGCGCATGTCTATAGTGTTAGGATCAGGCTACCAATTAATTGCTCTAGTTGCAATCTCTAGAGGTCGCTATATAATTATGATCCTCGTAATGAATGAATTACATAATAGGTAATATTAGGTACCGTATAGATCTCGTGCTGTCTTTTCCACCGGCTGATGACGTTTCATTTGATGCGAGCATCGATTAATTAGTAGCCTACTTTGGACTTTTACGATGCCAAAGTTTTGGGTGCAAAATTAGGCATAGCCTACTCAACAGATGAGCGAGTAAAATTCGCATTAGGCTAAGCATTTCTACATTCTGACGGAGAAGAAATTGTTAATCATCCAAACTCTAAGAAATTTTTAATCATCCAAACTCTAAGAAATTTTTAATCATCCAAACTCTAAGAAATTTTTAATCATCCAAACTCTAAGAAATTTGCAATCATCCGAACTCTAAGAAATTTGTAATCATCCAAACTGTAAAACTCTAAGAAATTTGTAATCATCCAAACTCTAAGAAATTTTTAATCATCCAAACTCTAAGAAATTTTTAATCATCCAAGCTCTAAGAAATTTTTAATCATCCAAACTCTAAGAAATTTGTAATCATCCGAACTCTAAGAAATTTGTAATCATCCAAACTGTAAGAAATTTTTATTCATCCAAACTCTAAGCAATTAAACTAAATTCTCTAAGAAAATTTTAATAATCCAAACTCTAAGAAATTGTTAATCATCCAAACTCTAAGAAATTGTTAATCATCCAAACTCTAAGAAATGCTTAATTCGCATCCCGTTTAGCTGATTGATCCCAAGTTGTCCCGGAATTTAGTGTAGAGAGAACAGCAATTTATTAATTATTTAGCCCTAATAGTTAGCGCTAAAAATGTTCCATCTGTTATGACTTCGAATAAAAATTTATTTCTGTCAATTCTATAAGCCTATTATTATTATTCTGTTGAACATGATTGCTGTGGGCTAATCAGCTATCTTAAGTGACAATAAATAAGCCTATGTTGTTTTTGTTTTCACCTAGAAAACTCGACAAACCTTTGAACAACAACATTAGTGCAAGGTCCAAAACTGCCCGACGTGGTTCCGCCACCTAAAGGGTCGTCTGTAGAAAATCTGTAGGCCTATTCCTTGTCGTAGACCTCGTATCCAGGGCAACCGGAGCAGACGTTGTTAACAGTGTACTTCAGGTTTGCCGCCTCATATAGAGCGATATTGGAGACACTGCCCAATGCAGGGTATGCAGGATCACACTGTTAAATCGAAGTTTAGATGAACTTTTAGATCTATAGACCTGCACACAAAATCATAATTATAACTGCACGCAATGTATTACTTTAAAGTCTTAAAGTAATACATTACTTACTTAGTACTTAGTCCCTCCCGTGCAGAACTGCACATCGGGCAACGCAGTCTCTCCACTCCTCCCGGTCCATCGCCATCCGAACAGCATCCTCCAACGTCATCTCCAAGCACCTCAGATCTTCTCGAACAGTTCCCATCCAGTTCTTTCTTGGTCTTCCTCTCCCACGCTTCCCCTCCGGAGTCCACTTGGCTGGCTGAAAGTAATACATTGCGTGCAATTAATAGTGAAATAAAAATTAATGGTTGGTTCTTAATGGGTTTCTGGCTGGTTTAAATTCAATGTCTGAGAGCATTGAGCAGTGCAGCCTTATTCATGTTCACGTTGAACCGCTAGTCCGTGGGGTAGGGTTTGGACATCGACTAGATGATTAAAAGAGTATATCTAATTGAACGTAGCACATTGTTTTTGAACACACGACATTCACAATAGATGTAAGGCAGTCATAAAATCTTAAGTAGGCCTACGGTCACTGTCCATTTCGCTTGTCCTCAGGTCATTATAATAATAGCCTGCAGGCCTATATTCGACCAGGATTTTTTAACGTGCAGTTCTACACAAAATGTGCAGTTGTAGCCTAGGCCTAATTGAGTTTGTGGGGTTGTAAAAGCAGTTAGCCTATGTGCCGTGAAAATCATTACAAAAAGGTAATTGCAGACGGTTGACGATGGAAGAGCGAAGGAACTGTGCAGTGAAAAAATAAGCAGGAAGTCGGTGGAAGAGCAATTTCTAAGTAGGCCTGAATGATCAAAAGTAATTTAAAAGTGAGTAGTTTTTCCGTTGCCGACTTGAGATAGGCCATTCGTGGGGATAAACTTAGAAAATTTCAACCAAACGATTAAAAAAAGTCATCAGTTTTTTCGCCGTCGCCGACTTGGAATATTTGTGGGGGGAAAGTGGGACATTTGTGGGGAAAAACTTAGAAAATTTCAACCAAATGACCAGGGCTGTACTGGCAAATTTTGAGGTGAGTACACGCTGACCGGGAGAAAAACGACTTTTTAGGGCAAAAAATTTCTGACGGCTGTCATCCACCCAAAAAATTTCCCCATTTTCCCGTCTGAAAAAAGCTGATGACCTTTTTTTAGTCATTCGCTCCGGATTTTGTGAAAAATACACCTAAATATCCTTTGCCTTTTTCGTGCGTATACCCGCACGCTCTTTGTGAGGTGAGTATACGCTGTATACCCGCGTATACCCTGGTTTTCCGCGGTGAGTAGGCTATATACGATGCCGTTTTTGCCCGGAGGTGAGTATACGACGTATACCCGCGTATACCTTGATTACAGCCCTGCCTCTGTCCCTGATAAACTCTGCCTATGCTGATTAGTAATTTCTATAGCGCCGCACAAAAGCCATTCAGTAGCGCTCTCAAGGCGAGAATCCTCGAGCGAAACAAACAGGTCTTAAACAGATAGAGATAAATGTATGTCTAGATAACGATCCATGGAGAGTTGAGTCCCACGCAGAGTGAATACAAGGGCATTCCATAACGATGCCCCAATGACAGCTCGAGTAATGGGCCAAGTGGTCCAAGCTCGTGGGACAAACAAGATGGCTACTCATAATCGCACAATGTGTAGGCCTAATGGAGATAAATTTGTGGTAGAAGTGTACAGTGTTTAACGACTTCTTGTGAGCTGTGACTTCACCCTCCCTGTTTCATCGGGGCTTGAACAGTTAGGCGTACGGTACGCGAATTCGTAGAACATACATGGATACGAGTCCAAGGCTCCGACGACCCAATAGGAAAGCGAGTTATAAATAGCTTGGCCTGATTTGTAACTTTCGTACGCGAGTAAGTAAGTATATTCTGATAATTCTGATAAATATAATCATATTTCACAAGGTAGTATTCACAGAAATACCTGGTTTAGTAGCCTAATATTATTATATTTCAGTAGCGCAAATTTTGATGAAATGGATAAGAACGGAGCGCGTTTAGAATTTTAGTAATTAATTCTAAATCGAAAACAGGTTGGTGATGGCCTCGCTGCAAAAAAGACCGAGGAAAAGAGCGTTTAATCGGTAAATTGAAGCTGGACGAATGAAACTGTTCTTGCTTACCTTGGAGCTTGACGGATGAAAATGTTCTTGCTTAACTTGGAGCTGGATGGACGAAAATCTTCCTGATTAAATTGGAGATGGATTGATGAAAATAACGCTTGAGAAATGGAAACAGGAAAAGTTTGTATTTTTACTTGAAATAGAAGCTCGATTGATGAAAATGCCCGTCCTTGAATTGGAACTGGATTAATGAAAATATTCTTGCTTAAATTGGAGCCTGATTGGTGAAAATGTTTCTGCGTATATTGGAACTGAATTAATGAAAATAACTGTTGGTTGAACAGAGGCTGGATTTTTGAAAATC
Source organism: Lumbricus terrestris (assembly GCA_949752735.1). Lineage (NCBI taxonomy): Eukaryota > Metazoa > Annelida > Clitellata > Crassiclitellata > Lumbricidae > Lumbricus > Lumbricus terrestris. The sequence continues at coordinate 36,942,297 of OX457037.1, read as the reverse complement.
ACCGCTTGATAAATGGAAGCTGGATTAATGAAAAACGCTTGTGTAATGGAAGCTGGAAGCTGGATTAAAGTATTTTTATATCTGAAGTGGAAGCTGGATTAAGGTATTTTTATATCTGAAGTGGAAGTTGGTTTAAGGAATTTTTATATCTAATATGGAAGCTGGATTATGGTATTTTTATATCTAAAATGGAAGCTGGATTAAAGTATTTTTATATCTGAAATGGAAGCTGGATTAAGGTATTTTTATATCTAAAATGGAAGCTGGTTTAAGATATTTTATATATGAAGTGGAAGCTGGATTAATAAAAAAAACGCTTGGAAAATGAAGCTGGATGAAGATTCCTTATAGGTGAAATAGAAGCTGGATTGACGTATATAACGCTTGATAAATGGAAACTGGACTGTTGATTTTCATTCATGTATTTCAACATGCATCCAGCTTCTATTTAAGCTGCAAAGCCGTATATCCAGCTTTCTTTTATCAAGCGACTATCAATCAAGCATATTTTATCGATCCATCTTCTATTTCAGATATAAATATACCTTCATCCAGCTTCCATTGAAGGCGTAAAAATATCTGATTCCAGCTTCAATTACTTAAGCGTTTATCATTACTCTAGCTCCTATTTCATATATAAAATTACCTTGATCCAGCTTCCATTTAAGATATAAAAATGCCCTAATCCAGTTTCGTTTCACAAGCGTTTTAATTATCATTAGTCCTACTTCCATTTCTTAAGCGTTACTTTCGTTAATCCAGATTCTATTTCACCTATAAGGAATCTTCATCCAGATTCCATTTCTCAAGTGTTTGTTTCATCATGCCAGCTTGCATTCCAGTCATAAAATATCTTAATCCAGCCTCCATTTATCAAGCGATATTTTCATAATTTCAGCCTCTGTTCAACCGACAGTTATTTTCATCAATTAAATTCCAATATAGGACATACAAAGAAACATTCTCACCAGCCAGGCTCAAATTTAAGCAAGAATATTTTCATCAATCCAGCTTCTATTTAGCAACGCGATTGTTTCGTGTGTCCATCTTCAATTTTTAAAAAGCATTAATTTCATCAATGCAACTTCATTCAGGAGACGCTCTTTTCCTCGGTCTACTTTTGCAGCGAGGCCATCAGCAACCTGTTTTCGATTTATCACGAGTTATTTTCATCAATGCAACTTCTCTGGCAAATGTACGACTTTGACTATCTTAGGGGCAACCTCTGATCCTATGCCGCGCACGCTAATGCACTTCGTCTGGCCATCGATTAGGCCTACAATGAACCTTCTTCGCAGCGCGTATTTTTATTTCACGTTACTTGAATAATCATTAGGACTAATTACTAAAATTTCTAAACGCGCTTCGTTCGTATCCATTTAATCAAAATTTGAGACACTGAAAAATAATAATATTTCTAAAGCAATTGCATTTAATAAGAATATTTACTTACTCACGTACGAAAGTTACATATCAGGTCACGCCATTTATAACTCGCTTCCCTATTGGGTAATCAAAGCCTTCGACTCGTATCCATGTATGTTCTACGAATTCGCGTACGGTACTACGGTAGCCTACTGGCAACATCCGAAAGCTGAAACGATGGAGTTAATTTTCTTTAATTTCTATGCGACGCGTGTAAATTGCCAGGAGCTGTTTATTCAAGGCAAACGCGAACAGAATGTTCGAGGAGAAACCTTAGATAATAATAATTATTACATCGATGGAAACAACAACTACAGCCTTCGATATTAATCACTGGGTCTTCCTTCACATGAGCTCAATCTCGCGGATATGACGAGCCTACCGCTGTCCAATACGCAGCCTAATAATTATAATTGTCGGCGCGTTTCAAAGTCAAGCGCACTCATTAAGTCGCGTGCTTATGCTCGAAATTGCGCTACAGAATAATTCGGCTTCGTTGTTTATTCGACGCATTTTTCACGCTGGCGATTGCATTAACAGCAGCAGACCACAATGAGAGGATATTCTTAGGAGGGGTAACCGTTTTGCACCGCGCCATATCACGGCGCGGTTAAGGAAGTGCCTTTCGATAAAACACGGACGTTAAGCGCGCATCGATAGGCTAGGAGCCGGGTCTTAACGAGACGGGTGTGAACGCGATTTCCGTTCAAAGCGACGGGCAATTAACTTTAGTAATATCACGGGAACGGTGGAAATTATACTCGGAAAATAAACGAGCGCTATAAGACGACTTTGGAAAGGCACATCTTTGGGTACAATATTGTGTGTAACAAAAGGGAACTGCGATTGAAATGATCATGCAGGTTTAGGCCAGCTAGTGCTACTTTCCCAAATAAAACATTCGATGCGTCGCATCGTCGGTGAATAAAATGTCCTCTCTCTCTCTCTCACGTGACTTTTGCGGACGCTGAGAAATTCTCGAAGATTTACATTGCATTGGATTCAAAAGGACGATATCTATTTTGTTCTGTAGGCTTGAATCAGACAATAAGCCAATAACCTAGGTCTGCGGATGGATGTAGCTTGAATGATTCGATAGGCCTTAGCTATACTGGTCGCCGGATGCCAAAGATTTGTTATGATTGTCGCTGCAGTTAGCCTACAAATATAATATTCAAATAACGAATTGGAATTACTCAGATTGAGCAAAACGATATTAAATTCATCTTCATAAAGTCGAGCATTATAGTTCCTTGATTGTAAAACATACTCGCAGAGCTTTCGAACCCGTGGAACAAGTCTCAAACCTTTAAAAGTGAGGAGCACTGTATAGGTCTACTGTTGTTCCCCAAGTCTTAGACACGTACGTTTCAGAAAATAGTTTGTTCCTTAATTAATAACTTGACCACTCGATCAGAAAATAAACCGACGCGTCGCCGACAACAAGTTCTACAACTGAAAAGAATTAAAGAATTAGGCTAGGCCTAATGAGTTTTATTTATTATTATTCTGCTTATTTAGATTTATTTATTTATTTCTCCATTTCTATACTATAGCGACTCTTCAAGCTCACTATATACTCAGAGGCGCTCCCGTCTACAGCGCTGACGCTGCATCGGAGTTTCACACCAAAGTATCCAAGCAATTGCAGGTGAAGGACTTGTTCAAGGTTTCTACGAGGCGGCTTGAGGTGGATTCAAACCTGCAACCCTTCGGCTGCAAAGGCAACGAACCTATACCCACTTTACCACCGCGCCCATTGTATTGTTTCTCACTATATTGTAAACTATATGACAAGTCTAGTTGCACGAAGTGGCTTGTTTCTTTTTGTGAAAAAGTAACGCTCTGCATATGCTACTGAGTCGGATTAGCGCATGTTCAACATGTTCGGTCTAAAGGGCCCTTTACACTTTATGAGCCCCACACAGGCAAAAGAAACACATTTTTGATAGTTGATAGTAGGCCTATGCCTAATTAAGGTCCGGTTGGTAGGCATAGGCTAGAGGCCAGTCATTTGTTAAACTTATAGCCTAATCGTGAAGTGAGAGCCGCGCATTTTAGTGTGCAATAGGCCACTTTCGCACACGTAGATTACTAGCCCATATGTTGGGGTTACCATTAGGCTATCAGGCAGATTCGTCCCAAAAATCAACCAGAAACTCTACAGCGAAACCTATTTATCATGCTTATTTAAACAACTTCTGTATGCATGCCTCCGCTGACCGGAACTCAAGTGCGGGGTGACGCATTATAAAATGACGCAATTTTATTCTGGACGCTGTACAGCAGAGATGGCAGCCTACAGCCCGCGAGTCCTTTGTCCGTTTTATTATAGATTGATGCAGCAAGGATAAGTTATATGTCCTCAAAATTAATTAAATACAATGATACAAAGCTAGGCTATATCAGCAGCATGCTTAAATTGCTTATGAACAGAACTAATGACGTAACAATAGTGTCTGACACTGTCTGCAGACAGTGGCGGCGCCAGACACTTTTTATAGCTTGGGCATAGCCAGGGCAGTCATGCAAGTAGCCAGGCCAGAAGGCGAGTCGCGTACTCGGCAGTACAGGCTTACATAGGCCTGTAATTTGGCGCCACCATGCTCGCCATGAATCACCAGTGCCTCAGTTGGGTTTTTCCACTACCAGATATGATTTTTTTACCTATGTCTGGATTTCTGGTTTGTTTTGGGGCAAAATCTGGGTTTATTTTAATTAGGTCTACTTGACAATTTTTATTTACAACGCGTGAATATTCTGTGCACTTGAGCAATTAATAGGCCTATAGCCCTATACATTGTATTTACAGTGAAATTCAATGTAAACTGGCTGTGCTACATAATTTTTGTTCCACGAATTTTAATTTGAAACTCAACAATCTTTGCAGAAATAAGACGTTTCGATAATTTATTCATTAGGCCCCTATAGGTAAAGTCACTGCTCTTTGTTGAGCCGTATCGACATTTCTAACATGTATAGGCTAGGCCTATGGGCCTAGGTCAGGTCAGTCCTCTAGAAAGTGATCTAGTTGCTGAGTAACAGTGAGTATTAATGTTCTAGGTGGTTTAAAAGTTGAATTGCTGATATAGGCCTATTGAAAAAATTGGGCCGGAAACTTCAACAACTCTAAAACATCGTAAACTTAAGCTACGCGTGTTGTGTGTTAACAGTTCTTGTAGGCTCGACCGACCCACTAGGCTATAGGCTATCGCTTCAGTTTATTGTCGATACGGATGCCCACTGCCGCAGTCTCTGGCAACTTTGACAATTGACTTTTTAAAGTTAAAAGCTGCATTTGATTCGACTCATTCGACGAACATTTTATTAACCCTCTTTCAAAATAGGCTATATCTGAAATCCAACATAATTATTTTGAACAAAGGGGTTAAAAATTGCGTATATAAATAGTCTGATCTTTTCTGGGTTTTTTCATAACGAAATCTGGGTTTATTTCTGAAATCTCAGCGGCGACACTGTAAACCACCCACCCTACACTAAAATTAGGTTTGGCTGGCCAGAGGATTATATGGGCGAAGCCATAAAACCGAACACTTTTTGATATCATTTTGGAAAGCAAATCTTATGAATCTTATAGACTAATCTCATTGACTCAGTGAAGCATTGCAAATTCTCTAACGAGTAGCATTTCGAAAGCAAAATGGTCAGCAACAAAATAACTGAGCCAGGAATAAGCTCTATAGGCCTACATGTAACCTAGGTCAATTGCGTAGGCTACACAAAAGCTTAGGCTACGCTAGTACGCTTCATTTGGAAAAGATTAAACGACAGTTAGCCTACATGTATAGGCCTAATAGTTGTATGCGGTAATGTGGATAAACAACCACAGAATTTTGTCCCACCCAGAACTTTTGCCCTGTCAACGCTGCCATAACTTTTTCACGCCAAAATTTTTACCTGCAGAGATTTTGCTCTGCCAGAATTTATCCGTATTAGAGCTTTTGAAAAAATTTGCTTTAACACAATTTTTGCCCTGCCAAAACTTTTCCCTGCCAGAAGTTTTGCCCTGCCAGAATTTTGCCCTGCGAAAATGTTTCTCTCCCAGAATTTTTGCCCTGCCAGAATATTGCCCTGCCAGAACATTTGCACTGCCAGTATTTTTGCCATGCCAGAGAGCGGACGGACGTGAACAGTAAGAAACAATATGCCCGAACAAATTCTGGCAGGGCAACATTTCTGGCAGGGCAACGACCAGGATAACGACCAGGGCAAAGGCTTTTTTACCAGGGCATTTGCCCTGCCATGCCCTGGCGTAGCGCCGCCACTGTCTGCAGAACAAAAAGATCGTCATAACAGATACGCAATTAGCCATTGTCCTAGCAGCGTAGCCTAAAGGCATAGTCTAAGTCTACACGATATACACTGTGTCCGGAGAAATGGACCCATTTTGTAAATATGAAAATAAATAGTAAATATTCATCAATTTTTACAACTCAAACACCATTTTTATCCTGACATATTTGTCTAACACTGGTGAGAATAAAAAGTTCCTGTCGCAATAATGACGTCACAATGACGTCATTTGCATCAATATTCATTTAGCATGTCAATCATGCATGGTTTCGATTGGTATATTGGTTCTTGTTAAAAAACGGAAATCTATTTAATAGAACCAGGAGTGAAAAATAAATGCAGTTTATTGAAGGAATTGTCTGCTCTATAAAAAAAAGTGGTGCCTGATATCCGGGAATATTCGGAACAATAGCCTACACATTTCAACACAATGGCGCTTCAGCTCACTGAGTTCGTCAATCTGCTGAACTGTTGACTAAGGAGACTCGGGATTTCATTCCTCTTAATCTTTGGCCGCTAAACGGCCGCCCGCTTAAATAAATCCCGCTGATAATAAGATCTGGAGACTGATGCAGGAGAAGATGTACAAGACTAGGATAAGAGATATTGAAGAACTCCGTGAGCGAATTGTTAATGCCTGCATGTGATATTTTTATCAGCAGGTTATCATAGGCCTACTGGCTATTTGCGCGAGCGTTTTGAAGCTTGCGTTGAGGCCGAAGGTGGACACTTTGAGCACATATTGTAATATAACATAATTCAGATATAAAAGTTAAATTAAACTAACATTTATTATTGATAAATGACATCTTAAAATAATATTGAAATTTTAGAAAATTTTGTGTGTTGTCTCTTAAATTTTAATATTGATGCAAATGACGTCATTATGACGTCATTATTGCGACATGAACTTTTATATTCTCACAATAATTATTGTTAGACAGATACGTCAGGATGAAAATGGTGTTTGAATTGTAAAAATCGGTGAATATTTACTATTTTTTCATATTTACAAAATGGGTTTCTTTTTCCGAGCACAGTGTATATATGTATATATATATATATATATATATATATATATATATAACTAATGACGCAACTATATTGTTGTAGAACAAGAAGATGTCGTCATAATAATACGGACATTGTCCTAAATTCCTAGAAGCAACCATATGTGAAGTCAGGGACACTACAAAACTACATAATTATGCCTATAGACAAGAGTCACAATAAGAAGTGCATTAGATCTATATAGAGCAAATTGAGAGCCTATATTCGTCCAGTTTTGTCCATATAGAAAAGTTTGTGACGTAATGATAGTTGTTTTAGAAGAAAACGTCGTCACAATGTAGAGAATGTCCAATTGTCCACCGTACAATAGGGCCTTGAATAGGCTCATAATGTTTTATGCGTCTGTTTGCTGTGAATCTGTGAGACTTGGGCCCACCGTTTTGATCAACAGGGCCACCACATTGATTTGTTAATCCGGTACTGACTCCGTAGCATATAGAGCCATAGTAAGTCTACATCTATAGAATCTTCAATGGCGTAGCCAGGAATTTATTATGAGGGGTATGTTTTTTTTAACCCCATAGCCTAACCTCTTTGTCTACGCCACTGAGGGCCTAGCACACTAAATAAAACAAGAATATGACGAGAGGCGATGTGCGTCAAGATAAATTAAATTACTTTGTGTTCTTATAGACCTAGGCTACTGTCTTAGAAAACTGCCTTAATGTGCGAAGAATGGCTTCGACTAAATTAAATACACGAGTCACGACTTCCGTCTAGATTATAGAGTCCGTTCCGGATTCATGATGAAAGTTTAATAATTCTGTCTTTGTAGACAAAGCAGAGACGTCATCAGCGGTGTTGTCATGGTGATTATCAACATGGTCACCATGACAACGACACTGATACGGTAGCAATGACGACTTCGCATTGTCTACGAAGACAGTAGCGTTATAGACACGCCTGCACGATTCCTAGAATTCAAATGCACGTGAAAGTCATGCAGCAGCAATTAAGCACGTAGGACTACTGTAACAGTAGACCCAGGCCTACATTCCAAATAATACGGAGGATGAACATTTATAAATGCGCCACATAAAAGGAAGACTAAAATAGAAGTACAACGGAACTGGACAACGAAAAATCAAAATCAACCTATTTCGTAAACAATTAAAATAATGAACAATGGCCTACCAACCCAATTATCATAATTGAGAAATAATGAGAACTTTGAAATTTACGTCACCTACAATGCACGCCTATACATGTATAGGTCCCAAAAAAAGGCTCCGGAACTGATCAGTAGCCTACTATAGCTATGACCAGTGATTCCGTTAAGGTCTGAATTCTTGGAGTCATGGACGCATCACATCAAAAAAGTTGGAGTCCATACCAAATGGATGAGAGTCATGGACTCCACACCCATCCATTTTTGGAGTCCCATCGGACCAAAGTAGGACAAATGTAAAAAATTCAGAACTTCTTATATTAGGCCTACAGGTGAAGTTGTCGATATCAATACAGAAAATACCAACTCAAACTAATAAATTATAGCCAGCTTCTCCAGAGGTAGGCTAAATTGGAATGAAATATAGGCCCATATCGTGGAATCGTGAAAGGTCAAGTATAGGCCATGGCCCATAGGCCTATTTGGCCTAAGCCAACAATAAGTGGAAGTTTTTGGTTTTTAAATTTTGGGAACAATTTAAGAGCCATTAATTTTAGAAGCAAAAGCTGGTGTTAGAGCTCAATCAGATTGCATCATATTGCATTAATATTGACTGGAGAGCGCCTCTGAGAGGGCTTCTTGTAGAGGCGTTATGTGAGCTAACTTATTGAAATTAATGAATGAGTACAGAGCATGAGAGAGCTAAAATACGATTGTCGTTAGCAAGGACATCATTTAAAAAAATAAACAGGAAAATTTTAGGACACTATAGGCCTCACCTATAACTAGCCTATATAGTAGGCCTTCCAATTTTCCCGATGATAATAAATTTTATACTTTTCAAGAAAAATATTTTAGCATTGTTGTACTTCTTTTAGTTTTCTTGATTTTAGGATCTATCCGACGACGGTCATTACTTTTTAAGCCAGCTCATTTAAACGGTTGAGCGCTATAATATTGCTGACATGTCGATGGTTTAGACCTAGATCTGCATGTAGGCCATGATTCTATTTCTTACATCGTGATGTAGACTATGTACGTCACTCCCTTACAAAGAAATGAAATATTCATAATTAGGTCATTGAATAAATTATTCACCACTAACCAGTCAGTTAATACGCAATGCATAAACTGAGACAGTTAGGCTACACATAATTATTTGGACCCCACGGTATTTCTTATTGGTGTCCCATGGACGCATCATTAATTTATTTGTGCGTCCATCCACAAGCTCAGTGCGTCCGTGGACGCACCACCTTTATTTTTGTGCGTCCGGCGTCAAAATTTGTGCGTCCGGGACGCACGGACGCACGTTAACGGAATCACTGGCTATGACCTCTGCAACGTCTGTTCACTGCAACGAGATCCCTGGATTTTACAACTTTCGACAAAGGTTCACAATTACGTCATCAACCTTGACAAAGACTCGATGGACCTATAATTATCTCCAAGAATGATACAGAAAAAGAAGCACGTATGCCTGGGCTTATTAACAAACTTAACCAGCTCAGCAACTAAGTGTAGGCCTAAATATTAAAACATCCATAGTGTAGGCTATATACCCTCACTTCTGTTAATTTACACCTACAGCGTTTTTGGGGGGAAGTAAACAAATAAGGCCTATACAATACTACATCCACAGATGCATCCCTCGTGATGTCCATCCGTCTGTTTCCATCCATCCGCACATGGGCGGAGACCTAGTGGGGGGACAGTCCCCCCCAATGGAGGTGTTGGGGGGGACGGCCCATGCATTTGTCCCACCTCCAATCGTTGAGCGTCACGACTAAAAAAAAGGTCATCAACTTTTTTGGCGGCGAAAATAGAAAATTTCGTCGAAATTTCGCCGGATGACTAAAAAAAGAAAAAAATTTCGTCAGAAATTTTGGCCGGTAAAAGATGGAAATCTTAAGGCGACACTCAGAGCCGTTCGTCCGTCAAAAAATCTTGCGTCCTTCCGTTCCCCCCCAGTTTCCGCCCAAGTCTCAGCCCATGCATCCGCATGTCCATCCATCCGGTTGTAAGAGGGGCGGTGGGGCAAAGTAGGCTAGTTGCTAAGGCGAGTGTCATTTAGGATTGGAAGGTGGAAGATCCGATGATCAGATTGCGGTATGAATTCTTTTGAACATGCGAGACGTCAGTTTTAGGTGAAACCCAATGGTCATGGTTACAGTTTTTAGCAAAAGCTATTCTTTTGTCCGTCTATCTGTCTGTCCATCAATCTGCATGCCCATACATCCATTCATCCATCCATCCGTCTGTCCATCCAACCACATGTCCATCCATCCTTATGCCCATTCATTTGTCTGTCCATCCATCCGTATATCTATCCATCTGTCCGTCCATCCATCTATTCCCATGTCCGTCCATCCATCCGCATGTCCACCCATCCATCCATCTTTCCATCCGTCCTCTTATTCACTCATTGCTTCATTTGTGCCTCCTTTCGTTTAATCTTCCTGTGGTCTCTTAGGTCATCCGTCAATCCATAGCCCGTCCTTACATCACTCCGGTGTCTGTATTAGGCAGCGATCAGCTTCTTGGGGGACACCAAACAGCAGACCATAAAATCAATCGCAGAAAGGACCAAGAGGACACGCACCTTTTTGTCGTTTCAGTGAACAAAGTGTGAAGCCAAATTTCTCAATTTTATGGCAGAAAAGCAACGAAATAGTAATGCAAAAAATGTAGTTTAAAAATGTGTGTTAATAGTGGGTCAACCTATAAATGACACGTAAAGCATTAAATATTACACACCAATATGTTTCAAACGTAGTGTAGCTATAGTGAACGATCACTATCCCGGATTCTGCTAATATGGTAAGGGCCATATGCAGAACAGAGTCCTGGCTAGGATCAAACCTCTGACCTCTCAATCGGCAGCCAAGCATATTAACCTCTACATTATCAAGCATCCTCTATGTATATACGCAGTTTTCTTTCAATCGTCAATCATAGATATAGAAACGGTCCCTTAGCAGTTCCGTCTGTGATCTTTTCACTTTGTTAGTAGCCTACTTGCAAGTTGCAACCATGATTGGCGCATAAATATTAGAACATTAGGCCTTCATGCACGCACGCTCGCACGACAACACACACACAACCACACCACACACACACACACACACACACACAACCACACACACACACACACGCACACACACACACATTACAGCACTGCAGGCTGCAGCAATTCAAGAATGCACTCTGTCGATTTTCGTTTCCTTTGCAAAAACCACAGCAACGAGAAATCATTATTATCGTAGACAGTAGTAACGTCAGACTTTCAACTGTGTCAACTGTCCAGACTTTTCCCCTTGAGGACGTCCTCTCCTGATGAGCCAAAGTCGTTTAGCAGGTCTACACTCTACAGCCTACACTGCCTGCAATCATATCACAACAGGTCAACTGGTAGGGTCAGCTATACCACCAACAAGGGATTTCCATGCTCCAGGCCGAAAATTGATCCATGGAACTGATTTGATCCTCCTGGTCATTACCGTATAAGTTTTCCAATAGACTATCGAAATCCACGTCTTTTTCCTCCTCCGAGATTCCTGCGATCGGAGCCGACCGGATTTAGCTTAAAAAAATCTTCTTTTCAGTATCCATGATACGACGGAGAAAGCAACTCATACGGTTTCGATTTGGATTAAAAGAAACGTAAGAAGTAGAGAAAAACATGAGACGTGGATGGTACAGAAAGCTAAAGGAAATAATATTGCAGCAAAGTAATGGGAGGCACGTAAATTTTTCAGTACATATAGGTGCTGTTGTTGCGGTATAAATCCAATATTACTTGCATGTTACTTGCGCACAACTGTTGTTCATTGCATGACCATTTTCACTTAAAATTCTGCAAACACCTGAACATGCTGGTATTGTAGTACTATTAGGTATTTCTGCCTTCCATGCTGAACTCACAGTATGAACACAAACTTCAGAGGTATGCCATTATAGGTGGGTAAATGTATTGAATTTAATTAATCGAAAACATGCTTGACAATACAATCTAATAACTTTAGCACACGTCGCAATTATGCTATAATCACGAGTCGGATACATCATCCAGTTCAAATCTGTCACTGTGTTTAGGAGATTTTACAACAATGTTCCAGTTACTAGTCACCCTTAATATTTCATAATGCACGCTTCATAATCACAGACATCATTTAAATACACCAGAATTTACAACACGATTTCAGTAGATAGCTTGCAAAACAATATTCAGAAAATATGCAGTTGAAAAATCTGTCGTCCACAAAAGGTGTCTGCACAAATCGACCTACTTTGCAACCCTCCAATCCTTTGTCCACATCACCCTCCCACCCCATTGCGGCAAAAACAATTCAGCAACATACGAGCATCTCAATCATGTTACTCTGAGGAACGTGCATACTGACAGTACTATGGTGTGGGGTACTGATGTTGCCCTGAAAAATGAGGAGTATTTCAGAGGCTGTACTGAAATAACTGTATGTACCAAATTTAGACACAGGTGTTTGCAATGGACAAAACCTTTCCTCTAGGCTGACGAGAGAAATGTCGGGCCCCTAGGAAGAGCAGTTATGGGCCCCTAAACTATCTTGAGTACAAATGAGAAACAAATTTTCAGAAACAAAAATGTAAGTAGTAAAAGTGCAGGTACAACCTATTTTTTTAAATTCATATATAAAATGATTTTATGAAGTCGTTAACTTGAAGTTTAAACTGGCTTTAGTTAATTTTCTCTGCAATATTATATTTAAAAAGGCAAAAATCACAAACTTTTCTACTGGTGTTATATAACCACCTAGAGTCCTAGACCGACCGGGCCCCCTACAAGCCGCCAGGCCCTGGGCATTTACCCCGTCCCCCCTATCTCATTCCTTTCCTCATCTCAGCATAATATGTATGGCTACTTTCAACCCTCTGCAGACTTCCTTAATGAACAACCTCAAATGAAAAAAAATGCTTAAATACTGCAGAGAATTAAATGCTCAGTTACTCAATATTAGCACCATCTTGCTGCTATTGAAAAACAATCTCATGGCCAATGTGCAATGATGTTAGTTATCTCCTAGGCTACAGTAAAGTTCCAGATAAAATCAAACAATGTCTTGAGTAAAAGTTTGGCATATATATATATGTTCAGTTGTATAAACCAACAGTAAGGCAAAGAATTCATGCATAATATAATATATATATATACTGTATTTATATATAATTATATATATTATACACATAAATACAATTATACATATACAAAATAATATATATATATATATATACATACACACAGGTCATACATAATACATACACACAAAACGAATGCCTGTGTAAACAGACCTGGTAAGGCAACACACTAAAAACACTCCCTTCAAAACCATCACAAAAGTCTATGCAGCACCACAAAAGTTCCTGCTTGGCACGGTATAATATTCTATTTGATCACTGCCTTTTGTACCTGATAGCGTTGTGTCTATCAGCTTTCGATACCATTAAACGAAAATAATAAGACATCAGATGGGTAAGCTGTGACTGGAAGACCAAGGAAAGAAGATTGGAGCCAAGTTGCAGGCTCTCATCAAGTAATTGGTATTTGAAGCCGAGATGCAGCAGGAAATGATAATATTAACCTATAATCATACAATTAAGGAATAAACGTTCAATAGTTTGGCACATGCATGAGCCTTTGGGTGTCAATGCAAATGCAAAAATGCAAAATATACTGTTGCTATTGGCACTAAAAAGAAATTTCAAAATTCTCTTATGCATATCAATGAACATTTACATATTTACACATTTATACATATTACATATACACCTTTGTTTGTGGAACATATCTGGAAACAGTTTAGGTAATTTTTCTTAGTAAGGCATAAACATGCATTAAGATGGGGACACAAGTCTGTATATTTTTTTAGCGATGGCACATTTAGAAATTCAAAAACCAGGTTTCAATCAAACATACATAAGATCTCTAAATTTGGCACATTTTAGCAAAAGCCACACCTAAAAATGGACACTGGACAGCATATTTTTATATTAACTAAATAGTTTCTTAATCCTTTGCCCGTTTGCCCCGAGAATATCTGCTGAAAAAAGGGCTTAAAATTTAAAAATGAACCGGTAAAGGGTTAATCTCAAGTAGAGAAATCAAACAATAATTATCCCCAGAACAAATTTCTGTCTAAGAGTCTAACATATTTCATAGCTAACTGTCTAACCATCTATGTGATTTATATACCACTTCTTGAAGATATTCATGGCCAAAGTGGAAGTCCTGAATAGTACATTTCTTAATTCAGATAAATTTTTAATATAGCATTCCTTAAATCCGATGTAAATTCCTTAATCTTTTACGCATTTGCCCCGAGTATATTCGCTGAAAACGGGCTTAAAATTTAAAAATGAACCGGTAAAGGGTTAATAAAGAAGATTGAATTCAGAACAAGCAACCTGATTCTGCTCCACATAAGAAAAAGATAATGATGACAGTCAAGTAATAAAAAGGTGAACGCAAAAATTTCAGACAATGAGGTTCAACATTAAACAGGTTTTCTAACAATGCTAATGCTATCACTGTAACTAATCATTACACAAAAGTCATATTTAAAAACTGTAGCAACACATATGGCTGCAGAATTTTTCATAAGGCAAAGAATCAAACCATGTGACACATTCAGACTATCACAACAGGCCAAAAATAAAAAATATTACTAAAACGTTCTACTGACCACAGTTTAGTTAAAAGCTTCCAACAAAATTATGCAGCTGCTCCATACTGTGTACTAATCTTACAGAAGACATTGCATAGTTATTTAGTTAGATACATTATGTAACCATGCAAATTTAAGACCACAAATACACAGTCCACGAGTAGTATAAAAAAAAATATTATGTGACACAATGTCAAATGTGAAGAAAATTTTATCAAAAAAACAAATTGACAATGTGTTGTGCTTCTTTTTACTGAAGGTGCAATAGGTGTACACAAGCTTGATTTCGGCCGGGAGCGTCTCTGAGTAGGTACCTTGAAGGGCACTATACAAATTACAATTGATTGATTAGTTGAGTGCAAAGCTTCAGTACATAGTTCGAAATTCATAAAATTCCTTATAAGAACCTCTCCATTTTTAAAAGCATCAAATAAAAGTACATAGTTTGAAATTCATAAAGTTCCTTACAAGAACCTCTCCATTTTTAAAAGCATTCAATCAATCACATCAAGTTTGTTAATTATAAAAAAATAAGGGGCAGAGGCTTCATAAAAATGTACCTGGTAAACGCATCGAGAAAACAATGCATTTTTCAATACATTCATAAATCAAAAATTTTGCCAAAATTCATAATACATGACAATCAACGATGAACATCTTTGATTATAAAGGATGAGAATAGTTTCCAGTTCTCGAAAAAATCGATTAAAAACAGAATGTCCGCTAAAAAACGTCACAACTCCACGAGTACTCAACGCGTAAGAAAATATTCCAGCAATAACCACGCTAATAATACATTCACAGACACTTTACGCATAAATAAGATAAATTACTATATATACAAATATATTACACAACGCAATCTACACGTGTTTTACAGAAATTTGCAGGATGATATGTTGTTAATACTGGATGCGAACGGCATTAGCTCGGTGGATCCATCGTCGACGACTTGTTCAGTTTGGGTTTGCGTGCAAAGATGTTGAATTTTGCGTTTTCTTGCGACGCTTTTGGATTCGACTTGTCCTGAACACTGCTGGTGCTACCAGAATTCACTGATGGCTGGAAGAAAGGAAGAGAAACAGGAGACGAGATTAGAAATTCATTTAGTGATAAAATATAGGGAGGAAACATGTTGCCAAGTTCAGCAAAATAAATGATATTGCAAATGTAGCATTGCTGCACATGCAGGGTTATTTCATGCTGCATGTCGTGATATGCCAATGTATAATTACGCGGTACTGTTACATTATTGGTAATTAATGCTACGTCGCATATTATAGTTTCAAGGTGCATTCTATGTTACATATATAGGCCCACAGCACTCGTAGGCGAAATTCAACGAAATTCAATTCATTGATCTATGGTGCTAAATAACTGAATTTATATACTCGTGTGCCTCTCAAAAGACTATTCCACAAAGAAGAAACAGGTTTAGAAATTGGCAGTGATGATGTCTCGTGTAGCAACTAGAAACATATAGGTCAGACCAGAAGCATATAGGTCAGACCAGAAGCATATAGGTCAGACCAGAAACATATAGGTCAGACCAGAAACATATAGGTCAGACCAGAAACATATAGGTCAGACCAGAAGCATATAGGTCAGACCAGACACATATAGGTCAGACCAGACACATATAGGTCAGAACAGAAACATTGCCAAGTCCAGCAAAATAAATGATATTCGTCCAGACCAGAAACATATAGGTCAGACCAGAAGCATATAGGTCAGAACAGAAACATATAGGTCAGACCAGAAACATATAGGTCAGACCAGAAGCATATAGGTCAGACCAGACACATATAGGTCAGACCAGACACATATAGGACCTTATATGTCAGACACTAAACATATGGGTCACAGAAATCTTGTAAAGCAACTCGAAATCTGAAGTAATTCATATTCATCCAAAATTGAAGCACAGTTCACAGTATGCCAAATTATGGAACAACAAGCAAACTGCCTAAATTAACTTAAACTAAAAGATATCAAGTACTGTTAAGTATCATCAACATTTATATAAAGCAGAAACTTATACAGCTCAATTTAATTCTGCTTAATTTAGGATGTTTCAAATAATTACTCAAACACTTCAAATAAACTGACGCACACAATACAGGATGTATACACAAAATGATTTCTCATCTAATTCAGAAGGATTCTTGAATAAAAAAAGATTGAATGAGAATTTACATTTACCAATCCGCTGTCGAGAGATCCCGAACTGAGACGATGTCTACCTAGAAACAACAATCGTGAAAAGATTACTCTGCCACTCAAAACGAAACTCACAAACATTCATTATAAACAGACTAGGCAAAGATTGTGGGGCACAGTGGTGTATTGGGTATGTTCATTGCCTTGCAGCCGGAAGGTTACAGGTTCGAATCCACTTCAAGCAGTCACGCAGGGAAATTGGGCAAGCCCTTTACTCGTAATTGCTCAGCGCTTCGAAGTGAAACTCCGATGCAGTGTTCTTGCTGTAGTCGGGAGCACTTCCGAGTAGATATCTTGAAGATGCATTACGAAAATGGAAAAATAAAAAAATAGCATTTTCTGTCAAGTGAAATGTTACTCAGCTCTTAGACTGGTTTGCATCAGCACAAATCTGTATAGTGCCTCTTTGATAGAATAAAACCATGACAAGCACTTCATCGCATATCTATTGGGTCTTGCTCCAAAGAATGTTTATGATCTCATGCTTCGTCCCTCTCTCTCTCTGCCAGTTCGCTGCATCCTCGTAGATCCTCTGATCGGCTTGATCTCCTTGCTCCCCGCATCAGGACTGCCGTGGTTCAATCCAGATGCTTTGTCTGCATAGGTCCATAAAAAAGACTCGCTATAGATCTATGCAGTGTTTAAAGTGTGAAAATAAGTGCCTGGACGCCCCTTATCTTTCCAAAAGAAGTGCCTGGACGCCCCTTACCTTTCTAGTCATTGCTGGCCAATAAGTGACTGGACAGCGTTCAGAATTTAAAATATGTGCATGGACACCGTCCATGACCGTCCAGCCACACTTTAAGCCCTGGATCTATGGACTGGACTTCATCCATCTGTTCGCTGTGCTTTCTCTATGGTAGTCTTTCCACATTTCTCTGTTGCCCTTAATCCTGTCTTTCCTCTCTCGGGGTCGATCACACTGGGAGCATTTCTGAAAGGCTTTTGCTGAGAGAAGAACTTTATAAATGGTCGTATAAAATACAATATTGAAGAAGAACACATAAAAAAGCAAAGTAATGAAGGTTGACAGCCATAATTCACTCTATCAGCTGTTCAGCCAAAAACAAATCCTAGGAATATACAATACAGTGAATACCAACAAAATACATATCATCGTCAGCAGTCTAAATGCCCTCACATGGATGGATATTCATGGTCAACAAATTTCCTGCAAATTCAGCAACAGTGCTGTGGATTACAAGACCAAAGTGAAAATAGCAGTCATCACTTGAATTTCAAAGGGCTCGATATATTTCTTAAATTCCAACACATAAATCTGTTAACAACATCCTCCCGAGCCTTACAGTAAGATAGCCAAGTTTCAGATACCATACAAACCAACACGCGTAAATGTGCGTAGAAGCAAAATAACTTCCAGCATTCACAAGCAGTTTAGTCAATCAGAACTCTTCAATAAAACCCATTTCAAATAAGACATTTTAGTATATGTTAACAGAAAGCGGCCTAAGAAAATTTAAATTTAAGACTAAGAAGTGAATCTGGCTTTCAGCGTAGAAAAACTCATCAGAAGTTTATATATATCCATAAATTAACATATATATATCCATAAATTAACATATATATCCATAAATTAACATATATACATAAATTAACATATATATCCATAAATTAACATATATATCCATAAATTAACATATATATCCATAAATTAACATATGTATCCATAAATTAACATATGTATCCATAAATTCATATATCCATAAATTAACATATATATATATCCATAAATTACCATATTTTATAAAAAAAAATCTTCATTACACCTACCATCGATCATATCTCCCAGCGATGAACTAAGTGAACTCTTGTTCAGTGCGGCACAGTCTGGGGCAGACAACCGGTTCTCAACAATGCCGGCGGCAGTAAGACGACCTGGATCAAGGTCAACGATGCCGGAGTCCTTACTTCTGCGGTGAAAGTCCGGAGGACAGTTGCGATAGGCCTGGTTCTGACTGGCCAACTCTTCCTGGACTCGCATGGCCTCCATTTCGTTAACCTGGTAAACGTGCAAACGCAATTGTACTATGGATTAACCGTATATAGATTAACTGGAGCGCGCATGAGTGCATTCATATAAGCACTTGAAAACTGTTCTCTATGGCCGTGCTGGAGTCGGGAGCACCTACGAGTAGTTTCCTTGAATAGGTGCTATATAAATAGTTGAATGAATGAATGAATGAATGAATGAATGAATTATTGAAAGCACATATAAGCATACCTCATGCATGTACAATTCTGAGTATTTATATACTCATTGCTTTTGCCGATTCTCCGACACTGAACATATTGTGTTCCAAGTCAGATCAAGCATCGGAAGAAACCCTTTTCATTACTATCCATAAAAATCCTCGGCGTGTACTCCGTGATCTTCTCCAATCAGAAAGGGAAATTGAATACTCCCTCATGTCTCGCTCACATAATCGATAGACATCATGATGAATATTTGTGGTCATCGAAAGTTCATATTATTTCGTTTAATCCTAGAGTTACCACAGGTAATTAGTTTTCCAATTTGGAGGAAATTGTAATTCTGCTCTATGACCAGAAGAACAAAGCTTGCAACATTAAATGGATAACCTGACTAAGGTTTATGATAATTAAAATCTGAAAGCACTTAAGTTAAGTGCTACCAAATAATATATTTAAAAAATTATGAATAATCGAATGTCATACTTCCATTATGGCCTCATTCAGATCTTCGACAAATTTCATGCGATCTGCCTCGTTGCTAGCACAGAATGTTATGAGCACTCTGTTGTCTGAATTCGTTGTCAGCTGAACTCCATGCTTATAGTCTGGAACCCAAAGAAAACCACGAGAAGTATAAGCTCAAGTTGTGCAATCACAAGTAAAAGAGGCTACATTCGAGAAATCACTAGACACCAGGAAAGTTGAAACTTAGTGAGTGCTTAGTCTATAACTGGAACAATTTACCAACAATAAATGAATGGAGAAATAAACAAAGGTCGTAGATTTCAAGCACAATGCAATTTATATATATTTAGATATTCAAATAGCGTCTTTTTTTGGAGCCTCTCAGGAACAAGATGTTCTGGCGGCAAAAGTTGATTAAACATGTGAAGACCTCACAGGGTCACAATAATGCAGCGGTCTTTAGAATGCATGACTCACAAATTTATGCAGATCTTTCATGAGGGTCCAAAAATGTTGGGACAAGCTAAAAGAAATTGCATGCAAACGCAGAAGAAATCAGCTCCAAAATAAGACTAATGCAATGACATGCTTTAATCGAAAGACAGAGGTCATGTCCACTAATGTCCGTTGTCTCTAAGTTCAGCAGAAAGACAGAAGAAAAACAGTTTTTATTTACATGAAAACAAAGTCAAAAATAATACACAATTGAAAATGAATTTCAGCACGTACATGGCAGTTCAAAAACAATCATCTTCATTCCATACAATGGGAACGATTCTCGATAGTTGTATAGGAGCGTATCCTTCTTCTTATTATTCAGTTTTGTCACCTATGCAAACAAGCAAACAAACAGTAGAAGACAATCTGAACAATAAGAAGTTTAATTCAATTACTACAAATTTTTTAAAGTAACTGTTCAGATACTTGCCCACCAATGAAATAACCACTGGGAAGTTTAACCCTTAATTTTTATTGTATTACATACATTACATAGAATATTTATCAACTTTGTAAACTTTGGAATTTAAAAGTTTAGAAGTTGAGCCCATTGAAGAAATTCCGCAGCTGACTGTGTAATGGCTACAACCATTATTCATGACAACATGTACAGAAAGTGAGTAATAAATAATGGTTAATTGTACAACATTGTACTTATTGCAAAATCAGAAACCATAGGCTTGAGCAGAAGTAGTCTATAAATTGCTACAGCAAAAGCCTCTAATATTTGTACTATCACCAATTGTACTGTGATTTCACAAAGGCTATAAAATGAGTAAGCTCATATAATTGCATTGCTATTTCATAGATGCCATAAGTCCCAAAATAATCTCTTACAATAACTGCATTGTGATTTCACAAAGGCTATAAGTTGCCATAGTAACCTGTCATAATAATTGCATTGTGATTAAAATAGAAGCTATAATTTGTCATAGTACTGAGAGCCTCTAATAACAATAGCATTGTTCTTCCATAGTAATTATAAATTGCCATAGTAACCTCATATAATAATCCCATTGTGATTTCATCAAGGCCTTACAAGTTGCCATAGCAACCACTTAAGTATAATAAATTACTGCATTGTGATTTCATAGAGGTTATAAATTGTCATAGTAACCTCATGTAATAATTGCATTGTGATGTCATCAAAGCCTTAGGCCAAAAAAAAATAATGTTGTGTTTCCGGTAACCCGACCGACCCTCTTTTATTGCCGCGAGTCAAATAATTTTGTAAAAAATTTTTATTTTTAAAAAAAATTTATTAAAAAAAAATATTTTTGTAAAAAAAATTTTTTTTAAATTTGTATTGACATAATACGGTGACATTGCCTTCCGTATAGAGTTGGATCTTAGGCCAAAAAACTAATGTTGTGTTTCCAGTAACCCGACCGACTCACTTTTATTGCCGCAACTCGGAAAATTTTGTGGAAATTTTTTATTTACACTGACATTGCCTCCCGTATATGAGATGTACAATTGGAACATCATAATTATAGCCTTCACTAAGCCAGGCGACGATCGTAAGCAGTCGTCTTTCAAGGTATATAATGATCTGTTAATTAGAGCAATCAATAGTTTCCCACGGTCAGTTTGACAAAGCAGGCGGTTGTGGGGTGGATGGGGGGGAGAGTAATAGTCTGAAAGGAGGGTTTTCTCACGGTAGCTCTTTGCAGGCATTGAGTACAGGGCCATCTAGCCTGTAGCACATGATGGCTATACACAGCCTGCTGCAAGTTTATAGTTTAACTTGCTGTTTTTCCGTCCTAAGACAGTCCATTTTTGCTCACTTTATTCTAGCTGACCAGGCTCTCTTGTGATCACTATGCCCTCCTTTGCTCTCTGCCTCTTTCTGCTCTCTTTTGCTCACTGTGCTCTTGTGTTTACTGTGCCTTTTTGTGCTCAGGGTGCTCTGTTCTTCTAACTCTGCTCTCTTCCGCTCACTGAGCAGTTCCCTTTTATTTCGAGCACCCTTTGGTGAAGAATTTAACATTCATTCATTCAAGAATTTATATAGCACCTTTTCAAGTTAACTTCTCAGAGTGGCTCCCGACTCTAGCATGGCCAAAAAGAACATTTTTCAAATGAATAGAATGTTTCATTTTATTTTATTGATCTCTCGATTTCTGTAGCGCCTCTTCAAGCTATCTACTCAGAAGCGCTCCCGACTACAGCGTGGACACTGCATTAGAGTTTCACTCCTGACTAACTACTTCCTGGCTGCCAATCTTGAGAAACCTCTTGCCTTATCATTCTCACTTGAGCCACCTCTAACGGTGATTAGGGAAAATAAATCTAGCAACCTCTAGGTGTAACTATAGTCACTGGCTCGGCCAATCTGGAACGACCCCTAGCAGTGATGTTCTGTTTGCACTCATCTTCCCCTTCCCTTCCCACTTTATCTTACCAGGAAATATGTCAAAATAAAATTAATAGAATTGTTTTCTAGGGCAGTTTTAGGTGCAGACAGTCAGGAAATAGGCAGTTTATACTTGCTTAGAACACGTACTTTGTTGCAGCGTGTACCTTTATGCAAAAAAGAGTAGTGGGTATAATTTTTCGGACAGTCACTGTATAAAAATATTTTTCCAAAATAAAAATATTTTCCGACCTACCTACCCAATTTTTTTTAGCTCTGTTACCGGAAACACAGCATTATTTTTTTTTGGCCTTACAAGTTGCCATAGCACCCCTTTATAATAAATAACTGCTTTGTGATTTCATAGAGGCTATAAATTGTCATGGCAAATTCTTACAATACTAACTGCATTGTGATGTCAGAGCTATCGTTGCCCATCAGAAATTGCATTGTGATTACATGGAGGCTATGAGTTGCATAGCAACTTCAACAACTTCACTGGCTTCCACTCTCGGCCCGCATACAATTTATAATCCTGATTTTGGTCCTTAAGTCTCAAATGGGTCTTGCTCCGAAGTATCTGTGTGATCATATACATCGCCCCCTTTCTGCCACTTCACTGCGTCCTCTTAGGTCTTCTGATCGGCTTGACCTCTTTGTCCCCCGAGTCAGGACTGCCATGGCTCAATCCAGATCATTTGCCTGCATTGGTCCCTCCCTATGGAATGGGCTTCCCCCATCAGTTCGCTCTGCCATCCTCTCTGGTAGTGTATCCTCATCTTTCTCTTGTCTAAAAACTTGCCTTTTTTCTCGGAGTTAAACGCACTGGGAGCGCTTCTGAAAGGCTCTTGCTACGAGAAGCGCTTTATAAATGGTCAGATAAGATAAGATAAGCTACCTAATAATTATGGGAATTGCATTGTGATTTCCTGAAAGCTATTTGTGATGTGATTGGGTAAGACACTGCTAGAATGAACCTGGTGATGGTTGACAGGTTCAGTGAACAGAGTGGTACAGTTTTCAGTTTTAATAGTTGCTAGAACAAGAGCCATGTACATTGTACAAGTAGGCTAAGTTTTTTTACTTTGCTGATTTTTGGTAAGCATAATGTCATGATTATTATTTTTGTGTTGATGTCAATGCATGCACGCCAACTTCCGACTGGTAATCACTCCTCCTCATTTTCTTTTCTCAAGACCTATTTCTTCTCTCGTGGCCTTGCGCACTGGGAGCGCTTCTGAACGGTTCACCCTAGTAGAGGCACTTTATAAATGTTTTTATACAATACAATACAATAATGACATACGAGTGAGTATGTACAATCATGAAAAAAAACGTAAGTTCCACAATCCACATGTAGAGTCGACCTTGCGTGCAATGGCATATGAGACTAAAACCTGGAGCTTTACTGTAGTGATACTGCAGAAGCATTCTGACTATTAGAATTATGATTGTTGCCACACCTAAGGAATGGAAAGTATTATCAATGTTTGTCTAAAGTTTCAACTCCTTCTCTTCCTTTACGAAAAATATTAAAAACTCACTTTTTTTATTTCTCACTGGTTCTTAGTAACTCTTCACCTGGCAAAATTGTAGTTATAATAAATAATACTAAATAATAACAATAATAAATAATAATAATAATAATCATAATAATACATGAATTCAGACATGCACAGTTAAGTCATGGGCAAACATCTAAATTCCCAATATGGAAAGTCTTAAGAGATTTACTTATGGACTGCAGATTAATATGAGAAAAATCATCATGTGAAAGCAGAATATGTACACCAGTAGTTAGCAATTAAAGAACATCGAAAATATTTGTACCAACCAGCAACAGGTCATTAAAGAGGAAGACTTCCCGCTGGTGCATGTTGGACTTTTCCCGTTTGTTCGGGTCTTTGACTTCAAATAGTCGACAGTAGCAGATGAGACGACGATGGGGAACGGCCAATTGCTGCAACCAGTCACAGAAAGAAGAGCAGAAATAAACAGGATGAAAGAAACACTGGCATAATTTAACCATTTAATGACAAGCTGAGTTGGTTTTCAGAAATACACCCATTTTTAAAGGGTTAAGTTAAGTAGACTCATGAACCTTCATGTTGGATGCCAAATGTCATGGTGGTCAAATGAAACTATGATGATCCTTCGCTGCACCTGACCATGTGAGGTCCAGTGCATTGCCTAAATCGAACTCTCATGCTTGGCCTATTTAAATGCTAACGAAAAATACCGCTGGATTGTTTGCCATGCATCCTAATTGAAAAATTACTATTGTAACCTTATGCCCATGGCTCTGACCATGTATTAACTACATCCTCATTGATGACAACAAAAAAGGACATAAAAATGAAGCTGCACTTAAAAACCACACACGCTTGCTACAAACCAATTTTGTAAGTTGGGCACCATGCCATATCAAGAACACATTAAAACTGATGTCCTGCCACACACATTTCATCTTACATACATGCGACATAATAGACATATGTAATTTGCTGACCAAGTAACAACAGAATATGTTTCATAATGAAGTATGTTGCAAATGTCTAGTGCACACTGTGAGGCGCAGTAGTGTAGTGGTGGCGTCGTTGCCTTGAAGCCGGAAGGTTCGAGGTTCGAATCCACCTCAAGTCGCCGCATAGGGACCTTGGGCAAGTCCTTCACTCGCAATTGCTTGGGCGGTTCGGCGTGAAACTCCGATGCAGTGTCCGCTCTGTAGTCGGGAGCGCCTCTGAGAAGAGAGTTTGAAGAGGCGCTATAGAAATGGACAAATAAATAAAAATAAATAAAAGTCAGAGGACTGCAAAACATGAACTGTACCGGTTTCTTGCCAAGGATCATCTTCTCCACCTTCATGACTTGCATGACGTGATCGTTGGCCGGCTTCAGCGGATATGTCGCAATCCGATCGAAGATACCGGTCAGCATATCTGTATCGACATCCTCACCACCATCGATACCTAAGATACAACCAAAATATTACTAAACTGATTATTTTAGTGTGGATTGATTTCCGATCAATCCGCAGATCCACAAAAGCTTAAATGCAAACAGAGATCATTATATAAGCATATATGTGTATGTGCACTTGTTATAGCGCCCCTTCAAGATACCTGCTCAGAAGCACTCCGACTACAACAGGACACGGAATCGGAGTTTCACGCTGAAATGCTGAGCAATTGAGAGTGAAGGACTTGCTCAAGGTCCCTACAAGGTGGCTTGAGGTGGATTGGAACCTGTAACTCTTCGGCTGCAAGGTGATGAACATACCCACTACACCACAGTACCCCACTGTGTTGTTTGTCAATTGTGAAAACTTGACATACAAACGCCAACAAAGCCTAAAAAATCTATCCTGTGGTTATTAGGGTCTCGACTCAACGATTTACAAGAATTTAAGTACCACAAACTGCTGAAGAATGCCTTTATCACTTGATCTCAACTGGGAGCGCCTCTGAGCAGCTTTATTGAAGGTGCGTTATATAAATCCAATTGATTGATTATAATTACTTTACACCTGCAGCTTCTATCGTAAGTCAGTCAATCGAAATGTACCTTAAAATTCAATCACAGAGAATCAAACATTCAAACACAGGAGAAGATCAAAAAACACGTAGTTACAGTCTACCTCTGAGATTGCGAAGAAAATCTTGCAGCTTCATTTTCCTGTCTGGTTTAATGTTGTTGTTGTGCAGGTCGGTGTTAAGCATAACGATCGAATAAGCGATGAGGAAGACGGTGTCGGGATGGACAAACTTTCGACCAACATCTGGGTTACAACTAATGTAGCTGGAAGCGAACGCCTGAAAAGAAAAAGGTAAAAATGTGAGTTATATATAACAGGCTGCAAGATCATTGACCTTCGTTGCAGTTTCGAAGCTCATATAACTCACTTGGTAGCTAGAACTAGTTTGCTTTGGCTATTTCTGCATCTCCGCTCAAATATTTACAGGAATTTAAGCATTCAAACTATTATATATATATAACATATTATATTATATATTTGTCTTGTCGGCATTATATATATACCTTTACCCTTACATGTCTGGTTGCCAATATATATATACATATTCCATATAATTATATATATATAAAATGCATAATTTTATATAGATATAAAATGCATAATTATATAGAGTGAATATATATACATACTCCATATAATTTTATATATATATATATAATATATAATTATATAGAGTGCCTCCCTTTAAGACTATATTTTAATCATAAATGCATGCAACAAATGTCCATTTAATAATAAAAATTACAATAACAACAATGCCGCTGCTGCTACTACTACTACTATTGCTACTACTACTACTACTATTCCTACTACAGTAACAGCTACCACTACTAATAATAATACAGCAAGTATAAAAGCTCTGGTTCATCGTTCAGTCCTAGATAAATACTACAGGACTAAACTGAAAGCACTTCATCCACCAAACTTCAAAGGTGTCGTATATATGATTGGGAAAACTCGCACAAAATCTAAAGCTTGCAGCTGTTTTCGTATTCATGAGCATCACATGAAAATATCATAAAAGCAGGAAATCTAGACAAGAGGATGTCCCACCTAAATTTGGCCTGGCCCTCCACGATGCAAATGCTTTCAGCGAAAAGAGCCCATCAATCAATACTGGCAGATGAACTCTTATATAGCCGAGTAATAGCTCAGAGATGTAAAAAATCTATGGGTTATGGCAACTGGAAGTCATGTCTAGTGTTCTAGAGGCAAATCTTACAAGAGCCAGACAGTTCTGCATCTAACTAAGGCAATTGAGCCACACCCATCCATGTGTGTTTCCAGATATTTTCCAAGTCTAATATGAATCCAGATGATGTTGAAGGTATATTGGATGCATGCAAGTTGCTGAATGGGCGTATTTGCTGTCCACTGTGCATATATGAGAGGCTATCATAACATTCGGTACAAATGATTAAGATAATGTATGTCTTATAATTTCTCACTAACTTCAAGCTAAAGAATTTAACAACTGATATGAAGATTAAACACTGGTCAAATCACAACTCATAATGAACAGAAGAGATCATTTGTAAGACCATGCACTAATAAGGATTGAATCTCAGTTTTGGATGTGCAGCTAATGTTCCACTGCTATATATATCCATTCATGACTAGAACTTTCCATGTAGATTGTAAGTTTGTAACCTAAAATTACCATCATCACTACCCTCACCCTCACCCTCACCCCCACTACCACCACCACCACCACCAAGGGCGGATACAGGAATTTTCGAAGGGGGGCCAAAATTTTTGGTATTGTGAGACAATAGAAAAAATTTTTAGTCATCGACCAAATTTTCCGGGAAAAAGATACCAACTTATCCGCCAAAAAAGTTGATGACCTTTTTTTTTTTTTTTTTTTTTTTTTTTTTTTTTAGTCATCAACCAATTTTTCGGGAAAAGGAGATGCCATTTCCGAACGGGGGGGCCACGTCCCGTACGATTTTCTAATAGGGGGGCGGCCAGATGTCCTGTTTTTCTCTCCCACTACATGTTTTTGAAACCAAATGGGGGGGGCCACGTTCCATGCAATTTTTAAATGGGGGGGGCCATGGCCGGATTGGCCCCCCCCTGGATCCGCCCCTGACCACCACCAGAAAGAGCCGCTGAGCAGTCATGGGGGATGACTAATTTATCTTCATTGTCCTTGGCCGTAATTTGTCAAACCATTGCTCCCCTTAGCATAAGTCCAACTGATGTTATGTCCTCATTTATATATATAATCTATTGAAATTAAACAAGAAAATAAAGTGATAAATGATTAAAATTGGCTGAAGCCTTACCTCCATTAGCTTCTCTATTTTCTGTGCTTCTCCCTAAAAGAAAGACAATAATCCATCTATAAACAATGGGCATAAATATTTATAAACACCCGACGCATAGATCTTATGCGTCTTTATAACAAGGAAAACTCAATAAATTTATATTAAATTTAAAACACAGAGCTCCACTACTGCCATTTCTGGATGGTGCCAGTCTCAAGTTTGTTTGAAGGAGGAGGGTGATTGCTAATCACCCTCACTCTAACACAGTGCTATTAAGTAAACATCAAATACGCACACACAGGCAAGCATTCAAACACAGCAAAAATCTCAAGTCCACATAAATTTTATCTGATTTTCATCGTGCCAACAACTTGACTGTGAAATAAACAAAAATGCAATAAAATACAATAAATAAGGAATTTCATGTAACATGAATGATTAAATGCCATTAAGTATTTGCAATCAAAACAGGTTCAATCCCATCTTTACTACATACAGTCAGTCATGCCTTACTACATGCAGTTTTGAGTTTGAGAAATTCTTAAGATAATAAGACTAATTAATTTTTAAACGTAGCAAGTTAATTTAATAAAATTTTCAGCATGAAAAATGAATTACCATCTGGGATTTTCTGCCGACAAGAGATCTAACTGCCTCCATTGGACCAATGAATTGTAAAATGATAACACACAGCACAGAAACTTCTGATCTACTCCTAAGTCTCTGTCTCTCGTCAAAACCTATTTCCTCTCTCTCGAGGCAGACTCACACTGGAAACACTACCTAATGGTCACTGTTGTGAACAGCGTCATATATGACTCAGTCACGGTCAATTGGTCCTTCTCCTTGGAATACGATGTCCCTATCTACTTGATCTCAAATTCTAGCAGGTAATCTATTTCTTCTCTTGTGTGACTGCGCACAGGGAGCGCCTCTGAAAGGCTTGCCCCATTAGAGATGCTTCATAAATATTTGAATACAATACACAATTATAAGAGTTGAATTACATTACATAATTAAGAAACTTGCAACTTGCGAGCAGTAATGCAACAGTAGGAGACTAATAGAACCAACCGGCATTCGGAAGTGAGACTGGAATTTCCGAAGCGCTTTGTCGATTGAAAGACCCGTCAAATCCATTTCGCTGACAAAATGCCTACAAGATGAGACAGATCCTTCAAACAACTAGAGCACTGGAAAATAAATGTTAACTATATAATATTACAAAGCTTAACCTTTCGGAAAAAGCAGAGTGCTCAGTTGAACAGTAACAATATTTAAATATAATCATAAATTTTAAATAGCATCATTTCTACTGATATTAACTGTGATTTTACTAAATATCACAAAATAACTGAATAGCATTCAAGTGCGAACAGCAGAGACAAAGAAAGGCCATGCAAAAACGAAAGATAACTAGACAGAATAATTTTAGAGGTAAGTTAAATCAATAGCAGAGGTAACAGCAATGACCTACAGTTGCAGCCAAAACCGAAGCATCAAAGAAAACAGCGCAAGCTAAAAATAAGAACCGAGGCTAGTTGCAATCTCACACATCACATCTCAGTTTAATGAATTTAAAAATGGGCAGCTCAAATACTGCAGATCATATATAATGAAATACACCAAGCAAATTAGGTCACACAAAAATAAATTACTTAAGCACACAAAAATATAGGCATCATATTTAAACAGTAGTATCTGAACTATCTGACATGTATGTAAGCAAAAAAGGCTGTTTGAAAGAGATACACTTTATTATTTTATTATTACATAAATTTATTACGCGCGCAAGGTCACACCAAAGTGTGAATCTGAGGCGCGGGGTCACTTGCTGGGCAGACTGCTTTGCAAAGCCCTTCCGCATATGATGATAAGGTTCTCTTAACCAGAGTAGCAATTTTTACGTTCCTGAAGTTTTTACCTCTAGACGTTTTATGGCTTTAACGCAGCAACAAATCAACGATTGTAAATGTATGCAAGAGACAACGCAAAGGTTAATTTCGCTTGACCTTTCTGACGAAGTCACTAATCAACGAGAGCCATGAAATCAAACTTGACTCAAGTTTAACTGACGAAGTGGCATGGGTGCAAAGCACTTCAGAGCTTTATCGCATCTCAGCTTTTTTAAAGTGGATTACCAACTACAGATCATGTCTGCCTTACTTAGTTCAACTGACCCCAAATACCTGAAGCAGTCTGCAACCAGAGAAAAACTGACAGGCCTAAACATTCGCAGTTTTAAGTAAATGATGGTTTAACAGCTCTTCATGATATATTTCAAAATCTTCTGAACAGCTGATAACCACAAATGTCATGCAGGACTGCAGGTGATGGCTGAACTGCACCTTTAAGCATGTAACACTTGATTAAAAAACTCTTACTTTTGCCCAAAAAATATTAACAAAAAGCTTTAGGCATTCTTTTTTGGACCCACCCTGTATGTCAAAGGACTACAGTCTACTGAGCTGTGCTTTAGGCAACTGACAGCAGGGTGTTTCCTTTAAACAATAACTTTTCTCTAACAATACAGAATCAGTAAATCTGCTATCTCCGAGCCATGCTATCCCATCACGCAACATACACAAAGCTGTATACAGCCAAAACTTAAAAGAATTGATTCAACACCATGACTTTGATGCAACTGATTCTTAGCTGACTTTGTTCACCATTTCTTGTAACGCTCTCTGGTGGTAGTACCCATCTACGCATGAAACATGTGTACGACTAAAGAAGTACAGGCAAACTTTAGATGCACAAATGCATTTGTGCGTGTATGCATACGTATACAAAAAATACGTGCCTTTGCCATTGTAGGCCCTTCTATGTGGAATGACCTGGCTCCCACTATCCGTAGTAAGATCTTATTGGGGGTATCATCTTCAGCTCTTCGCTACTTGAAGTCTTTCTTATTTCCTCGGGGCTGTCACGCTGAGAGCGCCTCTGAATAGCTAGTCTGTAAGAGGTGCTTTATAAATGCTTATATACAATACAATACAATACAAGAAGGCACGTGCACACGACATGTATGATAATGAAACAGCGGCTTACTCGAGAACATCCATGTTGAACTGTCGGAGTAGGTTGCCCAGATATTCGCCGATCATTTGCTTGCTGAGGCCTTTACGTGTGAGCAGAAATCGAGCAACATCTCTCGGTTTGTTGTCGAGGAAGTGATTGTCCATGAGGAATTGAATTCCCTTCTCTGGTTTCCTACAACGCAAAACAAACACACATCGGATCCATCGCTGAAGTAATACTAACCAGCCAGTACGAACAACAGAGAACAGCCACGAGTAGGAAGGAAAATCTTATTCATTTATTTCACGCATTTGGCGTTTCACGAAGTGCACGAGCAATTGCGAGTGAAGGACTTGCTCAAGGTCCCTACGCGGAGGTTTGAGACGGATTCGAACTTGGAACCCTCTGGCAGTGGCTCCAAGGCACCGAACCAACCACTACACCACCCCGCTAAAGTATCACCAGTGGTTAAAGTGGTTCGAGTGAGCAGCGGGAACGCTAAATATGAGCAGTGGGAACGCTAAATATGAGCAGTGGGAACGCTGATGAAGAATTTTATTGAAATGCATGTGCTTCAAAGTTACTTCATGATGAGCAGTGGGAACGCAAGCCAAGAATTTCGAGACCAGTGGGAACGCCGTTCCCACCCACTTTAAACCCTGAGTATCACACAGCTATCATTAAAGTCCCCTATCAATAAGAGTCATTATAGGAGTGCTGTTTTCGTAGGTGAATCATTCAGTGGAAGCAGAGGAAAGATACCAGCAACTTAACAACTGGACATACTCTGTCTACTGGTAATAGATGCTACAATAAACGAATGCCAATAAGCCATCAATCAAGGAGGACATGGTCAAGGAGGAAACAACCCTCTAAGGAAGACCATACTTCATGCTAAACATCAAAACAAAGATATCTAGTTGCCTGTTATGAAGACCATGTGAAAATAAATCAGAAGCGATTGATTACGTACTGGAAGATATATTCCAGCGAAACCACATCTACCAACTGAGTCACGACATGCCTTCTCCTATCCATGTTCTTTCGTGATAATAATAATAATTTTCCTTTATTCAACAATCCGGTTGATAGACCGCAACCGGTTACATTGTACAATTATGCAGTTGAAACAATTTACAAGAACTCAGATCAAAGAATACATAAATCTTAACAAGGCCTACTGACATAACAGACAGCCTGTAATAATATAACAATACAGAAATAATTTAAAGCCTTCCCGTGTCATTCAGTTCTGACCTACAGAGGACTTGAAGTGGTTTTTATGCTGTTGATTTGCAGTGCAGTATATTACCGCACATGAATGTTTAAGACAAACTGCGAAATGAGTGTTCTTGAGTAAATAGCCAGCCCTGTGTTTTAGTTCTCATATAGGAGGAATGCGCTTGAATATAAGTGCATTTATGTCTGATATACATGTAGGAGCATAGCTGTATCTATAAGCAGTGCTTACTTCTGACCTAAGAGTGCAGAGGAATAGATACTTTTAGTTCTTATACAGGAATGAAGTAAAATAAGCAAACAATATATAAAATAGATATGGGAAGACCAGGTATTCCAATATTTTTATTGACTTATAGAAACCAAAAACATCTCAGCAATTCACTCCACAAATCTTGGATTCATAAGGGTAGATATGGATTAAAAATGGACGACAGGTCAATGGTGGATAATAACGTGCAAAAATATCTCAAGGTTTTCATACCCATATTTATCCATGGACAGACTGATGGACATTCGGGTATACGCAGGGCTCTGAGTGGACTTCCATATATTTGAGCTGATTTTAATTACTAAATTTCACTACCCAAAGATAAAGCAGGATTGATATTGAGTGAGGACATATTAATTCTACTATGCAAGTTCATTTGAATTCTTATTACTGTGCAAATATATATATGAAGACTGTCAAGCAACGCCCTTGGAATGTATCTTAAGACACTAACTGACGTTGCAGAATAAAACAACTTTAGCCTTTGTAGAAAGAGCATTATCGGATATCAGAATTTGTACGATCGAATCATATTATAAGCAACATGTTAGACAGGCTTCCATTGTAGTGTTCAGAGTTAGCCAATTTCTCTCTCTCTCTCTCACTGACCCTTTTGATTAGACTGCAAGATTTTAGCTCAATTAATTTGTTAAAACTGGTATTTAGTTTCAACTGAGTGAGCGCTCAAGGACTTGTTGCACGATTTTAGATGCATGTGTGAGATTCTTTGAAAGTAAAGACACTAGCTAACAGCACTTGCTTTGTTGAAGAGTACAAGTTTTCAATAGCTTCCTAATTATGCTACATTCGTTAATTCATTCTATGGATTTATACAGCACCCTTCAAGAAATCCACTCAAAGGCGCTCCCAACCCAGCCACGGCGAAAGAAAAAGACGAGAGGTTTATAAAACAAGGTTTGATTGGTCAGATGTAATAAAAGCAGCTTTGAAGGGAGGTCATTCCAGATGGACGGCCCTACAACCGGGAAAGCTTGGCGTTGTCTGGTAGCCAAGCGAACCCGTGGAACTAGGAGTTGTGTATGCCAAGCTCCATTACATAATTTTGGATAAAAAATCCAGTAAGCAAAGTCAAACAATGAAAACAAAACAGAAATGAAGGCTAAAAGACATGTTCAGGAATTATGAATCAGCATCGGCTGATCAGCAACAAAACGTACCTGTTAAAGAGATTGAGACCAATACGATACAATCGTTTCTTCTGCTTGTCGCTAAGGTGACTGCGGTTTCGCAGCACGTACATCTCGCAATCGCTCGACGAAACCTCAACGCTGCAATTCGTCGGCATCTTAATGTCGTTGTTGCTGCCTAGGCTCGCAACGTCCGAGCTCGAAGAACTATAAACGTGCTCACCACCAGACGTGTTGCACGCAATGTCCTGACGCTCCTCTTCGATTGGCTCCGATGACTGCCTCATGTGACCGCAAACCAAGGCAGAGTTCGACTCGTGTGAGCTCTTGCGCTTCCATACAGGCGACGGTTCGTTGGGATCGGAATCGAGATGAATTAGATAGGGACGAGCGTCTGAGAGTTGATTCGGGAGATGATGACGGCAGGTGTGCGAATGCTCCTTCGGACCTCGTCTCGTGTACATGTTACCCGTGTACGACGACTTACCCAGACTCTGCACGAAGGGGGGTCTAACGTACCTCTGCGCCGCACCCCTCGGACAGTTTCCGTCGATATCGGACGGAT
Organism: Lumbricus terrestris; assembly: GCA_949752735.1. NCBI lineage: Eukaryota > Metazoa > Annelida > Clitellata > Crassiclitellata > Lumbricidae > Lumbricus > Lumbricus terrestris. Next base: position 36,907,876 of record OX457037.1, on the reverse strand, counting down.
TCCCGGTAAGGTTCGGAGGGATGGACACAAAGACGTTATCGTAGTCACCACACGAAACGGCAGTCGTGATCGCGTTGCAGGGCGATTCCCGGGAAAAACCCGGATCGCAGTTGTTCGCGGTTTTGCCCTTGAAGATGAGCGTGCAGTCGCCGATTAAATCATCTGGGGTCTTGACGCAGTCTTCGTCGACGTACGTCAAGTGGGGCATCGGCTCGACGGGTGTCGAGACCTTCGACGATGATGAAGACGACGACCAGCCACGCTCCAGCATCACGTCGTCATGGAAACAGTCGCCGGCGGCAACGGCGGCAATCCTCTGCCGACTCTCGAGAAGACTTTCGAAGTTGAAACTCGGCAGATCGACGATCATCGGCGTCGGGCTGACCGACGGCGAATTACCCTCGCTTCCATCATGCAGACGCTGCTGCGGCTCCCGATCCTCCGAGTGCGTCTTAGCCGAACCGACTCGCCTCCGATCGATAAGCATCCGCGGCGGCGGTTTATCCAGGTGGAAGAGTCGGTTTTTCCGATCGTTCGGAAATGCATGATTTCCGTTTGCGTGGTCTTCCCTGTGAAACTGTTCCCTGCCGTCTTTGTTCGCCTGATGTGAAGAAGACCCGGGAGCACTGCTCACCTCGGTCTCCTGCACAGCCGCTAGGAAGTTGTCGGTGGTCGGTATTTTCTGACAACTCTCGGCGATGAGTCGGTTGAATCGGCGGGAACGGCGCGACGAGTCGCCGGCCTCCAGCCGCAGCTTCTCGAAGTTACGGTTGAGCGAGAACTGTCGGAACATGTGCTGGATCTTCAGCGCCGCACGATTCGCTCGAGCGTAGCCACCGTATTTCTCCTCGAGCAGTTGGAGTTGATCCTCTTCCGATAAGACGAAGAAGGAATTCAAGACTGGATCGATGGAAAGTGTATTGTCGTTGGAGGTCAACGTACGACCTTGCAGTTGATCCGCTGGACTTCTTCTTCCGGTCTCGTTGTTGTCGGTCTTGTTGTCCGAGATTTTCCTCTGGTTCACATCGTTCGCTGATGGCAGCAGGTTCTGAGTATGCTGTCCTTTGCTGCAAATACATATCACAAATAAAATATAAAATAAATTGTAACTGTATTTGAACACAATGGCAAAGCACCAAGAGAGAGTCTATTAGAGGCGCTGGACAGTGGACGCTGCACATCATGTTTGGCTGAGCAGCAAAAGAATAAGAATTTCGAATAAGAATTTCGAATAAGAATTCAGAATAAGAATTTCGAATAAGAATTTCGAATAAGAATTTCGAATAAGAATTTCGAATAAGAATTTAGAATACGAATTTAGAATAAGAATTTATAATACGAATTCAGAATAAGAATTTAGAATAAGAATTCAGAATAAGAATTTAGAATAAGAATTTAGAATCACCTTATTTAAATCACTTACTGTGCGTGCAAAGGAAACATGTCGTCGATATGCATACAAGATATCTATTTTGCAACTCTGAAAGAGTCAATGTTCATGACTTTGTTCCCTTGGCCTTGGCACATGAAGAAGTCAACCGTCATCTCCACTCGACCATAGAATTTAAGTCCAAAGAACTCATTTCAGGCTACTGCAGCACACCATAGATAAAACACCGGCAGACGATTTGTCAAAAGACAGCCGTGCTTTCGTCATCAATTGCTGCATGCAAAGAGATTTATTTATTGGTCCAGCATTCAATTGTCCATCGGAGCCACTAGCTACATCAATAGGAACAGAGCTACAGACAAGCTGTCATTTTTATCACAAAGTTCAGCGAGAAGAATAGAACAGTGAACCCTCTGTACTTCGCAGCATGAGTGCAAAAACAGTCCCTAACTCCAAACCTAGAGGCATAAACAACTATGCTTTTAACAGCCGATAACAAAAACGTATTGTAAGCGTAAAATAGGTGAAGAATAAATCGCAACACATCGTTTCTCTTTCTCGTGGTCTGAAGACTCCGACTTAACTTTCAAACAGCCATTTAACAATCCAACTGGAGACATCTTCTGGGTTGTCATGTTCTGCTGAAAACTTCAGCTGAAAGTTACTTAAACTCCATGACCTTTCAGCCTCTGAGGAGGACTAATATCCTCTAAGCTCAATCAGGATCGTCGCGAGCAAGGATACATCTTTCATCTTTCAATGCTCTCAGGTGGACCTGGCTAGCGGGACCTTCAGTGGCAGCGTCAGAGGGAGCTAGGGGGAAGCTAAGCCCCCACCCAAACGGTCATCAGATTTTTTAGACAGGGAAAATGAAAATATTTTCATGAGATTTTGACTCTAAGCCCCCTCCCTCCCTTAAAAAGGTCATCAGGTTTTTTGTGACAGGGAAAATGGAATATTTTCATGAAATTTTGACCAAATGACTAAAAAAATGGTTGTCAGAAATGTAGGCGAAAGAAAAAGAAAAATTTCCTCTGCGATTCGTCCCCCTCAACTTCTGGACCAAGTCTCTGCCCACGGGCTTCAGCCCTCCAAACTAAAATCCTGGCGCCGCCACTGGAGACCTTCGGCCTCTTTTGGGCCTCCTGTGTAAACCAACATATTCGACAACTATACATGATGAAATTACTGCCTGTAATGAATTTGCTGCCGAATAAAGTGCAACGCTGTGTTATGATTCCAGAGTAGAGGACTAATTAATATCTCCTGACCCCAACACCATCATGCCTCTAAATTACTAGTACCCTTGAAACCCTGGATCATCATGCCTCTGAGGACTAATATCCTCTAACCACAGGACCAACCATCGTGCACTAAAGACCAAAAAGGTCTCAAGTGGTTCATAAATGAGCATTTACACTTTACATAATTACCTTACACTAGTACAAACAGCTAACTTTCTGTTGGGATATTTTAAAGGGCATCGATTAGAGTCGCATCAATGTCCACCCATTAGTACCCATTCATTTCAGTCAACTCCAGGACAGCAGCTTGATACCAGAGACACAGCCTAAGCAAATTGCACATCATTCCACTACCATGAATGAACTGGACATACGCCTGGAATCTGACGTCATGCGACACATCAAGCAGCATTCTGCACAGCTTCCATAAAGGTTATGTGAGTAAGTTCACATTAAAAACAAGTCACATAGGTTACAGGACTAGATGTAATTCCAGTACAATCATGCAAGTGCCAATGGTGACCCACAATAAGCCCAATGTAGGCCAGTGAAAGCAGGCAATTGGCATGAAACAAATCCATTTGACACAAAAACTTGACAACAGCCAAGTCTATAATCGAATGACTTTCCATAACTGTGGCACAAATTCCGTCAAGCGGAACACGAAACATCTGAAGTGTGACGTCCGTCCAGCTGAATAAATTACAACTTTGGACATATTGTGACAGACGACTGTGACTGTGACGCACTCCACTCACTCAATCATGCCAGACTTAGACAGATTTTGTCACAAAGAACAATCGAAATCGGACAAAGGACAACAAGAAAAAACCGCCAGAGGCTGAATGGATGAATCACTCGTAAATTGCTAAAGAACAGCTCAACATTCAAAAGACTTACAACTCCGATACAGTCATTCAGCCTGGCACAAAATGTAGTCTTTTGGCAGATACTGCTTGTATGTGCACTTGTTATAGCGCCCCTTCAAGCTCTCTGCTCAGAGGCGCTCCCGACTGCAGAGCGGACACTGCATCGGAGTTTCACGCCGAATCGCTGAGCAATTGCGAGTGAAGGACTTGCCCAAGGTCCCTACGAGGCGGCTTGAGGTGGATTCGAACCTCGAACCTTCCGACTTCAAGGCAACGACGCCACCACTACACCACAGCGCCCCATTGGGTAATGTAACAACATAATGTAACAGGCAAGCTAAAGGCCTAATTGGTGCACCAGTAGGGTCACCTGATCAGCAATTTCTAGTGCACTCTTCTATTAATATCCCTCCTCTGGGGAGACGTCGTTGTTGTTGTTGGGCATTGGAATGTAAACATCACATCAAATACATGGGAAGAGAAGAGCTTTTAAGCTAAGTTAAGAAACAGGCATCCATGGGTATACGAAGTGTCAGCAACTACATTTTTCTCTGGCTAAGCACACAAAGATAGGCGAGTGTTAGTTCCATAATCTTCACACCAGTTGAATTAATTTGTAGAATTAGTGTACAGCTGGGCATTTTAACCCTTCACCAACTGATGGTATAAGAATTTTTCCCATACCATTTACTACACTCTGGTCGGTAAAGGGTTACCCGAATATGTCAGGGTGTGCCGATGAAGCAAATGCCAACATACCTTTCTGCACGGACAATAATTCCAACCACTTATCTTTTCCAAGCACACCAAACAATGAATTACTACGCAGTACGTATCTCAGCGAACCACAGAAAACAACCATAAATGGACTACAAAGATACAGAGTAAAGATCGCAGGGTAGAATTCATTACAAAACTACATATCATAGTCAAAGGCATGAAATTGAAAATACCAGCTGCTTACTAGGACCATTACAAATCATAATTATGTGCCAGCACTTCTACTTTCTCTTTGTTGGAAGCCATGTTCCTAAATTTATGCTTTAGAAGAAAGCCCAGATAGCAGCATTGCCCTGCAGACCCATACTAGGAAATAATTGAATTAGACATTCTCCACTGAGACTCAATTCCAGGATTGGACGCACGATTTCCCAAATATGGATACGAAACCAATACCAATCTTTTCCTATGCATTTCATATTTGTAATTTGAAGTCATTCTGTGTAATTGTCAAGTTCTCAAAAAAATTGCATTAAATTCGATAAAATCAATAAGAAAATGGAATGGAATTCAGTGGATGTTTATATTTTGAGGTGAACATTTACATATGCAAGTTAATTGAATAATTAAATTAATATATTTGCAACTAATATTATGCACAGTATCTAATAGTATGTAAAACAGTTGAATAGCGTTGAAAAACAGAATGTTCGACCGAGGTGAAAATCTTATCTGATTTCTGGGAATTTGCTAACACATGTACACCAACCACACACACTCACTGGGAGATTTGGACAGCAGGGGTGGGGAACTAGTCACTTCCTTTCATATGCCAAGGTTAAGAAAAGGAAGTCAAAACCACTTTCAAACCATTGTATGTATACCAAGGTCATGAAGATACATGTCAGCAAACAATGTGCCCAGGTTCTAACACTAACTCCAACCTGTAAACATACGATCTAATCGTTGATCAGATCATCGATCAAATCATTGATTAGATCATTGATCAGATCATCAACCACACACACCAACAACAGACCACACCCATAGTTCTGAGACAGAGAGCCAAAGCTTCTGCTTTCGCAACATAATCCGCCTGCTCTGTTACTTCAGCGTCTTAGGTGATCCGTTGAACCTGTTGTGACCTGACCTAAATAAATAACCAAGAACCGTTTCTCTCACTGATCACCTGCAGGCATCAACATAAAAACCTGCTGCCCTCTGGATACAAGATTACCTTTTAAAAAACCTATCAACTAACTATTTAGCCAAATGTTCAGCTCTATGTCAAAACTGGCCAACAAGTCCAATATGCTACACTGGCACACAACCAGCTACTCACATAAACATACACTATAGCATAAAAAGCACACACACGTCCATATATATATACACATATACACACACCTGAACCAATATATATATATATCATGTATACACCTGAACTAATATTTGTCTATGCATGAACAGGTACAGGTGTTTAACTGTTTATGTAATGTTGGCCCAATCTGCTTACCCTAAATCAACACGTCAGAAACACTGTTACCTAGCGATTTCGACATTGACACCACAGAAGTTATATTAGATATGCAGATATAGATAAAGTAAGATAGATAATCTTTCGGCAGTTACAGGCCTCACACAGGGTATATGCAATGCATATCTCGCCCAGGCGAGATACGGTCCGTAACCATAAAAAAATAAACGCATTCAAATCTAAATATTATATTTGGAGTCCAAATACTGGGCTGCGGTGTCCATTCGGGGGTTTGCTCAATGCTTATCATAACCGCAAGATGTCCTACCAAAATGTATAAAAATAAACATATAATTGTTTTGATCTGATTGCATTCATATTCTAGGTACCTGTATAACGTTGAGGGTTCTTCTTAGCTGGCACATAAACAACAACTTCTAACAGAGATAACATTTTGTTCTGTGTTCATAGTCAATTGCTATCATGACCTCAAAGACTGAAACTATGGCGGCAGAGCATAACAAAGTGCCACAGGCAGAAATTATACGTTTGGCCGCCTCGTTTAATAAATAAATATATGATCGTGGCAAAGAAAGGGAGCAAACTAGCAGCAGTAAACATTTTTCAATAGATAAGAAAAACAGGGTAAAAATGTTAGCACTTTTGGTCCAACATTTATGCGCTGCTTAAGAAAAATAAAAAATTACCATTTAGCAGGAAATCACATTAATACAGAACTTTGCTACATCTCTCTACTTGATGCCATAAATATTAAACATAAATTTGCTTTAATGAATCTCTCAGTGCATAGAGCTCCCCTATCAAACACAGCTGTGCAACGAGTACACTCACTGTACATTGTTGGTGGCAAGATCAGACAGCGAGGGAGAGGAATAACCAAATTTCTAGAGCGCCACTTGAAAGCCAAGCGCCGGGCACCAGCTTATTCACGAGCACTGTGTCAAGTCAAAAGGGTTGTCCATAAAGAGTAGTCCAAAGGTGGTCCATGTAGGATCAGAGGGGTGGGACGGCTACTAGGGCGGGTGTCGTTTGGGCCGGGAATTGGAAGGTGGTGGATACAAATGCCGAAGCTATGAAAATAGAGTCGCTTGCACTTCAAACCCATACATGCCTGTCAGGCAGCTCTTCATCTGATATAAGAGGTTGTGAATAGATGCATCAATCAGACACAAGAAGAGTCAACATTCCTAGTCTTATGGAAAAGGTCACAGCTCTCTCAGTTGATCTATTAAGTAACAGTTGATCCCTCTGTTCGTGGCTGAGACATGTATGGGTTCCTATAATTATAACAATCATAATAATGACTTAATTAATTATCATGCACAGGTCCTTGGCTGCAGACATATAATTATATAATTAATACAGTACACTGCGTATATACATACATTGCATGCAAGAAGGACAACCAAAGAGGAGGTATCCGTTCTCACAGTCACGACCAAGTTTGCACCGAGTACTCCAACCCAGGATTCCAGTAATTTGGTTAACAGACACACACATGAACTGGACCCAGTCAGACAGACAGACAGACAGACAGACAGACATACAGACAAACAGACAGACACCAGTGTACTTGCATGACCTTCTACCAGGTATGCATGCATCATCTGGGATAATCAAACAAAATTTCCCCAATGGCTATTAATGGGTTTCACTGCACCATGATTGTCCTACTCCATCCTCCTTTGGTCAGTAGGCCATTAGGGTATATTGGGACCCACAGAACCCCAATAGACCTGGCTGATAAAAATACCCAGTTTTCCTCTGTTTCACATGAGTAGACTATAGGCGTATGTGGTTCCCACAGCAATTGGAGTGTGAAAACTTTTTGCTTGAGAGCAACTACTATAAATAATAGTAAGCTAGGGTCATTCATCTGAAGACTGTCAGAGCTGATGCCAGATCCACACTAAGGAAGCCATTGAAATAGATTAGATTACGAGAATAATGACCAACTGCCAGTGCCACTGGTTAAGACAAAGTAACAATTATTGTGTAAACTTAACAAAGGGTTTGCAGCTGATCTGAGTTTAAAATTTGTCACAGGGTGTTCGTCGGCAGATTTGTCACATGTGTGGTGTGTTCTACAGTTTTAATTAAACCTGAAGACTAATATCATCATCGTCATCGTCACCATCACCATCACCACCACCACCACCACCACCACCACCACCACCACCACCACCACCACCACCATCATCATCATCATCATCATCATTATCATTACTACCACAGCAGTCTCTGTTGTAAAGCAAAAGGTTGTTTCCATTCAAGCAGGCGGTGGAAATCCAGATGGAAAATTCATCGGAATAATTCTCAGTTATAGTGCAGACACAACAATGGATACAAATGAGAGAAGACCTGGTATAGGACCTGGATATGCTCCATGTGCACTGGACTAGATGGTGGACTGGAGTCCAGAGGCCATTCAACTTTGTTTTCATTATTAACTGGAATACAGATTCTTCCTCTCATTAATTAAGTCTTGGTACAACAGACACCAACCAAAGCAATAAAACAAACCAGTGTGCAACATCAAGGTCAATAGGATGAGTGCTCATCTTGGAAATTTCCTGACTCCAGGCATGAGCCTTCCATAAGACAACTGAAGCATTATAATGTAGTGGTCCCCCCAACACATTCACTTAGTGGCCTGGAACTACATATTTACTTTTCGATTGTGACAGCCCACACCCTGCTTGTTCACAGCACACCGCTCGCTCACTGTGGAAATTTCTGCTTTCACGACATTTAGCGTCGTATCGGTTACCACGAAGAGTGCTTCTGACTAGTTTTTACGGATAGGTGCTACATAAATTTCTAATTACAAGTACAGCAAATACAGTAATAATATCCCAGGTGTGAAACCCGATATGCAGAGCAATTGTTGTTCGGCCGCAGGCTATGAAGGCCCTTCTGCATCGAGACGGCCGCGCTTCGGTTGTTCGACCAGCAACGCACTACTGCATGAAATGATGTTTTCGAGCAAAAATAAACCGACCTCCCGTGAGCAGCAAAAACGCACTCAAGTGCACACGGTTATCGGTATTTTCTAATCCAACAAACATAACCCACTTTGCCAGCGAGCCTTTGTCCTTTTACTCTTCCTGGAAAACCATCCCCCCATTCCCAGCAAAGGAATGGCGTAAACTGTTGGAAAAATATGCACCTCATTTCAGAGACGTGTGTGTGCAGGATGTTGGGAGAACCTGAATCTGAATGAACAGATGGCCTTTGCTGATGGGCAGTTGACCTCTGGTAGTTTGACCTCCCTCCCTCCCTCCTTCCCTCATCAACTGAACCACCCACTGCTTGGTCTTTTATCTTCATAGCTACCACCACCGGCGGCACTCTGTAAAAGCTGCAAAACTGCCAATCATCTGACAACGATACAAAAGCTGGGCTTTGATTGATTGCTAGAATCCCACTATTAACTGGGAATTAATTCAATAGCAGTCAACACCCAATGTGCAATGTGTGTGCCTAGATGCACTTTTCAACCAATCCAAGTCAAGTAATCTATGCTCCTTTAATGCACAAGTGAATTATTCTATTTGTAATTAATATAACCTATAAGAAATTCAAATAGCACCATTTTCCTGACTAAACAGTGCAAATTTGTGATCATAGAGTGTAATGGCTTTCAAGTGCTCGTGAAAAACTGTAAGGTGCAAACAAACTATAAATACGTCTACATTTTTCGCACAGGCTTTCCAAAAATAAATACCTATCCTTTTGCACTAGTTTGATCAATTTTCATTTCCAGTTTAATACCGTAGTCACTTATTGACCAGCAAAATTAAGGTACTGTTCCGTATGCCAGCGACGTAGGCCAGCAGAATAGAAATTCTAAACATCACACCAGATATTGCCTGAAGCTATGGCTTTATGTTCTATCCTTCCGGAACGGCTCCCACCGTATTTGCATATATTGTTGTCTGTGATTCTGTGCATCGCATACATATGCAACCTGTTTTAAAAATTCACCATTGTTACTCTTCAGTATCACGCTAGTACTTTCAGGTGCACAATGCACATTACTTCAACTAAATTAGTTGTTCTCTTTTCTTGCTAAATTGCATACGTAGCCAATCTGTGAAATTGTAAGTCTAAACTAATAATTGGTTGTGTACTTAATTCCAGGGCTTTTTAAACGTGCAGTTGTACACAAAATGTGCAGAACTTCTAAATGGATTTGTGCAGAACTTTGTAGAAGCACTTATGTACAGCTAAAACTTGCAAAAAGGTCATTGTCGTCCGATTGGAAGTAATTTTACCACGGAGAATGGGAAAGGAAAGAAAGGATTACAAGTGAAGTTCTAAAAATTCCTTAAAACAGCCCTGCTTAATTCAAACTCAATAAACTCAAACTCACTCGCCACCACCGCCGCTACCATTCTACATGGAGGCATATCAGCGACAATGGTGGCTATAGGGGCTGAATTAATCTGACAACAGACAAAGAATCAGTGCATAGAGAACAGCAACAGACAAACCAGGAAACCAAACTGAAACTGGGTATTAAACAGGAAGGGCATCATTGGCTGTTATTTTTGTAAAGCTAACAGTTTCTAGGCAGGCAGGCTGCACCTACCCAAATAATTCAAATGAAACTTTGGCCAGAATTTTTAACCATGATTTCAGATGCACTGCTGGATTTGGCCACCATAATTTTATCTAGACGACCCTCACCCCCGAGTAATTGTTATCAGCTCTGCCATGTCGTGTGGCCCACCAGAGTCCCATCTACGCTCAAGGCCCACTGCAACCAGACTGGATTTATGCCTGCACATGCTTCCACTTGGCCACATATATTCTCTTCAGATATACACCAGGTCTCTCCAACAACTAGATCTGGATAACAGCCTGTGCTCAATTCACTGACAGACAGGCTCCGCTAAAATAGCATCACAGCAAGAAAGAGAAACACACATCTGAAGGACAATGTGAGCCATATAGGAAGCAGCCTATATTTCCCACAACTTAGTAAGTGCTCTAGATTCTCTGTCTTGCTGTCGGGCACTGAATTTTGGCAAAAAGATTATTTTACCTTTGGGTCTCATACCCCGTATTGACACATTTCTTACGTTCAAGCACATACGATCGTATACATACAGTAGGTATGCACCCGATTATATATGCAACTGGAACGTCCACAGAATCTTCAAACAACTTCTCAATGTCAACTCTTGGTAATTAGCAAACTTTTTTAAAATATTAGCTTTAAAGTGAAACACAGAAAAGTCAAACACAAATGGATTACGGACGCAGTGGTGTAGCAGTAAGTACATCACCTTGTGACCGAAGGTCGTAGGTTCGAATCTACCTCAAGCCTCTGTGTAGCGACCTTGGACAAGTTGCTCACCCACAATTGTCTGTGAGGAAGGCAACGGGAAACCACCTCACTTCTCATCCACAGGGGGTGTAAAGTCCATGAACCTGCCTTCGGGCAGAGAACTCATCATCATCAGCTTTAAAGTGAACCACAGAAAAGTCAAAAACAAACGGATTACAATTCTGCAGGAAAAATATTTTAGCAGAGCAATTTGAGTTGATAATTACTTGGTCATGAAGACATTGAAGGCTTCAGAGTTCGACATCTACTAAAGTCAACAATTCCACAGGTTCAAAACGACAGAGAAAATATTTTCTGTTTAAATGATAAAATTAAATCCTCCATATCAAACGACACAAACACTTCTGCTAAATCATTAAATATGTCTGAGTTCAGTTTCTTGTCTGCTCAGTTTCTTCATGAGCATCTAAAAGCACAAACACCTGATAATCAGTTGCATCATGAAAACCTTGATCCACAAACTCAAAAAATCATTTGCATTGTACTGTATTTAAACATTTATAAAGTGCCTCCAGTAGAGTGAACCATTCAGAGGTGCTCCCAATGCACAGGCATAATTTCCTTCACAATAGCTGAATTCTTCGCACCCTCCACACTCCCTCCATCCCCTTGACTGAGTAATCGTCCTGGAAATTCCTACAGGTATCTCAGTTGTATTAGCATGCACTGCAGACACATGCACTCTTACCTCTGAACACTTGATAGCACTAAAAAATATCATTTAACTGGAGCTATAGAATTTCCATTCAATGAAACTGCTTACCCATCACAATTCATCATCAAGCTCTGCAGTCCTCACAGCTGACACCATGGTACTCACCATCACAAACTGCATCAGGATTCAAACCGCGAACACCGTGAACATTGGCAGAAAACCAACTCCGCATATAAAATCCCATTCAATGTTAACTTTACCTCCTTAAAGACCACTCGCCCAACTGCAAAATCCGTTCTCAGTCCAGCCATGACTCAAGCGCATCTGGGGCCACACAGAAGCAGGCAGAACCTCAGGGCCACGCGCAAAAGACCCAAACAAGGCTGAATGCAAACAGACCAGTCTCTCAACATCAATGTCCAAGATCCTAATATCACAACAAACATCGCCAGATCCGAAAGATGTACAGAACCTGCTCACCAGTCTGTCGGTCAGCCAGTCAGTCTGATTTAAAACATCCAAACCAAACAGAGTCTGCAGCGTCCATTTTCCACTTCTCCTGTTACGAACCAGGCAGCGACTGTGGATGGCATCAGGAATTCAACAGGAAGTCTCCACTTCTCGTTGCTAGTAACATGAAGCAGCATGGGATTTTTTCCCATCAGGATCAACGGAAAAAGGAAAGGAGACGTGGAGCCATAAAGTTACCGGGCCCGATAACTCTGTATCTACCATCACCGCCAAGTGGTGGTGTCAGCATTTGACTAATCTCCAGTGAAACTCCATAGTCAGCGCCGCAAAGTCGCAAGCGCTGCCTGTTCGAGCCGTGTAAAATTATCTTAGAAGTCGACTGGCGCTACTTATAATATATGCCAACGTCTGCAAGCACAGAGGACAAGGCGATAAAAGAAAAAATGCTCCACCATGAAAGCAATCAAGTAAAAACGTTTAAGTGTAGTGGCGATCCAAAGCATCTTGAACTGGGTAGCACCAGAAACGGGTCAACAAATAAAAACAATAACTCCTTTTCTTCTCTGTCTCTCCCTGTCTGTCTGTCTCTCCCTGTCTGTCTGTCTGTCTCTCTCCAATTCACTCCTTGTGCAGTCCAATGATCAGCATTCTGCACTACCATTGCACAAGTCAAGGGTTCAACTACTCACTAGCATTCGATGTGTCTTGGCTCAGAGTCCGGCATTAGATATGATAGTTCCCTCTCCATGGAATGGCATTCCCCCTCTTCTACAGGTTAAGGTCATGCCTGGGCTCTTAGCCAATCGTCTCGATCTCTCAAGATGTCCCTTACCCCGGGATTCTGTGCCGAAAGCGCCTCCGAATATTCAGTCTAAATATTCTGTGAGAAGTGAACTAACAATTATTTTTAGATATGATACCAAGACAGACGATGTCTGCTTCATCAAGGGCTGCTAAAACATGCTTAACTCAGCTACAAAATAAACACACCGAATCAAATCTGTGGCTATATATATATATATATAACTTTCAGAGTTTTTCTTTGTGTCAAATTGAAGAACAGCATTCCATATTTATGCCAAGAGGAGTTAGCACCAGGAAAGGAAGTCCTGGGGAAAACAATCCAACTGCCCTCACATGCAGAGGAGTGCCTAAATATTGCACTCCAAACTGTACCCCACTCAACGTCAACTTTTACCTTACGAGGTAACGCCATATACTCAAAACTTATGTAACATTATTATGCGTGCATACTTACTTTCAGAACAATAAATACTTTTTGAATTTCGAGTTGGAAACGGGGACAGGATGGAGCAGAAATCTCAAAATAGATATCTGCCTTGGCGGGATTTGAACCTCAAACCTTTCGTTTGACAGTTTGGCACGCTAACCACTAGAGACTACCAAGCATATTCTTTGTAAGCCACATCAACCACAGCCATCATAGCCACAAAAGAATGACTGGGAAAAAAGTTCTAAACACCTGCTCAAGTCATTTATCTTAAGCTAGTGTGTGTCCTAAATATACCTTCCCACAAAAGCTGACATGTAACAATATTAACAGCCGCATGCATATGAGGGAACATTGTTCGAAAACAATTTGCTAAAGTCTGTTATCATTCAACCACGCTGGACCCAATGTTCTAATCGACAAACCTAATAGAACTCATGGCCTCATCTTAACACATATTCACCCTTTGTTCATCTGTTCGGTATGAGCTTCTTATCCCTCTATACCCCTTGTTCACGAACTTCCACAAGGACATGCCGTGCTTTCTCGATCGCAGGCCCTGCCACCTGAAATGGACTTCCTATTGTACGTACCCAGGGATCACTCCACTATGCTATTCTCTAGCTTGAAGACTATCCTATGGTATATAGCCAAGGTTTGGTCAGGAGCACTTCTGAGTAGATAGTCTTAAAAGGGTGTAATATAAGTGCTCTTAATAAAAAAATAAAGCAAATAAACACTACACACCAAATCACAAGCTCTCCATCTATAATAATAATAATAATAATGACAATTTATATGGCGCTGTAACGCGGCCATACCGCTACAAGGGCGACCTTAGTCCCTGCTGCATGAATCATAGCACAAGTTACAAGTTAGGATATAGAAGTAAAGAAACCATCTTTCAAATTCTGTTTTATTAATCTCATAAACTGGCGATTTTTAAAGCTTGTTTAGAACTGTGTTAGGAACAGTCACATCTCAAGCAAAACACTAAACACCAGAATTTCGTTACAACACAAATCATTTCAATGTGACTTCTGCTGTAATTGTGTGGTCTGCAGTTTGAAAAATACCAAAATATTAGGAACCATAACACATAATAATACAGATCTTAAACCAGCATTATACATGAGCATTATTACCATCACTGCTTGAAGCTCCAGTGAGAGACTTCAGTTTCTACGAGTGTCATTATGCCCTAGTTGAAATGTCCTAATTTATTCAATATTAAGTACTGAAAAACAAAGCAGTCAGTTTGTATGTACAGCCAATATCTTACATAATTTGCATAAAACCCTACATTCATTTTGAATGGTATGAATTTTACTTGTAAATAACTACCCCCACCACCCCTTTGCCACCACCACCCCCCCCCCCAATCCCCCAGTGTCTACCTGACCAAAGCTGCACATTTTTTTATCTTCTGAGACTGCCAACATGCAGCAGCTCTGCAGTTTTGAGACCTCACCAACAGATTCTGTCGACCTGCCTACCTCTCTGCCTCTAATTAATACCTGTCTCTTTTGCTCTACAGTGCAAGCAACTGTGAACATTCATCAGTGCAGGCAGTAGTCAGCCAGTTAATCAGTCAGTCAGTCAGTTAGCCAGTCATATAGGTCTGCTTATCTGTCAGTCTGTCTAATGTCTAGCCATAATTTCCATTTCATGTTGCTCTCCAATGTACACAACACACACCTACCATTTTATAGGGGACAACCAGGACATCTCAAATTCTGGGTACCAGTCAGCCAGCCTCCTTTTGTTTCTCTGCCTACTCAAACCTTTGTCTATCAGTCTGTCTGCATGCGGCTACAGGGAGATGACTTGACTTCTCCCCATCTCCCTCCCTCCCTCCCTCCCTCCTGCACCATCTCCCTCATCGGGGAATCATTAAGACTGACCACAAACCCAAGGGGAACATCTCCAACTCTTCACCTCAAGTGGACTGGCCAAGGCAGCAAGCAAACACACAGCTTGAATCTGACACACTGCTCCTTAGAGCCTAAACAATTGCCTTCCCTGACTGGACAGTCCACATAAATGTAACCTGGCACCCCAGACACCATCAAACCAGGACTGATAGTTTTACAGGCTACCATGGTTTCCCATACTCCAGATCCCAGGATACGCTACAGATACAAGGAAAGAACTTATGAATGTTTTATAGCTCCCAGACATTTTCAAATTATCGTTGCATGCACAAAGTTCGTTCAGCATATGTGGCCTTAGTCAGAGTCAGTGATAAGAACTAAACAGATAAGAGGTCAAGGGTCACGGCTCAGTAACTAGGTTACCAGTCACTACATACATACGAAGAAAGAGCAGACATGCAATATGGGCAAAGACATGGTCTCCCTGCAAACACTGCAAACAAACACCAGTAGAAAACAAGCAGCATGACAACAGCACACTGTGGCAACTAAATGCAATAAAATACAATTGCATTGGATACAATACAATTGCATTTTATGCAATACAGTACAACTGCATTTTATGCAATACAATACAACTGCATTTTATACAATACAATACAACTGCATTTTATGCAATACAATACAACTGCATTTTATACAATACAATACAACTGTATTTGACACAATACAATACAACCGCATTTTATGCAATACAATACAACTGTATTTGACACAATACAATACGGCTGCATTTGATGCAATATAACTGCATTTGATACAATGCAATACAATTGTATTTGATACAATACAATACAATTGCAATTGATGCAATATAATACAACTCCAATTGATACAATACAATACAATTGCAATTGATATTGATCTCCTTCCAAGGATCAAAAATGCACAATACCATACAACAGAGAACCAATGATGCATAGAGCAACTGTGAGTGAAAAACCGCTCAAGGTCGCTACCCAGTAATCCCTCAGGCAAGGCTCAAACCTGTGCCCTTAGAGTTACAGACTGATCAATCACTCTATCTAATCAGCCACCAAACCACTTAACTAAGGCACAGTCAGTTTCATTGATTCAGATATTCTAGAATCAAAACTCTACCCATGAAAAAGTCTTGAAGAAAATAATTAACCTTCAAACTAAATGAATAGGTCGCCCAACCTTATTCACATAAACCCCAAAACTGTAATAAGAATCACCTCAATTTATTCGCAAAAGTATATAAACTACTGAAATCCATGTCTAGAAATAGCAACATCCTTTAAGTAAAGATCTCATTGAAAGAAACAATGTATAGTCAACCACCACCAGTGCATGAAAGCAAAGACAGTTGATACAATCAGTTTAATAGATCTATCTGTTTTCTTAAGTCACGAACGCGATCAGATATCTCTTCTAACTAACACAGAGGAATTGCACACAAAATGGCATCTGAAACTACACTGTTATATGAGGCTCAGACTGCTAAACAACGCACTGACTGTTAGGCCAATAGTCTTTAAAGGAACGGGTCTTATCTGTTCGTTGCAGAAACTAGTGTGAGCCAAACATTCAGACCAAACGCAACTGAAAAAGCCTGAGATAAAACCATGTGCAGCATTGTCTACTGTCGGCAAGTTTAACTAGGGAAACAGGCCACACTAATCTCTGACTTAGCACCAAAATCGCTGTGCCCTACAACCAGATAAAGATGTCTGCAAGCTTTGTTACTACTTTTGTGCATGGTGTTCGCAAAAGCTACCATTAAGAGTGAGAAGGGTCAGTTAGTACACTTCATTGATGAAAATGATATCCAACAAAAGTCTAACATTGTTAATAAAGATAGTCACCCCTAACGGAAGAAGGGGGCCTAGCTAAACTGTTATGCAATGCTGTCATCACAACCGCTCCTGGTGGCCAAAAGGTAACTTCCTCGCCTCGGGTGGTCAAAGAGCAACACATTTGTTTACATGCCTCTACATACACACTCCTCATATGCAGAGTTCATAAGGTTGGACAGTGGTACCTAGCTAACCACACAACTTGCATGGCATTTCTAAACTTCCACTAGGTCTCGAAAAGCACCAAGAAAACAAAAGAAAGAAGTACCAAAGTATACAAACAGAAACTATTGCCATACATTTCACGGATGATCATAATTTGCATGGCAGAAACAATATGCAAACAAGTTTGGAAATCAAGGCAGAAAAACAAAAGCATTGTGTCTTCAAACGTTACAACAGTAAGATGTAGAGCATTGCTGGTGACTTTTGGTTTTATAAGATACTGTCGAATTCATTTTAGCATAATTTGGTATATAGGAAACACTTAATTAACGCCATGTGTGCAAGTTAAACCAGGCATTACTGGTGTCAACAGCTGTTAGTTCTGCAACAAAAACTCATTAATCTAAATTTCCGAGCGTACTTTGTACCGTTCCTAGATACCAAGCGGTTTTTTACTGAACTAAAATGACTCCTTAACCTACAAGCACACAATCTCTATGCCCACGTGAATCAAAATCCAAATGAAATTGAAGAGCACCGCAGAAATTAATTTGCTGAAAACTCAAATTGTCAACAATGTCGCATGCAGAGGCTATTGGAAACTTCAGAGGTCAAAATTAATCATAAGAGATTCTTATTTCAAAGGGCAAAAGACTTTGACTTTTTTATTTAAATATGCCAACGTTTTTGATACATCATGCTGTCATAATTATCAATCTTAAGCATCAACTTGGGTGGCAAGCTATTTGACTTCAAAACAACCCACCATGTCATTCCTCTGCATAGAGCTTTGAGCACTGCAGGTGTAATCTAAATCAGGAGCTATGTGTGTGCCAAAGCCTACCTGTGGAGACTTCAGCCAGTTTTTTTAGCATCACTGGCCTGCAGATGACTAGATCTGTCAGTTTTAACCACTTCCAAAAATGCTATTAAATTGCAGAGCACATATTTTGAAAGTCACTAGAAAATGTCTAATTAATATACGTTAACAGAAATTAATCAATTGTCCTGCTTTCATGCACAGAGAGATTCCTGGATAGTTGACCTTCGTTAAGCTCCTGACTGGTGATATATGGTACTCTTACTGATGACATGGTTATTATACAGACGAAGGTAGTTCTTAATTTCAGATGTCACAGTTGCTAAGGGTGACGCAAGCATTATTCTTCTGATAAAAAAAATTCCTCTGAATCAAGAAAGTGCTATAGAAATGCTCAGTTACATTACACTATGAAACCGCATCTCAATTAAAATAAACTGAGCTGCTCCTTTACATGTTCAGTAGATCTATGTAGCATTCTCCATTTGCAATATTTAGTACTGAGCGCTGCCAACTTAACGTCAATGAAATCCAACCGTTTCAGTAGTAAGGTTGAATCATAAAGACAACATCATCTGTACTTCTACAGCACAATAAATATCTTCATGACTCACCAACAGATTATCAACTTATCCACTATCCACCAGTTTCCCAGATCTGTAAGACCGAGTCCAAAATGAAAACACACCCATTCCTATAAATAATTCATAAATTTTGGTAAATCCTAAACTGTATGAGGTCAATACGAGGTCATAAACAATAACCAAACCATTAAAGCATGTACAAAAGTTTCTGCTCAAATCAACCACTGAATCTGCTTAAATTATACTCTCAACTAATCCGCTCATTTGACAGCTAAGTGCTAAAACATTTGTGGGATTTACAATGATCATAGATGTAAAAAACGATGGAAACGGAATAAAAAACGGTAAAAAACGACGTTTTTTTCGAAAAAATAAAAAACGACAAAAAAAACGATAAAAAACGGAAACGGAAAACAATTTGACTTTGCTACATCTAAAACCGCATTTTAACCTTGAAAACATTGATTAGGAACCTACTACACGCAGGCTATCTCTTAAATGATGATGCTAAACGATGAAATAATGACTTTAGTTAGCTGAATCCTTGAGAGTTGGCGGAAAACATAAGGAATATCAGAAAAAATTAAAATTAAGGAAAATAATAACAGAAAGTAAATGAATAAATAAAGTTAAAGAAATAATAAAAAACGATAAAAAACGATGGGGAAAATAAAAAACGAAAAAAACGACGTTTTTTGGGAGAGAATAAAAAACGAAAAAAACGTTTTTTACAACTATGACAATGATCATAGAATATATTCAAATCCCAGTCAACATAATTCTGCTAATTTGCCTGGATGACTTGAACAACACAAGATCAAAATGGATCCAAAACTGGCCTAAACTAGTATACTATAATAACCACCAGATGAACAATCACTATATACAGCATTGCAATATTCTTTCTATACACTTGATAGAACTTTTGGGACAAACATTCACTGTGTAGTTTAGAGCACTTGACTGCCTCCAATTGTTCAAAAGCCACATCCTACAGCATAATAAAAAAAATCCCAACACATCCACCCCTTGAGGTATTTCTACATCTGCAGACAAAGTTTAAACTTGGAATAGTCTCAGTCAAAGTTTAAGTCAACTACTGTTGACTACAAGTAAAGTCATATTACACAAAACCAGAAATAAATGCACATATAACCCAATGTCAGTGTACATGCAACAGTTTACTGGTACCGTAAGTATGCATATAACAATTGTTTCATGCACACACAAGTGCTAGAGCATAAATATTCACGAACTAATAGAAATTTATATCAGCACAAATATCTAATCCATTAATCAAGCACATCCTTCATCAATATATATATCACCAGGATAAAAATTTCATCTGGTGCCATGCAGCAAGAGGGCAGCATAGTGTTTCAAAAGTCATACTCCACTTAAAGATGATTGAAAAGGTAAACTGCGATCAGACATTGTTTACGTTACCAATACGGCTACACATTGACTGCCTCTTCCGCAAGAGAGGGCATCCTTTCATGATGCCTCTCATTAAAACAAATTTGTCTAAAAATAATGAACTATCAAATATATGTATTTTCAATTACATTTAGCCATGCATGATTGACTTCAAACGGCTGTTAGCTATAATTATTAATAGTTTATTTAAATGTGATCGTTTTGTGCACTGTAATGCATGTGCACTAGTCGGATGCAAATAAAGGCTACTTACTTACTTACATGCAGAAAATGTGGAAGGCAGTAAATCAGGGCTAAAAATATCAAAAAGTTCAAAGAATTCTGATAAGCTAAACGAAAGAGGCTTGGTGGACCTTGTGAAGCTCCTTCAGGGTGTTAATACACATCAGACATATGAAGGTCTCAGTTGTATAAAAATAACTGACTGAAGTTAATGCACATCAGACAGATGAAGGTCTCAGAACGTGTATAAAAATAAAAAATAAAGTCTGCCAGATGCTCCATTGAGATCAACTTTTCCCTCAGAAGTAGAGGGGCAAAGATTTGCACATTTGCTTTCATCAGATTTCCATTGAGAACGAAGATATCAACTTCAGTATCATTTCCCGAGTGTACTGCAGCTCACCATTTCTTGCATGCATTGTGGATATCTGTTCTCAACACACCATCATTTCCATGGATGATGGGCTTAACCGGGCAGATCTGATTTGTTGTTTTTATACCACAAGAAAGCTGACTGGTGAAGGAGATATTGTGTGGAAAAGGCTCAATCTATCTTGCACCAAAACCAAGCCATAATCAGGTCAACCAGGAGAGAGACAGACAGACAGACACAGGCAGAGACATACAGAGACAGAGAGAGACGGACAGAGCCTATGGTTTGTGATAAGCAATTTAAAAATAATAAATCTTAAGCAAGTCTTAAGCAGAGAACAAAACAACAAGTGACTGTCCTGCCAGAATGAACCGATACAGAGATGAATTCGAAAATCTAGGTCCACCAACGAAAGACCTCGTTTCATCAATAACAGAACTTTCCAGTCTTAGAAATGACCAGAGAGAAGTAAATCCAAGTTCACGTGGTACAAAGTCCTGCAGCATATATATGTAAAAAGCAATCCGCTGGTCAATTGATTCAATTCAATTCTATCAACTATAATAACCACTCTGGGTCAGCACAGCAGACGGAGTTGAGCTACGAACATCTGTTCTCTGGTCCAGGTCATTTGTGTATTACAGCAGGAAACAAAATGTCTGTATAATGTCGTGTGGTCCACCAACACATCATTAATTCATTTGTTTTAAACACATTAAAACCAGTGGCGTAACTAGGAACTCGGGGGCCCCTAGACAAAATGTGAATATTGAAATGAAATTATCACTTACAGTGGCGTAACTAGGAACTCGGGGGCCCCTCTTTGGACCTGTACACTCGGGGGCCCCTAGACTTTGTCTACCCAGTCTACCCTATTGTTACGCCACTGATTAAAACCAAACTTACATAGCTTCACAGAACTTCCAAATTTCAAACCTTTTACTCAGATTAAGTTTTGTATTTCTTCAGACTTAATGCCACAAGTTTGCATTCATTGATTCCTTATTGAGATTTTATATAGCCCCCCTTCAAGGTTACTACTCAGAAGTGCACCTGACCCAACCTCATCTGAAAATCCTGGGATAAAAATGCATCTGAGCAAACCCTAGGCATAAGGCGTGTAGACAGTGGAAGTCCATTCCATACCATGGGGCCAATAACCGAGAAAAAGCATGATGCTGTCTAAACATCCTACACGTTTCACCATCTTCCATGCATCTTAATGGAGCGCACTGAGTACGGCGCTCACATCTAAAGTGGCAGCACTTGGGTAAGCAATAATGTCAAGGGCGATATGAATTATATATTCAAACATTCATGATCGTCACTACCAGAATAAACGCTGCTGTCATAATCAAGAATGAACAGTCATCATTTTCAGACTGGTACTATAAAGACACGTCTGAAATGAATATATAATAATCATAAAATTTGCCCTCACAATAAAAATAATTTTTATGACAGATATATAAATAAGTTTCATTCTTATAGCTGAGTCGAGTCAACTGAGAGTGGTCTGAGTTTCTTTAGAGGCATAATATGACAATGACACTCCACAGGAACCGAGCCACGATTACGAGCCATGATTACGAGCCATGATTACGATTGGACCACGACTGGCGTCAGACTGAACATTCGGGTCATGCATGACACATATGACCGACTGCCAACCGAAGAGACATCCGCCCATAAAATGCACAACAGCAGAATGCATTGACATGCAGAAAGAAAAATGTGCAGAGACATAAGCACTATAGTAAAAATAGACACACATATCTATGCAGACAGGATAATAGACGGAGGTAATTGATGGTAACATAACAATCGAGGTGCTATAAACATTCTAAAAGCTCTTGGCTAGGTAAGACAAGGTCAGCCAACGACAAAATTGCCATGAAATTATCCCCAGCAATAATAACATTATTCTGGCCAGTAATATATATTTAGGAATTTATATAATTGTGCAAATAATTGCATACTTAATGGATCAAATGACCAAGGAAAATTAATGGAATTGTTATTGTATACGGCCATTTATAAAAAGCTCTCTTCTCTCAGCTAAAACCTTCCAGAAGTGCTCCAAGTGCGATAGACCCCAAAAGAAAAGGCAGGATTTGAGAAAAAGATGAGGAAAGACTATAACAGAGAAAGCTGGTCCATTTCACAGAAAGGGACCCTTTTGCATTTGGATTGAGCCATGAAAAAGACGTAAAGCCATCAGAGGATCTCTAAGAGGATGCAGCGAAATGGCAGAAAGTAGACTAAGCACGAGATCAGAAAGATACTCAGGAGTAAGACCCTAGTTCTGAGAAAAAGCAAACAATGTAGCCAGACTGACAATAGTTTCTATAGCAACTGCAAGTCAGTCCAAGCTATTTCCAGGATATATTCACAGTGTACACTGTGTGCACAGCAGTTGAATAGGGTTACTGTGCAAGAGAAAGCACATGCCAATGTGCAGATGAACAAATGCTGTCAAACTGCTGGCGAAAAGCCACAGCAGTACAGATGCTAAACGAAGACCAGAAGTCACTGAGAGTCTCAGGTTGTCTGTCTGCAGGTGAGGCTGGCTGGCTGGCCACAGATCAGCCAATGGACTTCGTAGGGAGGGAGGGAACAAATATCCACCTCCACTGGTCTCAGTGTTTATCCAGTGGGCAGATGGAGATAATAGCATACTATGGGCTTCCTTCCCCCCCCCCCCCAATGGCTGCTGCCGGATCTGAAAAGCCCCCAGGATTCACTTAACTCAGGTCATTAACACCCAGTAATTGACACAAAGATAGCCAAAGCCAAACAGACCCCTCTCAAATCACTGTGTATATATATATATACAAAAATTATACATATATATAAACATATATAATACATATATATATACACAGTTATACAGGCAAACATGCAGGAATATATGCATATATATACAAGTTGTATGCATAATATAATTTAGGCTGTATTATTATAAGTTCAATTTATATATATATATATATATATATATATATTTCACTATTGAGTTTGAAACCAGAATCACAGAGCACCTCAATGCTATGCACATTAAAATCAGAATTTATCAAAACTAAAAGAATTAAGTAAACTATGTCTATAAGCTGTCTGGAAAAGGAGATTTTACAGGGCACAGTACCAGGGAAAAGAGCACAGGGAAGGGAGGACGAGCTGGATTGCAGATATCAGAGACTGGTTGGATAAGCCTTTCGACAGGGACAGATCCAAAGGGGGCCAATCCGACCATGGGCCACCCATTTAGAAATTTCCCTATTTTTGACCAGCTATTTTGCTCGGAAAGTAGACGTGGCCCCCCATGAGTAGTTCCGTAGGCCTTTTGCTCCCCTCTTCGAAAATTTCTGTATCCGCCCTTGCCTTTCAATCAGATGATGAATGATACAAAAGATTGAGAAAGATGGGGAAAAATTGTCCATGGAGAGACCAACCCTCGATCCACCCTCGATCCGGGGATGGTTAAAGACGAGACAAGTGTACAAGTGTACATGTATAAATGCAAGTGTAAGCAATAATTATATCTCAATATATACCACATGCATAATTTACAAGACAGATCTATATAATACAATACATACATGTGTACAAACTTATGATCTGTAAACAACACTTAGTACATACATATTATGTATGCAGTGAAACCAAATATAATTAGTTGTGAACTGGAGAAATGGATGAGCCTGGCATAAATGGAAGGTGATCAGGCGTGGGTGCAAAGTGGAAACACATAGCCACTCATCACACCCACTGCCCCCACCCCTACACCAACTCCCCCCACACCAATTGCCCCACACGAAGCCATACGCAGCCACAGCTCATGTATACATTATTATAACAGAAATGTGAATCCATCGGAGGCGTGAAAATGCAGAGTGAAGGCGATAAAATGCAAATGGTAGTTGCATCATGTACACAAAGTTGTAAATCTTCCTAAGTGGCCACCAGCTTTACACCTTCCATTAGAAAACTCAAAGCAACACAGACCCCCATTGTTAAACTGGGCAAAACATCATTTCAAATACGTGTGCATTGGTTTTTTACTCCATGTTAAACTCAGCTTTACAAAGCTTTACAAAACATCTACTGTGAAGTTAAGTAACAATAATAAAGAACCCATAAGTCGTTAGTACATAATATATATATATATATATACTATATATATATATATACAGTTATACAGGCAAGTGTTGCTACAGTGTTGCTAAGCGAGGTGTCATCATAGCTACCAATGTTGATGCCTCCTACGCAGTGTAAACTTTAACAAATATCACAGTTGGGGTTTATGGTTTAGATATTACGATTTACAATTCAACCTAACATACCAGACACATTTCCATGCTGTGCACTGTTCTTTTTATAATGCTGTCTGCATTGATTCAAACACACATTTATTACAGAATATGTCTAGTATATTTGAGCAGACAATAAGCACATTGTGCATTTCGCACACAATGTAGAACTTGCTGCCAAATTTTACGAGTACACAGCTGCCGGAATGTGCAACAGTGCAAAGCGCATTGGTATAGCAAAGGACTATCTAGACCTTACAGTTTGCATTTTCTGTCTACAATGTGCATGAGATTGAGTGCATTATATACTGTTCATGGCTTATCTTATCAGGTACATTTAATGCACAGAATCCTTCAGTCCTGAGATAAATCTCAGTGCCAGTTGTGCTCTGTCAGTCAGATTTCACTCAAATGATAGCTAACAATCCTGATATGAGAGAGATATATATACCGTGTATATACCCTATATCTGTATGTAACTATGTATATATATATATACACATACATATGTCGGGTATAAATATAAGTTTCTACCAATGCATAAACATAAGCTTCTTCTACTGTGTAAATATACAAGTTCTATAAGTCATGGATCAAGGCATATCTTCACGTCAGAAGACCAAAATATCTTATGCATAGATAAAAGAAAGACAGGCAGAGGTAATGAGTTAGGGAAGCACACTTGTTGACATGTACCTCCATAGAAACTGTCCACAAACAGGGCTCTGGAATCTATATACAATATAACACAATCGACATTTGATAATGCCCCCCCCACCCCACATAAAGTTTATAAATGGATATGGATGTAGTCAGGCAACAAGAAATATCATGAGCCATAAATGAATCAAACTTCTGAGCTCTCAGTTAAAATCAGAAACGATCTGAGAGTCACAAACACGAGGAGGTAGAAACACTAGAAAGCTCCTGATCTATGGAAGGAATGTAAACAATTGTAAATGGATGAGCAATACAATGACAATATAATTGGTTAAATGGGTTTGAGGAAGATGGAGGTCAATCAACAAACAAGCAGAGAGGCACAACTCAAGTTTATAAAGTGTGTGATTACTGCGTACCAAATCAGGCACTGTGCTGGTGTATGGATCCCTTTGCGAATGCTACATAGTAATAATGGCACAAATTCTGTACACCATGTCTAATAAAAGTAATTATTATTAATAATAATATAAACAATGAAGATGAGTACACATTGATGCTCTATAATTGTTCCGAGTCGTGATGGCCTGACTCCAAGAAAACAATGGTGCTCATCTCCCCACCTGTTGTGGGAAGATGAGCACCCATAATGACCTCCCTGGAAAATTACAAACACATGCTTGTCTACATGCTTCATCGTGGTCGGTTTCAACCACTCAACTGCTTTCCTCTAAAGTTGAAGAAAGTCACTCTTGCAGAAGAATCCAGTAAACTAGAAAACCTGATGGATTGTTGATCAGTGGACCGATGAATGGGACACAGCATGATCAGCATCATCATAGAAACGACTGAGCTTTAACAATTGATTACTCACTCTCTCCGTTTAAATCAATGTTTCTCCTGCACACAATAGACAGAATAGTTGTAAGACAGAATAGTTGTAAGACACATTCACAACACACATGATTACCGTGTAAGTATGTACATTCCACCATGAGAATGCTCATACACTCAATTCTCCTCTTTGCTTATCCCTGTTCAGGAAATCTTCTCACATTGCAAACACACTTCCTAGAGATAAGAATAAAAGCTGAAAGACAAACTACCCTCTCATGCAGATGCATTGCTTACAGTACTTAGGAAATGTGGACCATTTTCAACAGTGTTTGGGTCCAGAAAGGCAGTCATTTCACCGCTAAACCTCTCAGGTACGTCACTAATAAGTTCTTACACAAACAACTGAACATCTTCACAAACACCATGCAGTCAAGTCATTCAAACACTGACAGTCAATGGCTTCAAACTCCAGTAGCTAATCGTTCATTCATTCATTACAAGGATTTATATAGTGCCCATTCAAAGCGACTACTCAGAAAAGCTCCCGACCCCAGTACGGTTAAAAAGGGCAGTTTCGAGATGTGAATAGAAAGAAGCAGAGCGGACCCTGTGGAACAAGAGCAGCAAAAAAGGGAGCCCATTCCAAAGTGAGGGGCCAACCACCGAGAAGTTATATTTAAGTGGCAAGGACGACACATCTATTGCCACCACTTTTCTGTACGAATTCTTGGCACAGCAGTGACCGTGAGGCAGTTTCTCCTCCTATACAGACTGAAATATATCAATCAGAAAAACCGATGAATTCCACTACGCAACATTCCAATGGTTTTTCGGCAATGAATCACATTCCTTTGCATAACACACCTCATGCAACAATCTCCCTCAGACGATTACCTATAAATACCCATGCAAGTCGTCATCAAAGGACCTAGCATCATCAAAGCAATAGGATGCATCAAGAAAATCATTTTGGTAGCCCCCTCCCCCCAGCATCCACCCCTCCTCCCAAGCATGCCACTTCACGCATATCTATCAGCAAAAGCCTGTAAACAAACGATAATTTCTCTTGGCATGCCTCTTTCGCTAAATTCAGCAAGCACACTCGTTTCTAGTGTAAACCTGGACTTCAGAACTCGAATACTTCAGAGAAGCTAAATATTAGGTACAAAGACTTAATAGCCGGAAGGTCTATATTCATCATTCATATTAACTAAACTAGTCTGAGTCAACATAGAGCCATGGCTCAAGGACCAGCTCTAATTTTATGAATACTAAGCACATATCTCTGCATGCCTGACATTGTTCTAGTTCTTGAATTATATATATTATGTGACAATATTATGACAACGCTGATGGCACATATGTGTTGGCCTTTTGCCACTCTGCTTCCATGACATGTGACAACATCACAGCAACTGTGACTAAATAAAATGCCTGCCTTTCACATCAGTGACCTAGTTTCGAATCCTATCATGCACAATCAGAATAGATCACATCAACATCAACAATGTGTCAAACTCCCCCCTACTGGTTCCCTGTCCAGCAGTGCATCCACTGTAGGGTCTCCTCCCTCATGTCCTGGACAGCGTGCCTGTTTATCTTCTGGAGTTCTTTACTTGCTCTGGTCACTGCACTCTTCACTCAGCCACTAGAGGCAACTTTGTGGTTTCACTTGCATGCAAAGCTGTCAGACAGAATATGGCATTCTTGATTATGGGACGTGGGTCCCTCTCTCTGGAATAGCCATCCCTTTGGCTTTTCGTTCCCTTTGGCCTTTTGTTCCCTTTGGCCTTTCGTTCCCTTCCACAGGACTTGTCTAACTCTATTTAGAAACCACTCGAGACTCGAGGTCCTCTTTGGCCGTGCTTGTGTCGGGAGGGGTGCTATACAAATTCCTTAGATAGATAGACGGATAGATAGATAGAACACTCTAACAACGAGTAGCACTAAAAGTGACTGGAAAACCAGTTCAGCCTGTTTGGTATAAAAGCATTAAAATATGCAAAGAGCGATCAGCATGGTGCAAAAGGAATACATTGTTTACCCTATCCTAGAAGATGCACATTCCAAACCTTTGTACAATAGCCACTCAAGATGCAGGAGGCTACAGACTGGAACAAGATCCAAAGCAGTCGAAAAAAACAGTCAACAAAATAGAAAGTGCTCAGTAAAAAACAGTCAAGAAGATAGAAAGTGCTCAGTAAAAACAAGTCAACAAAATAGACAGTGCTCAGTAAAAAACAAGTCAACAAGCTAGAAAGTGCTCAGTAAAAAACAAGTCAACAAGCTAGAAAGTGTTCAGTAAAAAACAAGTCAACAAGATAGAAAGTGCTCAGTAAAAAACAAGTCAACAAGATAGAAAGTGCTCAGTAAAAAACAAGTCAACAAGATCCAACGCAGACAATTAAAGAGGCTCACGATAAAACTTCCCATCTAAAGGCAGCACTTATTGCAAAATCTGGACTTGTCAGAAATTTTTAGGCTATTTTTTATGCAGTGTTTCACACAGACAACTGCAAAGTTTTGTCAATCCCTGCAGATAAGAGAGAAGTGATGAGTAGTACAACTGCGGTCTTGTATCATTGTAGCCATATCTAAGACACAATATGTACATCTATAATACAATACAATTGTATAGATTATAATACAATAAGCACTAGAATCAAACAAAGATCCTGTAAAACAACAGTGCACGAGGGTTCTTTCTCACGCTAGATTCATTTATGACTGCTCATGCCACAATCATCAATGTCCTCATCAGCAAACTAACTCGACTGTCATTATCCTCATCATAGTTGTAAGTAAATGATAATTGTTTCACCAGTGCTGTATAATAGTCTCCAGGGTGATAGAAAAACTCAAATTCTATTATTGTTAATTGTTGTTCCTGCATCCCTTCGTGAGAACACCAGCAGTGACAAAAAACATTATAATGCATAACTAGTGCAAAACACACAATAATGGTTCCACCACTTAAAAATGCCCTCCGAAAACACAGACAGTACATACTTAGTCCTTAAAACACATCAAGCCACTCAGCACTGGGTCTGAATGAATTTTTTTATAGATCTGACACCATTTAGCACTCTTTTGAGTTCCACCACAGGACACCTCTTTGGGTGGTCTGTGTCTGTTCCAAGTCAGGACAAAGGAGGAGTATTCTGCAGTGGGCTTGCAAAGTAAAACACCTTTAATTCGCATATTACAAACAATCCTTCAACCATTACCAAAAGCGACGCACAGCTGGCCGCTTTTGAAATAAATAAAAAATCACATTTTAAATCACAACTAAGTACTTTCTGGTGAATTTTTCGTTTTGATGCAGAATAAATCTACTGGAACAATCATTTCGTACAGGTGCACCCACAGTTTTCATTTGGAACGTGAAAAAGATATATGCCATAGAGGTGAATAATTTTAGGCGCTAAAGCGACAGCATGCTCGCGAGTTTTGGTCTACATCACTCTGCATTCTTATCACACTAACAACACTGCTAGCGATAGCAGAATTAAGAGTAATTTTGATATAAGTTATACTTAAATTAATATGTTGCACTAAGATTTAAATAGTTTTGCAGTGGTGGCATCGTTGCATTGAAGCCGGAAGGTTCGAGGTTCGAATCCACCTCGCCACGTAGGGACCTTGGGCAAGTCCTTCACTCACAATTGCTCAGCGCTTCGGCGTGAAACTCCAATGCAGTGTCCGCTCTGCATTCGGAAGCGCCTCTGAGTAGATGAGCTTGAAGGGGCGCTATAACAAGTGCACATACAAACAAACAAACAAGCCTATATGTATATACGAAGTCATACCTGATGTCAGCAACGCCTTCATTTTTATTTCTCACGTCAGCTGTCACCGTGGAGTTTCTAGCGACGGATACGGCCTGAAGTTTGTAGGATAGGACGGCCAGCTGTGAACTCATGGACTCCCTCGATAAGCGAAGTCTATGCACCTCTCCTTCGAGCATTTCGATCCGTTTCGCTTGTACTCGAATAATACGATCCTTGTTCTTAAGAATTTTCGCAAAATATTCCGGCACCACCACACTTTGCTGGCGTCCGCGATCGATCTTTTCATTCATTTTCGAACTTTGCAAAACTTTTTCTGCAACAAGAAAACTATTACGCGCGCTGCACAGACAAACTTTTAAATGACAAACAACAACTTGTCCACGCTCTCATTCGCAGCGAGACAACTAAATCGCACGTGGTAAGATAAGAATAACTGCCCGTCAAATCATTCCATTAAGAGGACACTATTATTTTGGCTCAGGGCTTTTTTAACGTGCAGTTGTACACAAAATGTGCAGTTCTAAACGGATTTGTGCAGTTGTAAAAGCACTTCGGTACAGTTAAAACTAGCAAAAAGGTCGTTGTTCTCCAATTGGAAGTAATTTACTATGGAAGATTTAAAAGAAAAGAAGGGGTTCTGCAGTTCTAAACATTCCTTAAAAACAGCCCTGATTTGGCTCACTCTTGTTATAGGTTGTTGGCCAAAGTCTGAAGCGTATTATATTTGCATAAGGTATTTTAAACAAATAAATATCTGCAATCAACTTAGTATAAACTCAATTTTGTTCAATAAGAGCCCTGTGCCAGAAGCAAGTAGTAATTTTAATTAAGATAACTGCATAACTTGTAAATGTAAAGCGCAGTGCGTCTTGCAGGCGTTTAATTAAAGAAAAGATTATTATTATTATTATTTAAGATTAAAGCAAAGATATTAGAGTTTCGTAGACTATAAGGTCTTTGATTAAAGCGCTCACGTAATGCGAATGTCGCTTTAAAATACTAACGTAAATTAACCTATTTGTTATGAGGCTTTAAACTTGCCAGCTATGCGTTTTTAAATATCTAATTGACGCATTCTTCGTGTTTTTAATTTTTTACATACAGTTTTAAATATTTAAGATTTGCATGTTTATTATTACGAAACTAAAACACCAAACACGTGCGTGACTCCTTGTGGGCGATATTAAGCCGTATTCCAGAAGTTGATTACGGATCATATGACTTTGTTTTTCTTCTGATTTTATTGTGGTTTTGCATGTATGGTATTATTTTTCAACATTTTAGCTGTTCACGGCGGTTTGAAAATAAGTTAGTTTGCTTTATTATTTATAAACTACGAATGGGCACAGTTTTTTAGTATTAACTGAAGTAGGCGTATCAGAGATTATGTTACTCGTGATGCTTCCTGTAAATAGAAACTGAGAGTTCGGGTACATGTCGTTGAAAACAATAGTTTGTTTGTTTGTATGTGCACATGTTATAATGCCCCTTCAAGCTCACTACTCAGAGGCGCTCCCGACTGCAGAGAGGACACTGCATCGGAGTTTCACGCCGAAGCGCTGAGCAATGCGAGTGAAGAACTTGCCCAAGGTCCCTACGCGGCGACTTGAGGTGGATTGAAACCTCGAACGTTCCGGCTTCAAGGCAGCGACGCCACCACTACACCACGCGCCCCACAATAGTGATGGAATACCATGTCATTACTTGAGCCAGTTTCCAGAATTGCTGTCGGGGAGTATTGGATAGTTGAATTTGCATACCAAACGCTTGACTTGAGCCTCTCCCTGTTTTGACTAGACTAAATGATATCGTTTTGTTGGCCGAAATTTGTGACCATTTGTCTTATTAATTTAAGGCAATCAATTATGTTTTAAATAGTTATTTGTTTCTGACAAATGTTGCACTTTTAAATTTGGTATTTTCCTCTGTGAGATTGCTCTTTTATATTTTTTAATCGTACAATCAATCCATAGGTTCGGCAATGTCAGATTAGTATTGCCACAGACAACCTGCAAGAGCTCTGTTGCTCCACGGGTATACAATGCCACCATCCCCTCCTTTCTGCACAGAAGGGAGTGCTCTTGGATTCATTTGCACAAACAGCAACCATGCAGAATAGAGCCTTTTCTATGGTGGGCCCAGTTGTCTGGAATGGACTCCCACCAGAGCTACATCTGCTTCTTGGGCTCCTACTGAAGGATTTTTTATATAACTCAAACTGTTTTTGTTGTGCTTGAGCCGGGGGCACTTTTGAGTAGACCCTTTGAAGAAGCGCTATATAAATTATCATCATCTCAGTCCGAGGGCTCAACGCCCGTTGGTGTCGATCGCATGTTTCACCATCATCTTCCATTTGTCGCGTTCTTGCACCAGCCAGCTCAGTTTTTGTATGTCCATTCCGCACCAGTCTCTGACATCGTCCAGCCATTCCCTGCTTGGCCCCCCTCTGACCCCCGCGCCGTCAATGACCCCGAACATAGTTTGCTTCACCAGTCTGCTGTTGTCAATTCTGCACACATGTCCAAAAAAGTTGAGCTTCCTTTCCATTGTCACTTGTTCGATGTTTTTATTGCTTCCCAGTCTTTCACGCACCTCTTTGTTAGTTATTTTCTGCTGCCATCTTATGCACAGTATCCTTCTATAACATCTCATCTCGAATGCCAGGAGTTTGCTTGTGTCCTATGAAATTATGGAATTAATAAATGAATTCTGGAATGAATAAGAGCACGTCTTCATTTTAATTGGGGAAGTAATTTATAATTTTATTTTAAATAGCTTGGTTTTATCAGCTCAATGGCAATGGGTTTTGATGGATAAATAAAACATGTATATGTGCAAATCACCGTTTCATGGCCGCGTTTTACACGAATTTGTATGACCTGATTAAATTGTCTTGCTATTAGGTTACCTCCGTTAATTTCTTAATAGAAATGTTCCAGAACATAAATTTCCATCGCTCAGACTTTATAGCAATTCATTTCAAACTGTTTCAGTCGTTGAACAATGAAAACAGTGGCCAGGGCCCCTTACAATGTGCCAACCGTACCACCTGACCTTCGACCGGAGGAGTCGATTATGGTTGTGTGCGACTCTCTTCAGTATCTTGAGCAGGTCGCAGCTGATGTGTTCACGCGTATAAGTACACGAGTGGGTCAGAACCGTGCTCAACTTGCCAAACTGAACGATCGAATCACCGTTGCTCAGGCCAAAATTGATCGGATCAAGGGCACAAACCGAGCGACACGGGTCTTCTCCAGTGCCAAATACCCAAGCACCGTTGAAGAGCGAAACTACGAGACCATTTTTGCTAATCCGTCCGACCATTTGCGACAGCCGAAGACTACAAAGATCAAGATCCATTCAAAATTTCCAGTTTTGGATGAAAAGGCGAGTTTCTTCATTTGGCAGTTGTTTGATTGCGTAATTTGTTTGCGTGTT
Source organism: Lumbricus terrestris (assembly GCA_949752735.1). Taxonomy (NCBI): domain Eukaryota; kingdom Metazoa; phylum Annelida; class Clitellata; order Crassiclitellata; family Lumbricidae; genus Lumbricus; species Lumbricus terrestris. The sequence continues at coordinate 36,874,054 of OX457037.1, read as the reverse complement.
GTGATTATGTTGTGTAGGAATTTAGATGAATTTTTTATGTTTGAAAGGATCTACATTTCATTTGTATATGGACATTTTATATTGCGCCTTGCGATAATCTCATGAAGGCACTTAACGTAGCTACCCGAAAGTTCCAAAGAAGTGCGACTTAAGTGACTTTGAGAATGTTTCAGTTAGTTTGGACATTCCTTATTCCAATATGATACTCGTTTTAATTAAGGATTCTTTTCCTATCGCCCACCACTTGATATTCCATCCATTTGAGGCTATGATCCCTTTAATGCAATTATACAATACAACTACAATTTAAATCTTACAAAGCTCAGAAGTGCCTACGGCCCTACACCTCAACACTGCAGTTGCAATTTTATGGATTAGCATTTGTGAATGAATGACTTGCTCAAGGTCTCTATACACACAGTTGGCGCCTCTGATTGAACCCATACTCTTCATGTCACAGCCAGCTGCTCTAACCAATCAGCCACCGTGCCTCACAATGACTAACCCTGAGTATTAGGTACTAAAGGCTGGATGGTTCTCAGGTTTCTTAGGTGACAGTTTGATCACTATCTAAGTCTTTTGAATTCTGTGGTAGGCCCTTCAAGAGAAGAAGCAGTTCCAGTTCATCAGTATTACGGGTCGCAAGAAGAAAGGAGAGAGGAACCAAAGCGAAGGACTTGGCCGTCTGCCTCGGTCGATCAACTCCATCAGTTCATTACTTCTCTTCAACACTTCAGAAAATCCGTATGTCCCACATAGACTTCTGTTATTGAATGTTGCAGTTGACACTTGACACTATGGCGGTAGATTAATTGTATAATCTAATGTAGTTTAAAACTTACATAACGCCGCTCACAGCTCAGTGACCATTCAGTAGCACTTCAGTCTTCCACAGACAAGAAAAATAGGTTTTGAAGAGAGACCGATACGTAGGAACTGATAAGAAGAATGGAAGCACGTAAAGAGGCTGGAAGGACATTCCAGAGGGTAGGCCCAATAATATTTGTTACATAGTGTGGGCCATTGTGCTGTATTACTAGATGAAGATTTTTAAAGCATATGTTAATGAACTAATGCACCACAGCTGTTATAGATTGCGCAGCTATGTTGGAATTAATCGTTCTGTGGAAGAAGCGAAGGCCATGAATAGAATTACTGACTGTGATGGCTGTAACATTAAAAGCTGATATTTTATGTACTTTTATGCAATGTACAGTTTATGTACTTTAGTTTGTTTGTTTAGCTTGCTTATGTTATTGAGTTTGTAAACAGAATGCTGTTCTCAACAGGGTCTAGTGCATGCTTTTCTGAGTAGAAATGGCTGGGGAAGTTTGAAAATTAATGTGGGGAGGTTGTTGGGTGACTGGTTAAGCACAAATAGATAGAAGTAGGCAAGTTGTATTATATCCTTGGGTATTGTCTGAATTAGGCGAGGGAAGGACCCAGTTCGAATGCGAAGTTCTTTCACTTGTTTTGACAATAAATAATTTAATAAAAAATTATTGTGAAGGTTGTGCTGTGCTCAACTTTGGCTACTTCTGAATCCGTGGCCAGAACTGAGAAAGATGTGTAACACGTATTGCACTTTCTTTTGCAGGTACAAGAAATACGTGACCTTAGATCCCTTGGGAGTTGTTACAAAAACGCGGTCATCGCTCGAAGATGATGCGAGCACGCTTGCTGATGCTCCAAGTACAATCATGCAGCGTGAAGAACTGATGCGCTTTGCAACCGAAAGTTATTCATACAATCCTGGACTTGGCACTGTGCCAGAGTTGTCTGTTCCTGAAAGCCTTCCTGACCTGCTTGGTAGGTTTGTGGACCTGTTAAAAGAAGGAATGATGTTTGTTAATTGGTGACTGTAGAAAACTTGGGCTGAAGTGTTTCATAGTCACACCAGTGTTGTGCTGATCAATAAATATATCTGGAAAGAAATCATGTCACAGGTTTTAAATGTTCCCGTAGTGAGGTAATTTAAGGTTCTTGCAAGATAGTATTTGTTGCGATACTTTTGTGAGGTCGTCAAAATTGTAACGGTCAAGAATTAAGTGTCTTGATACATGCATACATACATACATGCATACTCCCTATACCGACATGTACACAAACAGAGAACAGAATGTTAGATGCCACTCTGCAAGAAGAATGCATGGAGATTGCATTCATCGAGCAGGATCATGACTGGATGAGTGTGCTGGAAAGGTCAAAGGTAGCGAAGAAGAATTTTGAATGACAAGGAGCCAGAACTGATCAGAAGGAGATATACCAGGAAAAGTAAAGCAGTGAAGAGAGGAAGCAAGAACTGGAGAGTGGCCAAAATAGTAAATCGATAAACTGAATGAAGATTTTCCTTCGAGAGAAAGAATCTGAAGTGTTTCACGTTGGGTTCATAGATGGACGTGTTGCTTTTCTTCTTTGATATCATTAAAGCCCACACTTATGACTCTTCTCTTTCAACCAGTATGCCAGCCAAAGTGTTCTTCTCGTAATCGTCAATTTGTATGCGCCAGTTCTGGAGAGACTCCTCGGAGGCGCAACAAACTGACGACACCTTATCACAATCGAAAAGAATAGTTTTCAAAGACGGAAATGGGACAGAAAGAGAGAGAGAGAGAGACAGACAGAGAGAGAAAGAGATTTAGAGAGAGAGAGAGAGAGAGAGAGACAGAGCCCATGATGTTACTTATCCAATGGATTTATTTTTATGCAATTTTTCACTTGGAGAGATTACTGACTGATAGCTAGAACATTATGAGCATGGAACATAGTTGTCATTTCATTATATTAGATTAGATTTGATATTCATTGTGACTGATTAAATGCCGATGATTTGTTACGTTCTGTAGGTGTTGCTGGCGATCTGATGTATTCCGCTGACCTAGGTCATTCCATCGCACCTTCCGTCCCTGGAAGTAACATGCCCGATTTGCCTTCCGTTATTCCGGACCTTGACGACCTGCCGACATTTGGCAAAAGCATCACTGTGCTGTCAGCACCACCCCCTCCTTCTGGACTTCCGGCCCCACCAATTTCATCCAGTGTTCCACCGCCTCCTCCACCTACTATGCCTCCACCGCCTGGTCCTCCTCCGCCACCACCGCCACCAGGAGTGCCTCCACCACCACCTCCTCCACCACCACCACCGCCTCCATCTGGCGGTGCCGACAGCAATGAGTGAGTTTTAGGGTTTTTATTGTGTATTTTATTGTTTGCTTTTGATATTTTTTTCATGTCTTATTTGTTTGAATGCAACATGCTTAAAATCTTTTAGAATATAGACACTAGACAGTTATATGTAATTTGTGTCTTTTATTCATCAACAGTATTATGTCACATGGGAGTTCAGAATACATTATGGAGAATTGTTTGCTTGATGTGGTTAAAAATGAATGCATTCTCTGCAGTAAAGTTAATTAAATAACATTTTTTCCAGTGTTTCGATGTCACCATGCAAGTCCATGGCTGCCCATGTTGTCAGGGGCCATGAAATTTTAGTAAAAATTGGCCAATAGCCATATTAAATCATTCTTTATGTAATTTATGTGAAAAAAATTCTAAACTCTTCCTAAGATAAATTCACAAGACAATAATAATCTTAGGCAATGGCATATTATGATCCTTTTGATCAATTGCTTTTTGTACCTAACAGCGGTTTGTCTATCAGGTTTTTTTATCAATAGACGAATATAATATTATGTTTAACACAGAAGCGCGATGGTGTAGTGGTGGCGTCGCTGCCTTGAAGCCGGGAGGTTCGAATCCACCAAGTCGCCGCGTAGGGACCTTGGGCAAGTCCTTCAGCGCTTCGGCGTGAAACTCCGATGGAGTGTCCGCTCTGCAGTCGGGAGCGCCTCTGAGTAGAGAGCTTGAAGGGGCGCTATAGCAAATGCGCATACCTACATACATACATAGAACGGGGTACTCTTGATTCCATTCGCATGAACTACAAGCAACAGAATCTAGCCTTTTCCATGGAACGGGCTCCCACAGGAGCTATGTTTGTTCCCTGGTGCTCTTACTGAAGCATTTTTACTCAACTCAAAAATGTACTTTTTTCCCATGCTAGAGGTGGGGAGCGCTTCTGAGTAGTTCCACTGAAGATATGTTATATAAATTCTTCTCGAATGAATGACTGAATAATGATATATAGTAATTATAATAAAATTATAATGCATTCTTCGTTGTGTTGCAGTGGGGTCAATGCATCATCCACGCCCAACCCTCCACTGGGCGAGATCAAGCAGCTGGACAGTCGAGCCAACCTGATGGACGCCATCCGTAACGCCGGTGGTAGCGGCAAGGCGATGCTGAGAAGCGCCGCCGACCGCAAGACGGAGAGCAAGAAGAAGAAGCAGGAGGAAAGTTCGAAATTCGAAAGCGGAGGCAGCCTTATGGGCGACCTTGCGGACAAACTGCGACTGAGGCGGAAGGGAATGGCCGGCGGAGGTGGAAAGAGCGACAGCAAGGGAAGCAAGAGCATGTTCGACCGAATGGCGGACATCATTCCACCGCCTCCACCTGGTTCCGGCGCCTCGCATTCTGCCGCCGACACAAAGGACAAGGACTGGGACTAGAGCAGGAATTCGTTTTAAAGCATATTCTGCACTTGTGTTATGTGATCTGTCTTGTTAGACTACAACGACGTGGCTGGATTGAAGTTTTCGGCGGGGCTGACAAATGTACGAGTTCTTGTATTTACGTCAGATGGTAAGGAAACATTTAGAAACAACACTGTTTACACGTGTGTGTGTATATGTATAATTATATATCTATGTATATTCTATGTATATGTTGATGTAGGCTACATATATAATTATATATATTTATACATATGAAGCTGACCAAGGAGGAGTCTCTATTAGTTTTGTTCTACAATATAGTCCCATTTACACGCAATTCATTTACTCAAGCTATTCACTTTATGTGCAGTTGAGCCAAGCCTTTTGATGCTTCTTATGTGACATATTAGTACAGAATTCATGAATTTGTTGTCTAGCACTACATGAGAAAAGTTTTCCATTACGTTCCTTTTGGCTAATGTTGATTTCTTGTCATCATTATTTGAGACATTTGGGGTGTGCACACTGCACAGCTGTCTGAATGTTGGCAGCAGTTGTAAAGGTGCTATATAAAGTGTATCGATGCATGGCTGTGTATTTTGAAGTTTCTGTAAGTGGTTCTATCCATGCCAATCCTCATAGGATGGTTTTGGGGTGCACTGAATTCAGAGTGCCCTCCCCCAAACTTTATTTGAAGCTCACTCTAGGAGTTCAAATTTTATGAAAGATTTTATTTTCACACATTTATCAAAAACGACGTAATGTATTTTTATTGCATTTTACAATGCTTTGTTGATTAAACTCTATTAATGGATAAAAATATAGCCGTATGGTACTGTGTGAAATTTCACGGGGTGCACGAAAGCATTTTTAAGAATGATTTGGTGGCACTTTTGGACATGCAACCTTAGAAAGGTTTGCCACCTCTGAGATATGAGTTTATAGGAATAGTTGGTTGATCATTTATTAATTTGCTTCTACTGAAGAGACTGTAGACGTTATAGTACGACTTGCATTGTTGCTGAATTACTGTGTGCATGTGAGTGTGTGTGCTTGCATGTAAGTGTGTGCTTGCATGTGTGCTTGCTTATGTGTGTGTGTTTGTGTGTGTTTTAAAGCTAGATCATTACACTTTCTTTTGAATATTTTTTTGTCATAACAATGAGGGGCTGTCCGATATGCCCATATAATTACGTATGCAGGGAAGTGAGGTGATCACCAGATTTATGCGATTTGCATACAAGTGCGTACGGCAGAGTGAGGCTCTCGACAAGACGTACATAAGCAAAATAAACTTATGTATGTATGCGCACTTGTTATAGCGCCCCTTCAAGCTCACTACTCAGAGGCGCTCCCGACTGCAGAGCGGAGACTGCATCAGAGTTTCACGCCGAAGCGCTGAGCAATTGCGAGTGAAGGACTTGCCCAAGGTCCCTACGCGGTGACTTGAGGTGGATTCGAACCTCAAACTTTCCGGCTTCAAGGCAACAACTCCACCACACCACCGCGCCCCACGGATGTCCACCTTATTTGCCTATTTATAACTCTGTATTATCCTGTAGTCATCCAGTGCCATTTGATTACATTATAATTAAACTCTGTTCAGATGTCAACTTCAACTGTTAACACATTTTAGCCAGCAAATAAGATGTTTGAAAAAAAATAAATAGAAGAGAAAAATAAATTATTCGAGTAATTTTCCTGCAGTCCTTCTGTACTGATTAGATGCTGATACTTCAGACAATCAACTAATCCAATTGCATATCACTGAAAATCTAACAGGCTCAGTTAGATTGCAAATTACCCGCTGTATTCTATATTTGATGTGACATGATGGTTTGACGTGTTCACTTTGTTCTTTTGTTTTCACTTCCGAACGCACTTGTTCGTCGGTCTTATGTATAAATTCTATATATACAACTTGTTACTTATTTAGTTAGAACTTAGAAGAAGTACTGCATTGGGTTTCATGAGATGTTTACATCACATGCAAGTTTTCAGCACTATGTTTGGTTGTTGGAATGGTGTTTTTATTATTTCGTAATTGTACCAAAAAAGAGGTTAATAAAAATGAGTAGGCTACTTAATACTGGTTTGAAAGTGTGTCTAGAATTTTTTTACTTTTTTCACTTGATTTGTTTTTGACTGCAAGAAACGATATTAGATGATTTGGTTAGGCGGCACTCTGAGTATCTCAGTTAGCCCAGCTGCAGCCTGCATTCACTGATATAATTATATGGGCAATAAGATCAGCTCAGCTTGAGCAATAATGAACTTCAGATGGTTAGACAAGATGGTGTGTTTCTGATGGGATGAAAAGAAAGAGAAGGTGACAAAGAGTGGATGGCTAGTATACCAAGGGAGTCGTGACAGGAACAGAAGAGTTTAGCTGAAACCTCATGAGCTAGGTAAATTAGCTGTTAAGAAAGCAGTAATCTCGTGAGCCCAACTGATTAATAAGACACTAGACAGATAGCCAGGGGCCTGACTGAAAACAGGAGTCATTTTAAAATTAATCGCTTATATTGCGACAATATCTTCATTTTCTGTAGCTGATCTACAGTAATTATGGAATCTGTATATCTCTTACTGTTTTGTAGCAGGATTTGTTATATGAAGCCTGTTGTTATAACAAGTGTGTGGTACATATGAAACCTACTTGACTAATGCTTTGTCATATGAAGAGTTCTATGGTAAACACACCCATAAGGAGACCAGCAATGTGGGGCGCGGTGGTGTAGTGGTGGCGTCGTTGCCTTGAAGCCGGAAGGTTCGAGGTTCGAATCCACCTCACGTCGCCGCGTAGGGACCTTGGGCAAGTCCTTCACTCGCAATTGCTCAGCGCTTCGGCGTGAAACTCCGATGCAGTGTCCGCTCTGCAGTCGGGAGCGCCTCCGAGTAGTGAGCTTGAAGGGGCGCTATAACAAGTGCGCTATAACAAGTGCGCATACAAACAAACAAACAAGAGGTCGGAGTCTTGCCAACAGACAGCTGCTGAGCATGATATAAGATATACTTGCAGTACATTATTGTGATTAAAATTAATGTATGACAAAGCTTGGTGAAACGTCCGCAAGAATCGGTCATGGGTGTAGTTATGGACTTACTTTATGTTAAAATGTTAACGTACTATAATAGGCAATGGGCATATGAAGGGTTGGTGGGTAATAAGAAATGGAGATTTCAAAAGTTTGGTGAAGTACAGTGTGAGTACCAGTATATTTAAAGCCCATCACTCTGTCACTAGATAGTAAATCTTGCATCGTGAGAAATCAATGAACACGTTGTGAGATTAAGATAACATTAGTAAAGTAATATTAAGCAATCGACTCTTTAACCCTTTAATGGCGGAGTGTATAGGATTTCCCATACCATTTACTACCATCTCGGCATTAAAGGGTTAATAAGTTCTAAGATCTACATGCCGAGAGAGGGCTAGCTACATTGTTACATGTTTAACGACACTGCCATTTCAAAGATGATTAGTGTCGCCACGCCATTTAGGTCCCCGTGGACGGACTGTGCTAGCCCGAGATTTTGAACCGCGGCCCACACGCTCTCTTTCACAGAGTCGCGTACAGACGCGCGGCCAACGCTCTTACCGATGTAGCTAAGCAAGCCTGTTTAGGACGTGGCCTCTGCTGGCCAATCGGCTCACTCCACGCAAGTCTCTGCTTTCTGAAATCAACTATACACTACCTTGCCATCATTTTTATATACAAAACAGGCTGAGTGGTATTTGGTCTTGCGCTGGTGTTGCATACTTTCAATGCTCTAATTCCAGCATAAATTTTTGATGGTTTACCGGTATATTGTTCACTCTGTAAAACAATTTGTCTTTTATATGTTACACTATACACATAAGTTGGTTGACTTTTACAATGAAGTTTATGTAAAATAACAACCCAGCTAGAATTAGTTAAATTACCCTACGTGTCAGTTCTCCAGTTATAAGATATGACATCTTTTATGACATGGACTCTCATCCAAGGTGACAGTAAATGTCTGCCTGTTGGCAACAATGAGTATTGCTCTATTATCAGTTGATTGTTGTATCATGCATGACTGCATAGGTCTATTAGTGTATGTTTGAGAAGAGGTTGCTTCTAAGCGCGTATCATCCGTCTTTGTTGCCTGTCACACAGTGATCATCAGGTACACGGTTCTTTTAACTGAGCCATGATCCAGAGCCGTTCGCATGCATTTCATGCTTGTGCCCAGAATTGGAATCGACTTCCATTCTCTTTGTAATTCAAATTCCCTTCCTTCAAAAATTGGCTAAAAACTTGCTATTTCCCCCTTGGTTTTCAAGCAGTTGGATGCCTAACTGCATCTTCTCCTGGCAGCTCACTCTCCGCACCTCAGATTCACATTTTGGTGTGTGACCATGTGCATATTACAAGTTTAATCAATGATAATACTAATAACAGGTTGAATCAAGCGAATTCAGTAGGGCTATATGAGTGTAAGGTATTTGCTGGAGTGTCCGATCAATGACCATTGACCACTGATTATCCACTGAAGTCTACAACGAGTGCCTCTGTAATGTGATGTAAATTTCTGAAAGTTCTCAGTGCCGCAAAATACCACATTCGGGAGGCCAGCTTATTCATCAAGGCTGTATCAAATCAATACCTCGATACCAGGGCTGTACTCAAGGGTATACACAGGTATACGGCGTATACGGACCTCAGGGAAAAAATGGCAGCGTATAATCACCTAAAAAAACCGAGGGTACACGCGGGTATACAGCGCATACCCACCTCAGCAAGACCAAGTGGGTACACGCAGGCAAAAATCGCGAATTACGAAGGAGAAAAATCTTGACAGTAGAGCGTTTTATGCTGTTATAAAGGTTTTCCTTGCGAAATATCACGGTCAAAAACTTCGATGACTAAAAAAGGTCAGAAAATTTTGGCCCAAAAAAGTCGCTTTTTCCAGCGGCAGTGTGTACTCGCCTCAAACGTTCTGAGTACAGCCCTGCTCAATATCCAGGTTGTTCGGTTCATTCTGGCACGAAGTCAGACCCCGGGAGGTCGGGTGAAGGTGACAGCATTGTGCTATGGTGGAAATCGTTGGTAGTGGTGTTTGCATGGTGCTGGTGCACAACCAGGATAGTGTAGTGCTTTTATATCAATACAGATATCTTAGTCAAGTAGAATCAAATGGAAGGCAATGCTTGGATTGGTTCTAGAGGGTTCTTAAACAATGATTGAAATATGGCACATCAGAATAGACTAAAGATTGATGCTTAACAGAATACCATTGATGAAGAGAAAGCCAGGCTGTAAGATTTTATAAATGTTCAGCAAGTTACAGCAACATTACAAAAACACTCCACAATCACATATATTCCATATTATTGCTTACCATTAAGCGAAATAATTAGAACATTGGATTAAAAGCAACAGACAGTCATTCGATAATCACTATCAAAATATAAAATAATCTTATAAACTGTTTCACAGACCTAAACGTTAGCTGTCACTGCAAAAAACTTTCACAGACCTAAACCTTTGCTGTCACTGCAATGTATAAAAATACAATCGTGGAATTTGACCTCGGGTCTCATCGGTATAGGCTGATTCCGGGTGCTTTGAAAATCTGAATGTCACACTTTCCGAGATGCAAACAGCAGAACAGGAGAGACATAGATAGCCAAGATTGCCACGAGCGACAGCTTTTACAGAATACATTTCTCCAGATGATACTGGAATTGGAGAATCAAGTACAAGCTTAAACGGATCCGATTTTCCAGTGTATGGAACAATGAACCTTTTCTTGAATAGAGAGTTTTTGGCAAGCAAAACTTCCACATCAACATCATATCCTGTTTTATTGAATGCCGAAAAGACTCCAATGCCTGTTAGTATGACATCCTTATCTGTAGAGAAATTAACGGCATCAATGTACGATGCCGAATGGAACTTCTTGGAGGCGCAGAACACTGTTCGATCAATCCAGACCTCGTTAGCAATTCTCAGTTCAGTTTTAAACATCAAGTCTGCACGCTTGCTCCCCGTCACCAGATAATAAAACACCACCTCCTTCTCTTCTGCTGTCAGCAAACCATTCTCGGAACTAAGCAGGGCAAAGTCAACTGGTTTCATAACTGGAAAGCGTATTTTGTACAGCAAATCACCGAGGACATTTCTGATCTGCAGATCAGTGAGGTTCTGTCCTGGTTGTTCACTCTGCAGCTGGTGTTTAGCCCATTTAATGGCTGTTTCAAACACCAGTAATTCATTTACTGGAAGTGTATTAGCATCAAGGATGCATTCTATCACAGGTCGAGATGCAGACAGAATCTCTGCTCCAGACAGCATAACTTCTGAATTAACACAGATTAGCTTCAAACAAGTGCTTATCAGCTTCTCATTCTCCAGTTCAAGACTCGTTTTTAGAATGTTGAGCACGTTCTTAACAGTGAGATTCCCTAGAACATAATCGGAACATGCTCTAGCTAATTTTGGCAGCATATATTTCTTTGCAGCATGCATTAGAGAAAGAGCATCTTCTGGACTCGCACGAACAACATCACAGTAAACATAGCTGAAAATACAAACAATTAGAGGAAATTAGATGAAGGTTTCATATAAATATTCAATTTAAAGTTCCTGAGTTATTCAATCAGTTTAAACATGGGCGGAGTTTGGTTTCCGTTCTTGGAGGGGCTAACTTAGCAAAAGAAAATTGAATCATCTGGCCTCCCTAAATTTGTAATGCCTGTTACATGATGCTGAGCGTCATTTACTAGATGCGCAGTACACCTTGCGATCTATCCAAACTTGCATATTTACTAACATTTCTTAAATCTGAAAAGACCTGAATTGTACAGTCTACAGGCTTCAGTGTAAATTCATAAAACAAAATTCACTCGTGAGATTGTCATAACTCAGACTGTCACTTTCAACAAGCGCGATAATTCTTGATTTGTGACAAGAAGCCAGATTTCATCCATGTGAAAAAAGTGGAATTGAAAATTTCATTCATATTTGCAAAGTGGTGTCAATAAATTTGAAAGCAGCAGATTTTTACGCTAGAGCACTTAGCAGGTATGCAATTGAGATTTGCATCAAAATCAGGTCCACTGGTAAGAACAAATTTTAAATGCGATAGAAACCTTAAAGTAACATATCACCAAACTTTATAAGCATTTTTTCTTTCATTTTCAAACATTTCAAACATTTGCATAGCACCCCTTCAAGAAACCAACTCAGAGGTGAGCAAACTCAGCCAAACCACAGCAATAGAAAATGAAATTAGATTTCAGTCACTTGTCAAATGCACTGCCATTATTTCTAGGCAGCAGGTGCATCTAAAACAAAGTCCATTACAGGTTGATGAGCGAACAATCGAGAATGCGTGACGCTGCCTGTTTGAGGTGCTAACACGGAGAACCCACAATTTGCCATTACCGGAAGAACAAATGTCACAATAACTACAGCATAGTATTAGTAACCCACAAAATGAATTGAGAAACACACAAAAAAAATATATGTGCAATTTAAACAGTTGATATGATAACCAGGAATGGCAGTTCACACATTCCTTATTTCGCAAATTCAATGTAATGCAAGAGAAAAGATGAAAATAACTATTGATTTTGAAATATGCAAATGACCAACAAATAGAAAGCAAATAACAGAAAATTATGAAATGCCAGTGCAGCGTATCAATATAAGTTATTGCCGTCTGCCGAAACTAACAAGAAATGTGGATACTTTTGCTGAAGTCTGATTTATTAATCAAACAGTTTAGCACCATGTTTTTTCACAGTGTGTTTGTGTAAATACCTTATCTAAGGCCCCATGTATCCTTGACCTGTATCTATTGACCATTGTATCTAACAATGTATCTCTAGCTTTCCCACTCTTCAATGATGGATTGTTATTTGTTAATTTTATTCATCATGCTGTCACCAACTGAAGCTGTTTACAGTCTATTTCTAACAATGCCTCTTTTACATTCAGCTGAAGAAATGGGTAGAACTACAAGCCGATTCATCAGAATAAAATGATAGTAAATCACACGAGCAAAACTGAGGGTATTGGAAACAACGTCTCCTGGGAGACTTAACTGTGAGATCCTAAGAGAGACCAGGGGGTTGAATATCACCCATACCTCCCCAATTCTCACCATCTTTTCAACTGGATCTCAACCAGGCCAGCATGTTACCATCCCACTATAGGCCAGCTTTTCAACCAATGTGGACAAAATGCAGCCCTAGGGAACTACAGTACTTAGTAATGCCAATAATCAACAATTTTAACAACATTTTCTGGCTTTCAGGATTGTTCATATTGCCATCCTCCTCCTTTCCAGGCTTGGAAATGGCAGTACAACATTACAGGTGGTAGTGGAGTTAATAAACTGATGTTCAAGATCCATCGTTGACTTACTAGAGTAGTTCCTTGAAGATATCAGGTTCAATGTCAGTCACTCGAATCATTGCCTCTCCAGCAGTCTCATCAGGTACACTGGTCAGCATGCTGTTGAACACTGGACTGCGGGCCATCAGCACACATTTATGTGCTAGAAACGTGGCAGTTTCCCCATCTGGTGGACCAACTTCTATACGAATGTCAGCTGCAAGTTTATCCTTGAGCATAAACTCCATAGCCTCTACTAAACTTTTTTCCGACTCGGAGTCATTCGAGTCATCAGTAGCCATGATCACTCTAACAAAACAATATAAAGAATCAGGCTTAAATAGTGCACTTCTTTGCGATATTAATTCTTACAGAGCCCCAGAATAAAAGCAGTAGGCCTAAGTGCTTGATACTTGTTACCATTAATCGTGCAACATGTCTCATAAGAAATTTAATTTTAGTCTCTTACGCACTTTTCGTATCACAGTCTTTTGATTTTCAGCTTAACTGAGAGGCTGCAAATAAACTCGTTCTGTAAACTTCACTTGGCCAAAACGGTCAATAAAGTATCTTACTCAAACTGACAAAAATATAAGGAATGTATACACAGTCGCATATGCATTTATCTGCTCTTGTATAGATTCAACTCAACTCAAATCCCAACTCGGTCTTGTTCCCATTTATCTGCTCTTGTATAGATTCAACTCAACTCAAATCCCAACTCGGTCTTGTTCCCATATAGGCCCATCACTACTGACTATATCAAGCCTCTTTCTGCGACATCTGTTCGCCCTTTGCGCTCTACTGACCGTCTTAACCTTTTGCCCCTCGTGTCTGATGTGCTTTGTTTGAAAGCAGCACTTGCTGTCCTATGTTCCTCCATATGGAATGGCCCTCCCTCTGCTAGACTGCTATGGACTAATCCCATGTCTGAGCTTGCTAAAACTGTTGTAAATTCAATTGATGTTTTAAAAATTTATGTCATACTGCGGCGGAACCATTTACCAATGCCCACGGAACCTCTGGGTTCGGTTGAAAATCACTGGTCTATTGTAAAAAATTCTTAATTACTTCATGTCAAATACTTACTCATTAAGTGCATTATAATCATGTAATGGGCATAATTGCAGTATCGGGGACCAAAGCGTATGCAGTATCTTTGGACAGTAGCAAATGACGACATTAACCCTAACACCAAAAATTAAAACAATTTAAAGTCCTGATTTTCATCCTCGAGTCTAAATTGGGTCTCGCTCCGAAGTATCTGTGTGATCTTATAGCCTACTTCGCCCCTTTCTGCCACTTGACTCCGTCAGTGGCGTAGCCAAGAATTTTTCATGTTTTTTTTTGCCTGGCCGGATACCCTTTCTGAAACCAACCCAACAGTGTACAGTAGATAAAAAGGGAATAAAGTAACAAAGGGAATAAAGTAAGAAAAGCAAATGTTTCTACAAGCAATTGTTTTGTTTTTCTTATTTAAGTGGATAAATAACCTTTCAAAACACTTTTTTCCTAGGCCAATGAGGAGTTTAACCCCCGAAACCCCCCTTGTCTACGCCACTGGACTCCGTCCACTTAGGTCCTCTTAACGGCTTGACCTCTTCGTCCCCCGAGTCAGGAACGCCATGGCTCAATCCAGATCAATTGCCTGAATTGGTCCCTCCCTATGGAATGGACTCCCCCCATTAGTTCGCTCTGTCATCCTCTCTGGCAGTCTTTCCTCACCTTTTTCTCGTCTAAAAACTTGCCTTTTCTCTCGGGGTTGAACGCACTGGGAGCGCTTCTGAAAGGCTCTTGCTGCGAGAAGCACTTTATAAATGGTCAGATACAATAAAATACTAACCCTAACCGACCATCACGATAACCAACCATCACGATGCCTAACCTGACCCTAAACGACCCTCAAGGCGCCTAACCTGATCCTAACCGACAGGTCCGACACTCACAGTTCCAATACTGAAATTACGCCATGGAATGTGGTTAGTAGGTAGCAGCGCTCTATCTGCGCGAAGTCTGTGGCGGCCATATTCGCATTGCTTACATGGACAGGCAAGGCATGTGCACTCAGTCTTCAGGACAACTAAAAAAGAAAAAACTTTGGAAGCTTCTAATTCTCGTACGTTATACTGTGAAGTAGGCCTATTACAAGCAATTGTTACCGTTTCACTGCTGAAGCTTGATAAGTTTATATCCACATTTACACAAGTTAATGGAATCGATTTTAATATTACACAAAACCACAAGATACCAACTAAACAGTTAACAGACTGTTAATGTAGTAAGCGACTGTGTTAGTTTAAAATAACTATGCTTTTGCACAGTTTAGGTCAGCTATAAGTTCTAAAGGCTAATATAACCATCGCTTACCAACGATCGCTAGCACTCGAATAAAAACTATTTGTTCGTTCGATTTACGATGATATTAAATGAGTTTAGTTGATTTCTAGATGAAATTCATTAATATTAGATTAAATTATTTTGATACTGTTCCCAAAGACAGTTAATTTTTTACGCTGTCCCCCTTCTCAAGCTCTGTCGAAATTCGAATCATAGCAGCCGATTGTTTAAACTTTAAAAGCAATACAAGATTTTGCGTTACAGGAAGATGAACCACTGATTGCGAAACTGTGGATCGATGTCCAATGGCCCAAACGTTTTAACTAAAAAATCTTATAATATAGACCTACTTAGGCCTTAGGGCTTTTTAACGTGCAGTTGTACTCAAAATGTGCAGTTGTAGAAGCACATCTGTAGGTCCTTCAGTTAACTTAAAACTCTGCCCCTCTGATCCTATGGTAACTCGACCCGGACCACCACGGACTACTCTCACGGACAACCCTTATAACTCAACGCAGCGCTCGTGAATAAGCTGGTGCCTCCCGCTTGGCTTTCGAGTGGCGCTTTAGAAATTTCGAGTTTACGATTACGATTACGAAACTAGCAAAAACGGTAGCCTAATTATTGTCCTCCGAATGGAAGTAATTTACCATGCAGTGACGTAGCTATAGCTTTTCGTGACTTTTGCTTTAGTAGGCCTACCTCTCTATAGGCGTATTCAAGTTTTCGTCTTTGCGCCGCAGCGCCGGGGTCACGTGATATTTTACACACACCCTTTTAAAGCTATCCCGAGGGGAACGGAATAGGCTATACCGTGTATAGATCGCGAGCATCCGGTAGGCCCTACACAAACCATTACATCACAATTAGGCCTACTGAAAAATGCGCATAGCCTAATTGATAAATTTATGTTGAAGGCCTAATCAAAATTTTAAATGACTAGTTGTTTTTAGTGTCCTACGTAGCCTTAGCCTAGGCCTAATGTTCAAAGCTCAAAGCAAGACAACTCGAATTTATTTGGTGACATTATAGATATTCTTAAGGGTTCTAAATGTTCTGAGTGTTCTAAAAGAAAACCAAACAAAGTTTGCTGGCAGGAATAAACACACCTGTTAGTGGCATTGTTCATACCATGGAAAATATTGTCTAATAATCTCAGTTTCAATATTCACATTAATATTATGTTGTAGGCCTAGGGCCAGGCAGTCCCTTAATTTATGCCTTCCGTGCACTCACTGCTCTTGGTCTATAGCTGGCCTCAAGCTATACGATGTGGTACGAGCTACTACGCTTTATGCAGCTTCTGCATGGTGAGGAATGAGTAGAGTCAAAGGACTCGAAAATTACAAAAAGCCCATGGTCGTCTTGAATACATAGGTAACATAGAGATTACAAGAAGCCCATGGGCGTCTTGAATACTAAGGTAACATAGAGATTACAAGAAGCCCATGGGCGTCTTGAATACATAGGTAACATAGAGATTACAAGAAGCCCATGGGCGTCTTGAATGTATAGGAAGCCTAGAGATTACAATTAAGACGCCCATGAGCGTATGTGACTCTATGAGCAAATGGCCAAAATCGGTGCCCACCATGACCATGCACCTTCTACTCTGACTACTCATAAACATACTGGGCCCATATGCAAATTTATCAGTGTCTATTGAATCTATTTCACCCTTGCCCAAAACTTCAGTGAAATGGAAAGAATGCAGGAAGTGTAAAGGTTGGTGTCATGAAGATTGTAGGCCTACAGACGAAGAGACATTATTCGTGTGTGACTTTTGACGCTAGTCTGTGATTAAAGTGAAAATGACAATAATGACTTGCAACATGAGATTGGATTTTTGCTTCTCGTGCTTTGAATTGCTTTGTATCATTAGGATCTTTTAGTTTTCGCTCAATTTGTTTTCTCTCATGCAGTTCATTGCTTTAGTCAAAAAATGCATGATATGCAATGCCACTTGTTTTAGTCAATTTCCATTGCTCCAAGATGTCCATCCTATGGGCGTCTTGTAGTAGCCTATAGGGTTCCCACGACGCCCAGTTTGGAGGTGTCTACTTTTTAAAATGTACACAATTGATCTTATTGAATTAAGTTCTATAGATGCTGGCATTGCTTCCAGGGCTTTTTCTACGGAATTTTTAGAGCTGCACATCCTCTTCTCTCCTTTCTCGTCCTCCATGGTAAATTACTCCCAATCTGAGGAAAATGACCTATTTTTACTAGTTTGAACTGCACGGAACGTGACGGAAGTGCTTCTACAACTGCACGAATACATTTAGAACAGCACATTTTGTGTAGAACTGCACGTTAAAAAGGCCCTGATTGCTTCATTAATGATCACTCTTTGCATTGGGGTCAAGCATGTTCTTCTCTTGGAATCCATACGGAAGAAAAGCACAATTTTCCTTAGCATGGGCGTCTTGGAGCACTCTCCCCTAACACCACAAGCGTTTGAATCTAAACGGGGAGTCCAGAGGGGGCAAATGCTCCCCAAATTTTGGGCGAGTGTGTTTTTTCGGGGCAGGTAGATCGGGGAAATATTAAACAGACTTCTTTAAGTTCAATGTTCATAAGTACACCACTTTGCCAGGTATGCGCAGACAGCAGATGCCGGGAGCCCCGAGTTTGCCGCTGTGGGTTAAATAGGTTGGCACATAAATTATGGTACGGGCACTGCAAATTCCTGCAGCTATATAGGCCTATGGCTGTCTGGGACATTATATCCCAGTTCCAACTTGCCCGAATCGAGTTAAATATTAGCTCACAGCAACCATGGATAGCAGAAATTCCCCGAAAAAGTTCAGAATTTTCACGGTAGCATAATTATTGTAAATAATAGCGAGAATCGGAGCAAATTCACGAGCCGAAATTTGCCCGAAAATTGCGACTAATAGTGGCATTTGGTGGAATTCACAGCATTCAAGCCAGGTGGCACAGTCACAGATCATGGAATTCACTGCCTGAATGACATCGGTAATTTCTATTATACTTGTTCATGAGGCAAAATAGACACGATAACCGTGCGATCATAGGCGCAACCACGTCCTAAAAGTTGGGGGGACTAAATGGAAATTCTTAGTAGGAGTAATAACAGCGAGCGCAAAACGTGCGAAGCCGCGATTGCCGAAGGCAAGAATCCCCTATAGCGATTAGCCTGATTAGGGAGTAGGCTATGGGAAGCGTCGTAAGCTCCCCCATCGGGGTCCGGGGCGGAGCCCGAGAAACCGACGCAAATTTGGGCATTTGATGCCAAATCGTGAGCATTTTGGGTTCTAGTTTACCTGAAATTTTGCAACGATGATAACAAATGTGCATACAAACAAACAAACGTTGCCACAGTAAAAAAAAGTAAAGAACAAAGCAGCATGCAGTCGGTGGCAAAGATTGGGAGGAACCATCCCAAGCCTCTCGTCGGAAGTTAGGGGACCGTCCCAAACCTCTCAGAAGTTGGGGTCGCGTCCCGTGAGTCCCATAAAGTGGTTGCGCCTATGCCGGGAATGGTGATCGAGGTTCAACCTCTGACCGTCCGCCGTTATCCCCCTAAAAGTCTGGGCCCATCGTGTATACATGCGTTACCACAATAACAAAACAGTAAGAATAAAAAAGAGTAATTGGGCAGAACTTAACTAAATGAATCCTGTACATACAGGGTGGTCCAAAATAAACCGCACAATGATAAATTGATAGTACTTTCTTCAGACCAATTCAAATATAACCGTGAAAATTCACAAAAACACAGCAAATATTTTTACTGTAACATTACATGGATGGATTTCGTTACATAAAATGTTCAATGTGTCCTCCTTGCTGCTCGACCACGCATTGAAGCCGACGACGCCATTGATCAATTGCGCGGTCAATGAAACGCTGTGACAGCTTGGTCCACTCTGTGACGATTGTTTCTTTCAGCTGATCCACTGTGGTGAAACTTCTACGACGGTATACCATCTGTTGAAGGGCGCCCCAAACAGCTTAGTCGACTGGCTTCAAGTCCGGGCTGTTTGGGGGCCACATGTCAGGCTCAACGACCCCCAATGTTTCTGAGTTCGTAGATTCCAAATTAGACAACGGTCATTCTCAGTTAAGCGTCCCATGATCACAATCTCTTATAAACAACAACTTCTTTACCATAAACTATGATAAACAATGATGAAGTCAATAATGACGTCAGAGAAAATGTATAAATAAGTAAGAAAAATGGCATTAAACATTGAATTGTTATACATTATATCAAGAAAACTGTCACTGTGCGGTTTATTTTGGACCACCCTGTATAATGATATAGGCCTATAATTTCTGGCACATTTTACTGCAAATGACCTGGTATTTTGCATATGGAAAGACAGAAACATTCACACCAGACACGAAAATAGGCCTACTGAAAGAAAGTCAAGACTTAAGAGTCACAATAATCAGAGCTGTACTGGTAAGTTTTGAGGTGAGTACACGCTGACCGGGAGAAAAACTTACCTATTTTGGCCCGAAATTTCTGACGACCTTTCTTTTGGTCATTCGGCAAAAATCGGGAAAATTTCGTCAATTTGCCTTAATGCTGAGAAGCTATACGTTCTTAATATGCCAATCTACATTGAAATGGCTATTAGCACCAGTCGGTGGCAAAAGTGGGGAGGTACCGTCCCAGGTCTCTCGTCGAAAGTTGAGGGACCGTTCGTCGAAAGTTGGGGGACCGTCCCAATTCTCTCAAACCCCGTGGGTCCCATAGGGTGCAACGCCTATGCTTGCGAAGTTGCGATCATCAACGTTGAACGTGCAGATCTTGTTCTGCTCTGAAAATTTCCGATCTTTTCCTTCTTGTCAAGTGTGCGGGATCAGGGTGTTGCACTTGATAGCTCACTTAAATTACGGGTAGTCTATAGGCTAAGCCCACCTGAACTAAGCGCATTTCCAAAAGTAGGCTACACGTTCCTTTTATTGTCATTTAGGCCTAAGGTGTCTCAGGAGGATCGTTCGCAGTTCTGTCTCCACCCATTGGCTTCCTCTCCGTGCTCACATACAATCTGAGATCTTCACTGTGATCTTCAAGGCTCAGGCTCAGCGGGGTTTGCCCCAAGTATCTGACAGACGTTACACTAAAGCCTCGCTCAGCTTCCTCCAAAATTCAACTTCGTTCATCCAGCTGTCTCCTTGCGTTCGCTCTACACTTTATTTCTGGCAGTCTCCCTTCTGTCCTCTTAAAACCTGTCTCTTCTCTCGTGTTCTTGCGCACTAGGAGCGCCTCTGAACAGTTCACTCTATATATTAGAGTCTAGAGGCTCGAGGCGCTTTGTAGATGACTGAATACGATACAATACAAGACAATATACAATATACAAATTATGAATTTAATCAGTTGCTCGTGTGAAGTTTGAACTGGTTGTAATAATTAAAGTGTCAGGAATATTATAAAATGGGTAAATCAAAACTTTGCATATAGGTCTAAAATTGCCCAGCGTGGCCCTTATAAATATGGTCGGGCATCAGGGTATTTGTCTCGCTGCCCCTTGTTCCCGGGTGTGAATGCAAGAACAGAGATGGCTTTTTCAGAGGTATATACTTTTGAGTGCACGACGTCAATTATTCCGGGTTTATTTTTTCGGGCAAATAAACAAATCCGCCCCCACTGCTGAAATGCCCCAACGCGGCAACGCCTATGGTTAACACACATGCAGGGAGGTGAATTTTCAGCTTTTCTTCATCCGCCGGGGCTACGATTATATGCTCTGGATGGACTTATAAATTTCAATCATTTGCCATTCTGCTTTCAATTCATGATAAATAGGCGGCCCTATTAAGTGATCTGAGTGCTCCTAGCTGTTTCCTACAATGGCTATTTACTGTGTAATAATCACATCGCCAATTGTTTGAACTGGGATCGAGTAATAAACGAATTGAATTCAATGTAGGCTACTTTTTAACAATGACGCGAACAGACAGACAGAATGGGGTGAAGTGAGACCGGATCGCCAGTGAGGAGGTTTGGCAATTGAATTGTTGAGATAAAATCATTCAAGACTTGCAGAGTCTTTCTACCGACGAGCGCCCCCACTGGTCATCATAGGTGGGTAGCTACCAAACGTACACCCAGAGTGACCACCATAGGTCGGGAGCTCCTTGCAAATCAATTTCACTGGGACGACCTCCCACGCGGTTCAAAAATCTTTAGGATGTGCATGCCATACCTATTCGGCATTCGTCGGAATTTCATTTAATCAAGCAAAATAAAATCGTTTATTCACGCATTTTGAACAGCCGAGGAAGTATATTTTATACAAGATGTTATCAATGATGTTGTTTAGACGTTGCCTGAGACAAGATATTTAAGATGTAGCATAGAAATTATGCCTAAATATGTATCGAGTTCATTACGTATCCATTGCTAGTTTATAGCATTTTTGGAGGCTTCCTGAGGACTTCCTGGCTCTGATTTGTCCTCTATGTCATAATTATAGCGTTAAACTAACTGAAAGCATGAGTAGCCAAAGTGTGTAGGCCTAATCATAGTCTAAATGTGGCCAATGATCGCATAGACAAAATTATTTACTCGCAACCACTATCAGCTTATTGCTTTAAAAAAATTATTCGTGATATGGCCACTTATGCTATTTCACACGAAAACGTCGATAAATCAGTTTACATCTAAACAGTAGGTCTATTATGACATTGTTTAGTGACGTGTGACTTGTGAATTTTTGCGCGCTATTGTCTACAAGGCCTATTCCCAGATAGCCTAATGACAATTGCTCAATGTAAGACACGAAACACGTGACGTCACAGATTATAATCGATTGACTCGGTCGTCATGACAACAAGGAAAGCGTTTTGAAAAGCAGAAGTCGCGCGAACTAAATTATGGTTTATTCACAAACGCTCAGTCAAAGAAAACTCAACAGACAGGCAAGATCAATATCGATTCCATGTCAATGACACGATGAGACATGATATTATATTATGGTGTTTAGAGTTGGAGCGGGAATTATAGGCCTGTAAGAAATTGGAACAGAAGATAGCGTAATTGCAGTATCGTGGATCGAAAAATATATGTAGTAGCCTAGGCCTATCTATAAACAGTTGTTGATGACGACACTAGCCCACTCCTATAACTAACCGATCAGTGGCGGCGCCAGGATTTCAGTTTTTTGAGAAGGTGGGGCTGAATTTGCGCCTTTTGCGGGAAGAAAATTTCCGTTCACCAAAATTTCTGACGACCTTTTTTTAGTCATCGGCCAAAACCTCCAGAAATTTTCCATTTCAGCCGTCAAAATTTCTGACGACCTTTTTTAGTTATCTTGTCGAAATCTTGGAAAACGGTTCTTCTTATATCCGCCAAACCTCGTTTAAATTTCGGGGGCTCAAGGGGGTTAATCGTGCAGATATTTCATTTTTCCATGGGAAAAATGGATGGCCCTTTTTAGTGGGCTTAGCCCCCTACCTCCCTAGCGCCCCTCATGCCCCTATGTGCGGGCGCCCATGATCCCAGACTCGGCTAGACGGTGCTTATTACCTATTTTTCTCACGACTACTTTTGGGGTTTATTACAAATTTCTTCTCATTAGAGAATTAAAAAACCTACTTTTGACTAACACTTTTCGATTTTTTAAACAAATTTCTTTGCAAAAAGAAACAATTCATATCAGAAATCTTTAAAAGTGAAACTAAGAAATTTATATCACGAAACCTCTATGAAAAATGCCCGTGCATCATGCTCTTAACTCCCTGCTTTGCATTTTTTACCTCTTGCTACAAATTTTAAACCTTGACCATCGGGTTTTGCCCCCTTCTGCAAAAATTTCTGCGGGCTCCCATGTCTGGGATGGACTCGCATAGCAGGCCTATGATGTGTATTACAGTCCGAAGAACTGCATGGAGACTATAGGAAAAAAACTCATAATATAACAGCTGCTCATTGCTCTCGTTCTGATGACCCACCAGCAACACATGCACCACCACCAGCCGCTAGCCTACATCTCTACAGTCTACAGTCTACACTGTCTACAACCACACAGCAAATAGAAATCCTAAGTGATTGATATCCTAAGTGATTGATTACATCTTCATCTATTTGATGGCGTGTCTATTTTGAATAGCACCTGCTGTTTCCAGATAAAGAATGAGGTTCAAAGATAGTGTGGATGACTTAGCATCAATCACAATTTGAAAACTAACGGATTCTATGTTTCGCCCTATAGTCTAATGCACCACGATTTCTATCACTGGTCAAGCACAGAACAGCTTGATGGTATATAGGCCTAGGCCTATAGGAACAATTGTTCTTTGAACCGCTGTTAGATGGCTTCGGTGATCGTATTCGTAATCTTCACATTTCTGAAGACTAGGAGGCTAAGGAGGCGCCACTCGAATGCCAAGGCCAGGGAACCAGTTTATTCACGAGCGTTATGTCTAATCAGTCCAAAAGAATAGACTAGTCCTAAGAAAGTCGTAGTCCGGTGAATGCATATCCGAGGAGAATTTGACTGCCGCTCCAGGTCAAGTTTTTTGCCACCACAAATTTTATGCTTAAAAGTTTAACTTCAGCGAATGATCAGGATATAATGATATTCAGCGCCAATTATAATACTGTCGTCTTTTAAAACCTATGTTCAATTTTTTCAGTTTTCAGTTTTCCACTTGGTTTGCGCCTCTTCGATCTAGACCATGTTTTCATTTTTCCGAATAGTAGGCCTAAATTCGACACTTGGAATACTATAGGCCCTATCTGGACTATGATTTTGCTTGCATAGCAACGACATAACCGGTATAGATCTATAGAGCACTGATAAAGCGCAGAGCGTGGTGCTTATCATACAACTTTCCGATTTTAGTGTGCAAACATACGATCGACGTTTGGTGAAGAGGTATCAAGTTATCAACACCAACTGCCGGGACAATTTTTTGATCAATCCGGGATACCGGACGCAAAACGGCCGATTCCGGGGACTGTCCAGGTTAATCCGGGACGGTTGTCAGCCCTACCTAAACATAGGCCTAGGTCTATTCTCCATGTTTAAGACAACAACAACAATAACAACAACAACAACACTTTCGGTAGACGTGACCTATACGTAGGTCAAAGTGACCACTATAGATTATTGAGACGTCGAACTCGCTTATTGTAGCCTATAGGCATATAGACTATGGTCTATAAAACCATAGACTATAGTTAGACATAACCCTATCTCTGTATAAATATAGATCGATATACTGAGACCAGTTATCTATCAGTAATATCTATAATTCATCACCAGCTGTTGTTCAAAAATGCTTAATTTAGACGGGCACCTTTTAATTTGCTTAGGCCTATGTCAAATGCGCCGTCTCAGAATGTTAAACATTAATTTTTTTATACTGCGCTGGTATAGGCCTACAATTATAATTTTATATAGTATTCCTCCAACCCGCAACTCGCGTCCATTCGTCCAAGCAAATCGAGACAGACAGACACAGACACACAGACAGACAGAGACAGAGCAAGCACACAACGCTGCATCCGATAGCTCAGAGGTTATCAGTGAACGCCACTCCCATTGAAGCCACCTCATCTAGCCTATATAACGTAGGTGCGACCCACAGCAGGCGCCCCATTGCCTCTCAGGTCGTCATCAGTTCAGATCGCAGACAACACAGCAGCAGGCATCGCATCCTCCTCTCAGACGACTCCCTGTCTCAGCAGCCAAAGACGAAGAAGATGCGCCGTCGTGTCGTCTCAGACTTTCGTCTGGCTGGCATCGTCTGCCACGTCCTCTGCCTCATCATCCTCGTCGTAGACCGCATCCCGTCAGCAAGCTCAGCAACCGCAGATGTAGCCGCCGACATCTCATCAGTCGTCACAGGTGAAAATCGTCCTCTGCTTCTCGGTACGAGTTACTATAAGTCTAGCCAACTTTCATGGGTGGAGTTTATCAGGGGCTAGGGCGGGGTCTAAGCCCCCCCCAAGAAGACCCAGATTCATTTTTTACCGTGTAAATGGTATCTTTTCCCAGGCGTAGTCCCCAAAGAAGGCTTATAGCCCCTCCAAGAACGGAAACCAAACTCCGCCCATGCCAACTTGATGCGGTCAGACTGTTTGTCACTGTTTAACGACATTGCTGTAATATCAAAGATCATTAGTGTCGCCCTCCTCCTTTATCTAGGCTTGGGACTGGCACTTGCAGAGTGCAACCAGTGGCAGAGTTCTCAGACCGTATATGTTAAACACACCTATACCTGCTAACCTATACTTTGCTTTTTTACAAATCCTATTCTCATGCCTCCTCCTCTCCTCACATCCCTTAATTGCTATTTCAGCTCTAAACATCACCTGCCTTAGTCTGCCTGACTCCCCGGATCTGGACCCGATGCCTATCGATTTTGCTTTGATTAAGCGCCTGTGAATAAGCTGGTTCCCGCGACTTCGCTTTTATGAGCGCTGCGGAAATCTCAAGATTATGATTACGATATATTTTCTTAGTTAAACAATGCGCCACTCAGTGTACGTCACATAATACGGTGTCAAAATGGTGTAATCTAAGTTGACCCAGGGTTGGGTCGGGAGCGCTTCCGAGTAGTTGGTCTTGAAGGGGCGCTATAAAAATCTCTTAAATGATTGAATGAATGAATGAATAAATTAGCGTAATTTAACGTAATATTTGGTTGGTGTGATTTAAATACAATAAATAATTGACTTAAATAATAAATATTATATCATTGATAATATAATAATAAATAAATAAATAAATACAATAATAATATTACGTAGTAAAAATCATGTAATAGGCTAATATTATTATGGTGTAATCTAGCTCACTGTGAAGACCTATGTTATAGACCTACGTTAGGCATGAGGCTTATTGTAATGTAATGTAAATTTTAGAGAATTTCTCAGAGCCCACAAAAGCCACGTCAGAAGTGAAATGTGAAAAATGGCCTACAATCTATCTCGCTGTAGTCTTTTTCTCTGTCCCCCTATCCCTTTGATCATTATAATTAAGCTTATAGCCAATATTGGATCTTGCACAACATATCGGACGTAATTTAGCTCGAGTGAATAAGACGCACATGTAAAAGAGGCGTGAACTGTGCTGATCGCAGTTTTTCGCCTCGGTCGGCATATCTTTTTTCAAGTAGAAGTAACTACTACGCGAAAAAAAATATGCCGACCGAGGCGAAAAACTGCGAACTACGATTTTTTACATTGCCATGATAATCATCGGATCAGCACGCCTCTTTTACATGGGGACAGAGAGAAGGACCACAGCGAGATAGCTTGTTAGACCAGGCTTGGAATCTCAAAATGGCACTCCTAGAAGCAAATCATGTAACAATTTGCTAACCGGTGTTTCTAGACTAATTTGACCCTGCTGAAAACGAAAATCGCTGTTAGCAAGCTGGATTTTTGGCCGTTCAATGGGAAAACAAGATGGCGGACAAAATGGCGGTCAGTTGCTTCAAATGGCTATAAGTAAAGTATTGTATGTGACAGGAACACGATTTTACACTCTAAATTAAGATTATAGGGTGCAAGGAATACAATGGAACCAAATACACATATGTAGCACTGCAAGAAAATCAAAATGGCGGACAAAATGGCGGCCAGAATCTTAAAATGGCTGTAAGTGAAGTTAAGTATGCAGTGGAATCATGATTTCAGGGTCTAAATCAACATTTTCGGGGTCAAGGAATGCAATGGAAGCAAGGTAACATATGTGGCATTGCACGAAAACCAAGATGGCGGACAAAATGGCGGACAAAATCTTAAAATGGCAATAAGTGAAGACATATATGCAACCAAATTATGATTTCAGGATCTAAATCAACATTTTCGAGGTCAAGGCATGTGATGAAACCAATGTCGCATATATATAGCACTGCCTGTACACCAAAATGGCGGCCAAAATGGCGGCCAGACTCTTGAATTGACTGTTAGTGAATTTCTGTATCTAATAGATACATCAATTCAGAATGTAAATGATAATTTTTGGAATTAAGGAAAGTGAAATTAAAGGCACTGAATATATTATGTGACACTGCCAGAAAACCAAAAACCAAAATGGTGGACAAAAACTTCAACTGGCTATGAGTGATGTCTTGAACATATACGATGGAGACTTGATTTCAGTCTGGACTAGTAATTTCCAGGTCATACGCTTCCAACAAAATCACATGCAGTGTTATGCATTGAAATTGTCATACATATATAGTGGAAATTTTTAGTAGCCTATGACTGGACTGCAGTTTAACTATTGCTGGCTTTATGTATATAGCCTACAGCAGTGGTTCCCAAAGTGGTGGTCCGCGGACCGGCACCGGTCCGCGGAGGTACGATCGCCGGTCCGCCGGAGAAGAGTTAAAAATAAAAATAAACTGTATTTATTAGTTTATTTGTTTGAAATTGTGAAATTATTCAAATTGTTGTCCAAAATTTATTCAAATTTCTGTCTTAATAGGCCTATTTAAAATTTGAAATAGCCTAAATCAATGCGCCTTATTTTTTAACTTGCCAGATGGCAAAATCAAACAATTTAAATTGATTCTAAATTTTACTTCATCGATGACGGCAGTCAGTTTCAAGCTTATTTGTGTTGATATATTCCATGGTGACAGTGCCGGCGTTAGCACCCCCCGCGCCCCCCGGTTGGGGGGGCCTCAAGTTTGCAAGGGGCCTCCAAATTTAGCTGATCATTATGCCTACTTTTGTGAATGTATATTTGTTAAAATGGCGCATTCACTTGGGGCCCCCAATCCGGTCTGGTACATGCCTCAACACACCATGGCACTGCCATATAACAGATCTAAATGCAAATAGCATATTGATTTGGGTGTAAGAATAGGCTAGCCATTTAAAACTAATTCAGGCCATTTGAGTCTACTTTCTCAAACACAACGTTTATAACTTATTCCAAACACTAGACTAATGGAGTGAAGACTAGTCTCGAAATAAAACCTGCATGAGGCCCCCCAAATAAAGCCTGTGTAGGCCCCATATGTCATTGGGACGTGTATGGTCTCAAATTTGTAAGGGGCCTCTAAATTTATCTGGCAATTAATTATACCTTTCATGACTGTTCATTCCTGAAACTACGCACCGAATTATATATTTACTCAAAACATACAAAATAATATAACCAAACCAATACATCAATTGTCCTTCAACCAAGGGCTGAGGCTTAGAGGGGATAGGGACACGGACCCCACAATTTGTGAAGGGGACGGAGTCCTTATATTCTCCCAATATTTCAGAAATATTTCATAAGTATTATAAATTTCTTCAGTTTTATCCATTGTCTTTCATAATGATCAATTCTGTTAAGATGACAGCTTAAAATACGACGATTAGGCTACAGTGTGCAAATCGAAAATTAAACAATGAAGAGGGGAAATTTATTGAAGTCTTAAAACATGTCTCTAAGCACTGAAATTATGAACAATTTTGTTAGGATGACAGTTTCAAATGCAACAGCTAGGCTACAGTGTACAAATTCGAAAAGTTTTAACAATTGGAAGGCGACACTCTGAAGTCCTAAACCATGAACAGCAGCATTGAAAAAAGAGCAATTTTGTTATACTGACAGCTTAAAATCCTACCTGTACAGTGTGTAAATTTCAAAAAATTTAAGACAGCTTAAGGTTTAGGGTCCTCGAGGTTTTTTTTGGGGGGGGGCCTCAGGTACCCTAGCGCCGGCACTGCATGGTGAGCAATAACCTAGTCCTAGTGAACGCTGGATGCAGAATTAAAAAATTGTCTAACATAGTATAAACTTTCATTTTAAAACTTTAAATATAAACAAATGTCTTTAAATGAAAACAATGAGCAAACATAAGAAAACAAATCTGAAAAAACAGCAGACGCATAGGCCTATATGGTTAAAAGACCAAG
Source organism: Lumbricus terrestris (assembly GCA_949752735.1). Taxonomy (NCBI): domain Eukaryota; kingdom Metazoa; phylum Annelida; class Clitellata; order Crassiclitellata; family Lumbricidae; genus Lumbricus; species Lumbricus terrestris. The sequence continues at coordinate 36,844,931 of OX457037.1, read as the reverse complement.
GTCAGGCCTATAGTGTTTTCGCATTAAAGCATCCTTTCTCACATCTTTACGCATCGCAAAAAAGGAATCTTGCACAAAATTTATTAATAGAGTTTAACAGCAAAGTCTACTCATAATAAATCTTAAACAAATAAGGCTTCCAGGACATGTCAATCTAGGCTATAATTGCAAATATAGCCTATAACCTTAAGTACTTTATATTCTAGTCTTTTATAATTTAGGCCGCTTTTGTTTGCCATCACCATTTAGGCCTATGTTAGCGGTCCGCGAGCTTCACCAAAAAGTATTGCCGGTCCGCGGCCTACTGAAGTTTGGGAACCACTGGCCTACAGTATGCATGCTTGAATGTTTCATAACTTGACTTATCAATAGTTTCAACTTTTCGTGACTTGACGGATATAGGGTGCCGTAGAGTCAAATCAGGCGTTGTTGCAGTCAATGCAATGGCACCTGAGTGCACATGACAAGATTGCACTTCGATAGCAGCAGGTTCTGATGCTACGTTTGTCAACTTCACATGATTTGCTGTAAACAAACTCTATAATGTGGCTTTGGTGCACACTGGTAAAGATTACTTTCTTCCACCACACTCCATCTGATGAAGATGAGGATGATATCTGAACATCAATATCTAGTAAAAATAGGCCTTTCCAAACTGACAGTTTGGTAATGAGCTCATAAGGGAATGTTCCAAATGTAGAAAATAAGTGGGAACTTTCAAGTAGTTTATTCAAGCATTCTTTCAGCTGATTCCTGCTAAATATGTCAAATCACATCCAGTTGTAGCATGAAGGCCACTCGATCAATTCTTCATAGTTACGTGAATTGGATGAGCTTCTGTTCCACTGATGTTCCTGCCATCACCAAAAACACCATTAAATATAAAGCAAACACATATGACCCGGCAGTGGACAACACCTTATCTTTTTTCACGTAACCACCAGCAACCGCTCTAGTCCATATCTCCAAATGTGGCTGCTGAGAGCTGAATGGACAGGAATGAAGCTAGATCAGTCTTTCTTTCAAGCATACCAAGAAAATTCACCCAATTTTCCGACAACGGAGTATTTCAAGACTCCACACAGTGGCAGAGTTGTGGTTGTAATTTTCTGTACGATTTCACTTACTAAAAGCAATGTCCACTATCTATCGAAGGCAATAATTGTTAACCCTCTTGTAGCCAATCGAAAGTAGGCTACCTGTACACAGGTATCCACTGTATAGATCTGTCAGGTCACCAACTGTCTTCGCGTTTGGAGGTTCCCTATTGCTTGAGCCATTGCTTGTCCTACAATAATTTGTCTGCAGCAAGTCGGATGAACTGTGTCGCGACTTAGCCTATGGGCATATCACAATATTTGGTCATGTCTCATACAATATGCGGGATGTCTTGCATTGGCTCCCTTTCCCGCAGCGGATTGCTTGCAGGCTCTCTGTGTTGCTTAGGTAGTGCCTTGATGGACTAGGCTATAGCCCCACTATGTCTGAAAGAACTCTGTTTTTCAACCTCGGATGTCCAGCGTCGATCTACTCTTCAGTTGGCGGACCAAGCTGAGCTGGTTCACTCGCGGTCTGCTATTTGACATCACCTTTCATTCTGTGTAGCTGGTTCTAAAATCTAGAATGGGAATGGCCAACCCCTTTTCACAGCGTCTATTGCATGCCCATGGGTCACTCCACTCTGTTCCTTAAGAATAAAAAACTGTCCTATTTAGTTGTGGTTAAGTGGGGGGCGATTCCGGGCAGCCCACCTTGAAGAGGCACTACGTAAAATATTATAAATAAACAAATGATATGCCTCTGCTATAGAAATACGGACGACAAGTTACTTTTGCAGAGAGAATCCAATCCCATTGGTTTTGAGAAAAGTCCATGGCACAATCGTGTTTTCAGATCCATGGGACAGTCAGCTTGATACGATGTAATAAGTCACTGCATGATATACAAATCTTCCTTTATAATTTTGTCAGTGTTCTTTTGAAGAACACTCCTTGGTTTAAGACTTCCTGAAGGCATTGCGATAATTTGAATGATCATATCTGGTCAAATAAGGGAACATTGTAGATAAATTCAACTGCAGAGGTCTCAGATACCATCTTGCAAAGACCTCGCAAATTTTTTTAATCAAGTTCTCATTGCATGCATGACTTCATTAACATCCATTTTGAAATTCTTGCCGCCATTTTGCTCGCCATTTTGGTTTCCAGGCAGTGCTATATATGTTACCTTGCTTCCATTGCATTCCTTGACCTCGAAAATGTTGATTTAGACCCTGAAATCATGATTTAGTTGCAAATATGTGTCTTCACTTATGGCCATTTTAAGATTTTTGTCCGCCATTTTGTCCGCCATCTTGGTTTCCGTGCAATGCCACATATGTTACCTTGCTTCCATTGCATTCCTTGACCTCGAAAGTGTTGATTTAGACCCTGAAATCAAGATTTAGTTGCATATATATCTTCACTTATTGCCATTTTAAGATTTTGTCCGCCATTTTGTCCGCCATCTTGGTTTCCGTGCAATGCCACATATGTTACCTTGCTTCCATTGCATTCCTTGACCCCGAAAATGTTGATTTAGACCCTGAAATCATGATTCCACTGCATACTTAACTTCACTTACAGCCATTTTAAGATTCTGGCCGCCATTTTGTCCGCCATTTTGATTTTCTTGCAGTGCTGCATATGTGTATTTGGTTCCATTGTATTCCTTGCACCCTATAATCTTAATTTAGAGTGTAAAAGCGTGTTCCTGTCACATACAATACTTTACTTATAGCCATTTGAAGCAACTGACCGCCATTTTGTCCGCCATCTTGTTTTCCCATTGAACGGCCAAAAATCCAGCTTGCTAACAGCGATTTTCGTTTTCAGCAGGGTCAAATTAGTCTAGAAACACCGGTTAGCAAATTGTTACATGATTTGCTTCTAGGAGTGATTTCTAGAGCCCTTTTTGAATTCCAAGCCTTGTCTATGTAGGGCATTTTTCACATTTCGCGCCATGGCTAATACGTCCATTCAGAGGCGGATACAGAAATTTTAACTGTGGAACTTTAAGAGTTCTGTGGACATAGACTGTCAAGATTGTTTTAGTTTTAAAATGATCAAGTTAAATACCAGCGATCGTCTTTGAAAGTCACCATTCAAAACTCCAGATTGGGTAGCGGGGTTTGGGCGAGGGAAAGGTAATTGTAACACTCTTGCATGAATAGTGTTCGGACATGGGATTGCTTTCCGTGGTATCCGGACATGACCCCCGGCCCATTACCCCGACCATTGCCCCCCCGTAGGACATTATCCCACGCCATTACCCCCGTCTTTTTACATTTAGGGCCAGTGTATGTATGTATGTATGTATGCATGTATGTATGTATGTATGTATGTATGTATGTATGTATGTATGTATGTATGTATGTATGTATGTATGTATGTATGTATGTATGTATGTATGTATGTATGTATGTATGTATGTATGTATGTATGTATGTATGTATGTATGTATGTATGTATGTATGTATGTATGTATGTATGTATGTATGTATGTATGTATGTATGTATGTATGTATGTATGTATGTATGTATGTATGTATGTATGTATGTATGTATGTATGTATGTATGTATGTATGTATGTATGTATGTATGTATGTATGTATGTATGTATGTATGTATGTATGTATGTATGTATGTATGTATGTATGTATGTATGTATGTATGCATGCATGCATGTATGCATGCATGCATGTATGTATGTATGTATGTATGTATGTATGTATGTATGTATGTATGTATGCATGCATGCATGTATGTATGTATGTATGCATGCATGCATGCATGTATGTATGCATGCATGTATGTATGCATGTATGCATGTATGCATGTATGTATGTATGTATGTATGTATGTATGTATGTATGTATGTATGTATGTATGTATGCATGCATGCATGTATGCATGTATGTATGTATGTATGTATGTATGTATGTATGTATGTATGTATGTATGTATGTATGTATGTATGTATGCATGCATGCATGTATGTATGTATGTATGCATGCATGCATGTATGTATGTATGCATGCATGTACATGTATGTATGCATGTATGCATGTATGCATGTATGTATGTATGTATGTATGTATGTATGTATGTATGTATGTATGTATGCATGTATGCATGCATGTATGTATATATGTATGTATGTATGTATGTATGTATGTATGTATGTATGTATGTATGTATGTATGTATGTATGTATGTATGTATGTATGTATGTATGTATGTATGTATGTATGTATGTATGTATGTATGTATGTATGTATGTATGTATGTATGTATGTATGTATGTATGTATGTATGTATGTATGTATGTATGTATGTATGTATGTATGTATGTAAGTACGGTACATACTTTTGTATGTGCATGTAATAATTGTAAACTAAAACTTCGAAGGAGCCACTATAGTAAGCTAAGAGTAGGTTACCAGCATTGGCTACTCACGATTTGTCATTATATTTTCTTTACTCTGTGACTGATGTGTGTGTAACAATGCAATAGTTGTAATGTAATATATCAGTGTTTGCGTTAACTAGCCTAAATGTAACTGCACCTTTGACAGATTGGTGGAATACGAAATAGACAGGCAGAAATCATAAAGGTGCATTACATATCTCCAAACAACTAAAATTGCCCTTATTAATGGGCGCTGTGACCTTATTACATCCACTGCTTAATGGATTCCATATGACAGGAAAACAGCTAATGTGTCGATGACCTGCTCTTTAGCCATAGACGTAATGTGTGAGCTGCATCCAAGCATTGCATAACAGCGCACACCTTTGAGATTCATTTCGCACTTAACGCATGCGATGCTAGAATATATATATATATATATATTATATATATATAGTTGATCACTTGATTGTGAGAGATATATAGTGTATACGTATATATATATATATATATATATATATATATATATATATATATATTGGTGAATTATACGGTGAATTCAATACAACATACATTGATATATATTCACCCCTTCCCACACTCCACCCCGCTAAATGGGAAAAGCAGATACATGTAACTACTAACTAGTGAATCTGTTAATTTAGACTTCCTTTCTATATAATTATACAGGAGACGGATGCTCATCGCAACTGCGGCAATGCGTGAAAAATATATTAATATTTGCCTAGATAGACGTGCTAAAGGTAGTTCAAATTAACCCATTTTGTATATATATATACCTATAGATATTTTAAAACCATCAACCTATTGACGTACAAGCACCAAAATATTATTATGCCAGCAGTTCTGCAACGGGGACGCCCTTTAGTCTCCTCGTTTTTCCGTTGATATACACGCGAACCACAAAATGGAGGTCTAGGATGGTAGAAGATGACTTAATAGATGCTCATTGCTCACTATATTAGTCGTCACTAATATACGAACTGATATCTGTCTTCAATGTTGCAACTTCGTTGTTCATAGAAGCGTTCTACCATCAGCAACAAAATGTATACCTTATTAAATTAAACTGAGAACATTGATTACCTGGTTTAAAGTCACCAAAGCGGACGTTCATAGGTGTCCGCAGGAGTTTTGGAGGTGAAGCAAAGTTTGAAATTGTTGGTACGGGACGCGAATTCGTAGACCATACAGTGATACGAGTACGAAGCCCTGTCTTACCGTAAACTCATTGAGATCTATTATTAGGTGAACCAATGACATCTGACCCAATTATACTGGCGCGTTGCAGAGCAAAGAAAGGTTGATTTAAGAGTAAGTTGGCAAGCTTTTAACTGATAACGCGTATACTTTGGCAAAAGTAGTGGAGAGCGGAAAATTCTGTATGACTGTTAAGTAGGCCTATCTAATGACGACACTAACCCTAACACTAACCCTAACCGACCCTGACCCTAACCCTAACCCTAACCCAAACCTTATCCTACTCGAACACACCAAGATCTCCGATGCTGAAAATTTAATAATACAGAAGGCGAAAGTTAGCTATAATTACCTGTGCAAAGCGTTCGTCCATACATGAGGTAATTTTGTGAGAAAGTGTAGCCTAATAGCCAACAGAAACGTTTTATATTGCAATTCGTCCAAAATCGTTTTACCTTCCGCACATGTTGAGTTGTTGACACTTTAAGAAAGGGATGGTGACTTTGGTGAGACAGCGTAAGTTGATTGGTTGGGGTAAAAATAGATTCTAAAATCTGTATGAGTTTTACAGGGAAGTTTAACAGGGAAGTGAAGGCTTCGTACTCGTATCACTGTATGGTCTACGAACTCGCGTACGGGACTACTGTATTAACAGAGGGTGCCGAAAGGAAGCGATCGCCCACCGTTAGCGCTCATTCTCGCTGCAGGTGCGGATACCAACAGCCGCCAGAACTGTTGAAAGTATTTGGATTGATATGGGCCGGTTTTTAGCATTTCTGGTGTCTCTGTTCTCTTTGTTTTGAACGTTAATTTCAAAGACAAAACTGGTTTTAAAAAACAATGTTTTTATATATTTCTTGACTTTGTTTGCATGTGCACTTATTATAACGCCCTGTCAAGCTCTCACTACTCAGAGGAACTCCCGAATGCAGCGCGGACACTGCATCGGAGTTTCACACTGAAGCGCTGAGCAATTGCGAGTGAAGAAATTGCCCAAGGTCCCTACGAAGCGGTATGAGGTGGATTCGAACCTGCAACCCTTCGGCTGCAAGGCGACGAACATACCCACTACACCACCGCGCCCCACAACATGTTTTTAATAAAAAAAATTAAGATATAAATGAGCATGTCCATTCATTTTTGAAAACAAAGATGATAGGCCTACTTAAGTTTTGTATGAGTTCAGTCTGATTCTTGAAATAACAATTTGCGAAATGAAGGCGGCGCAAATACTTCTCCATGCGGATCCCATGCGAACATGATTCTTGACAATCAGCAGCATACTTTTCAAATTGTGGGGAGCAGTGATGTATAATTGGTAGGCTAAGTTATTTGCCTTGCAGTCGGAGGGTTGCAGGTTTGAATCCACCTTAAGCCGCCTCAAAGGTATCTTGAGCAAGTCCTTTACTCGCAATAATTCTGCTCATGCGCTTCGGCGTGAAGCTCCGATTCAGTGTCCGCGCTGTAGTCGGGAGCGATTCTGAATAGATCTCCGAGGGGCCCCATAACAAGTGCACATACATGTACATACACACAATACACGTCAACTGAAAACTCTTCTAATGCAGTGTGAAGACTGCCGGTTTTACTAAAACACACCAGAACACAACATCACCGAGTAATAATCGATTCAATTGAAAGCTATGGTCAAAAACCGTAAAATCTGTTGAAGCCTATCTCAACTCTCAAGATCCGTCAGTGGTGTAGACCTGAGGGTTAGGGGGTTGAACCTCCATTGGCTTAGGAAAAAGTTTTTTAACAGGTTTTTTTATCCGCTTAATAAGAAAAACAAAACAATTGTTTGTATAGTAACAATTATTTTTCTTACTTTATTCCCTTTGCTACTTTATTCCCTTTTGATTTACTGTAATACCGTTGGGTTGGTGTCAGGAAGGGCATCCATGGCCTGCAGGCCATAACCCCCATCATGAATTCCTGGCTACACCACTGAGATCCGTCATATCAAAGTTTCCTGCAGATGGTAAGACAATCTGAGGATCCAACGGAGGAGGTGAGGTGGCAGTTAGTGGTGGTATAATGGGGTGCGTTTTCATACATCCTCAATAGCGATGAAGGTCTGATATCCTGCAGATGATGCCCTTGACACATCAACGGATAAATCTGTTGCGGCCTTTCATTAAGCCTAATGAAAACATTGCACACACACAACTGCTGATGCTTCCTATAACACGCTTCAATATCAAATTAATTCTGATGTATTATGGGCCTAACACGACCAGGACGCATGAACCCAAAACCTAAATCAATTGTGGAAATTAGCTCACCATAATGCCATGCAACGCGGTATCAATCGCGGTTCCTGATACGGCTAAAAAACAGCATCCAAGATTTTCCGTAATATAGGCTAAATAAATATATGTATTTGTCATTATGCGTGTATGTGTAGGCTATGCATACATATTATACTTGAGAATAGCAGTGTGAGAATTGTGGAGAAATAACTGAGGATGGGGTTGGACTATGATCCACATGGAATTGGGGTGAGAAAACAGACTTTACTACGGGTTTCTAAGAAAGACTGGGGCTGAAACCCCAACCCCCGACAATTCTCACCCTGGTGAAATAGTATAGTTTCCATATTATATATTTATATATTATATATTTATGTATTATTTATAATCTAGGTCCATAATCTGTTATCTTCATTCTGCCGTTCTTATGCTTCTTCATCTCTCTCTCTCTCTACCGACGATCTTCTCATCTGTGTATATTACTAGTAAGTATATGCACTCGACCCATCTATATGGAAATTTGCCATTAATTCTCATCGTACGACAAGCACCGCAATGCAAATGCGCTATATAGAAATATACACATACAGTATTATAGGACATTGCATGGATTCAGCGCTGAAGTTAATTGAATATACATATTACCCATGCATATGTTACTTATATTATGAACACGCGTAGATAAATATGGACGAGATAGGCTAGACGTCGTCTCAAAGACGTCGGCTATAATTTTATATATATATATTTATTTATCATATATGGATTCTTATATAATATAGTGTAGTATATATATGGATATATTATTATGTATATATCGGTGGTGATGTCTTCTACAAATAACCATTGAATGAAACACCGTAGAGATGCGAAGATGCTCGGATGATGATCTATAATATACAGCGGCTGCTGAAGTTGGTGGACCGTATATGCTCCAATGACTTCCTTATCCGTCGATAGGTTTATATGTGCTTCCCAAGCGATCTATATAATGGCATATTCGATGTCTCACTTTCCATGAATAACTCCTCTACTGGAAGAGAGCAGCTATGTACGTTGAACCGAAAAAAAATCTGTCAGTGGAAAGGGGGTCGGTCTTTCGGAACTCTGCTTCGCGTCATGGCACACTGAAAAAGGCATATGGAAATCATGCACATGTGCGACTCTATACATAAAGCCAATAATGCTTAGCCTATATGTGGCACACTGACCTTATAAGTATGCTATACTTCAATAGAGCCACTAAAGTAATGCGAGAGGTATTAAACGATGGCAATCCGAAAGAGATTCGCGCTCCGGTCATTTGAAAAGGACTCCTCTGAGTCCTCTCAAACTGAAATGTGGTAGGCCTATAATTAGCCTATATGAACGACAAGCGCGTTGAGAAAAGCAGCGTTTCGAGTCTATGACTAATAGTCAGACTAAGCAGGGGCGCAGCTAGAATATTTTCCTGGTGGTGCTCATATTGTTAGCGCCGAAGGCGAGATTTGTTTATGTATCGACTAGGAGTCTGGAAACCAGCGCAATTTTAACAGTTAACACCGGCTAGAGCCCGTTTCAGGCTCTTGTTTGTCAGCTCTTTCTAGCTGCACAGAAGTGCTTCTACAACTGCATAGGCTTAAATCCATTTACAACAGCAGATTTTGTCAATAACTGCAAGTTTAAAAGCCCTGGGATGTGTCCCTTCCATCACCGATTTTTTAAAATTTCCGCACTGTAATAGTAGCATTTTAGGCTGTCATTTTGACTAAATTTCCCATTAGGCTATTTCATTGCTGAAATACATGGTTTAACACTTCAATAAATGTATCCTCCCTATTGTTTGAATATTTTGAATTTTCATACTGTAATCGTAGGCTTTTAAGCTGTCATCTCAGCAAAATTGCTCATTTTTCAGTGCTGGTAGTTATACATTATAGTTCAAAACTTCATATTGTGGCTTCCTAATTGCTAACAATTTTTGGGATTAGCGCACTGTAACCGTAGCTTTATATTTATAAGCTGTCACCTTAACAAAATTACTCATTATTTCAGTGCGCAGAGACGTTGTCTATAGCTTCAATAAATGTCTCCTCCCATTGTTTAAACAATTTTTTAATCTGCACGCTGTGATAGTAGAATATTAGGTAGCATTATAAATGTCACGATCCAAGAAAAGGTACCAAGTCTTAGTTCACAGTTTCGTCAGAAACCAGCCTGAAAGGACGTTGGGGTCTATTTTTTCCTTTTCGTAACGATTAATTCATATGTCGTGTGAATCCGGATATCTTTGGGAATTGAGAAGATATTAACTTCATTTTTTTTTATTCCGTCCAGTAATAATTTACCTATGTTGTGGTAGCTCTAACTCCATTACTAAGACTTGGTATCTTTTCATGGATTATTGTTCTATGGGTTTCAAATATAATTTTACATTTTTTAACGATAAATTCATATGTCGTGTGAATCCTGATATCTTTGGAAAATGAGAAGATATTAACTTCAATTTTTTTAAAATTCTGTCCAGTAATTATTAACCTATGTTGTGGTAGCTCTAACTCCATTACTAAGACTTGGTACCTTTTCATGGATTGTGACACTTAATATTAATGTCATCTTTACGAAATGTCTCATAATACCATTGCGGAAAAACATGTTTTAAGACTTAAAAAGTCTCCTCCAATTTGTTTAGATTTTTAATTTTTGCAATAGTAGCATTTGTAAGCTGTCGTCTTAGCAACATTATTCATGGTTTCAGTGTTCAGAGACGTGGTTTAAAGATTTCAATAAATGCCCCTCTAATGGTTTATAATTTTTTTGCACACCATAATGTGGCATTTTAGGCTGTCGTCTCAAAAAATTGTTCATTATGGATATGTGGATACAGTGGATAACATTGCTAGCGTGCATACTGATATTTATTAATATTTATTAAATATTGGGGGATATAAGCATCTCCGTCTCCCAGGGACAGATCCAGGCATTCCAGGGGGCAAATCCGGCCATGAACCCTATTTAGAAATTTCTTTATTTCTCACCAGCTATTCTGGCGTGCAAAGTTCCCAATTTTGGTCTTCAGTGATCCTGGAGTAAATATTAACGGAGTATATTTTCGCAACGTTCTACTGTCACAACTCACAACATCTTCCACCTGTCATCAAAAATCTATAGCTCCAGAAGACTCTTTTCTTTTTCAACAGAGCAGCGCCAACCCACGGAGCCAGATAAATAATCGAAATGCTGACAAAACACCATACTTCATTTCTCCCACATTATGGCATCCGAACAGTTCAGAATTAAATCCTGCCGTCTATAACATCTTCTTTTTGTAAATAATCAAACAATAACTACTTAAAGTTTCTACACAAAAATACTAAAGATTTGTTTCATGTTTGAAGCACTTTGCTACAAAACCAAAAAATAAAATTGCTGGTAAACTGAAATTTCGGCAGATGAAGCTGAAAGATTCATATCTTTCTCTTTCTATCCATTCAAATCTATGATATGTTGGAATCATATTCTCTAAATATTGAGAAAAATGAGAATGATTAATAAAACAGTTTGACTTACTTTTTTGAACCACGGTGTATATTAAAATGACACATATTAGCACGTAGGCTATGTGTTCGTGACATGTATGCATGTCTACACGCATGTACACGATACATTTCTTTAGAAACTATAAGAAACTATAGCCATAACCACAATAAAATTTGTGGTTTTGGCTATAGTTTACAATATTTGCATTATACGTGCAACTCTACGTGCATACTCAGGTACATTCGCACATAACTTCTTCTTCTTCTTTCTTCTCTTCCGTCATTGGTATGACTATGAGGCCTTTACAAAATTTCTCCAAACTTCTCTATTCCCGATTGTTTCACCGATCTCGGCTAAGCTGGTGCCTTTCTCCCTCAGGTCTTCTTTGATGTTATCCATCGAAGTCTTCCGCTGTCTCCCTCTGCTTCTTCCTCCTTCCACATGTCCACCCTCTGCTTCTTCCTCCTTCCACATGCATTCCCATGCAGTGCAGCGTTTGGTAGTCTTTGTTCCGCCATCCTTCTCACATGACCGAACCATCTGAGTCTTCTCTTCCTGATTTTTTTATTATTGCTTCATCGGCTCCTATAGTTCTTCTCTTGTTTTTTCATTTCTGATCATCTGTCTCCTGCTTCTGCCCAGTGGCGTAGCCAGCTATTTTTTCATGGGGGGGCAGTGGGGTGGCAGCTTAAAATGATGGGGTGGCTACCGTTGGCAATTAAAGCGTGCATCGGCATCGGTATATTGCCATAGACTATGTATTTTTAGATTTTGGATGTATTACAGTATTGGACATAATATGCATGCAAGCCTCACTAGCTTGTCTGTCCCACAGTGCACTATAGTGGCCTGTCCCACTTTCCCATCACCCACCCTATAAGAAGTTGTACAGGAAGTTGTATAAAAAATAAAATAAGTCAGAAATTATATAACGTTCTTTAATTCTTTATCACTAGTAAAAGTAAAAAGTAAAACAAACGCAGGGATTGGGGGGGCAGCTGGGGGGCAGCCCTCTCATTTGGGGGGCGGCTGACCCCCCTTGCCCCCCCGTAGTTACGCCACTGCTTCTGCCTATGATTCTCCTCAGTCAACTCACCTCTGCGACCAACAGTCTGTGTTCATCTTCTTTTCTTTTTGCTCATAACATACATGCGCAAAACATACATATTTACATCTTTTACACACAATACATTCGTAGGTATATAGTTAATATAAACATGCATTCATTAAAAATACCTTAAGGTGTGCAACTGAGCATCCATACATTCTGTACGTATATAGCCTACAAATACAACTTTCCATACATGCATGCATAGACGATGAAACGAGTAATTCTAAGAAAAATGAGACGGCAATAATATTGACCAGTGGACAAATGAGTCGGACGAAGTTTCACAGTCATTTTTCCCAGACTCCTATGCATTTTCCAACAATATTTCAAATTACGGAGAGATGGTTCAACCGCTTTCGCTGTTTGGATCCATCGGTCCTGTTGCGACCATAATTAAAAAGCAATGCATACGTAACTAAACAGTCGGACGTGAATAATAATTCAATCCCAGCGAAAACACAAGTGTGTCTATTTCCTAATCCGAACTTACGTCTACCAGTTTATCTTAAAAAGGGCGCGACCTTGCCCACAGACCATAGTGGTCATCAATCCTCCACTTCCCTACCAGTCTCCCTTCCCTTATTTACCCTCCCTCTCGACTTTGCTCTCCAACCTCTGCCTCCCTCTTCCTCTCTACATGCTTTGTCCGATAACCTTTTACGGTAACTCATAGATAATAAAGTGGATGTTTAAATTATGTGTAGAAATTAGGTTGACAACACAGTGCTATGGGACGACGAAAAGACTGAAAAACAGTCACTCTTCAATTGCTGGAATACTGCGAAAACTTTTCTAAAAGCAAAATAACTCTGGCCAACAGGTAGGCTATTGGTGACTGTCGCCGTCATTTCGAAAGTGTCACTGGTGACAGGATATCACTGTGCAGCAAACTACAAAAGGGAAAGTATGGAATACAACATGAAAATTTGGCAAACCTGTTTTTAGACACTCAAGAAGCTGCATAAATTAACCAATTTGACGATTTCGTCAATAGAGTGGTTTGGGTGGCAGATAATGTAGGCTATAGTGCTGGATGAAAAACTTGTTTGGAGACCAGCGAAGTTGTCCAAACTGATTGTTTTTTCTCTGTAAACAACTAGGCTACGCATTGGCCTCGCAAGGAATCACGCTAAGCTTGATGTTTTGCAATCTGGTTATAGGGCGCTATTCAGTCGCGCGTTTCACATGTCAATCAATTTCTCCAGGATTAGCCTACTTTTAAGCAGATTCATTTTTTCACGCATTAATCAATGCGAGCCAAATTAAGACAATGTTATGCATGT
>OX457037.1:36773595-36826095 GCA_949752735.1 Lumbricus terrestris | reverse complement strand
AAATCAAGCAAACGATCTCTGGGCTGCCGGAGATTACGAGACATTTATAATAAGAGAGAAGCTTCTTCTATTTTCTGGCTTCTCTAAATAAAATCGACACGAGTGCGGTTAGTGTCATCCGATGAGAAATAATGTAACTACACGGACGGGGCAAAATTACAATTACCTCACTTGCTTCCGCCCTTACGTGTGTAATGGGATTTTTATCTTACTTTTTCTCAGTGAGTTTATGGGTCTACAGATTTACCACCCCTCTAAATATATAATTTCTGAATTAAAAACAAACTAATTCTGTTTTCGGTGTTTTTTTCGAAATGGTACGCACCAACGCTCTATCAGTCGATCTCGTATAGATCTATGGATGCGTTCAGGTGTCTACAAATTTACCTCCCACCCATATGCAATTTCAGAATTTTTTGAATACCAATTCTGTTTCTGTGTTTTTGCGGCCATGACCATTTAAAAATTCCCTCGAAATGGTACCACCCACTCAAACCCGGAAAGTTTTCTAGCTAGTCCCATGCTTCCTGATATGCTTCCCATATTTACTGATTTCAGTACTGTTACCTTCCAGTCTATATGCTATAATAGTAAAGTATAGACTGCGTGACAGGTATTGGTCACTAAATAGTCCTCTACCTGCACCACAGCATTGCGTCCTTAGTCCGGACAAATTGATGGACAATGACAACTCGAAATGTCGTGCTCTTCAATGGTCGATGATTGTCAGAGCTAGACTACGACCAGAGAGTCTTTCCCCAGAGACACGAGACCACTCCGGAGGGTCCCCAATGACTCAGCAGCATCGCTATCTTAACTGACTTTTATTGTAATTGCTGGTTCAGTGAGAGACCATAAATGTTACGCTAAGTCCAACAAATGAGTCGACATCTCCACTGTCCGTTTTTGTGGCCCCATTCCGATGTAGGCTACCTGGTATCGTGAGATAATTAAATGGCGACGTTTTGACACAGTGTCGTAAAACAGGAGACACATACCAACAGAAAGCAGATTCATCCATTGCGTTTATTCTGGAATTTATATAGTCCCCCCCTTCAAGAAAACTACTCAGAGGCGGCGATTCGATCCGACTCCAGTGTGCACAAAAAGGGCATCGTTAAAGTTCGCGAGGAAGGGTCAAGGCCGTAGTCAGGATTTGATTTGGGGGGGGTGTTTCACCAATTTCCCTTCCAAAAAAACTGATTAGGCCTACCTTTTTTAGTCATCCGGCCGAAATCTTCAAAAAAGGTCACCAATTAATTAATTCTGTTTTTTACGTTTTTCCATTTCGGGGGTGTTTTCACGGTTTTATTTCATGGTTTTTACATCATGTGCTCGTAAATGCATTCCATTGTTTTTCACATTTTCCATTTCGGGGGATGTTCAAGCATTCAAAACACTACGGCCTTGGGAAGGGTTATGGTAGATTCAATTAGGTTTTTCAAATTCACTTTCTTATAATATTTCACTGATCATCAGACAATCGACTCTTAGCTTCCTTATCTGATTTGGACCGATTGGATTGAATTTATGTAATTTTCATCAATTATTTCTTTCATTGTAACTGACTGCGGTATAGTCTATGTTAGCAAGAGCTCAATGATGCGAATAATAATAGGCCTATAGGCCTATCGTAGTAGACTAAGTAGAGCATAGGCTACTGCAATCACTTGCATACTTGCACTCGCGTCAATTATTAGGCTATACGTGTCAATCTTAAGGCTTAGCGGTGCATAGTATTTACGAAACCAGATTTACCAAAGTAGGTTAATTAGAGAGGTTGACGTTATGTTAGTGAGTGATATTAATATTAAAGTATCTAGAGGTATTACTGAAAGTCACAGAAATAGCCACTAAGGCAATCGCAAATTTCATGAAGCAAGCTTACAGGAAAGATGAATGTTTTAAATTGATATAAAATGCAAACAGAAGATCGAGTAACATCACGAGTTCAATAGACAGGTTATTCGTATCTATCTATAGATAACTATCCACAGACCACAAATTGTATACTTTCTCATCATTAGGTATACAGATCTAGTACGACTAGTGTACATGTATTTATCATACTTTTTAACGACCGATGGTATACGCCTAATATTGGAGCGCCTCTTAGGGACTCTGCATGTAAATAAATATTGTTATTGTTAATATTTGGAGGCACCCGGTTATATTTGAAATTTGAACCTGAAATTACCGAATAGGCTTATTGAATTAAATTGATTAACTTTACTTACAAATCGATTCAGTTAGACTAGGACTAGATTAGACTAGCCTATAAATTTCACTAGATTAGATTAGATTAAACTATGAAACAAGATGCAGTTTCGATCTGTATAGGCTACGTTTTTGCTGTTGCTTGTCGTCATTTCAGAAGATACTGCTGATGCTGCCTCTTCATCTTCCGCTGCTGTACCAAAGACTCGGTCGATCCGCGCTGCTGTCCTTCCCCTCGGTCACCGCTACATCGGCCTCGGCAAGCGCCTTCTCCTGACCTCACATGCTGGGGGTGGCGACCACGACAAACGCCCCTACTCCCTCCAGGACGGCGCCGCAATGCGCTTCATCGGTCTCGGGAAGAGAGGAGGACCAAGGGTCGTCGATTCGGGCCTTCGTTTCATCGGACTTGGAAAGCGAAACTCGGCCGCTATGCGGTACATCGGACTCGGGAAGAGGCCTTTCCATGACAGCGACACGGAGAGGGATCAGGATATGGAGGATGAGGAAGAAGAGGAGGCGGAGGAGGAGGAGGGAGAGGATGAGAGAGAGGATAGACACAGCAGGGCCATTGAGAAACGGTCGACAGATGGCGGGCGCTATGACGTCATGGCGCATGCGCACTACCATCCGATGAGACCTCTGAATAAGAACTAAATGAATGAAACTTTCAGAGTCATCAACATCATCTTTATCGGAACAATTAAGTCTACCAACACGGGCATCGACACCGGAGTATTTGGCCTTTTTCAAACTTGATTAATAATTATGCATAAATAGGGGGCTGTGCAGACATCGAAACTGTTGGGCCCATAATGCTATTTAAGACGGACCCTAGAATATCACAAAAGAGGTTCAATTGCTCTATAAACTTTTAATAAGACACGCAAGAGACTTCAGGCTGCAGTAATTAATAGACTTCAACAGGTCTGGTAACTACACATCACAATTAAACACTTCAACAATGAAAAATGGTTCTTCAATGGCTAGCCAAACGATATATGGAGTCAGCTTTCCTATCATCTGCCTAAATTTTGTCCATCTGTCTGTCTTTCTGAGAAACACAATCGTTCTCTTGATCAATGTGGAATAGGCCTACAGCCTTAAGAAAATTAACTGACATACAGTTCGTAGAACTACTTGAGAACAGTCCATATCGCACAGGTTTCTGTACGAATTCGGCCAAGAATAAAGACTTACTCTTATTACTATGTTCTTCGTACGTTTTGCTTGACATGAAATCGCGACATGGCATGTTGTAGGCATTTTGGGCATACATGCATGCATACATACATACATGCATGCATACATACATACATACATACATACATACATACATACATACATACATACATACATACATACATACATACATACATACATACATACATACATACATACATACATACATACATACATACATACATACATACATACATACATACATACATGCATTTGAAATAAACACAGTTATGTTCATTATACATTCATAAAACATACAATACATGTTATGTTTTATGATTGTGTTGATTTGAACTATACAACCTTTCCACTGCATGCAGTCTTGCTCTACTTCCTCTGGACAGTAATCACAGCACAAGGCCAATCGGAAATAATACACCTACAGCTCCAGCAGAACTGATGCAAATTGAGACATCGATTCCTCCCACATAATAATCTAAGGTCATAATTTCCTTATCTTTGGAGCTCTGCAGCTGAACCCACCAACCGTGTCACCTGATCTCGGACCCAGCGCTGAAGCAGAGGGATTAAGCGCTGACGGCACAGCGCTGCAGTCACGACAGCGCTGTCCGTTCTTATCCACAGCGGATTAGAGTCTGCGTGGGTCCTGATTATCAGCGACCACGTACTTTACAGAATTCGACGACTAACCAGACATCAGTTCGTATTAAGAATATCACCGGTAAATGAGGTGATCTCCCTGGTGTAGCTTGTATACGCGGTACACTGAGATCTTTCTCGGATTTACATTACATTATATCATGATTATGAGACGGATAAAGGTGGACGAGGAATTGTAGTGTGACCTAATTAGGGGTATATACAGAGGTGGAAGGTTGTTCGTATAGAAAGTCAGACGACCACTAGAACTCAAGGAACTAATTAATCTCTTTGCAACGAGAGATTTCGCCAATCAACATCATTCTTCACCTACTGCCCATACGCCCCACCATGGGCGGAGTTTGGTTTCCACTTTGAGTGGGGGCTAAAAACTTGGTCCAGAACGAGCGGCGCCGACAATGTTTTCTCGTGTCGGCCCAAAAAAGTTGATGACCTTTTTTAGTCATTTGGTTGAAAGTTCTTGGGGGTATAGGCCCGAAAAAGATACCCATTTACACGGTGGAAAAATCTGGAACTTATTGGGGGTCTTAGCCCCCTAGTCCCTGATAAACTCTGCCCATGCGTCCTACAGCATGGACCAATAATCACACACAACATTGGTATATATTCGTCCACGTGTTTATACAGCACGAAGAAGAAGAAGATACGAGTAAACGGGACTGAGAGCATCCCCCTACCAGCCGAGCGTTGGGGTGCACCTCTGTAAGTCATGCTCATTAGGGTCTACTCTCAGAATTTTAAGGTGAAACTAACCGTTTAATAAAATCGCCCTAGCTACATAGACTAATATGCAAAACTTATGCATGTATAGGCTATAGACCAGGGGTGTCAAACCTTTTTTAGTGGCGGGCCAGTGTGAACATCTTCCAACAAGTGGCGGGCCAGTGTAATTGTAATCGGATATATATGTATATGCTTCGTTTATTTAAGAAAATTAAGTTGATATACCGCAACTTATTACATGAAAATAAAATAAAAAATGGAGTAAAATAACAGTGACCATGTCTTATGGCCTCGACCCTGAGGGTGAGATCCTTCCCCATCGCTCGCCCGTTTGAATGGATACCATGCCATTTAGGTCCCCGTGGACGGACCGTGCCAGCCCGAGATTTTGAATCTCTGAAATAGCCACCTTCGGGAATCGAGCCGCGGCCCGCACGCTCTCTTCCACAGACGTGCGGCCGCCAGCTCTCTTTCCGATGTAGCTAACGAGTGAACGTCTTCCAACAAATGAGCAAAATTGGGTAGTGATCTGATCCAAATATCGCAAAAAGATCTTGATTCAATGTCCACTTTTCATTTCTTAATAAATTTTGACAGCATTTTAAATATTACAAGACTTATTTAAGTGTATCGTAACTTTCAAAATTTTGCCAACAGACAACCAAGGACTTTCTATACATAGGACTGGTTTCTTCTTCTTTAACCGCTTTGTTCAAGTTTTCGGGCGATAATCGGAGTTCCGGAAAATTTCACATCTTGTTTACCGAATAAAAACATTCAATTAATTACATCTATGAAAGCAGATTGACGAATGATTGTTTGCAAAATAAAAATAATGTCTTTGGAGATTCAAAGCATGGTTCTTAGCGTTAGAAACGGAATTTTAAGTGGGGCACCATCTATCGTTGAGAGTGAAATCATGACTACAAAATGTTCACTGCCTAGAAAAGGTGACATTAATTTCATCTCTCGTGCTCTTTTTAAGACTGTTCGCAGTGTTAACTCTAGGAACCAAAAATCTATCTTTCGCATGCTTCCAGCCTAAATTCTGCGGACACCCGTTATTTTAGCCCATCTACTTCTTTAAAATACTTTTTGTTTCATGTAATAAGTTGCGGTAGGCCCCTATGTCAACTTAGTTTTTCTTGAATAAACGAAGTATATAATTATACACAAGTAGGCCTAACCTAACCTATCATCTGAGACAGAATCCTTCAGAGACAACCAACCGGAAACCAGATACATAGATACACAGACAGATGCAAAACTGACGTCAGTAAGAAAACACCTCCATGTATTTGGCGCTGACTGTAAAATAAAAAATTTTGAACTTTTGTCCCCTATTTTGTAATCTTTAGTGAAGGCTTCGCGGGCCAGAAAAAAATCGTCGGCGGGCCAGAAATGGCCCGCGGGCCAGCTCTTTGACACCCCTGCTATAGACCGTCGATTTTGACACCTGTTCCAACTGATAATTCGAACAATCTATCAGCAAGATTTCTGCAGTGTAAGTTGTAACCGCCAGGATACAATTTTATGGTTTAAATTTCGGGTGTTTTTCCATAGACGTGTTTGCAAAGCGGGCAAGATAGCTCTAAATTTTTCAACAATTAATTATTCATCGGGCGTTGAACCCGCAAAGCTCCCTCCATAAATGCCCCTGATATTTTGAAGATCATTTCAAGGCGTCTTGCTAGTGTGTATACATTCCTATTTACACAAGGGCCATCGCAAGCATTGCGCATAGTAGGCTAGCATATATAGGCCTATAAATTATGCTCTAGGTTGGAATAACACGAAATACATTAGCCTATATATACCAAACATTGACAATAATAATGTTAAGTTTCTTACAAGAAATTCTACCTTGCCAAGTGTGTCCACTTTAGACACTGATAATTAATTATCAATCTATGTCAGTGACGAATTCCATAACACTGAGGGTCTATATACACATCAGCAAAATGAGATTTCTCTAGCAACATAGCCTACCGATAATAAAAATTTAAAAAAATTATAATAATAATAATAATAATTTCTTTATTGAAACAATCCGGCTGACAGACCGCAACCGGTAACAATGTACATTTATACAATTTAAATAACAGAAGACATAAATCTTAGCTGCTAACAGAACAGACAACCTGCAATACCCAAACATATTATATTCAAACATCTATAGTAGGTTACGCATCCCTACATTATGGATCGCCATAATTCCCAGGTTCGACATCTTGATTATCACCCGTAGTTCGAACCTTCTCCGGGAATCACCCACTCTCCATGCAGTGAGAACCATTATTTCGTGAGACTCTGGTCTCTACTCGTCACATCCTTGGCTAGGTGTCTGCGACATATTACGTCATAAAGATGACGTCATCTATCTCCGCACCCTCATGCGGATGAAGACACCGTTGGTCCGTAAATGCCCCTTTTCGGGACCCCACTTTTTGCCTACGTATCCTCCATAGAGAAGCCCAATCAGGCCATTTCACCGTCGGCCACTTGTGGTCTGCTGATGATCTCTAACAGTGCAGCTCAGCAAACTTCCCAGATTTCAGGCTACTGCAGGTGCAGGGTTGCCATCTGTTCCGGAATAACGCCGGACAATCCCATTACCGGTCTCGTGCGTCTCGCGTCCAGGATTGATCCCAACTTGTCCGGGAATTTGGTGCAGGTATCCACTTCACAAAATGTTGCATTTGCAATGCTTTCGATCACTGACTCGACATGTTATATGATGCAATGCGTTCTGTGCTCTCTTTGAGACCTCACGTTGTTGTCTCGACATCGGATGTTGAACAGCGCTGAGTTGAAGTTATCAGTTTGCAACTCGCTCTGCTTGGCTTGTGACCAACGAACCACCAATACCCGTTACCAGCGCTTGTTGCAAGACAGTGTTCAGTATTAAGACCTTGCGCGCGTAATAAATTTATGTAATAATAAAATAAAAAAAAATAATAGGTCTGTATAATTATATGGTCTGACAATTGCATTATTACATTGCTTAAGCACCGACTTCTTGATGTGGCACTGTTGGCGAAAATTAATTTTAGCGTGACGTGTAGGCCTACGCGGTTAAGTTATAAATGGCATATCGAATGACTGCGAGCTTTCCAGAATGGGAAAAATCAAATTGGGTATAGTCCAAAACAAGTGGCACTATACCGCCTATTCTATTTTTATTATAGTAGGGCCCACATATAATGCAGGCCCTATAAGAATTAAATGTAGCGCTTTATTATGTCTTAATTTAGACAGTAGATGCCATGGTGCCACGTGTAATTGTCAGCATCACAGGCAACATATCATATGCCTACCAAATTAAAAAAAAATGAATGACACTACCCAAAACATGTCTTACCTCAGCGAGGCTGTTAATATTGAGCTGCGGGTCTGGAAGTGCAAGAAAGACTCTCAAGCCTTTAGTCTACCAAGTAAGTACCTAATGAAGTTCGATCGTGACACACTGGAGTTGTCAGGACAAAACTGCGCTAAAGTTTTTTGGTCCTCCAGCTGTAAGATGACCTCGCCTATAAGACTTAAAGCTGGTGACTTGAGGAAAAATAGGCCTACTGTGCACCGTCCAAGTTAGCTACATTGGTTAGACCGTAGGCCTACAACCCATGTGCATCTGTGCTTGAGAGTGTGCCGATTAGCTTTTAATGAAGATAATACTGCATGTACCTGCAATGTTTCTCTTTGAAAGAACGTTCCGGAACTCAGCAAATCGGATCAATTATATGTAGGACTATCACGGTGGACCATACGCAGACATTTGATGCTAATAGGCTATAGTTTTATTCTATATATCAGGGGTCTCAAACACGCGGCCCGCGGACCGCATGCGGCCCGCGAACCCGATTAATGCGGCCCGCGAACAGCCTCCTGGTTTTTTATTTTTTTTATTTAGAAATCGGTTTAAAAGAATTTTGCATTTCTTTTATGATTTGAACCTAGGTTTAAACTGTTTTTCTACTCCTTTTGTTGTGGACATTGAGTCCACAACAGCAAATATTATAGGCGTATTAGGCTATGTAGATAGATTTATTGGACCTTCAGTGCGATGCAACGCCGAAGCAGAAGTAAGCTTATGCTACAGCGAAGTTTTATGCCGGTGTCGCAAAATGGAGTGTAGACTATACGTAATAATTATATCTCCACAGATGAGAAGTTGAAAAATGTCACTTCCGCGTTTGTTTATTTTTGCAAAATTAATTAGCTTCCATTTGCTTGGTGTTTGAACAATAACACTAACAGGTAGGCCCTATGTTTATTCCTATAATTTTGGTGACTTTGGTTTAGAGGACTTAGAACATTTAGAACACTTAAGAACACTCAGAGTCTCTTGGCTTAACAAAATCCGTGTTGAATTACTCTGAACATTGCTTAGGATACGGCACCCAAAAAATTTAGAGTCATTTAAAATTTTGATTTCAGCATAATTTCTTCAATTATAGCGCCCACGCATTTTTCGATAATTGGGATAGAATGGTTTTTCAATTTTTTTTCAATACCATACAGTTACATTTAAAATATAATATTATGTGAATTTTACAGGTTTGTATCATCATTACACTATTTCATGCTGCAATGGCACATAACTAATTCCAGTGGCGGCGTTATGGGGGCTAGGGGGGCTAAGCCCCCCCTAAAAAGGCCATTCATTTTTCCCATGTAAAAATAACATTTTTGGACGATTTACCCCCTTAAGCCCCCCAAAACTGAAATCCTGGCGCCGCCACTGACTAATTCTATAGTTTCACGTGCACGAGAATATTTTTATTTTGCGGCCCGCGAGTCATTAAAAACTTCAAATGCGGCCCACATGCTGACTTGAGTTTGAGACCCCTGCTATATATCAACATGGAAAAACTCAAAGCGCTTAAACTAAATTAAAGCAACTGAGGCAATGAAGATGTATACTATAGCTAACAGGGAGAATCAGATCATTTTTCTGTCGCGATTTTCACAGAAACTGAGCATTCACGATTGCCTATCTGTTACCTCAGGTATTCGTAAATTACTTTGGAATGAAGTATTTTTCCATACCAACACTGGTTGATTTTCCATGAGAAGAGCTGGCCCAACCAATTTGGCAACAACAAAAAGCTATAGATCCAATGTTATAATCACTTACCTGATTTTCTCAATATGCACCGTAGACGTTCAGGTGTAATGTAATATTATGTGTTAACAATACTACTTAATTTATTTTAAAAGTCTCACACTCACCTAATATATTATAGACCTAAGTTGAGTTTGAGACTTTTAAAGTAGGACGTTGTTCACTTATCAGGTAAATTAACTAACGGCAAGGTATAGTGTCGTAAAAGAAGGTAATTCAAACTGAGGTAATTAAGTTAATAATTATAATGTTTCTTTTATTGCTCGTTGTTAGCAGTTAGGTCTATAACTATTGATAACTATTGATAACCATTGATAACTATTGATAACTATTGATAACTACTGATAACTATTGATAACTATTGGCAAATATTGATAACTATTGATAACTATTGATAACTATTGATAACTATTGAAAACCATTGATAACTATTGATAACTATTGATAACTATTGATAAATATTGATAACTACTGATAACTATTGATAACTATTGATAACTATTGATAACTATAGATAACTATTGTCTTAAAACTGCGCGACGTTGATGCAATGATGCCGTTAGACTTGGTGGTTGAAGCAGAGACAACTTGAGCGACTTGAACAATATTTATGAACGGCTGATCAAATCAAATCCTCCTCCTTCCGGGTTCACATCGAATTCAAACGTCAAGTGATGAATGAAATCTTGGCCGTAGACTCCGCAGAGGTCAAAGGTAAGTTGTGGAAAAGGTTTCCTCTGGAGGAAGACAGTCGACACGGTTGCTGCATCATTAGTGTAGGCCTATTAATAGACGCGTGCGTTTGCACCGGCTTGTGTATGCGGCTATGCGCATCTATAGATAGGTGGGACTGCCTACAAGTATCCCGTGATATGACTAAGTGTGTATTGGAATGAGTTAAGCGCATGCCAACCGATGTCGAGTCAATAGTTTTAGCCTATACCCGTGGGTTTGTATTGGTATTTTTCTTCGTCATTGTGCCTAAGTTAAAATCAAAGTCTTGTTAAACAGTTGGGAAAGACAGGCAAAGGTTGGATGGAAGTTTGGAAATTAATTCACTAAAAAGTATGAAGTCGCTTTTTTCAACCGGTTATGAAGCATTGACGGAGTGTAGAAAACTTTTCGCGAAGTCTAGAAAACCGTATACAAAGAAATCAGAAAGATGACGTGTTACATGTACATTGTACCTTGCCTAATAGTATTTATACGTAATGTTAATTAAAGTATTAGAATCCCCACAAGAACTTCCCCTTCATCCTCACGCACTAACCGCTTGTGTATACAAGCACCTGTATGCAAGTAAGTGCGTATGTTTGTGCGCACTCAAGTCGGCCAGTCTATGTTCCATGTCTGTATATTATTATGTACACTATTGCCCGGCCTCTATTGCACTATGTACACATTGCAGTGCAGAGTAGTCTACCTGTTGACCGTTGTTCCAGCGTTTCCGCCGCGTCCTCCGCATGCACTAACTGACCTCGATCCTAAATCGTATCCGACTCTCGTATGACTGCGCTGCTGTTCTGCCGACGACGCCATTTCCGGCGACGCACTCATACTCCCCGCTGTATTCGTCCGCCGGCGACCGAACCACGAAGACGAGCGCGGAAGTAAGGTACGAGACGCGGTGGTAGAAGACGGAGTGCGCCTCTTCCGTTCCCAGCGACGGGCCATCGGCCACTCGACGGACCTCCATCTGCGGGGGCGGCAGGGACGGCGGCCACCCGACCACCGCCTCGCACACAATGCAGTCCGGTCGCCGGAAGCGGAAATGAAATTCCCTACCGGAAGTTGATGTCCTATTGACGCCGCTACACGACCGGACGTGCAGTCGAAGGTGGGGGGAGCTGGGGTGGGATTGGGATTTGGGGAGAAAATCCGTCGCATATTCAAGCGTTTGACTGAAATCTTTGTTCGATAATTGGACCGAAATGACCCAACGGTGACCGTGTTGGTCGGGGCTGAAGGGAGAGGTGACCAGTCGTAGGGTATTCGTCGATCCTGTCGTAATATGGGTGCAGGTCAGTCCGTCCAAGTTATACGTATGGTTCAGAGAGATGTTCGGATGAACGTAGCTGAACAGACCGAGCGTGTGTTCCGTGTCGTTTTCACCGTTCCCCATCGTAAGAGTCACCGTGAAATCGACGTCCGCCGTAATACTGCGCATTTCGAAGGAATAGCCGAGCTCCAAAGGAACCCCGATCTTCGGCCGCTGAATGGTTGGCGGATAGACGAGAGGACTGAGCCAGTTGTGCGATGAGGGGCTGTCAGAAAATAATCGGATTGGTGTTCGCAGCTGAGCAGCGCCGTCCAGCGAACGTAGAGACAGAATGAGACTTAGTTCGTCGTCGTTCGGCAGGTGGCGACACTTAAGCGATGACGTCATGTGACGCCAGAACGGTTCTACCCAGACAACGTCGTTTATGGTGCACCAAGCATCACCTACATCGAAACAACGAAATTATATTTACGATGAAACATAACAAATGCGGAGCCTATAAGGACTTTTATCTCCGCCACTGGTTGCGCTCTGACAGTGCCAGTCCCAAGCCTGGACAAAGGAGGAGGGCGACGCTAATGACCTTTATTATCACACAGTGTCTATAGTAAATTTGAAATTACTAGCCTACTACTGCGGCTGAAAACGATCACTGAAATTTTCAAATCGTGTCACAGTTGTATGCTAATTAAAGCAGTTGAGTACAAAGTTAATAGACTGAAGAAATCTTCCGCGTGTGCTCAGCATCTATGCTCTGCTTAGGCAAATGCCTTTCTGGGCAAAATATCCAGTTAGTAACTTAACATAGTTAGGTACGAGCAATGAAAGCAATTATTGGTAAAAACCGTAATTATAAACTTAGTGAATGTGTGGAAAGTTGGCGGATAAATCAGTTATCTTACACGTGATCGCCAACGATGATGCCAAATATAATTAATGTTAGACACCATCTTGCACCCATGACCAATTTGTCCCCGCGTCCCCTACCAATATTTTGACATCTTTACTCATCATATTATTGTCTTTTCTTAAGAACCGTCTTTAATAATATTGTCTTCTTGTTACATGTTTAACGACACTGCCATATCAAGGATGATTAGTGTCGCCCTCCTCCTTTATCCAGACTTGTGACTGGCACTGGCAGATAACAACCAGTGGCGGAGTTTAATTGTCAGCATACAAATCGTTAAATATTCGCAATCATAGCCTATATAATTATAGCCTATACGTCATATTATATACGGGCATGCTTTTTTGTAGTCCGAGACAAAGTTTTAAAAGTTCGGGTTCAGTTGACACCAGGGCTTAAAGTGTGACTGGAAGGTATGGACGACGTCCAGGCACAAATTTTTTTATCCGAACGTCGTCCGGAAACTTATTAGTCCGGAAACTTATTAGTCCGGAAACTTATTAGTCCGGAAACTTATTAGTCCGGAAACTTATTAGTCCGGAAACTTATTAGTCCGGAAACTTATTAGTCCAGAAACTTATTAGTCCGGAAACTTATTAGGCCAGCACAGCCTGAATATTATAAGGGGCGTCCAAGCAGTTATTTGTTAACACCTCATGCGCTGTTTGACACCATTATCAGGATTTACTCATCACACGCTTTCTGGACTATTGGTGGCACCAATAATCATAGCTCTGCCACTGATTGCACTCTGCTAATGCCAGACCCATGCCTGGATAAATGTGGAGGGCGACACTGATCATCTTTGAAATGTGTCGTTAAACATCAACAAGCAAAGCAAAAAATAATTATTATTTTTCTAATAATTAATATTAAGTGAAGTTACGCTATTCGCTACCTGTTATTGGAACGTCGTAGTAACTGATAGCATGGGAAGAATCATTATTATTCGTTGGCGCACTATCGTTTCCGTTCCAAATGACCTTTGACCAGAACGCTTGAACGACTACTTCCGGTGTCATTCTGACCTCTGCAGACACCTCGCCAGTCACGTGATCGCGTCCAACTCTGGCGAAATCTGACGTAACTCGAACCAATTGGAAAGGAGAGACGCTGACGTCACACTGAAAGATTTGATACAAATAATTATGCATGATTTATTGTAGATTCAGTATAGAAATTAAAATAAATAAATAAATATTAAATACAATCGGTTAAATAAGGAACTTGTTCTAGTATACGATTTCTTAATTAGAATAAAAGAAGAAGAAGTAGAAAGATGAACCGTGCATATAGTTAGCCCAGTTGTAGCTTCATTTTCTTAGTCTCGGCATAGTAGGGTGAGTGACCAGTCCTCTACCTCACTGTCTTATCGTCCCACCGACAGTGTGATGTTAGTGAACTGATTGTAGCTGAGTTCACTCACGATATAATAATAATAATAATAATAATAATAATAATAATAATAATAATAATAATAATAATAATAATAATAATAATAGCGCCTCGGGCGCTAAAAAAAAAATAATAATAATGTTAGCTGTATTTCCATGGTTCAGCTTTTATAGTTTCCCATTTTCATTATGTTTAACCCTAGGCTTTAGAGAAGCAGATCTATCACGTGTTTCCTACTGAAATAGAGGATTATGGCCGGTGTGACCCTGGGTCCGCCTTTGATACCATTACTCCGAGAAAAAAGCGAAAATTATCAAGGGATTCGTTCAAGTATATTTTAGCACTCAAAACTTATTTTCAATTCTGACATGCTGCGTTTTGATTTTACGGGTAAACGCTTGTGCAAATATATATAGGAATTCATCATAAATTCGTGATTGCTTTTTTCAGAAAGACCTTGGAGTCGGGTTCAATGTGTCTAATGGAAACGACCATTTATCGAGCGCATTCCAATGACCTATTATAGTCAGTGGCGACGCCTGGCTGTTGGCGTTGAAAGCGGTGATTAAGCGCCTCTGGTGGTGGTAAGAGGAAGCAGCAAAGATGGCGGCCGACGCCAGAGGGCGTAATATACAGTTGGTCGTCTGGTCGAAGATGATTCGGCGCGTTTTATCTTAGCGACGCAGCGCCGCGCGGGCAGACGCACGGACGGATGAGAGGACCTTAATAAAATATGAGACACATTCGCCTGCAGATGGCTTAGCCCTGAGGCGTTCCAGAACCCTCCCCTGAGTCATGACTGGCGTCACTCGGAGAGTCATCACTGGCGTCGAGACATGAGTCAACCGACGACGCTGTCCGGATACTGCATTAAGAGATGATGCCGCTGTTGTCCTGGGTCTAATTGGATGACCGTGTTGAAAGTACTACGCGGCCGAGACTTGTTCGATTTCAGGGTTGTTGCTGATTCAGACAGTTCGCTGTCTTGTGATGATGGCTGAAAAAGGCCATCCAGCTTTAGGTTTTGCTGATGTCTTTGTAGGTATCTGGGGTTTTGAGATGATGCTCTGCTGTTATAATTATTCTGCATTTGTAATTGCTGCTGTTGTAATTATTATTATTATTTTACATTATAATTATTTTTGTGTTACTATAATTATTATGGTTATCAACATTACTGTTACGGGTTAGCTTCCATAGTTAAATGACAAGTAGTATGTGGTGCATGCACGAATAATAATCAAGGAAGAGGGGTCAGGCTACGGCTTGTACAATCAATTAGCTTTTCCTGGCACTGTGACTCATGATTGCACCGTTAGACTTTTGTGTGCAATAAATATAGGCTCGTTCAAGAAACCCCTCTCGGTTTTTGGATTGATGCTGACTACAGTTCCTCAGCAGTTAATTCATCAGCCTCATCAACAGCTTTATTATGTATACACATAATTATTTTAGTAGAGAAACTGCTTAGCTAAAGATATTTCGTGTTAGCTGCTAATAATATTATTATAATCTTAAACTGTCCATATTTGATTCTTCTTTGAGTTGATTGCAGTCGTAGACTTTGGAGTTTGTAAAACCCTGGGAGTTGATTTTCTGGAACCAGCCAAATGAAACGAAAATTCGCTGACGAAGGCATGGCCAATTTTCTTCAGTGACGTTTACCGGAACAGTGTTATGAAGAAATGCGGCTGTGTGTTTGACTCCATTTTCAAAAATTCAGTGCTATGACCAGTATATGCAGGTGAAAATAAAATTACTTTAATAACAGCCTAATGACTAATAAGCTCAAACATAATATCTCGGTTCATGTGAAAACTAGGAACCTTCGCACCAATATTTTATGCAGCTCTAACATTACTTTTATTCTCTTCTAAAATTTTTCGATTAGGAGCAGAAATAGCCTATTGCCTAGGTGTGCAGCCAGTAATCACCAGCTGATCTAATCTGATTAAAACTTAAGTTTTTGTACATTTAACAAGCATGCGAGAATAATTTAGGGAAAATTAATGTTTGACGCAGACAATTAATTATTTTTGCAAGTCTCTCTTTCACACTCTGCATGTATACATGTATATAGTCCTATATGTGTCTCTGTCTGTTTCTCTGTCTCTGTCTGTTTCTCTGTCTCTGTCTCTTTCTGTCTATGTCACATCTTTCGTCTATTTATTTTCTTGCCTAGGCCTATAGTCTCTAGGTTATGGACTTCTTTTCAGCTTCTTTCTCCCGTTGGCCTACGCTGTCAAAAGGTCATGCTTTTCTTCCGCACGCACATAATTATATGATGCCTTCACTGTCTTGCTTGCTCACGATCATTTATTGCTGTCAACGACCACGTATTCATTATCACTGTCTTCTGTTCTACAAACTCAATTTCCATATAACTGTTCACCTTGATTTCGATTGACTGTCGATTGCTGTTTAATAATTGTTTTCAATATTATACTTTAACAAAACTATTCACAGAAACTTCTTTCCATTCTCTGTAGGCCGTCAAAATGATTATCCTGCAAAACGATTGATAGTGTCGATGTGACTGCTTTGGCCTCGTTCGTTTCAGTTTTCTTTTCGTCCTGTTTTTTTATTATCCGTTGGTCTTGTTCAGGTTTTTTGTCAAATTCCCTCTACCATCAATTCGTTTTTAGCAGTTTGTTTTCTTTAGAGCTCCGTCAAGACAAGTTACTTTATCAAACTGCTTAGCTTCTGCAGACCATGAAATGAGCTGCAGATAATATCACATGGATTTCTTTTCCATACATCATTTCCAGGAGGTCAGATCGGAGACCGAAGCCATTTCCATCGGAAGTCTCGTGGCAGTCTGGTCTAATTTTCTGAAGAGTCAATTTTTAACTCCTTGCTTTATATATCCTATCGCTTGCTTGTGTAGGCCTATACGGCACGTTTCCTTAACAACTGAGTACGGTGAACAGCAATTTTCCTTTAAGCTTATGGAAGCTATGGAGACCATGGGCGAAAACTTAGGGAGACAGAGGGAATGGTCCCCCAAAGTTTGTGGTGGGGGACGGAGATGCTTATATCTCTCCAGTATTTCATAAATATTTCATAACTATCATAAATTTCTCCATTGTTGTCCGCTGTTTATCCATAATGAGCAATTTTGTTAAGATGACAGTTAAAATTGCTACTGGTACCATTACAATTGAAAAATTTAAATAAATCTTACACAATGGGAGGGGGGACATTTAATGAATCTTAAGCTACGTCTCTGAGCACTGAAATCATGAGTAATTTTGTCTAAATAACAGCTTAAAAGCTACGGTTTATATGTGCATATATAAAAAAATTGTAAGCAATTTATTGGGAGGCGACGCTCTGAAGTCTTAAACCATGACTATCAGCATCGAAAAATGAATGAGTAATTTTTATTAAACTGACAACTTAAGAATGCTACCATTGCAGTGTGGAAATTCAAAAGATCCAAACTATTGGGAGGTAAACATTTATTGAAGTCTTAGACCATGTTTTTCAGCAAAGAAACTCTGAGAAATTCTGTTGAGATGACAGCTTAAAATGCTACTATTACAGTGTTCAGATAAAAAAAACGATGAGATGGGACTTTTATTGAGATCCTAGACCACGCCTCTGAGCACTGAAATAGTAAGTAATTTTGTTAAGATTGCAGCTTAAAAGTCACGGCTACAGTGTGCACGTCCAGAAAAATTTAAGCAATTATGAGGCAACCCTGAAGTCTTAAAACAACAATAATGACCATCAGCATTGAAAAATGAACAATTTTATTAAGATGACAGCGTTAAAGCCTATCATCACAGTATCATTGAAACTTTAAAATTTAGACAATGGGGAGGGGAACATTTATTGGAGCCTTAAACCTTGAACTTGTAAGAAATTTCGTTAAAATGACGGACAAAACTGCAATCGTTGCATTGTTGTGGAAATAAATAAATCGATGTTTGGGAGGGGCACATCCCTCCCCAAACCTTTCCCCTGCTCGCCGATATACGTCCTTTGGCCGCTCGTTCGCCCCCCCTTCCGGTCAGGACCGGGTGGACGAACTCCACCTATGATTGGGACGGATTGTTTATATAAGGTAGTTCTAGTTTATCACGAGGAATGATGCTTGAAGTAGATATAGATCTACTGTCTTTTTTTATATCAACTTTTCAGATTCAAACGTGGCTGGAAGAACAGTAGGCTATGCCAGGTGGAGAGGAGACCAGACCAATCTTCAACGCTGTCACGTTGTATAAATCACAAGCAGTATATTATACAATGTATGTCCTACTCTTCTTTCGCTCACAGAATAGTAAAAGAGGCGCCATTTTGGTTGGCACGTTGATGCAACAAACGCTTCTCGCTGATTGTTGCCCTAATATTCTTTCCGAGTGTCGGAGTGATGGATGGGAAAATATCATCGCGTGGGTCAAAGCCTGACACATCTGGTCCGCTACGTCAACAGGGAATTCATCCACGCAGGCGGTGACTTAGAACAACAAACACATCGCGTGTGCAGATGAAAGTCAAGCAGCTTTTCATCAACGCCGTGCAAGCAGTCTTTTGTTTCATTTGTAACAAACACAGAGGTATATTTGCGATTAGTAATCAGGAAAATATTAGTTAAAGTAATTACATGACAACAGTTCGATAATGTTCAGCGAAGTGTAAACAATTAGTCGGTAATTGGACTAGCCTATGCCTCGCTGATTGCGTATGTATTTCTGGCTATTGTTTATGTACTTGTGACTGTTAATGATTAAAAAATACCTTTGATCTCAAAACCTAATATTAGGGCACAAGATCAACAATGATCAGTGATATCTTGACCGTAATGATCATCAATGATTCAACTATGTGCAACATTTTACTGAACCGCATCATTCTAATAATACTGATCATAAAATAGTCATTGCAGATGCATCAATTTGCTTAGACTTTTATATTCAAGTTATTCATAAATAAAAGGTGTTTTGCATTAGCAAGAGTCACTCTTGGAAGTAAAGTCAGCACCGATTGCTTCAGTATGACCGATCATAATATAGGCAAAAGCCTCCTTTTCAGCCTCACGAACCTCGTTGCTCAAATCGGTTATTAAAGATGATTGCGTGAAAAAGGCTTCTGGACGTTTAAATGTTCTGTAAGCTTATAACTGCTCCTCTAGGCTATATTCGCATCTTATATTTGAACAAGCGCGGTTTCTCCTGTTTACTTACTCGATTACATAAGCCTAGAGCTACCGATGTTCCTTATTAGCTGTGGGCCTCTGAAGTATTATTGCAAAACTGATTGGCCGCAAACAAATCTTGCTCTAGAGGGAGACAGAGACAGAAACAGAGACACACAGAGACACACACAGAGAGAGAAACAGAGAGAACGGAAGACGAGATAACGAATTGATGGGAAGCGAAGAATTGATCCGCAATGTTCTTACGGCGATCTTGTTGACTGTCGTTGCCAGTAGCAACCAGACAATGATCCTCTTTGGCATCGTCGTCGTCGTCGTTCGGCGCCCGGTGCCAGAGACGCCGAATAAAAGCATCTCATCAATAGCTGCAGTGGCTGCTGTGGCTGCTGAAGCTGAAGCTGAAGGCGGTGGTTTCGCGAAGGAGATGGAGAAGATGCTGCGAACGGAAAATATCGAGGAGCAACTGTTACAAAAATAAATATAATTGCAAGACAACCCGCAGGTCACCTGCGGCAGGTGCTCCTATTGTGTATACATGTATACATGTATACAATACATGTATACATGTGATCAGATGTCTACAGGCCTTATGCACGGTCAGAAGATATATAGGTGAGGACTGGATATTTTTTGTATATCGTTAGATGTAATATTCCATGCATGTTGTATAGGCATTCTCATGTATTGGCATATTCTGTATATATAAATGTATACCTGTGAATATGGGCGTACTCATCAATCCAAGACTCTGCATGCCATGGCTATATATATTACAGATGACCGTCAATAGGCCTATACCGCAGGGGTTCTCAAACTTTATTTCTGTTGTACCCCCAAGTAATAAAATCGAACGATGGCGTACCCCCGGGCCCCAACAAAGTCAGATCAGAAAAAAATGCCATTGCGAAGTTCCCCTTGCAGTGACAACTGAAAGCCCATTTAATTATTGATGACATCGTTTATAAGTCGTATATCTAGAGGGAGCAAAATTTTGCTTGAATCATATAATTTTCTCAACAAATTTAAAAGGAAAAAATTGGTCTACAACCTCTGTAGGCCCTATTATAAAAATAGCCAAGCTAATAGTGCTGTGGGTTTGTTTAGACTGGCACAGATTTGTTACAATCTGGTTTAATATTTGTCAATTTCAAACGCAAATTACCCCATATTTGTTTTTGATAGCAAGAATAGTTTAAAAACCAGTTTCACCAGGATATGACATGCTGAAAGGAATCGCAAAATTTAAAGAGGGCCAGGAAATTAATCCTTATGCCAATTCAACTCTCCGCTATTTGAGTTATAATTATATGAGCTATATATATCCTGAGAATTTCTGGCTTTGGCACTTCCAACCATTTATACATTATTTGTTTCAACGTTATAGTGGTAGGTCTAAACATAAAAATGTTGCATAGGCATAATATGTGAGTCTAATCATATGCTGTGAAAGAAATAACTGACGATGCTGCTTTATGTAGCAACGTTAAAAATCATTGCTAATCAAAGAAAGATGGACACACAGTCCATAAACTCAAAGAAAATTTATATTTCTGGAATTTTTCGCGTACCCCTTACCGGCGCCTGGCGTACCCCCAGGGGTACGCGTACCACAGTTTGAGAACCCCTGCTATACCGTATACATATGATTATCCTTAGGCGAGTATTTACATATTATCATAGATAATCATGCTCAGAAAATACTGGAATATGCTGGATCATAACTATATACGCGCAATTTTGGGTTACACGAATCGTCAAAGCATTTTAAAACATTTTTCGTGGTGATCCGTGTGGTAAAACCAAGGCTCACAAGCCCCAACACAAGAACCCAACCATTGCACAAGTAGGCCTACATATAATAATTATAGGCAACATGTAAACATATTATATGGCCTGCATACATAGGCATACAATCATACAGCAATAGGACTATAATAATACACACAACGTTCAATTGAATTAATAAATTCTATAATAGATGGTGAAGAATCCCATTGAAAAATCGAGCAGCGTAGAAGTAATTTCCACGGTGCTTATTGAAACACGCGATCAAACAGTCACACCAAGCGCGCGCGCACACACACACACACACGCACACACACGCACACACCCACACCCACGTTCAGCCACATAACAACCAGAATGAATAGACCCTACCCGAAATATTATTCTATTCCAAGATTGCTCCGAATCGAAACAGTGATCGGTGACAGTTATTCAATTCGGCTCAATTCGGTTCAGTTTATTGTAACCATCAATAATTAGTTGGATCTATTATACTAGCCTGTTTCACATAACAGAATGTTAACAAAGAAGGCCCTAAGGAATGAGTATCCCTCCAACCAGCAGTGACAGTCTACCTATTTACTTACACTACTTTAACAAGGGGTTAGACGGCTGACAGCATGAGTTAAACAGCATGAGTTAAACAGCATGAGTTAAACAGCATGAGTTAAACAGCATGAGTTAAACAGCATGAATTAAACAGCATGAGTTAAACAGCACGAGTTAAACAGCATGAACAACATGAACAGACAAATCATGTATAGTGAAATTAACTAACAAAAAAACCAAATCAGTGCATGTAGATCTAAGGTCAAATATTTTCGTAGTTCACGAATCAATTAGATGTGACTGTAGCAGCGTTTGAAGCCTTTGCAAACTGGACGCCTGCTGGATATGAATAGTAATTGAGTTCATGCTTCATGCTTCATCCTTTGTGGGGCGCTGTGGTGTAGTGGTGGCATCGTTGCCTTGAAGTCGGAAGGTTCGAGGTTCGAATCCACCTCAAGTCGCCGCGTATACCTTTGGCAAGTCCTTCACTCGCAATTGCTCAGCGCTTCGGCCTGAAACTCCGTTGCAGTGTCCGTTCTGCAGTCTGGAGTGCCTCTGAGTAGTGTGCTTGAAGGGGCGCTATAGCAAGTGCACATGCAAACGTACCATATTACCTTGACAACTTCACTGCTTCTGGAGCAGTTTAACTGACAATTTAACTTGGGTGCAAGTAGACCTGGGAGTGACTTTGGTCAGCTAATCTGACCCCACTTGACCCTAAAGTGACTTGAGGTCGACTTGAAGTCGACTTCTCGGCGTCAAAACGACTTGACCCGACTTGGCAGAAAAACAACCGACTTCCGACTTGAAGTCGACTTCTGACATGGTACTAGCCATGCATGCATTAGCCTATAGGTCTACGTACGGCTACTAATGCAAGAAGTTAAGCCAATTTTCCTGCAAGCATTAATTTCACTTTGGCCTACAAATGAATAGGCCTAATGAGGCCTCAACACTTAATTGGTGCATGAATTTGTTAAAGTGTTATTAAGCCCATTTCAAGCTGTTTGTG
This sequence comes from Lumbricus terrestris, assembly GCA_949752735.1. Taxonomy (NCBI): domain Eukaryota; kingdom Metazoa; phylum Annelida; class Clitellata; order Crassiclitellata; family Lumbricidae; genus Lumbricus; species Lumbricus terrestris. The sequence goes on along the minus strand of OX457037.1, from coordinate 36,803,356 downwards.
TTTCAGTTTGAATAGTTTTGTGATACTTTGGGCCATCTAGTAACCTAGAGTCCTAAACAATGCGACGGCAAATTGTTAGGCCTATGAATTTTAGCTTGTCCATTGTCTGTGATTATTCAGATTGCACTGATTATTATTATTTTTAATATTAATATTAAATAAATTTGTAAAAAGCGCAAGGTCTAAGATAAATTAAATAGAGAACCGCGGGCTGCATGGTTGCACTGAATGGCGTGTTATGATAAGTCTAATTTGTAATTCTGTTTTCATAATTATTTGACCACTAACATCATTTCGCAACTTAGCATATAGGCTAGCATTGCAAGCGCACCATCCTACAGTAGGCTACTACTGCTACTAGGCCTGCTCACTGACAGTAGGCCTAAAGTCTTTCATTGTCCAATTGACCCTACAATACAGGGCTTTTTTAACGTGCAGTTGTACACAAAATGTGCAGTTCTAAATGGATCTGTGCAGTTGTAGAAGCAATTCTGTGCAGTAAAAACTAGTGAAAAAGGTCTTTGTCCTGCCAGTGGGAGTAATTTGCCATGTAGGATGGGAATAAGGCAAAGAGTCGGTTTGTGCAGTTCTAATAATTCCTTAAAAACAGCCCTGCTACAATAGTTTTTCCGTCTGCAGACAACTCCAGATGCAGCGCTCCAAAGTAGCGACAAACTATCGATTTATTATAGGCTTTGAAGATCCAGCTTTCTTTGCGCCAAATTCACTGACCACTAGAAGTTCACTGATTGCATGATAAAATTACAAATTATATGAATAGATCGGCAGACGTCAGTCTGCACGATACCCTATCGGCAAAATAATCAGTAGCCTAGCCTAAGTCTCTGTTTAGCAAAGGCCTCAGTCATTCTTGTAAACACACTAGGCAACAAAAGCTGCTTAAATATTGTCACAATCATCGGTTTGAAGTGACAAATTTAGCTATGTTTGTGTCTCAAGTCGGTTTAAGTCGACTTGAGGTGAAAACAACTTCAAGTGACTTCTATCTACAAAATTCGACTTGGGGTCAGTTGCGGTGAGCAGAAACGACCCGACCCGACTTGGGATGACCAAGTCGACTGGGGTCGACTTATTGGGGTCGACTCCCAGGTCTAGGTGCAAGGCAGTATAGTGGTTATCGTGCTGGGCTGTCAAGCGCCAAGTCGGGGTTCAAATCCCCAGCGCAGACATTAAATTTTGTTTAGAGATTTCTGCTCCACGTGTGCTTCCCCTATTCAACTCAGCTACGATGAGTACACAGACCGTGCACTGCTAATGGGAAGATCAGACGGTGAGGGAGAGGACTGGCCATCTGTGCCCTCATATGCAGAGGCTAAGAAAATGAAATCGCTAACACCTCATACCAAAGGCTACCTCAGAGATAGCCTATATATAAGGAACTGCTCTTCTTCTTTCTTTCTTTCTTTTATCCCCTCTTCTTCTTCTTTTTTCTTCTTCTTCTTCTTCCTCTTCTTCTTCTTCTTCTTCTTTCTTTCTTCCTTTCTTTTTTCCCTCTTCTTCTTCTTCTTCTTCTTGTTCTTCTTTTTCTTCCTCTTCTTCTTCTTCTACTTCTTCTTCTTCTTCTTCTTCTTCTTCTTCTTCTTCTTGTTCTTTTTCTTCTTCTTGTTCTTCTTCTTCCTCCTCTTCTTCCTCTTCTTCTTCTTTTTCTTCTTCTTCTTCTTCTTCTTCTTCCTCTTCTTTTTCTTCTTCTTCTTGTTCTTTTTCTTCTTCTTGTTCTTCTTCTTCCTCCTCTTCTTCCTCTTCTTCTTCTTTTTCTTCTTCTTCTTCTTCCTCTTCTTCCTCCACCTCTTCTTCTTCTTCTTCTTCTTCTTCCTCTTCCTCTTCCTCTTCCTCTTCCTCTTCCTCTTACCCTCTTCCTCTTCCTCTTCCTCTTCCTCTTCCTCTTCCTCTTCCTCTTCCTCTTCCCCGTTCTTCTTCTCCTTCTCTTTCTCCCTATTCTTCTTCCTCCTCCTCCTCCTCTTCTTCTTCTTCTTCTTCTTCTTCTTCTTCTTCTTCTTCTTCTTCTTCTTCTTCTTCTTCTTTACTGGCTGTTGGTAAGGCATTTAGATGAGGCAGTTAACCGTCCTTGTAATTACTTCTGTTCTTGAGATTGGAAAGCCTGCGTGAGAGTTCAGGGACAACCAGACAACCGCCGTTGATGATTGAAATCGCGATGTCATTGCAGAGACTCGCGTCATTGGTTCATTCAGCGCATCAGTGCTCATCCGATATTTACACTATAGCTCAAACCTCCAGTCGTCATTACAAAATTAATCGAAAATGATTCATAACAAAAGTCCAATACCGCCGTGCCTCTGCTCTCGTGTGCGTGTGCAACTGTGCATGATAGATGAGCGCTTTAATTCTGTGCAATGCAGTCTTGCAATCAAGACCAGAAGACAAAGACTTTGAATCTTAAGACCAAGACTTTGAAGCTTAAGATCAAGACTTTGGATCTTAAGACAAAGACTTTGAATCTTAAAATCAAGACTTTATATCTTAAGACCAAGACTTTGAGTCTTAAGACCAAGACTTTATATCTTAAGACCAAAACTTTGAATCTTAATACAAAGACTTTTAATCTTAAGACCAAGACTTTGAATCTTAAGATCAAGACTTTGAATCTTAAGACCAAGACTTTGAATCTTAAGACCAAGACTTTGAATCTTAAGACTAAGACTTTATTTCTTAAAACAAAGACTTTGAATCTTAAGAGCTTTGAATCTTAAGACCAAGATTGAACATTAACATTAGGCTTAGATCTTGAACATTATGTCGTTTATCACATGTGGACAGTAACCGCATTTCATGCTAGACAGTTGACCTTGTTTCTACTATCTTATAGCCTACAATGGCGCGGTGATTCCAATGCCATATATGATTCGAACGATAAACGATTTTCGAGTGATTTTCGAAGCTTGTGGTGACTTATAGCCTTAGCTATAGGTCTAGATCACCGCCAGAAAATCGTGAGTAGTGGAACTGAATACCTGAGAGCACGCTGTCTTTTTGAGGGGCAGTTGGGAAATTTTCTGGCCGCGCAAAGTCTGCCTAAAAGACCATCGAGAATACTGCTAGCCTGCATGATTCCAATGCCATGTTATTCGAACGGTGAACGGTTTCGAGTGATATTTGAAGCTTGGGGTGACTTAAAGAGCACTGCCAGAAAATCGTGAGTTGTGGAGTTGGATACCTAAGAGCACAATGCCGGATTTGCCCCACCCCTAGATCCGCCCCTGTGCACGACAGCACCAGAACATCAAAGTAACTATTCCATTCATTCAAAATGTATACAGGCATCCAGGCATGCATTCAGCATGCAGACATGAATGAATGAATGAATGAATGAATGAATGAATGAATGAATGAATGAATGAATGAATGAATTGATTCAGACAACCGAGCAGCAATTCCATGCATCCATCCATGCATCCATGCATCCATCCATCCATGCATCCATGCATCGCATGCATGCACTCGGGCGAAAATTCCCATCGATGAATTCAAGCATTCGTTCTGCACGACTGTTTCGACGACAGTCATTCACACTTTCATCACTACAGTTGGTTTTGTATACATATACATGTACATCGTTCGCTTCAACAGTGAGTCGTTGACGCAGTTAATCAGGAACTACTTAGCATTTCTATTTGCATTAGCGACCACAGAAGAGTCCTTCTTGACTCGTTATAGGGATGCGGCTTCCACGGTTCGTTCGGCTGATGAATTCTGTCTCCAAGTGCCAATAGGAAAGAAATAAAGGACCGGAACATCGATAAAATCCCTCAATCATTCCTTCGGCCGCTGTCAAAGCCATTACGCCATCACTTAGCGACGACGGCGCCGCCTTTGGCACGCACGGAGACCCCCTTTCTTCTTATTCAAACTAAGAAACGCCGCAGCATGGTGGCTCTCAACAAGCGATGATGATTGACTCGTAATATTCCCAGCACGAGTCAATAAATCACTATGGTGGTGGGGGACCACGAAGGAAGGGAGGAGAGGGAGACCCAGAAGAGGAAAATGGGGAGTGAGGGGGAAGCGAGGGAACGAAGAGGAGGGATAGAAATAGGAGGAAGCGAGGAGCATAAAGGACTCGAGAAATCAAGAGGAGTTATAATGGAGTATACTAAGTATAAGGGGAGGCAGAAAAGAAGAATTAGGATGCGAATAGAGCGAGAAGAATGAGCATGGTTAGGAATTGATGGTGGAGGCGTAGGAGGTGAGAGAGAGGATAATAAAAGTGAGTGCAGACAATGGCTCGTAAAGAGGGAAAGGGTCTGGAAGGGACTGAGACACAGGCACAAGAGGCATAATTATGCGGACATGAACTTTCTAATCTAAACTTATCATTCGTTGCTAAGAATATTGTGGCGCCACTATCATAAAGCACTGGGCAACAAAACAATCGATGCCCCCACTATATATATATATATATATACATATATATACATATATATACATATATATACATATATATGTGTGTGTCATAGTGAAAGCACAATTATTATTAGTAATCCTTTGGGGGAAGAAGTCCACGCATTCGAAATCAAAACCAAACAGGTGAGTAAACAAAAGAAGAAGATAGACGATGATGAACGAGGAGGAGAAGGAGGAGGAGGAGGAGGAGGAGAATAAGGAGAAGGAGTAGGACGGGAAGAGGAGGAGGAGGAGGAGATGAAGGAAAAGGAGAAGGAGAAAGAGAAAAGAGAAAGAGAAGGAGAATGAGTAGGAGCGGAAGACGGAGAAGCACGAGGAGAAGGAGAAGGAGAAGGAGGAGAAAAAGAGATTGAGAAGGGGGAAAGAGAAGGAGAATGAGTAGTAGAGGAAGTATGAGAATGAGGAAAAGAAGAAGGAGAGGAGGAGGAGGAGGAGGAGAAGAAGAAGAAGGAGGGAGAAGGAGAAAGAGAAGGCGAAAGAAAAGGAAATAGAAGAAGGGCTAGAAAGAGAGGAAGAAATAGGACTACGACGATACTGATGAAGATGTAGAGGTATACAAAAAGAAATAAGAAACGTAATGATTTTAAGACAATTTTAAGGAAACGCTAATGTTTTTCGGGCATCCATCCATTAGTTGAGAATATTATATACGACGACGACGACGATGATGACACGCGCGGACGAGAAACAGACAGAATAATCAATGGCGTAAAGCAGTGAATAATGGCAATTGCACGATTTCATATTATGAAAACAGTTTTCACTTAGCCTATTTATTGTGGTAGTCGACCTAGTCGATCTCATTGTTACTGTCATTGCTGTTATTGTTCGTATTGTTGCAGCTGTTTCTATTGTTATCGATGTCAATTAGCCTACATTTGGTCCGTTTTCTCAAACGTTTTTGCGTGTATCGCACGTCCAACCATATCTGCAGGCGCATCAATCCCTCCATGCCTTGCGTATCATTGTGGTGCATAGCATTGTGGCGCATGGTCGTAACGGTACTCTGTTAGACTATACAGGGTGGGCCGAAATAAAGACATCCTAAGGTTTTTTGCCAATATCTTGGCTAGAAGTAAGAATATCGAAATGAAATGTTACAGTCTTAAAGACAATTCATATTTACACAAGACGGCCAGATTTCATCAAAATATTTCAAACAGAACAAAAGTTAAATCACTTCTAGTGAGACCACACACCTTTTTTGTCGATTTTTTTATCTGCGTTTTTCAATCGTCAAAAAAAACGGTGGGTGGTCTCATTAAAAGCATTCCATTTTTAAATATTTTGATGAAATCTGGCCATCAAGTGTAGATATCAATTGTCTATAGGTCGGTAAAATTTTATTTCAAATTTTTTACATCTGGCCAAGATATTGTCAAGACACCTAAGAGGGCCTTTTTTGACTCGCCCTGTATAATATGTCGTACGTGACACCATCTTGAAGAGGATGTTGTATGCCTTTTGCGCCTGTTGGGGCATTACAGAGCATCAAACGCTATTATACGTATAGACTGATAGACCTTTCAGTCCCAGATGATTTCCGAACGTTATATAGATCAACTCTGTGATAATGCCAATGCTCGCCTCTTGTGGGATGTCCTGATGGAACCGGACCACGTTCTGTGACTAATTCCCTCCACCAAACCCACCTCTGCTCTCTCCACAACCTCAGCTGACGGCTGGATGCGCAGAAGACTTATGAGGGTGCTACATGTATGTATGGCCTACTTTCTAACAGTGTTTGTTAGATGCATGTTGTATATTGTATATGCATCCGAGTGCGATAAGTTACTGCTCAAAGCAGAATATCATCATCATCGTCATCGTCGTCGTCATCATCATCATCATCGTCGTCGTCGGCATCATCATCATCATCATCAACAACATCAGCATCATCATCATCATCATCATCATCGTCGTCGTCGTCGTCGTCGGCATCATCATCATCAACAATAACAACAACATCTTCATCATCATTATCATCATCATCATCATCATCATCAGCTTCAGCATCAGCATCAGCATCATCGGCATCATCATCCTCATCATCATCAGCAGCAGCAGCATCAACATCAGCATTGCCATTGTTATCATCATCATCATCATCATCATCATCATCATCATCATCATCATCATCATCATCATCATCATCGTCATCAGCATCATCATTGCTAACATTACTATTAATATTAGTAGTTAATTGGTACCTAACGAGAAAGTCATTTGTTAGTTGCTAATAAGCTGATGAACAACGACAAAATTTTGCAATAATGAAAATGCATGCAGAAGTCCAAAGAAGGATGAGGCCACGATGATAGCAACCACTATGATAACAACGACGCCGACAACAACTACGATGACAACAACGACAATGATAACAACAACGATGACAACAACGACGATGAAAAACAAAATGACCTCAAAGACAAAGACCCGAAGATTCCACTGTTCGTCGACTGAGTTTGTCAGTCGGCGTCGTGTGTTGGCGGCAGCTTTTGATGCCCTTTGATGGTCCTTGATGGCCTTTTATTTGCCGAACGGAGACCAGATTAGCGGAAACGAGCTGCGCTTTGAGATCGGTCAGCGATGCTAGCAGCAGCCGGTGAAACATGGGAACATGGGACACAGTGGCATTAGCTTTCATCCACAGTTGACCGGCTGAGCGAAGGACCGTTTCCTTTATCGACCAATGTTGTGAAGCATCTGCATGACCGGCCATTCGTTCACCAATTGGCGGGAAGAGGACGCTTACTGTCTATCCGGGCATAAGCGTTAGCAAAAGCGTAGGCATACATGCAAGTGAAAGCATAAGCGTAAGTATGAGCATAAGCGTAAGCATACATGCAAGCGAAAGCATAAGCGCAAGTATGAGCATAAGCGCAAGCATACATGCCAGCGAAAGCATAAGCGTAAGCATAAGCAGGAGCGCAAACATACATGCAAGCGTAAGCATAAGCGTAAGTATGAGCTTATGGAAGAGCTTCTGTAGCGCGCGACATAACAACGGTCATTCGTTCACCCATTGGCAGGAAGAGGACGTTTACTGTCTATCCGGGCATAAGCATAAGCGTAAGCATAAGCAAACATGCAAGCGTAACCATACGCGTGAGTATGACCTTGTGTAAGAGTTTCGGGAAACGGACATTGTTCCTCTTAGACAGTAGTTTGAAATTTCTAGCGTCGCTCTAAAAAAAATTCGTTCATACATGAATGCGGCAACATGGAAATAATTTTTTTATGACAAGACATGTATACTGATATTGTAAAAAAAATTCCATCAAAAAAAACTTGCACATTATTTTTTTATAGCACTTTAAGCAAAGGGTGGACCAAAAAAAGATAGCTCGAAGGTTTCCCCCCCGATATCTTGGCCAGAAGTAAGAATTTGTAAATATAATTTTACAGGCTTGAAAGCAATTCATATTTACGTCCTAAGACCAAACTTTAAAAAAATATTTCAAACAGAAAAAAAGTTATTTGACTTTTAGTAAGTCCACTCAATTTTTTTGATGATTCGAAAACATCACGCGACAAAAAGTAACACAAAACGATGTTATTAAGTCACATCTTAAATAATTGTTATCAAATGAACTTGATAGTGCTTCACAGCTTGTGTTCAATGTGTCCACCATCAGTGCCAAGACCTTTTATGAGCCTCTTTTTAAAGTTCTTACTTTAGTGGCCTAGTTGATGTGTTCCAGAGGTAAATCTTCAAATATAAATTCCAATGCAACTATCAAATCTCTTATCTCTCTTGGTTTTGGTTGTATGTTGTGGTAGTTCTCCAGCATACATGCGGCTCTCCTCACTTGATAAAATATTGGGTTCAAGTCAGGAGCTTTGAGGGCCATTGGCTTTTCTCAATGAAACCTGAACACTTTAAATTGAGCCGATCTCCTACCATTATCGGCATATTTCTTAACTCTCAATTTAACTCTTAACTCCTTCGCTCTCACTGTTTATCAGAGCAAGCAGAGATGGTAGATTTAGCACCAGGACCTTGCTCATGAAGTGTCTGAAAGCACGTTTTGTCTGTCATTGACAGATTGGGCAATTTAAGTTTTTTTTAATATTTCAATTTTATTTTTTAGTAGCAAAATTATTAATCTGACAGATTATTTATTTACTGTAAGTATCGGTACCATAATAATTTGTTACCACTTTGTTTTAATAATTATTTTTAATTTCTGTTATCTACATATAGTTCACTTAGCCTCTGTACTATATAGGTCTCCATGGTGATACGAGTCGTCGAAGTTGCTTCATCCCATGAACTGCATCATCTTCGGCTGCAGGTATTCGCATGTGGATCAACTGACAGAACAATGCGTTTGACTTAGTCTTGCAGAGCCTGAGCAGATCTTTCCAATGATATATTATATGCTCTATGTACCTGAGTCCTTCGTATGGTTGGAGGTGGTCGAAATAATGATATATATTGCACATTTGTGACATGCTTTAACTTTAGTGACATGTTTGAGGCCAGTATTTCAGATGAAAATATATTGCATTTATGAATGCCATACCATATCAGCAAACCAAAAGAGACAAGAATAAACTTTGTTTATGTATATTATTATCAATCAATCAATCAATATATTTATTGAACACCAAGACCATGGTACATGCAATCAACAGATTAGACATTCATGTGCAGTTGGCGTCAATGGGTAAACCCAAAGGAACATAAGGTTCCGCTAGGCAGGATCACCCTAGACTCATCAGATATTAATACAACAGTGTCTGTTTGAACTTTAAACACTATATATGTAACATAATACAAGGTGTCCTCAAACAATGCCTGAATATGGTGTTCAAATTGTCCATTATTATTAATCTACACTATAAATAACATGCTACAATAAATCCTCAAACAATGCTTGAATATCATGGTGTCCATTCTCAATCTACAGGAATGCAACAACCAATCAACTTAATTGATATATATATATATATATATATATATATATATATATATATATATACAGTGAATGTAAAGTAAAATCACAAAATCATAACAATGCAATGCACAAACCATGTGGCACATTCTTTACATAATGATTCTTTATAAATTATTATGACCTTTTATATCTACCAGAAAGTCTAATAGTTGACCTATATAAATATTTTGTGTCAACAACTATTACTGAACTAATATTAGGTCTAATTTCCTTCATCGGAATCATCTTCAGAATCATCAACTCCAATGCGCACTTCCTCGCAAATGTCAGCATTATTGCTGCAGTCTATGCAGCTACAGAGATCAGTGCATTGCAGCTCTGCATGTCTGCATGAACACATTTTTCCACCACACTTTGTCTTTCTGCAGGAACAATGGACAGTCATTAGAACATTCTCGGGAGCTGGGGCATCTTCCATCCAGTTAATGAGGAGTTCATTTCCAGCTTCTAGCCTCCAGCCAAATCCATCTGGACTTGGACATGACATAGTTTGCTGAAGTGAGCGACGATAAATTGCACACTGAAAGTTAGCACGAAGGACATGTTGTTTCAAACAGTCTCGGTTCGGTGGCAATCCCGCATCATTGCTGCATTTCAGTGTGAAAATAATGTACCTGGCTTCATTTACATTGGAACAGTTTTTCTGTCCATACAGAGTACAAACAAAATTTTCCAAGACGTTTATCAATTCCTCTGTAACGTTCCAGCTTCTACCAAGTTTACTGAAAGTCTCACAAAATTCTTTAGACTCGAACATAATCTTTACAGCTTTCAATTTTCCTTTGCCTCTGAATGCAGAAACACTGTCACAACCAGTGAACACATGAAGACCTAACAATGCCTGGCTTTTGATAGTCCCATAAGTTTGAGATATGCTGGCTGTATTCAAAATTCTTGCATTGTTCCCTGTGCCAGTGACAAAATAAAAGGAACTAGTTATTTCATGAGCAAAAGAAAGTGAAAGCAGCATGACATCGGTGTCCGGACTTCTAATTAGGATTGTAGAGTATGTTTGTGAGGCGTGCTTCGCATGAAGAAGGAGTCTCGTATCAGCTTCCTCGTGGTCACTTTCTAGTTCTTTGACTTCTTCCACAACCAAAACATTATTCACACTTCGAAAAGAATGGCACAGATCCTTGTGACAAACAAACAATTCCATGTCATGAAGAACTTCTGCATCACATTTTTGCCATTCACTAAAGAGAAATTCAACGAGTTGTTCCTTGTTCTGACCACTTGCTAGAAATTTGTTAAACTGCTTTGGGGTTCTTTGTTCTGGACGAGTTATCTGCACAATTTGCGACCCTGTGGCTGCACGTCTTGATCTCTCGTAATTTTTAATGCTAACCTGTGGATACCTGTCAATGACAAAGTCTATTCTCTCACATTTAAAACGTTTACCAAGAGAAATCAGAGTTTCCAACAACTGTTGAGCAAGAGCACAAAATGTACTTGGCACAGTGCCCATCATTTGAATGTGCGCCATTCCATCGATCATCAAAGCTGAATTCTGAGGAATATCTTTCACTTCAACTTCTTGAGTCACACTTTCCACTTCATGCATTATTTTTGACTTCACTGTTTTAACCAATTGGCCATCACTTGTACCCAATGAAGCAGGAACATTTGTCAAAGCGTATGTTAGTAGGTTATGCAGATCAACATTTCGTGTCTTACCAACAACCAACAATCGACCAAATAATTTCTCACTACATTTCAGATTTACTGTTGTTGAAGTAAGCTTTGTTGTTGTTTTATTTCCCATGGTTGCAAATGTTTTTAACTTGTTGGTTTTTAATGGAGTGAAAAAGTCCACATTTCCATTGATCCCAATTCTGTCCTCTACAAACTTCTGTGCACCAGACTTTCCAATTTGAAAGGCATGCTGAAGATCATTTCTGACATCAACAGGAGCAACAATTCCTGATGAAATATTTATTAAATCTTCTCCTTCATAACTGAATGGATTTGCCATTGATTCTATTGTGCTAACTATTGCTTGCACTTGAATTTCTTCCCTGTTAATTGAGGCTTTATCAAGTTCCCTTCTAGTTTTTGTATCTGAATCTTGACCAACCATTGCCCTGCATTCTTTAGCAATAGCAGCTCGGTGATGATGTGATAGAATCCATCGATTGACAGCACCTTTATTTAGGGTAATTCCAGTTAATCCACCCTTTGTTTTGGAATCTCTATTCAGTGTTTGTTCAATTAACTGGTCGCACGCAATCTGACTAAATCCATGATGGTCCTGGCGCTGAACAACAAAATGTCCTTCATTAAATGCTGTATTAATGGACTGGTGAGTTTCGGGAATGCTTTCCATTTCAGCAATATATGCAGGCAAGTATCTTGCATAATTCACGCGGTCATATGCAAAATACCATGCGAGCATAGAATGCAGAGATGAAAGATGTAACTTCCATATTCCTTCTCTGGTGGCCCTAATGAACAGTAAAAGTGTTTCGACAAGGTCTATATATGAGCTCCAGAAGTCAAAAGTGGGATTCTGTTTTCTCTCTTTTTCAGCAAATTCATTGTAGCTATCCAGAATTTTTGTCATATTTTCATCCAAATTATCTAAAAATGTTCCTGCAGCTTCACTCAAGTTCAGTTGCAGACCGATTTCAAGTATTTCCTTCCGTCTGTCAGCATTGACTGATTTTAAAAACGCTGCCCACCTTAATCTGTGAAGCGCTTCAAACATCAGTTTATGAGCTCTCATACATCTGTTGTAGTGATGCCCAGAAATTATTCCATTTATTGACCCAGCAGCAACAATTTCCGATTCGATGAGGATATCTTGTAGTCCAGAGTCTTGGAATCGTTTTCCAATGATTGACAAAAAAGACATCGCCGTGTGGAAGTCACCAAGTCTTACAACCATTCGCTTTAAAAATACTTCATTTTGCCATCGGATTTGCTGAGCCTTGGCATAAATTGCTTGATCAAAGACGACAACAATACTTTCTAGTCCAAGTTTGTCTGCAATATCCAAACTGCGTACCAATATGGTATAAACAGTCGACATTTCTGTTGGACTAGCATCGATTACAGGTAGGTATCCTATTTTAGATGCATTTGGAATAACAGAGACAAGCTTTGTGTTGAAACCAGTCCAGCCAGGTAATGTGATGCTACTTGGCTGAAGCAACTTTGAGAAACAAAATGCATCATCAAGTTGAATATAATCTTTCTGAAAAGGTGTTTGTTGAATGCTTTGGATATTAAACTGACAATTACTTCGAGCAGGGCCAGTTTTCTGTTTTGAATAGTAAGTTAACAAGTTCTTAGGTGGGGGCTCAATGGAATGTTTCCCAGTTTTCTTCATTTTTGCTGGCTGTTCAATTAAACATGGCATATCATCACATATTTGCTGTACAATTATCCCATTTGTATTGTGTGTTGTTCCAGCCCCAGAGGTTGTCTCCTCCATGAAGTCATTGTTGTCCCAAACTACTGTTGTATGCACATTTGGATGAAAACCAACTGGCACAATGCTGTTCTTATTGATCTCCATATTAGCTAAAGCTGTATCATGCTGTAGAACAGTTGGATGAGAAACACAATGGCCAAATCCATGTAACAATGAAATAAGCTTAGATGACCCAGTCCAATGACGAATCGTCATTCCTAGTGCTAAGTGCTTCGGAGTTGCAATTCTACCCTTTGATGATAAATACAAAATATCTTGTGCAATTGATATTAGCTTTCTGTCATTCTCGCATGAAGTTTCAACAAAACCGTTATGTAAAACATCATCTGAGGAACCAGTGATCCAGGCCAAAAAATTATAAAGATCAATTGGTACATCTTGTTTGGCTGATTGCAAATTCAAATCAGTAGCTGTTGGAGGCCAGACTTTACTACATCCTTGATAATCAGATATCATTCCTTTCAAATGAACAGCAGCCATGTACATATTTCTTGTTGATTCATGCTCATACATTTCTGTTTGCTGTCTCTTAAAATCATCTGCTATATGGTCTTCAAATTCACTTTCCTCTGATTCTTCTGATTTTTGAGAATTCCACTGATCAACTAACGATGTAGTTTTGTGTGAAACATAGACAATTTCACTTAAGTTACGTAGTGATGGACGTGAAAATTCCAATTCGGGATATTTCGATTTCAGTTTCTTCTTCAGATTGAAACTTTTTACACAAACAGAAGAAGGATCCAATTGTTTCAACATGTTATTGAACATATCGCAAAGTTTGACCATACGAACTATTTCACCTTGCTGCATTATATTATCCTCAATGAACGCACACAATTTCTCGAAACACTCTCCATCATACACAGTCCTTTTGTACAAGGGTTCATACTGTTTATCTTCATTCGTCAGTAAATGTTGCGTGTAGATTTTGTGACATGATCTGTGGTATCTAACTTCTATGGCTACACAGTCCTTTCCACGAATTTGGAGAAGCATTGACTCATCATTGTGTTTCAACGCAGCTTCTAAAAGTAATCCACCTGAAAAATAGTTAAAAATTAATTCTTTTAACCGTATGTCTAGGTACAAGGTTGAATAGTTGCAAAAGTATGGCAAAGGTGTGGAAATGGGGTATTTTGGATATCATAGTAAAATTTGGGTGTGTACAAACATGCATTCTTCTCATATACATAGATATTATTGGTGCTAATCAGATATAATTCTTAGTTTTGATTGTGAAAGCAAGGCTGTCGGCTCACTCAAAAGTTAATGTATATAATGAAGTTCATGTCATTGGTGCAAATTCCAGGATGGTTCTGTCGTACATTATTAAAATAAATTGTTGAAACACATTGTGACATCTGCCAAAGACGCCTGTTTGCTTGATAGCAAAGTTATATTACACACTTGGTCAATACAATATACTGCCAATCTTCGCCATGGAGTTGGTGAACTGCAGTTGGCGAACAGCCAACTGCATGCCCAGAGACCACCACGAGGAAGTGTTGGCAAAGGTCTCCATACAGTTCATTCATTATATACTTTGAAATAACTTATTTCAGCATAGTTAACCATCAAGAGTGAACATGTGATGCTTCCAGGCTTCTTAAAATTCTAAAGAGACATCCAGAACAAGGAAGAATTTCCAAGCAGTAAGAGAAACATATAACGAGACAGAAAATAAGTAACTGATATGGGAAGAAAGTGAAGGTGATAGCAGTTATAAACAGAGTATAGCATGATGAGGATCTGGAGAGAGATACATGGTAACATTGAAATCGTCAAACGAATTAGCTATATGCCTGTCAAAAACAGAATTTCAAACTTTGAAAACTGCATGAGAGAAATGGCAGTCGCATTGAAAGAAGACTTGACTGTTGTAGAACTAGGATTGTAGTCGACAGCAGCAACAGTAAACAAACCCCTCTTCAGATAGGGGAGCATAATTTATAAGATGCTCGGAATTACAATGTATGGAATTAGCTTACCTGATGGCAGTTCGCAATTGGACAACTTTTCTTTCACACGTCTGTGCGAAAACCTGTCTTTGGCAAACTTGTCCTGCTTGCATATTATGCATTCCTGTGGCAACACAATTTCATTCCGCCTAGGAGCATGCGTTGAAGTTGATGTCGAAGACAGGCGTGTTATCTTCTTAGGCGGTATATAACTAGGTTCTGTGTCGATTTCATTTAAACTGTGAGAATTTAATACAGATTTTGATGCGTATTTCTCAGCCTTTTCGATGAGTAGCTTGTCTGTAAATCTTTTGTAGCAATTGAAGTGATACAGGAAGCCTCTTGGATTCAGTGTCAAACCATCTGTCGAGGATGAGAATTTGTCAGCTACGTCCTTACATACACCGTCCAATTTCTTCCACTTATTCGCACACTCTAAAAAACGATTCCAACATCTATCGGAAAATTGCAAAAGTTCGCCATTTTCTGCCTTAATTGCATGTAAACAACATTGTTTTGAAGAATCCATTTTCATAAAAGGAAGTGTGGTATCATCTGGAAGGCGTTTAAAAGTAAACTACGCCCGAAAATTGGGTTAAATAAGTAAGTACATTTAAGTAAAGCGGTTAAAACTTAAAGAAATGATTTCTCAAAAACGTGCAACTTTTCTTTGATGGAAAATGACACTTAAGCTGTTCAATAATATGCAAACACGTGTTTAAAATTCCATCGTGCCGCGTGAAAGTATGAACGAAAATTCACATTTTTGGTGTTCAGACTACCGTCTATCTGGACATTATCGGGTTTACAAAGATATGCATTTTACCGCCATGATCCTTAAAACGTCCTTTCAGTCGAGGTCAATTGTGTCGGGTCGGGAGCGCTCCTGAGTAGTAACCTTGAAGGGGCGCCATATAAATCGCTATAATGAAAGAATGAATGAATGAACAAATGAATTAATTAATTAATAAATGAGTGAATGAATCACTGAATGAATGAGTGAGTGAATGAATGAATGAATGAATGAGTGAATGAATGTATGAATGACTGAGTGAGTGAATGAATGAATGACTGACTGACTGACTGACTGACTGACTGAATGAATGAATGAATGAATGAGTGAATGAATGAATGAGTGAATGAATGAATGAATGACTGAGTACAGTGACGACTTGTTTCAATAAACGAAAACTGAGATGCTGCACATTGGGTACAATTCACTTCAACCTATAAGCACTGAAACTGTGGACGAGCTTTTCCACATAATTACAGATCTTTAGAACCACTTGGGTTAGCATAGGGAAACCTATAATTAGAAAAGCATATTGAACTAGTGCCCTGTTAGCACTTCTCGAGGTACTTAAAATGCCTGCTTCTGCTGCTGCGTTTCCTAACTCGTGCAAGCACAATTGCATTAATGCACCGACTGATAATTAGGATTGTGCATTATCCCCCGTGTACATATCCCCTGGACAAAACCCACATTCACCCTATTATAACCCCCAACAAGCTTAAGACAGTATGAACGCTTGATCCGAAACCCGTATACCCATCCATGCACGTTACTGGATTCTTTCGTTCATTCATGCCACGAATTTACAGGGTGGGCCAAAAAAAGTAATCCCCTATGGCTTTTTGTCAATATCTTGGCCAAAAACAGGGATTTTTCAAATCCAGTTTTACGCGCTTGAAGGTAATTCATCTCCACGTACAATAGCCAAATTTCATCGCCATATGTGAAACAGAACAAAAGTTATATCACTTCTAGTGAGGCCACCGACCGTTTTTTGACGATTCAAAAACGCGACGCAACAGAAAGTAACGAAAAACCAACTTAATTATTCTGGCCAATATCTTGGCCGGAAGTAAGAATTTCGAAATGAAATTTTACAGCCGTAAAGACAATTCATATCTACACATGATGGCCAGATTTCAGCAAAATATTTCTAACAGAATAAAAGTTATGGCATTTTTAAGGAGGCCACCCACCGTTTTTTGACGATTCAAAGACGTAACGCAGCAAAAAGTAACAAAAACACGATTTTATTAAGTCTCATCTCAAATAATTGTTATCAAATAGGCTTTGACAATGCCAGATGATCATTATTATTACTATTTAAAAAGGAACAGGGTAGCAGCGTAGCTGCACGTCACTGAGAAGTCACTTAGCAAGATGACTATCAAATTGGTAAATAAGAAATCTGTCAGATTAATCAACAGGTCCATCAAGAACTTTGCAAAGAGACTCAAAAGAAGTTTTGGCACTGGTGGTGGGTACATTGAACACAAGTTGTGAATCACTATCAACTTCAGTTCCAAACAGTTATTTGAGATATGACTTGATAAAATCACGTTTTTGTTACTTTTTGTTGCGTTACATTTTTTAATCGTTAAAAACGGTGGGTGGCCTCACTAAAAGTGGTATAACTTTTGTTGTGTTTGAAACATTTTGATGAAATCTGGCCATCATGTGTAAATATGAATTGTCTTTAAACCTGTAAAGATTCATTTTGAAATTCTTACTTCTGGCCATGATATTAACAAAAACTAATTTGTTTGCGTTTCGTTTCTGAATCGTCAAAAAACGGTGGGTGGCCTCACTAAAAGTGATATAACTTTTGTTCTGTTTAAAATATATTTTTGTAATTTGACCATTGTACGTAAATATGAATTGCCTTTAAGACTGTAAAGTTTCATTTAAAAATTCGTATGTTTGGACAGGATATTGGCAAAACATCGTAGGGGATTACTTTTTTTGACCCACCCTGTATATAACGCTCCATCAGGAGGCCTATATATATAGTTAGTAGTTAGAGGCGCAAACTGCATGGTTTGGAACCTTGGATTCTGTCAGCTGCTCGGATTCAGTTTGAAATTCACTTTTTTAAATCTGTAAAATGGTTTTAGGTCGAGCTCTTTGCTTTTCCTGTGATCTTATTAGGCGGCCTATCTCAGCCTACCACTGGACCTTTATACCAGCATGTCCTTGTATATAGCACCACTCGGACTGCCACAGCACAGCACCGTGCCTGTGCCTCTGTTGGCCCTTTGCTGTGGAATGATCCAGATGTGCATGTAACTCTTGCTGGGATATTGTCTATAGGGCATTACTATTTTCTGCCGTTGTCTTAAGACTTTTCTTTTCGCACTGGGAAAGCCTCTGATTAAGTTGTACTATGCGAGAGACGCGTTATAGAGCCATCCATAGCCCAGCATAACATTTCACATCAGGGCTGTTTTTAAGGAATTTTTAGAACTGCACAACTCCTTCTTTCCTTTCCCATCCTCCATGGTAAATTACTTCCTATCGGATGAAAATGACCTTTTTTGCTAGTTTTAATTGCACAAAACGTTTGACAGAAGTGCTTCTACAGCTGCACAAATCCATTTAGAACTGCCCATTTTATGTACAACTGCACGTTAAAAAACCCTGTTTCACATACGAAATAAACGTGTTGCTCGAATTCGTAACCAGTAGGACTAAAGTTTAAACCGTGCACTGCACAGTGTAGACATGTATACTATAATATAATGTATATGTTACAGAGTCGTTACGTATATAGCCTACAGCGCTTCTTTAAGAGATCTACTCAGAAACGTTTCATGTTATGCAATTTTAGGCAGAATCGAGGCCAATCCTGATGCAACAACACTAATGAATTATTCAAGAAGACTAGCTAGGCCTTATAATTATACTGTCTGTAGTTTCACGAAAACAGCTTCTCACTTGAAGCAGTCTTTAATGCAGAACTGCTTTACGCACTGCGCTAGAGCATAAATGTTTAATACTACGCCATGGTGTTTTGCGCCACTAATTTTATCATCGTGAGCTGGAGTTAATGGCCGACATAGGTCGCTACCTGACGAGAGTCCCTGAAGAGCCAAAGCTTTTACTGCTTTTACTGCTTCCAACGTCTTGCCACAACAATGCCATTGTCTTCCGAAGCACGTTCGAGGATCGGGAGATGATTTGTCACTCCATAACCTCACTCTCCATTGTATAGCGCATTTGTCACAATCTGCTGTTCACGTGGGTAGGAGTTAAATGCTAATTTTGCCATTTAACCAGTAAAATTAAGAATAATAAGCCGTTTCGACATCTAAAAAATATTGGTCTGCAGGTAGCTTCTACCCGGAAGTGCTCTTGTTTTTGGTTGGAACATGAAGAGTGCGAATGTTCTGGGCGGTTTAGAACGTTAGATTGCTGATGCATTAAGCAACTTTGGTCTGTTAAAAGGAACTAGAATATCTGTTTATTAAGTTTTTCTCTTATTTATTTGAATTTTCTGTTAGCTGCCATTGGCGCTTTTTGTTGTGTTGTTTGCCTCGGGTCTGTTGAAAAATAAGTTAGCCCCTCCCACTCCTGGCTTGGCCGATCAGGAGCGTTCCAACACTTAGGCCACTAGTGTTAAGTTACCGAACCTGTTGTAGCCGACCTGCGTGTCGTGCGAAGCTGGCCGTATTTCGTATAACTTGTACCTGTAATCGTTCTGCGGTGTGTCAGATTGAATTTGAATAAACGAATATTATTCTTAAAACCCCGTAAACTTAAGCCACGCGTATTTAGTGTATACAATTCTGATAGACTCAGTAGACCTAAATGTAAGATGTCGATGGGCAGAACCGACCCGTGCCATTGCGCATGCGCACGCGACAAATCGATTCCGCTCAGATATATATACCCCCACTCTCGTTCCCGCTACAACTAGTACTCGCACTCACTAATTATTGTGGAGCAATAATTGTGTGCACACGTTTGTATCGGGCCACTTAATTATAAGGAACTTATCAGAACTGTTCCATAACTGACAACAACAAAACTGCACCCAGAAAGTGTTCTATTAAGCGCTCACAAAGAGTTCAAGGGGTTTATGTCACAGGTTACAGAGAGTTCAAGGGGTTCATGTCACAGGTTACAAAGAGTTCAAAAGGTTCATGTCACAGGTCACGAAGAGTTCAAAAGGTTCATGTCACAGGTCACGAAGAGTTCAAAAGGTTCATGTCACAGGTTACAAAGAGTTCAAAAGGTTCATGTCACAGGTTACAAAGAGTTCTAAAAGGTTCATGTCACAGGCTACAAAGAGTTCAAAGGTTCATGTCACAGGTTACAAAGAGTTCAGGGGGTTCATGTCACAGGTTACAAAGAGTTCAAGGGGTTCGTGCTACAGGTTACGACGAGTTCAGGTGGTTCATGTCACAGGTTACAAAGAGTTCAGGGGGTTCATGTCACAGGTTTCAAAGAGTTCAAAGGTTCATGTCACAGGTTACAAAGAGTTCAGGGGGTTCATGTCACAGGTTACAAAGAGTTCAGGGGGTTCATGTCACAGGTTACGGCGAGTTCAAAAGGTTCATGTCACAATGTCACAAAGAGTTGAAGGGTTTCATATCACAGTTTTCTAGACAACTTATTCTGCAGACTGATGATGATGGATGGGTGGATGGATGGGTGGATGGATGGATGGATGGATGGATGGGTGGATGGATGGATGGGTGGATGGATGGATGGATGGATGGATGGATGGATGGATGGATGGATGGATGGGTGGATGGGTGGATGGATGGATGGATGGATGGATGAATGGATGGATGGATGGATGGATGGATGGATGGATGAATGGATGGATGGATGGACGGATGAATGGATGGATGGATGGATGGATGGATGGGTGGATGGGTGGATGGATGGATGGATGGATGGATGGATGGGTGGATGGGTGGATGGATGGATGGATGGATGGATGGATGGATGGATGAATGGATGGATGGATGGATGGATGGATGGATGAATGGATGGATGGACGGATGAATGGATGGATGGATGGATGGATGGATGGATGGATGGATGGATGGGTGGATGGATGGATGGATGGATGGATGGATGGATGGATGGATGGATGGATGGATGGGTGGATGGGTGGATGGATGGATGGATGGATGTATGGATGAATGGATGGATGGGTGGATGGGTGGATGGATGGATGGATGGATGAATGGATGGATGGATGGATGGATGGATGGATGGATGGATGGATGGATGGATGAATGGATGGATGGACGGATGAATGGATGGATGGATGGATGGATGGATGGATGGATGGATGGATGGATGGATGGATGGATGGATGGATGGATGGATGGATCGACCGCAGCGAAGCCTCGATTCTGGACTGTGATGGGAGATCTGGTCCGGGGGATGGGTCGGGGTCAATGAGTTCATCATGATCATTGATCAGTCGAGCGACGAATCTTTTGCAAGAAGTGAATGAAACGAAGAAGAAACGAATTCATCTAAATTATGCATCGTCTTCGCTTTAATTACTCGTCGTCTTCTTCGTCTGTCGAAGTGCACCGAAGTGACCGAGATCACATGTATAAATTATTGTACAATTGTACATATAGGCCTACATTGTACATATGCCATTGTGCAATTGTACATTGTACATGTACAATTGTACAATTGTACATGTAGGTCTAAAATTGTCCATGTACAATTATTGTACAACTGTACATGTAGGTCTACAATTTATTGTGCATGTACAATTGTACAGTTGTAAATACAATGATATACAACTGACTTGACGAAACGCGTGTCTCGGTGATTGTGGACTGTGCAAGGTCAATAAACTGATGTAATCAAATCAAGTCTATTTCTAATCTAATCTTATAATTATAATCTAATCTATATATAAGTTAATCTTATGTAATCTATTCTAGTCTAGTCTGATTTTATATAATCAAGGCCGTAGCAAGGATTTCATTGGGGGGGGTTACTCGACCGTGAGCAAGTCCACTAGCAACCAAATCAACTGACCAAGGGGTTTGGAGACGTGGCATGAGCTCTCATAGCAGATTCTGGACTGCCAATTCATTACAAACTGTAGTTTTTACATCATGTGTGCGTAGCCTATATGCGTTGCTTCATTGTTATATTATTTCATTTCGGGGGTGGGGTGTTAAAATACCCAAAGCATCCCATAGCTACGGCTTTGTATATATCTGATCTAACCTTTTATTTTTAGCATCTTCAGTAGGCCTAATGGACAAATAAGACGGGAAAATGTTTACGCTAATCGAAAATCACAAATTACAAATTTCTTGGGGCACGAAATCACACGCTGCAATGGCTGCACCTTGAGAGAGGAATATTCATAATTAGCACAAGTATTGTCAAGTATATACATATAGATCTATATATAAGATGACGACCAGTCCCTTAGCATGTCTAGTAGATATCTACCACATTTGCATTGAAGGTGGCAATCAGCATAAGCCTAAGTTTAAAAAAGTTGACGTACGTGTATACACTATATACAGTATATATAGCTGCAGAATGGATTGAGCAATCACCATGTAACGCGAAGAGCAAGCTCTGGAGACAATTACTCTAAGACAATTACTGCGTCGCTCGACTGCTCAGCAACGTCATTATTTGTTGCTTTGCCATTATTTTTGCAGCGCCTTATTAATACCAAAATAAATAATAACAATGCAGCACGTAGGCCTAAGCCTGACCCAGTTCAGGCATGTGCATTACGTGCTACAGTGTACCTACCTACATCATGTTATTAGCCATTGATTGTGACACAGCAAGCACTCAGGCATTGATTGCATTGTATACGTCTGTCTATAGATTTAAGCAGCGCCTTTTGCAGTGCACATGTGCACTAAGCATAGCAGTGCACACTAAGCAGAGACGCTCAATGTATTGGTCTGCATGCATGTTGAACCTTATTCCACTGGAAATGAATCGCTGTGGAGTGCAGCAGTTTTGATTCGAACCGGTCACTTGTCAATTTTTCAAATTTTTCTCTATGTCACATAGAGGTTAGATTAAACCAAATAAGAATAGATTTATTAGATTGATTACATTATGAAAGTTACTTTGATCTATTAGAACAGATCAATCTGATTAGATTTGCATACATCAGATCAATTTGAATGACGCAATGGTTCATAGGTTGGAAAAGGAGTGGAGCAGGAAGACAAGAGCAGAAAGACAGATAAGCAGACAGACAGACAACCAAACATACAAACAGGCAGACAGAAAGATAAACACTTAAACATAGACAGAGGCTGATGATAAACAGATAGACAGATAGATAGATAGATGGATGGATGGATGGATGGATGGATGGATAGATAGATAGATAAATAGATAGATAGATAGATAGATAGATAGATAGATAGACAGACAGACAGACAGACAGGCAGACAGGCAGACAGACATACACACACACAGACAGACAGACAGACATACACACACACAGACAGACAGACAGACAGACAGACAGATAGATAGATAGATAGATAGATAGATAGATAGATAGATAGATAGATAGATAGATAGATAGATAGATAGATAGATAGATAGATAGATAGATAGATAGATAGATAGATAGATAGATAGATAGATAGATAGATAGATAGATAGATAGATAGATAGATAGATAGATAGATAGATAGATAGATAGATAGATAGATAGATAGATAGATAGATAGATAGATAGATAGATAGATAGATAGATAGATAGATAGATAGATAGATAGATAGATAGATAGATAGATAGATAGATAGATAGATAGATAGATAGATAGATAGATAGATAGATAGATAGATAGATAGATAGATAGATAGATAGATAGACAGACAGACAGACATACAGACAGATAGATAGATAGACAGACAGACAGACATGCAGATAGACAAAGAATCAAACAGAATAATGAAAAGCAGAGACGTACAGAGATTGAAGACAGTCGTGTGATTGGAATGCATGCGGTTTGTTCCTTGTCTTCGTTCGGATCTTGCCGAACCTTTGTTTTCGCCGACCTACTTTTATATGGCGCCTTCATCGATCGATCGGTCTCTTCACACACGGCTGTCAGATAATTATCGATTTCTGACACTACCTGACACGCCTGCCAACATCTTGGAACTGCCGTCAGAACCGACACGATCACGACAGCATGACGTAAGCGACAATGATTGAGAAAATGCAATTCCGCGGTAGCAGAGGTCTTATTTACATGCTTAAATCAATGCAAGGTAAATAATAATTATTATTTCAAGGCTTCAATGATTAAACACTAAGGACTGCCAAATAACACTGGGCAACAAATTTTCATAAAATTTTTGTATCCTACATGAAATTTGCACTTTCCTACAGATTTTAAGGTGCTGAACACGAATATGACAATGAAATTCAATACTTAGCTCCAGTTTCTCTGATATCACGAAGAGTTTCTATAAATAGAACAATGCGTACATATGACATTTGTACCAGTAAATATTCACTTCTACATCCCACTATCTCTTGTATAACTGCTCAGGATTATGTCTGGTGAGCGTACAAGTAAGCCTATGTATGTAAGAGCACTTGCTACACTGCCTCTTCAAGACCCTAATCCGAAGCGCTCCCGACTACAGCACGGACACTGAATAGGAGTTTCATGAAGCGCATATGCAATTGCGAGTGAAGGACTGCTCACAGTGCTTCTAAAGGGTCCCTACGCGGTGGCCTGAGGTGGATTCAAACCCATAACCTTCCGGCTCCAAGGCACTGAACATACCCCTACACCACCACCGTGCACCACATAGTAGGCCCATATTATGTAGTCAGCCAACATGGAAGCTTTCCTGGTATCGTTTTCTATGTCTGCAATGTCTTCTTCAAAACGTTCGTGTGATAGGCTACATTTATAGGGTCATAGACAACATGTCCGTAACCAAATCCTTGTAGTTTTCTGCCCTGACATTCCAGTGGAAGTTTGTTAACACCAGACGAAATGAATCCTAAGCTTGTTTCTTATCGCCCTGAAGCAGGTTGTCGAACATCTCATCTCTGACTAGCCATCTGACTGACCTGAGGACCAACAAAACTTCCTTCTTTAATTTCTGCTTCGCCAGGGAATTTGGCAGCCAAGTATTACATTAGCAAGACTGTCTGGGTTTCAACCATTGCTAGGCGTTGCACATAGCCTACTTCTCTCCGACGCCCAGAGATTTCCTCTCAGGCCAGTTTCTCCTCACTTAGTGCAAGGTCCTTGCTCGACTGTCCAATTCACATAGAAAGCTGTGGACTCGTCAAGAAAGCCAATATACTTCCAAGTCACAATACAGATGTCATCCATACCTGCTGCACTGAACAGAATTCAACAGGTATTTTAGGTTGTCGTAGGTTTCCTTCATGTGGACGGGAATGGATGAAAGCTGGTTTCCAATATGCAGCAGCTCCGCATCGAGACTCAATTTCGTAGAGTCTATGAATAGTCGCCATTCTTGAGGGTCATGTTTGATTCCGAGGGCATTCATCAGACAATCTACATTGAAGCAGAAGACAGGGTCATCTTCCTTGGTGAAATTTTCCTCAAACTGCCCATGACGAGTGTGAAACAATGTCACTCGGGCATTTTCTAGGAGAAGATTCTATTCATTTAAATCTTGATCCGAGTAACTCCGCCTTGGCCTTGGATAGGTCCAGGAGGCGACCAAGATCGTTCAGTTTACCCTGGGTGAGAATGTGTGGCACAGATGATACACCTTGGCAGACGTAAGGATCATTCCTAGACGTCGAAGGCTGCGGAGAACCCGAAGTCGCTTCGTTTCCCTCCTCATCGTCTGAATCAATGAAACATTCTTTCGGTGGATCCGGAACGGAAAGTCCTTCGCCATGCAGAGTGGGTCGTATTGCATATGGTATATTGGTGGTGCGCTATTGACCACTTCCATTTCCTTGTCATGAATGCAGAAGTACGTGGAACCATGCAAAAGTAGTAGTCATATGCATGATTGCTTGGTTCTCTCCAAACCATTCGAACAGCAAAGGTCACCGGCCAATTTCTCGTCTTTTAACTACTATGGAAATTTTCTTGCTCACTGGGGAGGGGTTGCATGGCAGGTTAATGCATTACGACACATTATTGTGTTGCAATATGTAGTTTGAAATACAGCGTTGAGAAAATTAATGGTCATGACCCACATATGTAGGCCGACTCAATGCGTATTGAGACATTTGTACGTAACCATCTCTGTCTCTCCCAAACGAGAGCTAATCGACAAATTTTACCATCATATTCGTGTTCAGCACCTCAAAATTAGTTAAGATTTGCTATTTTCATCTAGGATACATTTTATGTGTTGACCAGTGTAATTTATCTGTAGCTATGAGCCGACAAAAGCAGTAATTAATAATAATTTTAGAAATGCAAGAAATGCAACGCTTTGTGAGTTGTGGCTGATTTTGTTCAACTATTATAAAAGTCAATAGGTCGACTGGAGAACTGGTCCTTGGGCGACTTTTTCACTAGCAATAATTGATGATTGTTATTTCTATAGTTTTGTACTTCGATATACGTAGCAAAATGTCGCGAATTCATTCTTCATTCAAATCTTTGTGGACGCTCTATACGGTCTGAATATCCCAACCGGAATAAGTCTCGTGAGGAGAGACAGAGACAGAGCCAGGTAGACATAGAGAGACAGGGACAGAGAGACAGACAGAGGCAAACAGACAGAGACAGAGAGAGCTATATAATTCAAACAATAAAAAGCCAATCTGCTTTTAGAAAACAGTTAAAGCTGCACCTGCTTTGAGCCGTTTGCATTCACGCCGAACTTTGACAATTTTGTATTATGACATTTGTGTGTAAAGCATCCTTGAAGTAGCTTGCTACTGACGATGCTATATAAATTGTCTTCATTACATTACATTACATTACATTACATTACATTACATTACATTACAGCTATAGTCGAACAGACAGAGAGAGAGAGAGAGGGAAATAGAGACAGATAGACAGATAGACAGAGAGACAGAGACAGAGCCAGGTAGACAGAGAGACAGACAGAGGTAGACAGGCAGACAGGGATAGAGACAGATAGCGACACAGACAGAGAGAGACAGAGAC
This sequence comes from Lumbricus terrestris, assembly GCA_949752735.1. NCBI lineage: Eukaryota > Metazoa > Annelida > Clitellata > Crassiclitellata > Lumbricidae > Lumbricus > Lumbricus terrestris. Next base: position 36,776,648 of record OX457037.1, on the reverse strand, counting down.
AGGCAGACAGAGACAGAGATGGACTAAAAAGGATTACTTGACTCATTCAGGCGTATCGTAAGAACAGATCTCGGAACTGTATAAGACGGAAGGATGGAAGAGATAGGAGGGAGATGCGCTGCAGCATCGCTTCCAGGTCACTGGATGGAAACAGGGGAAAACAAGTTCTCCCAGAGAACAACAGTTACCAGGAAAGCGTCTTCGATAGACCAGAATGATCGGCTTATTGCCAGACATCCAGACGACGTCTGTTTATGGAGCGACGGAGACACACTCGAAGGTAGCCATCTAGGGAGGAAAGCGAGCAACGGAGGAGGTACATATAGATATATGGTGTGACGGACAAAGACACAGAAAGAAAGAGACAGAGAGACAGAGAGAGACAGAAAGAGAGAGAGAGACAAAGAGACAGAGAGACAGAGAGACAGAGAGACAGAGAGAGACAGAGAGAGACAGAGAGAGACAGACAGAGACAGACAGAGACAGACAGAGAGACAGAGAGATAGAGAGAGGGCTGGGCCAGAGTCAAAGACAAAGACAGAGACAAAAAGACAGAGAGACAAAGAAACAAAGAGACAGGTAGCGATACATAGAAAGAGCGAGAGAGACATAGGCGGAGTTTGGTTTCCGTTCTTGGAGGGGCTAAAGCCTTCTTGGGGGGGCTAAGCCCGGGAAAAGATACCATTTACACGGTAAAAAAATAAATCTGGGTCTTCTTGGGGGGACTTAGCCCCCCCCACCCTAGCCCCTGATTAACTCCGCTCATGGAGAGAGAGATAGTAGGGAAAGCGAGTGTAGCGAGGAGAAAGAAAGAAAATCAGAGGTGAGAGAGAGAGAGAGAGAGAGAGAGAGAGAGAGAGAGAGAGAGAGAGAGAGAGAGAGAGAGAGAGTGACAGAGACAGAGACAGAGACAGAGACAGAGACAGAGACAGAGACAGACAGAGACATAGACAGAGCCAGAGACAGAGACAGAGACAGAGACAGAGAGCAAGAGAGAGAGAGAGAGAGGCAATCGTATACGCAGTCGCATATGAAGAATAACGGCATCGTGATGAAATTTAAAACCTGCGGCAGCAACATCATTCCAGTCAGATGGAAAACGATTGTGGAATTAGGTCGGGCGAATCGACGGCTTTTATCTGCGTTTCATAGCTAGGAGAAAGAGAAGGAGGCAGAAGAAGAAGAGAAGGAGGAAATGAAAAAGGAGGAAGAGGATAGTGCTGGAAGAAGATGACCAGAGGGGTGAGGGAGGCAGAGGACGATTAGATATACTGGTGGTCACTGGCCACAGCATAGACCAAGTAATTGTACGACGAATACAATAGCATATCGCATTTCATTTCTTATTGCTTGCGGCCCAGAGCGATAGGAGTGTGATATCCTGGCAATTTCGTGTGCGTTTCTGACGCATGGGTGGGTGTAGGTCAGTGTGTGTAGTCCGAGTCCGAGTCAACCTTCCTCGATTCGAGGGTTGGTCGCTTCATGGACAGTTGTACACGCCTTCGCCACTTTTTCCTGTCCTCCGTCTCCTTCAGTATCCTCTCGAATGGTAGTTCCATCCACGTGATGATATTGGCGATCCATCCCATCCTCGGTCTTTCCCTTGCCCTTGCTCCCGATATCGTACCCTGTATTATTTCCTTTTCCATGCAGCCTCCCTGTTTCTTCATCAGATGACCGAAATGAATGAGTTTCTTTCTTTTGTGTGTAGTAGCCTATTATTACAAAATGCCGCTGGGGGATCCTGTCACTAAGTGAGAATTTTCAACGATGAAAAGAGGGAGTCAATACGATGACTGAGAAACCGATAGACAGACAGATAGACAGACAGACAGATAGACAGACAGACAGACAGACAGACAGACAGACAGATAGATAGATAGATAGATAGATAGATAGATAGATAGATAGATAGATAGATAGATAGATAGATAGATAGATAGATAGATAGATAGATAGATAGATAGATAGATAGATAGATAGATAGATAGGCAAACAGATAGACATACGGAAATGCAAAGGAAGAATGTACTATCGGTATCACAACTTTATCGCAATTTCACAACATCTGATCACAGCATTCAACAAAATCAAGAATTGTAACTGAGTCTCTCTAAGAAGGCTGAGATATTCCAGCGCAGTAATGTGCGGCACATTTGTGATGTACAATTGAGCTATATAATTATAAAATAATGATGCGCTTTACATATATCTATGTTAGTAATAATCACATGCTCACAAACTATAACTGCAAACAACAACAACATCGTCACCATATTCTGCAGTCGATTCCTTCACATTCTAGGTTCCAGCCAGAATTAAAATCGTGGGAAAATAACTGGAGGACAGACATAGGCGTAGGAGACATTTCGGCAGTGGGGAGGGAGGGCAAAGATTTAATCTTTCCCGAAAAGTATACTTTAAATTTTTTTGCGGACCGCGAGTCGCCGACATTTTTCATCAACCAAATTTCTGTTGACCTTTTCTTAGTCATTTCGATTTGCCACCGAAAAAATAATTGAAGATCTTTTTAGTCATTTCATACAAATCTTCATAAAAAATATAGCTGTTTTACCCCTGTGTGCCCGAAAAATCCTCCCATTCCCTGTTCGCCCGAAAAAAGGTTCGTCCGCCCATGCTTGTTTTGCCCGAAAAACACATTTTGCCCGAAATTTGCGGGGGCATTTGCCCCCCCTGGACTCCCGCCTCCTACGCCTATGAGGGCAGACTATGACCACTATCGAATTACGGTGTTCAAAGAGGCCTTAGCAGTAACCATTTATAGGGTGTATTGAGAGACTTGAAGGTTGAAACCATCATGGAAATTCTCACCCCCATTTTCAGCACGATATTACGAACGTTACCAGCGACACCAGTCAGGCACCGAACAAAGCATCGTCACCCCTACAGTTTCTCCCCTCTTCAGAACCACTCTCCTCTCCCCACATTGCCTAACCCGGGGTCAAAGGTGAGACACGTAACTTACCTCTGCCCCGACCACCGACGACGATTCAGAAGACTGGCGACCAACGGTAGCACTTACTGTAACTCAA
>OX457037.1:36758595-36763595 GCA_949752735.1 Lumbricus terrestris | reverse complement strand
CTGACGCAGATGATTATTCACGCGTGTGCGGAGGCAAAATCAGCGGTTAGAGTGGGAAGAGAGATCGGCGAATGGTTCAGCATTTCAGTAGGTGCAAAACAAGGTGACCCCATCTCGCCAACATCATTCATCACGTACTTAGAGAGAGTGACAGAAAAATCAAGAACAAAAAGTCGGGCATCTCCATACATGGGACAATGCTAAACATCCTACTTTTTGCAGATGATATAGACTTAATAGAAGACAACATCAAGGACATACAAGAGAACGTGGAGCTCCTGCACAGGGAAGGAAAGGCGTCAGGACTAAGAATCAACAACAGCAAAACAAAGACAATGATATTCGGGAGGAAAGAGGACTCAGTAGTAGTGGAGGTGAACGGAGAATCCCTGGAGAATGTGGAAGAGTTTGTCTATTTGGGAAGCTTACTGACCTGGGACAACGACTGCAGTAAAGAGATAAGAAGAAGAATAGCGAAGGCAGCAGGGGCAATGGTGGGCTTTGGGAACATTTGGAGAAGCCGTGAAATCAGCATACAAACGAAAATGGGGATCATCAAAACCTGCGTATTTAGCATACTACTATATGCATGTGAGACATGGACTCTGCGGAAGCAGGACACAAGCAAACTCCTGGCATTCGAGATGAGATGTTATAGACGGATATTGCGCATAAGATGGCAGCAGAAAATAACAAACAAAGAGGTGCGTGAAAGAGTGGGAAGCAATAAAAGCATCGAACAAGTGATAATGGAGAGGAAGCTCAACTTTTTTGGACATGTGTGCCGAATGGACAGCAGCAGACTGGTGAAGCAAACTATGTTCGGGGTAATCGACGGCACTGGGGTCAGAGGGAGGCCAAGCAGGGAATGGCTGGACGATGTCAGAGACTGGTGTGGAATGGACATTAGGGATATGACAAAAAATTTTTTCCAGAATTTCAAATTCCCCATAGTATCATGAGTGGAGCTTTTGCTTTTCTAAAAGAAAAAGAATAGTGGTTAGTGTCAACTCTTAAAAAATGTCACCCACCTGCCAAAAAATTGTTTTATTGCTATCTTGCTTCTTGAATCTTTTCTTGATGTATATAGATTGGAAGTTGAAAACTATTTAAAGGTCTTACACCAGATTTCTTGCAATTGCAGTTGAAATAAAAAATCAACTGAACTTTACAGACACTTTCAAGATGTCTAAAAAGGCACCTTCTGCTACAGAAAGAAACAAGAAAGTTTGGTCTTCAAATTTGGTACAGTTTCAAAAAGCTAAGAATTCAAGGAAACATAACACTGTTAGCAGTCTTGACACGATGTCAAAAATGCCTATGGAACTGCATATCTTGAATAGATTCAAGACTTTGGCTTCGACACTGAAAGGCAAAAAAGAAAGAGTTCTGATAATTGCTGAAGAGGTCAAAAACTTATGGAGAAAGCTTAACTTTCCAATCCAGCAAGGCAAATCTTCAGTTGAAAGAAAAATCGAAAATGTAATTAAGAAATACGAAAAACATTGTCGAAGACCTGGTAATCAAGTCTTTACCAGTTTGTTCAATGTGACAGATGAGAATGGAGAATGGTTTTGCCGAGAAGACAGAGAATTCTATGACCTTCAGACGTCGACTAAAGGAAAAGTTGGTTATTGTACCTTAAAGACAGATACAAAAGGACTTCACCCTAGAAAGCTACAGTTGATTAAGTTAAAAGTTAGTCAAGACACCAATGTTGAATTAAGCAGTGAAGAAGAAGAAGAAAGTTGTGGTACTGAAGAAGAAAAACAGGATTCCAGCAGTGCCTATGAAGATTTGGATGCTCCAACAACATCTAAAAGACAAAGAACTGATTCAGCAGTACAGTTAGTGACATCAGCAAAACTTAGTACAAGAAAGGCGCACACAGTCTGCAAAACTCTTGCAAAGAGTGGAATTTCTCTTCCAACTCCAAGTCAAAGTGGTGTTTACAAAGCGACAATGAAAGCAGGAGAACAATTAAAGCAACACTATAAGGAAACTTTAAGGAACGAGAATTGGAGCTTGCACTTTGATGGGAAGCGCATAAAGAAGAGAGAGTATCAAGTTGTAGTTCTGAAAAATGAAAATAGAGAAGTTAAACTATCGGTTCTTGAACTAATCAATGGAAAAGGTGAGACTATATTTAATGGAATAAAGACTGTGCTTGATGAATATGAGCTATGGCCTGCAATTAAGATAATTATTTCTGATACAACCTCTGCAAATACAGGAAAATCTATTGGTGCAGTCACACGGCTACAGAATCATTTTGTTCGGCTTGGATTACAGAAACCTCTTTATATTGGATGCCAACATCATGTTCTCGACACAATACTGAAACATGTTATGGATGATTGTTTTGATGGAGCAACCACCTCACCAAACCTCAGTTATTGGTTCATTACGAAAGTAACAGAAGAGTACGAGCAATTGAAAGCATCGTTTGACAATTCTGGAAATGCTCTGAAGAAAGTAGAACAAATTGACTGGCGAGATGACATGGCTTTCCTTCACCATTTGATTGCTTGTTACAAGGATTTTAAGAGTACAGGAAGCTTTCCTATGGTAGAATTCAAAACACTGCCAAATTTAAGCAATGCAAGATGGAATAGCAGAGCAATTTTTGCCTTGCTAGCTTACATTTTAATTCCGCAATTCCAGCAGTCACCTGAAGGTCAGTCAGCATGTGACTTTATTTGTGGTACTTGGAGTGACATCTGGTTTTCTGGCCAGTACTATAATCCTGACAACTTTGATAATCTAGCAGAAGTGTGTCAAAATCATTCAAAGGCATTAAAGTCATTGAGGAACTTTTGGTCTGTGGAGCCAACACCGATTCCAACACAACGGTCAAATATATGTGCTGAAAGAGCAATTAAAGTTATGCAGGACTTACTTCCACTGTGTAAAAGCATTGACAAACTGAGTATTAAATTTCTTTTGTCAAACGAACACTAAAAAATCTGTACTTTAAAACGTTTAATACAATTTTCCGATGTGCGGCACAGCTGTGCCAGTGTTTATATACAATGTAAATTGTTTTTCTATTTGGTGGGTGACATTTTTTAAGAGTTGACACTTGCCACTGGTGTTTTCTTGATATTTGCATAAAAACTCCACAACAAATGACATGGGGAAAGGGTTTTAAAAATAGTCATATCCCTAATGGACATACAAAAACTGAGCTGGCTGGCGCAAGAACGTGACAAATGGAGGATGATGGTGAAACATGCGATCGACACCAACGGGCATTGTGCCTATGGACTGAGATGATGATGATGATACTCTTTCCCATTTGGTTGGCATTTGCCCGATTCCCTCTTACACTCAATCGGTATATATCATATTTAAATATATATATATACTATACTGATACTCTTTCCCATTTGGTTGGCATATATATATAGCGTGATAAGCACCGAGTTCGGAAAGATAAGAAGAGCAGCTACAGCTGCTACACTGATCAGTGCTTAAAGTGTAGAAAAAGAATTGCATGGACACCTATAACCTTTTCAAGTTGTGTTGGCTGAACAAGTGGCAGGACGTCGTTCAGACTTTGAAATAAATCCATGGACGCCGTCCATGACCGTCCACCGACACTTTAAGCCCTGGAACTTACACTTCCTCTGTACATCGAGTGGAGTTGTTCGTGTGATTGTGTGACATCAAGTAGTGCAGGTTTGGTTCGATAGTTATTTACGGATGTCTGATTGGAAGGCCACAGGTCACGGCTCGGGATGAACGTGTGCAGCACCTATTCTTAGGTGTGCAGTGCATCGCTTTGCAACTATCTAATATAGAGTTTAAAAATTTAAAAATTAAACGAAGAAGACAGTTGAGAGACGGTGATAACTTAATCAAGCATAAAGAATTCGTAAAGGTTTCTTATAATGAGGAACGCCATGGGGCGAAGATGCATCCTCCGGCAAGGAACTGTCTGACAATTAAATTTCTACGAGATAATTGGGCTGAGATATATAATTGTATCGACAGAGTTGTACATGATTGACAGACTTGTTCATTCTGTATTCACGAAATGTGGAGGGGATGCTTCGAACTTTAGCAAGACTCATTGATTGATCGAATTATAGTTACAGCTGCAGGGGAGGACGCTAGGATTTTGATATGGTCATGCATGTATATAGACTATACATAATGGAGGAATTTTTGGATTAGGCCTACTTGAACCTGAGGGATCATATAGGCCCCTAACGTTTTTTGGAAGAAGCATAAAAACATGTCATTAGTAGTAATAGTAGTAGTGGTGGTTGTGGTGGTGGTTATGGTTATGGTAGTAGTAGCTGTAGTAGTATTTGTTGTAGTAGTAAAAGTGGGGGTAGTAGTAGTAACATTAGCAGTAGTAGGGTCTAGTATTGTAGTGGTGCTTGTAGCAATAGTTGGGTATAGAATGTAGTTCTCGTGATGCAAACATTTTATGGATTGCCTTCCGTGTTAACGTCGGAGAGGAACTCTGTTGAGAAAAGATAAGACGTCACATTTGCTTTGATGATAAAAGCCAACAAATAGATTTTTTGCACTTAATTCGAGGACATCTGGAGGTCAGAAGTCAACATCCACTAACTCAGTCACCACGATTACCAGGTTTGCTAGAAATAACTATTCGACCGCATTTAAAGAAGCGTTTATCCGTTGGATAAAGAAACGACATCGAGACTCGAGGGACACCTCTAAGTGTTCCTTTCTTTACATGTATCTGTGTTTCTATAGTTGTTGCACCTCGCATGATCTCACAAAACAGCGGTGCCCGCAGCATTTTTTTTTGTACGCGCAGAAATTTTTGATGGAGGGGCGAAGAGGGAAAAATTTTCGTTTTTAGTCATCAACGTGGAATTTCTCAAAAAACATACCTTTTCTATCCGCCGAAAAAACTGATGACTTTTTTTAGTCATCAACTTAGAATTTCCCCAAAAACATACATTTTCTATCCGCCGAAAAAACTGATGACTTTTTTTAGTCATCAACTTAGAATTTCCCCA
>OX457037.1:36733595-36753595 GCA_949752735.1 Lumbricus terrestris | reverse complement strand
ACCACGTCCTCATGTGCAAGCTGAATCGTGGGAACCAGCTTGTTGCCAGGCTCTCCGTCATCGAAGGGCATGCAGCGTCTTTGTGGCTGCATCTATAGAGTCCGTCGCTTGTCTCTGAATGCCATACCGTACTTGTCTTTGTCGAGGCTCGATTGGCCCCTTGTTATGGCGCCATGGAAATTGTCAGGGCTTTTTTAACGTGCAGTTGTACGCAAAATGTGCAGTTCTAAATGAATTTGTGCAGTTGTAGAAGCACTTCTTTACAGTTAAAACTAGCCAAAAATGGTCATTGTCCTCCGATTGGAAGTAATTTACCATGGAGGATGGGAAGGAAAAGAAGGAGTTGTGCAGTTCTAAAAATTCCTTAAAAACAGCCCTGAAAATTGTCGTCATTACATTACATTACATAAGGTTACAATCGGTTATAACTAAGATCTGCACATTCCGTAGGTCAGGCAGGTGTATACATAGGCTGCATGCCTGACCTTGATGGTATATACAGAGGAATTTCAAATGGAAGCGACGATGTGGTAATGGGAGAAGACATCGAATGAACAAAAGCAGAATCTGAGGAGATGCAAAGCAGCTTAGTAAGCAATGTGCTTCTGTTTGCTTTACAAGGTTCTGATGGCGCATTGATTGCTACACGTATTTACCCAGACACGGTTCTTGCAATCTAAAACTCTGAAACCCAGAGGAATGCATGATTATGCATCCCAGCAGGATGATGTTAATCCTTTAGCGCGTATATTCCATAACACTGGACAACAAATTTTTACAAAAGTCATGTTACTGAAATGAAATTAGTCAGTTCTTATCAATTTTTATGTGCTGAACACGAATATGACAGTGAAATTGCTTAATTGGCTCTAGTTTTTTTGTAATCTCAAATGAAGTAATTTTATATCGCACAATGCATTCCAATAGTGATACACTTACGGTTAATATTTGTAAAAACCAGGTCATAGACTAGTTCTTAGATTTTTTTGCCTGTCTCTTGTACAGCTGTTCGGGAGCATCTCTGCGGAGTGTCCAGCAGTAGTCAGCCAACATTGTAGTAGACCATTTTCCCTGGTACCTTTGCTCCATTGTTGCGATATCTTGATGAAAGCGTTCGCCATGTTCATCACTAACCATATCACAGTTGTCAGGGAAGAAATCGAGATGGGAGTGAAGGAAATGCATCTTCAGCGACATATTGCAGCGAAATTTCTGGTACTGCTTGAGCATGTCTTCTACTAGTTCCTTGTAGTTTTCTGCCCTAACATTCCCCAGAAAGTCTGTAGACACTAGACGAAAAGCATTCCATGCTTGTTTCGCATCACCCTCCAGCAAGTTGTTGAAGCGGTCATCTTTGAAAAGTTCTCTAATCTGAGGACCCACGAAAATTCCCTCTTCAATCTTTGCATCGCTGAGTCGAGGGAATTTTTCATGCAGGTATCGGAAAGCTGGCGAAGTGCGGTCCATGGCTTTCACGAAGTTCTTCACCAAACCTAGTTTGATGTGAAGGGGTGGTAGTAGGATTTTGTGAGCCTCGACCAGAGCTGGGTGCTAGATATTCTTCTGTCCAACTGCCATGTTTTGTCTGGGAGTTCATTCCTTCCGCACGTAGTGCAACTCTCTTGCCCGACTATCCCACTCACACAAGAAACACATATATTTTGTATATCCTTGCTGCAGTCCCATTAAAATGGCAACTACCTTCAAATCACCGCACAGGTGCCATTTGTACCTGTTATAGTCAATGTAATGCAGTAGCTGTTTTAGGTTATCGTATATCTCTTTCATGTGGACAACATGCGCTAATGGAATAGATGGAAGACGGTTTCCATTGTGCAAAAGCACAGCCTTAAGACTCAGTGTCGAAGAGTCTACAAAGAGTCTCCATTCTTGTGGGTCATGAGTGATCTGTAAGGCATTCATGAGGTCGTCAATATTGGAACAGAATACCAGATTACTTTCCTTCATGAAGAAAGGTTCCAACTGCTTATGGCGCTTTCTATATGAAGTGATTGTGACATCTTCTTCTAGAAGAGTCTTGATCCTAGCAACTCTGCCTTGTTTTAGGATAAGTCCAAATCCCGAACAAGGTCATTTAGTTCTTCCTGTGTTATTCTGTGTGTGGTTGATGATGCACCACAGTGAAAATCGGGATCACTGCCCGCTGACGGACCAGGAGAAGAACATGTCGGCTCACCCTTGTCCTCATCAGGTGATTCAACGAAAATATATTCTGCTGGAGGTTCTGGAATAGGAAGACCATCAGCATGTGTAACTGGTCTCAATGCAGACGGAATGTTTGGGTAGACTATTGTCGACTTCTTTTGCTTCGTTATTCCACCGGAAAGAGGAGGAACCAAGCAGAAGTAACAGTCATCTAAGTGATTGCTTTGCTTTCTCCACACCATGGGAACTGCAAACGGCATTGATGGTCTTTTGCCATCCAACCACTGTGAAAGCTGTGTTGTTTACATGGTGAAACATAAGAAATGAACTATATGAAATATTTTCAAAACGAGAGCCAATAAAAACATTTTATGGTTATATTCGTGATCAGCACACCAAGATGCTACACATTAGGGCCTTTTCCAGTCAGTAACGATTTCTATGTTGACCAGTGTAATCTATAGCAGCAGCTATTGACTAATGCTGAGGAATTTTCAAACCTGTCGCACATGTGGTTGAGTGGCATCGTATATATACTTATTATATAGCCAGGTGGTGAAATGATGCTTCTGGCTTTTACGCTCGAACACTTCCAGGGTTCAATTCTACGAAACTATATATATATGAGCGCCTCTGAGTAGTTTCCTTGAAGAGGCGCTATATAAATACTCGAATGAATGAATGAATGTATATATATATATGTGAATCGATCACTCGTAATTTATATAGCGCCCCTCCAAGGTACCTACTCAGAGGCGCTCCCGACCGAAAAACAGTCTTCAACAGTTTGTGAAATTGAGAACAGCTTGGGAGGTGTCGCATAGTCAAGGGAAGTCCATTCCAGGTTGTTGGACCAACCACAGAGAATGAACGCCTCTGCATTGTTGCAGAGCGAGTGAAAGGAACCATTAAGTCACCATGGACAGCAGAGCGCAGTGCGCTGCGGCCTATGCAAGTGGAAAGAGGAAGGCAAAGCTCACACAGATAAGAGGGTGCCCAGCCTGATAAGCATCGCCACACCAAAGATGCAATCCTAAATGAGATGCGCTGCGGGAAAGGAAGCCAGTGCAAGACCTCACGCATATATTGGGATACGTATATAGCCTAATTACATATATATATATATTTAGGTTTCTCATATATGAAGCGCCGAATAATCGCTCACAAGATGTCGCTAAGTTCATCAGTTGTAACATAGGCTTACATGTATATAATAAGTAAGCAGGTAAAAAAAAACTGTTGACGATAACATAATTATGGAACATCTTGACAATGGCTGATGCAGTTTAGATCTTTCTCTCGATTCGATTGAGTCCACGTAATTTGCTTCGGCGTGAATATCCGATGCAGTGTCCGTGCTGTAGTCGGGAGTGCCTCTGAGTAGCGAGCGTAAAGGGGCTCTATAGCAAATACGAGAAGTAAATAAACATAATTCGTATGAACATGTTATTATACCTATGCGCTGATCATCCTGTAAGTCTATAAGATTCACCTTACATGTTTCAAAAAAGAATAGGGCCTATAGAGACCGGGGCTGGTTGCAACAGGTGTTGGTTGCAACACCATCGATAGGCCTATCAGCCTCTATAACTTAAAAAAAGTGCGATTGGAAATTTATTGCTCACCTGCTCACAAACGATCTCCAGAATGCTATAATTATAGTTAACTTGTTTGACGTTTATATTTGAGCAATTATATTATATTTAACTTGTGATTTTAATTTGTACGGGTTTTTTATAACCTATTATTACTTCGATGTATATTATAATGATGTTATATGTCCCATTGTGCGTTTGCAAGTGGAGTAATAAGGAAAATACTCACTTATTTACTTACTTACTTGCTTGCTTGCTTGCTTACTTGCTTACTTACTTACTTTACTAATATAAATTCATATAGCGCCGTTTTTACTGGACTCCAAGGCATCTATAATAATAATCGGCGGTCACGCTTCAGGTGAAATTGCATGCAATTGGAAATGATGGAGAATTGAAAGCCAGGTTGAAATCCGAGAAAGATCTGAGAAAGCAGAAGCAGGTTTCGATTGGCATGCACGTTGAAAGAGATAATAATTTTTTGCTTAGACTTGAATAACATCAGAGAATTGACATAACCAAATGCCACGGGCCAAGGAGTCGAATAGCCTTGCCTATAAAACCAGTCTTGGAACGAGAGGCACATCAAAGGGCAGAGGTTAAACAAGTCATCCAGAGGTGCTGGATTTACGAATTTGTGTAAATCTAAAGCATAGGCCTGTCTCATGAATCTATAGGCCTACACCCCTATCAGATATTTGCTATCCGATGAAATTCCATAGAATTTAGCCTATGAAACAGGAATCATATACGATCGATTAATGTGAATATTAGCACATTTAGGTGATGGCCCTGAAGGGTCTGCACTTTTATGTGGCGGATGTCATAGTTTAGACGACGGATCTTAAATCCGGAGTTGCGGTTCTCAGACCCGGTGGCATCCGGTTGAATTCAACCACTGGTAAAATGTCAATGTCAAATAAACAACTGGAATATCTATTGACACAGACTATGGGGTTTATGGAGCACAGGCGGTTGGTTAAGATATACAGCCTAATCTTTTGCGTACTATGATGAGTTATTATGCAACAGATGGGCGAGTGGAGAGTTCGTGTAAAAGGGCATAGCATAATTATACATAATATAGGACCTACTATATGTATATTATGTATATGTATGTATATATATATGCACGCTGGTATATAAACGAATAGACATAGGATATACTAATAAATATATACAAACAGTCAGTATATATGAGGCGATCCATAAGCGACAGCAGCTGGTGCCAATTTAAAGTAACCGCAGAACGTTAAACGACCATCATTCTGCTTCACGATGACGTATACGACCATGCAGTACCGTACTGTAACAGACCGCAACTTTGTCGATGGCGGCAAATAATAACGATTTTCAAGGTCTGCTGTAATTTATTCACTACCGGGTATAATTATACTCCGCGTTTAGTTTTCTTTCTAATAAAACAATTTGGTCCTCTACATGTATACTTGGCATTTAGAGTTTCGTCTGTATAATCTTCCGCGACGGATCAGCCATCTCCCTCCACAGTCCACAGTCCATGCATGTACACTTTACAGGCCTAAATGACTCCGATTTAGCCTCCCGTCAAGCTTGGCTATAAGGTCCATCGGGCCTGCTCTTCAGTCACACAACGTCGAACCTTTAATACCGGTTGTTGTACACTTCATATGTGATGTTCTCCCTCTTGCGCTGGATTTACTTCCTCGGAATAATTAGCCTAGTTGTTCAAGACCTTTCTCTTTGGTCGTGGCTGGGCTTGGAGTGTCTCTGAGTAGGCTTCTTGTATAGGTTAAATAAATTTGTGTCATGAATGAATGAATCGTGACCGGACGCAACGTATTTTATCAATGATGGTCTACTTGGTGCTGAGGTTTCGTGGGCTCCGAGTCATCTGTCCTTCTTTTTGACGCGGCATCTTGCTCAGCAGCTACAAAAACCGTTCATACCAGCAGCTATAATAGATGGGGGTGCCATGTGTGTTGGGCTCTACACGTCTGCGGGGGTTCGCAATTGATAACATAAATTACACGCAATAGATTACATAACTTACGCAATGGATAAGGCTTCCTAAATTACGTGATTGATCACAAAAATTGCTGGATTTGTTGCACAAATTACGCAATTGATAACATAAATTACACGCAATAGATTACATAACTTACGCAATGGATAAGGCTTCCTAAATTACGTGATTACAAAATTGATAAAAAAATTGCTCGATTGGTTACACAAATTACGCAATTGATTACATAAATTACGGAATTGATTATACAAAGTAAGTAATTTATCACCCAAATGGCGCGATTCATTACGATTATTACTCAATTGATTCCATAAATTGCGCAATTGATTCCATGAATTACTCAATTGACTCCATGAGTTACAAAATTGATCACATGAATTAAGCAATTGATTACACAAATTACTTGATTGATTACATGATAAAATACTCAATTTAATACATACATTACGCAATTTATTGAATAAATTACGCATTTGATTACGTAAATTGAGCACTTGATCACGTAAATTACGTAATTGAATACATAAATAACGTAACTGACTCCATAAATTACGCAATAATTGACTACATAAAATCTGCTGTGTGGGCATTGTTTGGATAATAGGTCTAAGCTTATAATTTATATTTGTTAACTTTTTGTTCATAATTATTACCTGCAGACATCTTTTATGGTGGACCAGCAGGCAGCGATTAATGTTATATTTAGAAGGCGTGAAAGTATATAAGATGCATGGATACACATGCCAGCAATGTTTCATGATATATCATCGCAGGACTATGTAAATATTATTCGTGTTTGTGAGTTGTTAGCATTGTATACTTACATACATTATATGATGTTTAGAAAGATCGCTTTGATGCATTTATTGGTCTACATACACTGGGCAATATATCTAGCGATAGGAAGTGATAAAATATGTCATGTTGATGGTCTGTTTATAGATTACATTTATATATATATATTTGTAGATATAATAATTTATGCAATAATAGATACATGTAAAACCGTATGCTATAGTCTAGGCCTATATATATGTTGCACGTTTAGGCTTACTTATTATACATGTGCATGGGCCATAGTCTATAGAGTATCTAAATGATGACTATATAGATTATAGGCTATATATAGGCTACATATATGTCACTTAGATTTCCATGGAGTTCTATGTCATTCATTTATGCAAAGAAAACATTTATCCAATTAGGTTTAGTTATGCCTACTCGTTTATTCTCTGAAAACGCGTTGGTCTACTTGACCTTGGAAGAGTTAATTTTCAAGAATTTGTTTATAATACAGCCTACGCATTAGGCTATACAATTTCTGACCTATACATCAAATATAAATATAGGAGAGAGAGTGAGTGAGTGAGTGAGTGAGTGAGTGAGTGAGTGAGAGAGTGACAGACAGAGACAGAGACAAAGACAGAGATAGACAGAACCAGAGAGACAGATACAAGACGGAGACAGAGAAAGAGAGAAAAATCTCAATGCAACATCGATGCATACAACATTAATTTGTATTGGTCCTACGTAACCTATGCTACATTTTCGTGGAGAGCAAACTGTTTTTATCACGGGAGGAGTTTATTAGGGGCTAGGGACTAAGCCCCCTCCCCCAAGAAGGTCCAGCAGACCCATAATTTTTTCGGGGGAAATGGCTCTTTTCACGAAACCTCAATCAAATGACTAAAAAAATTGTCATTAACTTTTTGGGCCGGAAAAAACTTTCAAAAAAGTATGTTTTTCAGGAGATTTGAAACCGAATGACTAAAAAATGCCATCAACTTTTCTTGGGCCGAAAAAAATATTTTCAGCACCTCTCGTTCTGGAGCAAGTCTCCGCCCCAAAAAACTCAAGTTATTTTTAGCCTCCCCCAAGAACGGAAACCAAACTCCGCCCATGATTTTTATGTATAAAATACACACTGTATGTGAGCGAAGCTCAATTATATTTCTGCCTGAATATCTGCATTGATGTATGCTGCGTGCGTGTATATAGGTACCTGAATGTATGCTTGCGTGTGTGTGTGTGCCTGCGTGTGTCTACATATATATATGTGTGTGTGCGCAATGAATCTATGGTGATTCTTTTTATATATCAGAGAATCGAAATCCGATAACTTGACCCTCGAGATTTCCACTGGTAAGAGAAGCCGTGTGGTGCGTTGTTATTGGATTACAGGAGCATCGAAGAAACATTATCAGATGTACGTCACGTCTGTCTATATGGACTATTTGCGCATGTTTACAGGTCTATAGTTATAGGCTGTTTAGGGCACTTTAGGCCGACGCTGCTGCAGCCATTCTTCAGGCGTTGTAATCTCGAGTTGGTGCGTGATGCTGCTTTCGAAGCATTATTATTATGGGCCCCCATAGACAATCGCATCAGGCAGTCTTTGTGTTGCATGATTTGACAAAGCCACGTGGCTGTAGGTTAGTTATTACATTGTCTATCGGTAACATCGGTCCTCAGAGGCGTGGTCCTTGGTCCTCAGAAACGTGGTCTTGGTCTGATTCACCCTCTGTCCTTATAGGCGGGTCCTTGACAGGAATGGCCCTTGGTCCTCAGAGGCATGGTCCTTGGTCCTCAGAGGCGAGGTCCTAGGTCTGATTCACCATGGGCCCACAGAGGCGTTGTCTGGTTCGACCCTTGGTTCTAGGAAACTTGGTCCTTGGTCCGATTAGCTCTTGGTCCTCAGAGGAGTGGTTTAATGATAATAATGACAATTTATGTGGCGCCGTAAAGCGGCCATACCGCTACAGAGGCGCCTCACAAACGGCTAAACGGTTTGGGTCTGATTGACCCGTGATTCTTATAGGTATGGTCTTTGGTTTGATTCACCTTTGGTCCTCAGAGACGAGGTCCTGGCCGAGTTGACCCCTATAGTCCTCAGATGCGTGTTCTGGTTTCAGTGATACCTGATTTTCATAGACCGGATGTTGTTCTGATTGAACACCTCAGCTGAAGCGTTAACGTTATAATAACACAGAAGATATATCTACATAGTTGTCTGACAGACTTTTCAAACGGATTAGGCGTATAGGCATGCATGCATGGCTTCACAGCGCGTCTTATAACTCACCTGAACCGAGACTGAAGAATGTAAATGTCTCAACGGTATCCGCGGTCATAAGGTGGATGGGTCGGGAACGCCTCTGAGTAGACTCCTTCAAGTGACGCTATATAAATTACATAGATAGATAGATAGATAGATAGATAGATAGATAGGTAGGTAGGTATGAAGGTAGGTAGGTAGGTAGGTAGGTAGGTAGGTAGGTAGGTAGGTAGGTAGGTAGGTGGGTGGGTGGGTGGGTGGATGGATGGATGGATGAATGGATGGATCGATAGATAGATAGATAGATAGATAGATAGATAGATAGATAGATAGATAGATAGATAGATAGATAGATAGATAGATAGATAGATAGATAGATAGATAGATAGATAGATAGATAGATAGATAGATAGATAGATAGATAGATAGATAGATAGATAGATAACGTAAGAGGCACGTTTTACCAGTGGCGAAGCCATGAATTTATGAAGGGAGGTGTATGGCCTGACCAGGTGCTCTTCCTGACACCAACCCAACAGTATTACAGTAAATAAAAAGGGAATGAAGTAAAAAAAAAAAGAGAATAAAGTAAGAAAAACGATTATTACCATAGTTGTAAAAAACGTTTTTTTCGTTTTTTATTCTCTCCCAAAAAACGTCGTTTTTTTCGTTTTTTATTTTTCCCATCGTTTTTTATCGTTTTTTATTTTTTCTTTGACTTTATTTATTCATTTACTTTTTGTTATTGTTTTCCTTAATTTTAATTTTTTCTGATATTTTTTGTTGTTTTCCGCCAACTCTCAAGAATTCAACTAACTAAAGTCATTATTGCATCGTTTAACATCATCATTTAAGAGATAGCCTGCGTGTAGTAGGTTCCTAATCAATGTTTTCAAGGTTAAAATGCGGTTTTAGATGTAGCAAAGTAAAATTCTTTACCGTTTCCGTTTTTTTATCGTTTTTTTGTCGTTTTTTATTTTTTCGAAAAAACGACGTTTTTTACCGTTTTTTATTTTGTTTCCATCGTTTTTTACATCTATGATTATTACTACAAACCATTGTTTTGTGTTTTCTTATTTAAGTGGATAGATAACCTTTTCAAAAACTTTTTCCTAAGCCAATGGGGGTAACTCCCTAAACCCCCCCCCCATTGTCTACGCCACTGCCGTTTTACGATAAGGTTAAAACAATGCAAGACCATCAGCAATTCTCATAGCATTTGCTCAATAATAATTATTAAGCAAACATCTTTTCAATTCCGCTTGTCACTCTTCGCTAGCAGCTGAGCTTCACACCTTCAAAAAGAAGCAAGCTGGTCCTCAGATTGTGTAATTCATTACGAGCAAGACATGCAGTGGGCTATGCATCAAGAAAGTTATTATAACGCATTTAGATCTCTCACAAGCACGCTGTCCACATGACGTCAAACTTACAAGTGCGTTGAAAAGTAGGAAGAGCCGAATAAAGTAAGTCAGTAAGTACATTATTATTCTTTATTAACCAATAGTATTGATACTCGCACTTTAAGTGTGCAGACGACTAGGCCTATACTAAACATATAGTCTAAAAAATAGCCTATATTACATCCTAGTTAGAGATGCTTTGCACAAAAAGCTGTCGGTTGTGGACCAAGAGGTCACGGGAAAGAGCACGAAGTGAGTAGTTGGTGGATCTGGTTGATGGTGGTATTTGGTGTAGAAAGTGGCCCGGGTAGATCTACGTTGAAATATAAGTGCACTTGGCTGAACAGAGGACTTGCATTTCGTTGAGGGCTGTACAATGTAACGCCAACACACGTAAAACTTCCTCCCTGGTTTATGTTGGGCTGTTCCAACAAGTGAGACACGTCCTACAAAGAGGTTACGAACATAACAAGATCGATAACTGGGGGCCAGCACAGATTAAGATGTCATGAACTTATACATTGGAATAAAATGATATAATTCTTGGCTTCGTCCAGAATCATTCAACCCATTTGACTTCAGTCTAGTTATCGCCATCTCTATTCAGAACTAAGCCACCGTATTGGAGCACAAGGCGGCAGCGCTAAAGACCTCAGCGAGTACCCACTGGGCCGAGGCCGCATGCTGCCTTAAGGGAAGCAGATGTTTTAATGACAACGGTTTGGTTCCTAGGATTCGTTGATGTTTCTGCATTCTGGCCGCACACGGTGCCGTTTACCTGCTTCCAAGTGGCACTGTAATCGCTGGATGAGCGTCTGGTCTCCCGTCTGCTTATAAGCGCACAATGGCTGCGCGCGTAACAAGCCCTTGGCGCTTCTTGTTAACCCATACGATACCGGAACAAAGGGTTTTCTTATTTATTGCCTACTCGACAGGTGCTTCTAGCTCCTCAGAGGTGCTCTCGCTCTCTCTATCTCTATCTCTCTCTGTCTATGTCTCTCTGTCTGTGTGACTGTGTCTGTCTGAGACTGTCTCTGTCTCTCTCTCTCTTTGTCTCTCCCCGGCTTAGGGTGGTTTTAGGCCTAGGGAAGGAGAGCGCACGAATGGCCTTAGCGCCTCTCGACGGCTGAGTTGAAGCTTCGCGCCCAGAAGAGATGGAACGTTACGATGTACGGTGTTATAAACCACAGGAGAAGCGCCTCGCGCTGCGCTGGAGGCAGGGCCAGGCCAGGCCAGATTTTGTTGCTCAGTGGTCCAAATAGTAGACGCCATTTTGGGAGATCTGAAAGAGACGTAAGCTCCTAAGTGGAGTGTATTTAATGGATCTGCAGATGACGTAGGTAGCTTTAAGCAGTTTTTTTTATTATCGTCCCCAGCCCCCTCCCCCACATCCCCAGTGACGATGTCTTTGCTCTCCGTCTAAAATTCTACGACTTTCCGCAGTTTCTAAGGTGCATGTGATCGGTGACCGATGGTCAGAACGGTTCGACCTCTCTTGACTGCATGGGCGTCCACACAAAGTTTTGCAGGGGGGGCAAAGTGTAATTTCACGGTTAATTTTCTGCAGGAACTTACATAAGATAATGCAAAGCAGGAGATTAAAAACATGGGTACTTTTCCTAGAGGGGTTTCTAAGTGTAGATTTCTCAGTTTCACTTTTTTGTGTGTCACTGGTATCATTAGAGGATCGGGCCATTGCGAGGAATTTTTTTAAAAAGCAACAAGAAGTATTTAAAAACCTAGGTGTCAATTTTCCACGGGGGTGTGCCCCTCTAGCCCTATGTGCGGGCTCCCATGCTTAACCATAAACATAACCATTAATAAATTTTATTGAACCCAAGTAACAATGGTCTTGACTGACTCTAGAATCTAGTTTCCGAGAGAGGCATGCTAATCCCTCACCCCCCCACCACAGTGGTGAAGTATTTACTTCGACGCACATTGCATGTATATAACAGGACTAAAGAAACGCTCGCAGTTTGCAAAAGGTCTTTGTTTACTGTCTGCGGAGTTGTGGGTGCAAGATTTATGTAGCTCCTGAAAGCGATCTTCGTTTTTGTGCTGCAGCCAGAGCGCCGCCTATATATATATATCGTGCAGGTATTTATATATATAACGATATATATATATATATATATATGGCCTAAGTGTAAAAGGCGCCAAATGAATCCGTGATAGCAATTATGATCAATATATATATATAGAGAGAGAGTGTATACGTCATAGAAAGAGATTCTACGCTGACACACTTCACGATGTGAATGATGCTTAACATGTTGGAGCATTGGCCATCGCAGATGGGCCTAGTTTTGCAGGTGGAGAAATAGGCCCATGGGCGGAGTTTGGCTTCCGTTCTTGGAGGGGCTAAAGCCTTCTTGGGGGGAAGGGTTAAGCCCTGAAAAAGAAACCATTTAGATCTACACGGCAAAAAAGTGGAAATGGAAAATCTGAAATTTGTTAAAGCATCGATAAATAGCCTAGGCGTAGGGTCTAGTATATTTTTATTATTATTTCGATTTTCCTGGGGCAAGTGCTCTCTTGTCCCTATGTGAGTGCGCCCATGTTAATGTGGAGCAATTTTAAACGATGGGTCCAGAGTCGATTCGCTACTTAAAGGTTATCACGACTTTTGAATAAATTGACTAAAAGAGCTTCAATCAAACAAACGTTTATCACGATATGTGGCAATCGCGATTAAGAAACTAAATCTCCTCTCTAAGATATTAAATTTGGTTTATCTAATCATGCTACTTAGTTACCAACCTCGGCGGGCGTATATAGCTGGCGTTTGGATAATAATTATCTTCGTTTATTAACATTCAATCTGACACAACAGGATATGCATGATGTCTTGGTGTTCCATGCCATGACCTTTGCACAGAAAGAACATGTAATTTGGGGCTTAAAAAACTATTATACTCAAGCGCTCATTGTTATGCACGTTTCTATTTTCAAATGTTAATCTCATGCTAACAGCACTGCAGGTAACTGATTGCTTGCAGTGTGGTTTTCCTCGACGACCTTTGTTGAAGCACGGGCAATTATTAATAAACTGCATGTGGTCCAGCATCGTTCAACTTCAAACAGCCTCATCACCTGCGGGGTTGTAAGTCATTCTAGGTTCTACGGCGTATGCACTCCATTTAGAAAAACCTTTGCATAGAAAGTAATTTGCGGCTTAAAAACTCTTGTGCAAGCGCTCTCTGCTATGCTCATTGAATGCCAGAGGTAGTCGCGTTTAATAGCGGAGCACATACATATTATATATAGCCTACATGTGTGCGTGTGCGTGTGCGTGCGTGTGTGTGACAGACATGTGTATACATTATGCATGGTATATGTATAATTGTATATATTATACACCCAAAGCTAAGCACCTGCCAGCCCCTAAGTGTGGACCTACAGGGTGGCTCAAAAAAAATGTACCACTCGATAAAATGCGATAACATCGCAACCGACTGACATTTTTCTGCGAAAATTTTCCAATTTGAAGGGGAATGAATTTCCAACAATCCCTGAAAGTTTCACTTGAAAATTTTCATGTTTGCAAAAGTTACAGATGTTTAAACTTTCAATTCCGTTTTTTCAAATATCCGGAGAGTCATGCTCCAATACATGTGATTTTATTAAGATGTTTTGCAAATTACAGCACACAAAAATTATGATGATGTCATACGACCTCACTAAGAGCTGTAAAGAAGCTGTTTATGAAGCAAGCTGTTGGTAGTTGGCGATATTTCATACATTAAGATCTCAATCTGTGAATCCGTTACTGAACGTCACGGGCAAAGTTTCTGCGGAAGATAAAATGGGAACTCGGACGTTGCGCGAACAGAGACTGGGACATCGCGTGATCATAGCAAAATACCCAGTGAAAAGTGGAGCCTGAGCACAATGAAGGCTCTCTGAAAACGTGTTTATGTAACTAAGATCAGATGTCGGAAGAGAGGCAGGAAGTGGTCGTTTGGTCTGACGGAAAAAGCGCGATTTTCACGAAATTCGCTTGGTAATCGAAAGGGTCAAGTTTGCAAGGCACATCATGGTTTCGGCATCAGATATGCTGGCGTGTGTAACGTCTGCAAGGAAAAACTGCATTTAATCCCATTCAGTAGGTTAGATGTCAAACTCATTTTTGAACTCTCTTACCCAGACTCATTGAAGACCAGGTGTGCTCTAACATCTGGTTTTATTTTCCAGCAGCACGGTGCGCCTGCTTGCTCGCACGGCAAGGTTGATTATGATGGCGCTACCTTATTGCCATCAACTGAAGTAAATCATTGGCAAAGATGACTAACAAACTCGCCAGACCTTAGCCCTATTAATTATCACGCCTGGAACGCTGCAAGACATTTCATCCCAAGTTGGAGAACATTGGACAGCTGAAGGGAGTCTTGCTGCCAATGTGGTATCAGTTGCCGCAGGGCCCAATCAACAAGGCCATATTGAGCTTCATAAAAAGAATTCGAGCTCGTGTTAAGGCAGGGAGTGGACACTCTCATTATACCTTACAATAAACTGCAAAACGGAATTCTGAGATCGTAATGAAATGTGATATCATTTGACATGGACATCTACAAGTGACGTACATTTTTCGCGGAAATTTGAAAAAACGAAATTTAAAGTTTAAACAGCTGTAACTTTTGTAAACATGAGAAGTTTCAAATGAAACTTTCAGGGATGGTTGGAAATTCATTCCCCTGCAAATTTGGGAATTTTCGCAGAAAAAGTTCAATCGGCTGCGAAGATATCGCATTTTCCACGGTGGTACATTTTTTTTGAGCCACCCTGTATTTGCACTATGTTTCGACAGATTTTCCGATAATAATAATAATAATAACGACAATTTATATGGCGCCGTAAGAAGTCCAAACCGCTTCAAGGGCGCCTCACAAACACTCAGCTGCGGGACAAACCTTAGCGATGTTGGCAAACATACTTGCACGTGAAAGTGGGCTTGCGACGTGTTACTGGTTGATTTGATCTTCTACGATGCTTTCTTTACCAAGTATAGCCTAATCTGCCACATTGAAATACTATCCAGACCTCTCTTACTTGCTCCACAGTGACGCGTGTGAGTCTTAAACGTTTTAGCAAACCGAATATACAGCCAAACGTTTTACTGAAACTTTTTCAGTGGACTTTGTAATTCACTGTTCATTGAAAAGGCGTGCAAATTGCAATTCACATTTGTCTTAATATGCTAATTGATCTAATCGAACAATAATTTCTATAGCGCCCCGATATCACAATCACGAAAAACCAGGTCATAAATGAAGGCACTTCCGTCGCTACAAATGACCTGTCCAGCCATTCATTCGACATGTCCGTCAGTCCATAAGCTTAGTACGCCAAGGCAGGAAGACAGAAAGGACAACCGACTGAGCACGAACAGAGACAGCGGTCGACACCAGACCAAAGTAAGTGACGTCAGTATGTATAATTTATTTCATCCACGGGTAAAGCCTACCCGTGACGTCATCGTTTGCCGTTGACCCAGATATTTTCCCGCAGTCGTGACCCAATTAATTCCTCCGCGGCTTCGTCGTCACCTCGCCGATCCCTCGCGTAAGCATGCGGTTGCCACTCCGTTGACCGCTGTAGGGGGTGTCCTTGGTGTTTAATCAGCACGGGTATTTGTTGTCCCTGAACTCCTGCCACACGTCGTAGTTGATGATCTCGTCGTAGCTGGGCACGTCCTCCATGAACTCGAAGAACTCCTCCCACAGTTCGTCCGGTTCGACCTCGAAGAACTTGGAGTGCTTGGCGATGACCTTGATCACCTCGAGGCTGTCGACGAGGCACTCGTACTCGTTCAGCTCGACGATCAGCCACTCCTCGTTCTTGTCGAGGAACGGACGCCGCCGGTGGTACTCGTAGATCGTTTCCGGTGTGGCCGGGTACTCGAGCGGCTTCGACGTGTCCACCTGGACCCCGGTGACGCTGCTATTATTGCTGGTCGGCTTCTTCCGGTGCCTCAGCTTCCGAGGACCACCACTGCCGCCACTACTCGACTTCTTCGGCTGGCTGCTCCGCGAAGGCTTCGACTCGTGTAGGGTCATGAGAGACTGCTTCCGTTTCGACTTCTCGATGCCTCCATCGTCCTTCGATGACTTCGCGTCCTTCTGTGGTTTGTGGTCGACGTCGAAGAAAGAGTTCTTGCCGCGGAAGGTCGTCACGTCGACGGAGTGCAGCCGCTGAAGGCGCTTCTTCGACCGCTCCTTCTCGTCATCGGCGTCGCGAGACGACCCGGCGCTGAAGAGGCGCGCCATGAGGCCGGGCTTCTTGCCGCCGCCTCCTCCGCCCTTCGATGCCGCCGCCGCCGCTGAAGACATCCTATCTCGTCGGTCGTCGATCGGTCGGTCTGACGGTTGCTGCAGTCTGAAGTGGATCGGTGTTAGTCGACTGCCCCGCTTAGACCATCTCGTCCTATTTAGATCAACGCCAATGCAGGCACAGGTTCAATCGCTTAGTTCCGATCTGTTTAAAAACAACAACCGACTCCTGTTTTAAAAAATCCAACGTCCGTCTTATGATGATGATTATTTCAACTGCTTACTGCAGAAATCACAATCAATATCGATTAATATGTTGCTATTATATATAATATGAGACTGAGATAATTGATTATGATGGTGAGAGTGGTAACGATGGTGATGATAATGATACCACCATTACAATCAAAATCATCATTATAATCATCATTATCATTAACATCACCACCACTACCATCACGATCATTTTGATCTCCATCATCACTATATAATGATCATCATGATCATCACCACGGTCATCTTCATCAACATGGTCTCATCACCACCATCACTACCACTACCATCACCACACCACCACTACCACCACCATCACCACCATCAACACCACCATCAACACCACCACCAGCACCATCACCACCACCACTACCACCATCACCACCACAACCACACCACCACCACCACCATCATTACCATAGAGCATCATTTCGAAATCGATTGAGTAGAAACATTTTCTCGAACGTCTTATTTACTCGACTCTGTCGATTGTCTGCAGCAGCGAGACAATAGCATTGTATCAGCATCGGTGCATTGGATCTGGTTTAATTCCATCTCCAGTTCCGTTCCTGTTGCTGCTGCTGCTGCTGCTGCTTATGCAATCGAAGCAACTGATTCTGAGAAACAAAGACCAGTGGGGTGGGGGGTGGGGTGCGGCCGGGTCGACGACCCTTCTACCATTCGAATCGCATTTCCATCTCCTCCGTATATATTTGTATACTGTGTATACATCTATGTATAGGCCTATGTGTGTATGTATGTATGTATGTATGTATGTATGTATGTATGTATGTATGTATGTATGTATGTATGTATGTATGCATGTACATGTATGTATGTATGTGTGAATGTATGTATGTATGTATGTATGTATGTATGTATGTATGTATGTATGTATGTATGTATGTATGTATGTATGTATGTATGTGTGTGTGTGTGTGTACGTATGTATGTATGTATGTATGTATGTACGTATGCATGTATGTATGTGTGTGTGTCTCTGTGTGTGTATGTATGTATGTATGTATGTATGTATGTATGTATGTATGTATGTATGTATGTATGTATGTATGTATGTATGTATGAGTATGTATGTATGTAATATGTATGTAATATGTATGTGTGTATGTATGTATGTATGTATGTATGTATGTATGTATGTATGTATGTATGTATGTATGTATGTATGTATGTATGTATGTATGTATGTATGTATGTATGTATGTATGTATGTATGTATGTGTGTGTGTGTACGTATGTATGTATGTATGTATGTATGTATGTACGTATGCATGTATGTATGTGTGTGTGTCTCTGTGTGTGTATGTATGTATGTATGTATGTATGTATGTATGTATGTATGTATGTATGTATGTATGTGTATGTATGTATGTAATATGTATGTAATATGTATGTGTGTATGTATGTATGTATGTATGTATGTATGTATGTATGTATGTATGTATGTATGTATGTATGTATGTATGTATGTATGTATGTATGTATGTATGTATGTATGTATGTATGTATGTATGTATGTATGTATGTATGTATGTATGTATGTATGTATGTATGTATGTATGTATGTATGTACTATGTATGTATGTATGTATGTATGTATGTGTGTATGTATGTATGTATGTATGTATGTGTGTGTGTGTACGTATGTATGTATGTATGTATGTATGTATGTATGTATGTATGTAAGTATGTATGTATGTATGTATGTATGTATGTATGTATGTATGTATGTATGTATGTATGTATGTATGTATGTATGTATGTATGTATGTATGTATGTATACGTATGCACTAATGGATGGATGGATGGATCGATGGATGGATGAATTCATTATCTGTTTACAGTATACATATTATATGGTTCCGATAAATAGCGCATCTGTTATATATATACCACTGCATATCCTATATAATGACCAGGAAAAACAATAAGAATGCAGACCACACAGGCTATGTAGACCTGGCGTTTCGACCTAAACATATATCTATGTCCCATTCCATACGTGCCTCCGATGTTGCAATAAGCCCATCGGAACTTACGGACTGCACATACAAATATATACAAATGTATCAGGTGTTTATTAGTCTCTGGTTACAAGATTTCAGCTTTCAGTCCAAGTCTCTCTCTCACATACACATATGCACGCAACCACACACACACGCGCACGCAAACACACACTCACCACACACATGATGTGGGCGCGGTGGTGTAGTGGTGGCGTCGTTGCCTTGAAGCCGGAAGGTTCGAGGTTCGAATCCACCTCGCCGCGTAAGGACCTTGGGCAAGTCCTTCACTCACAATTGCTCAGCGCTTCGGCGTGAAACTCCGATGCAGTGTCCGCTCTGCATTCGGGAGCGCCTCTGAGTAGAGAGAGCTTGACGGGGCCCTATAACAAGTGCACATACAGACAAATACATACACACTCACTACACACACTTACACACACTCACACTCACACTCACACCCACACATATACTCACACACTCACACTGCTCCCCTGCTCTCACACTGCTGAATTCCGATCTTTTTCAGTTCCTCCACCATCATTACTAACACACACCGTCACCTTCCTCAGGCTCCTCCATCACACCTCGGGCTTTTCATTCGAAACTGAAGTCACACCTTTTCAAGAACTCTTACCCCGTCTCATCTGATCATCCACATTCCAATTCCCGACCCAGACGACAACCGCCTTAGCAGCTGTTCCGCTCTCTGATCCTATGGTAACTCGACCCGGTCCACCATGGACTACTCTTACGGACAACCCTTTGACTCAACGCAGCGCTCGTGAATAAGCTGGTGCCCCCGCGCTTGGCTTTCGAGTAGCGCTTTCGAAATTTGGAGATTACGATTACGATTACATTCACATGCACAGTGTGCATGTGAGTTTGCACACACCACAGAAACCCACAGGGTCCCACACTCACTCACAGACATGCCCACACACACACATATACACACAATACACACATTCACACACATATATATATATTATATAATTATATATATATATATATATATATATATATATATATATATGTTTGTGTGCGTGTGCGTGTTCGTGCGTGTTGTTTTGAGTATGATGTTGAAGAGCGCATGCACAGCTGTATACAACGAGCTAAGACGTATAAACACGGAACATAAAGTATAGCTCTACATAAACGTGACTCGTTCAAGAGATGTGCGTGTAAACTGCCAGGTATACATGC
>OX457037.1:36701095-36728595 GCA_949752735.1 Lumbricus terrestris | reverse complement strand
CAGTTATTCGTCATAATTTATTCCCTTTAGTGCTTTCGGGAATTTATCTCGATGGTACTCAACCATTTGCAGAACAAATTGTTTCTCTTCCTCATTTCTTACCAGCGCTTCATTGAAGGTCTGCATAAGAGCCACTCCTTTCTCTGCCAAATCATTCGTCACTCTTAGGGCAGATATGATGTCTTTTGCCTCATTGTATGATTGCTCTGACTCCCACTGTTGCGGATCTCGTTCAAGAAAAGAGTCATCCAATCCGAGGATCCTGAATATTTTTGAGGTTGAAGTGGAGACGAAATCGGGCAGTGCTTTTGTAAGTGGATCATGTATGGGAGGAATCCTCTTTGGAGGATCATCAGATCCCTGATTGTTCTGCATGTTGTAGACCATGCGCTGCTTCTCATTGACGGTGACTGAATCATCAAAAAGGCTGAGGCCAACCAGGGTCTCTGATAAATACCAAAGGTGTCGCGAAAATGCTGTTGAGGCGACCTGTGAGACTTCCTTGTCTTGATAAGTGTGGATTGCCTTCAAGAATTCAAGATCGTTCCTTGGGGCCTCTTTAGGTGAGACACATGTGAACCAGTACTTCACATAAATTGTTGTCACAAAAAGGGACACTCGAACTAAATGATTCCACACCTTTTGAGAATAGGATGTTCGTGATGCCCTCTCTGAGCTCTGACGTTGTTGAATGGGATATTGATCTCTGAAAAGCCACATTTTGATAGCATAGATCGCACGTGCCATCCAGCGTGCTCTATGAACTGCCCCTGGGTACCTGAACTTTATTCCTTTTGGCGGAATTCCTCCTAAGAAAATTACTGTCAGCTCAAGTAGCTCTTTGTAGTCATCTCTGTAATGATCAGTACTCAGTTGCTGCAATGCGAAGCTGATCACATTATCTCGAATTTCTGTGATATGCTGTACTGCATCTTTATCCTCCATTGCTGTGCGATACTTGGTCTGATCGATTTGTGGCCAGAAGTCTCGGAAATGAACAAAGAGTTCCAATTTTGGAGACCTTGCAGAATCATGCAGTGAAAACACCTTTTCCAGAACAATTTCAGAAATATGATGTCGGCAAGCAAGGTTCAATAGGTCCTTTCCTAATTCTGTTTCCAGCCTGATGCATACGCCGCCCTTGCAACCCGTGTTGCTCGCTGTTGTATCGAAACACATGGCCACGATTCTGTCTTCCAATCCCCAACGTCTGATCTCGACTAAACACGCATCTGACATGACGGCAGCTGTACCAGATTGGAGTTTGGGGATGGCCAATAGCTTGGTCACCTCCTTACCAGATACCATTATCGGAAGGCGATCAACACACCCTCGTCCTGTTCCTGTAGCATCTGGCATGATCTTGCCATCCCAGTGAATAGTAAGAGGAACTTTCGGATCGAAAGATTCATGAATCTCTGCTGCTAGGGCTGCACGGCTATCCTTCCTTGCTCGATGAATCGCAGAAGGACTGATAATCAGCTCGCCAGCTGGTGCTGCACAAAGATTGGATACAGCGAGAGCAGTCAAAATGTGAGAGGCCTTCCTGCTGCTGGTTTTGGTACGATCTAGAGCAGCAGCAACATCACGAGTAACGACAGAGATTGTCCCCCTTCGCCGTTTTGGTGGCCAAGCAGACGTCGAAGGTTCTGGTTCTTTTTCTGAGCTACTGGATGACGCCTCTTCTTCGGATGACTTTTCCAACACAGAAACTTCTGTCGCTGCAGCAGCTGTGCTAGCACGATAGCGTTCCATACGCTCTGCAAGTGCTGCTGATCTTGCTGCCACTCTCGTTTCTTGCTTTGAAAGTTTGACATCAATACATACCTGCCATTGAACCACGTCGTCCTCTCTCACGCTGTGCTTTCAAAAACTGTCGATCCTCTTCTATCTTGATTATTGTCATGGCATCACTGTGGGCAATATCAAACAGATCCTCCAGGGAATCCTTGAAAGCCTCACGCTTGCCATCTTCGGTTTCTGACGTCCTCGAAATACTTTTCTTAAGGTTTTGCCATTCCTTATGGAGATGTCGTAGCCGATCCCAAACGTGATTCCTAGCCTTCGTTGGAATGCGGGCTCTTTCCCAAATTGGGAGTACCATAGCTGCCGTTTCTTTTACGCTATCATCCAGACTCTGATTTCTTAGTGTATGGAAATTAAAAAGCACCTTCAGAACCTGTCCTCGTGTAGGTAATTTCGCATAACTGAAATGATCTTCCGTACTGCCTATCAACCAGATTTCAGCCTTTTTTCTAGTAGATTTAGCCATCCCAAGTGCGATATGATATATTAATTAAAACAAACACTGTCCGCCATTTGCAGCACGACACCCATGACATAAGCAAAAGATAAGCTGTCATTGTCACGAATATTGATTAGTTGGGAAGCGGCCATTCAGAAGGGGTCAAAGGCTGGCAAGAATGGGAATCATGAAAATATTGCCTATAATCCAACCTGGTTCCTAACTTTGGTCGCTTTGCGCAAGTCCTAAATGTTGAGCTATTAAGATATAATTTTGGATATGGAGGTTATTCATGATCTGTCACGATAATCTGACTTGGTCGTTAAAAAATATTCGAGTTTAAGATTTCACATGTACCTTAAAAGCACCCTAATACATACATACATACACCTCTGCCTCTGCTCATCAATACGCTGATGATACACAAGCATTTGTCCACGGTTCTCCCAGTGCTGCCTCTTCACTGGTTGCAACTATCCTTGACGCCACTATGGAACTGAACCAATGGATGTCTTCTAACCGTCTTCGCCTTAACTCTGATAAAAGCCAATTCATCTGGCTTGTGTCCTGGGCATGACGTTAAACTGCATCCATCCTCTGCCACAGGGAACCAACAACGTCCCTGTGCCGGTCCTAAGCCCGGACAAAATGAGGAAGGTTTGCCAGATGGGTGGCGATACACTGGCAGTAAAAGACAAAGACGATTGAAATCCGCAAAAACCACGACACAAGTGTCATAGCAACCCAGATGCCTCAAGGTGTCATGATGTGGAGCAGACATGCACAGGCCGGTCAGGACAGACCCGTGGAGAGAGTCGGAGGAGAGAGCATGGGACACATACGGGCTTTGACCCAAGTTGTCCTTCATGCCTCTCTCCCCCAATATTCTCTTCATTCAGACAAGGTGGTCTAACTGCTCCAAGATGTTAAAGGTATGGAGCAGACCTGCTGACCGGACCGGTTGAAGCTGGGCAACATGACGCGAGACAGACTCAGACAGAGAGTGGCGTCGGACTCCTACGGGCACTGAGCCTAAGGATGTTGATGATGATGATGATCTGGCTTGGTGGTAGAGTCCAGCTCGCCAAGATTGATATGGAGCTCCTCAGCACGTTGTACCCAGATATCCAATTTTCTCCAACTGTTCGTGATCTGGGTTTTACTCTGGATCCAATTCTTTCTCTTACTGATCATGTTAACCGAATCTCTCGAACATGTTTCTATCACTTGCGACAATTGCGTACTATCCGCCACTCACTCTCCCTTCAAGCGGTCAAGGCGCTTGTCCATGCTTTGATTTGCTCTAGAGTCGACTTTGGAAACTCTGCCTATGCTGGTCTCTCCTCTCTTAACCTCTCTAAGCTTCAGTCTATTCTTAATGCTGCTGCCCGCTTAATTGCTGGTCTTCCCAAATTCTCTCACATATCTGATTTTATTCGGGACACTCTTCATTGGCTTCCTGTACCTCAGCGCATTGAGTTCAAGATCCTGACTCTTATGCGCAACTCTCTTCTCGGGGTAGCCCCCTCTTATCTTCGGGCACTGTGTAACTTGGTCTCCACTCTTCCTGGCCGCTCTGCCCTTCGATCTGCTGCCAATGGCCTTCTAGTTGTCCCGCGCATGCGTGGAGCTACGGCCCAGTCCAGAAGCTTCGCATATCTTGGTCCTACTTGTTGGAACCGCCTTCCTCACAAGCTCCGTTCTGAGCTTCTTGGCCTTTCTCTTCCCCTGTTCCGTAAACGTCTGAAAACTATACTATGTGTTAGCGGTGAGCACTAGCTTGGGCCGGGAGCGCCACTGAATCTGTGAGCGGCGCTATATAAATGTTCAATTACTATTACTATTATTACATGCATGCATACATACATATATGCATACATACATGCACACATACAAGCACACATACATGTATGCATACACGCGCATACAAGCAAGTTTACATAAAATTCAAAATAACATTCCTGCGGCGTAGGCTACATACAAATCACGAACAGTCGTGACAGTTTATTATTGATACATTCGCAAGACAGTTTCATCCAGGTATGTATATGTACATGCCTATAGGAGTATAGGACTGAAAGGCAGAAAAATGATTCTGTTATTGAATATAGATGGCATCCTGTTTCGCAAGAATTCGTCCGATAAGCGTCGTCACATCGCTTACAACGCAGAGAAAATATCTAAGGTTACACATACATGTATAATTGTATATAATATATATATATAGGTTTGCATATATATATAGTTATTTGTGTGAGTGTGTGTGTTCCAGAATATTGTATATATATATACGATACTGAAGCATATATATTTATCTATGATGCATGTATACTATGCGGGCCTTGATGCAGATAAATAGTTTTATATATATAATATACAACATAAGCATTGGTATCCTATTTAAATCCTGTGGATAGATATCCATAAACCATCGAAATCCTATTATATCTATTATATCTAAGATGTCACTTTTCAAGGAATTTGAATTGTGCCAATAAAATTTCAAATGTACAATCAAACACAGAGTATTTGCATATTTGCACAAGGGTTTACATGCATATAGTCATGACAATAATGACAACAATGGCATGCGCAATTGAGCATGCTTGTAAAAACTGAAGATTGAAATCTATCAAATTCAATTACCCAAGCACGATTAAAGCAGCTGCCTTTTGTCTTCTGGTTTGTTTCGAAGATGCAGGGGTGTTTGCTTTTGTTATTTTCACCTACTTTGCCGATAAATAAAAGTATAGGCCAAGTTTTTAGTTAATAACTAAAAAATATTAATTAAGCTTTTGTTTTCCTGACTGATTGATATTTTTTATGAGTAAAAACATGTGCGTTGCTTAAACAATTTTAGCTTAACCAAAAGTTTGCAACGTTTTAGTTTACAATTTCGTCCGTCATTGTCCATGAAAAACAGATCTTGTAGGCTGCTGTGGCATAAATTCTTCTGAGTCCTAAACAACTTAATTATTATAATATAAATAATTTAGTTGCATTAGACTCACCAGAATTTGAATCAGTAGAATAAATTAATATAGCCTACACTGACTGTAACAAATATTATTATTATTATTATTATTATTATAAAAACCGATTTAATTAATATATTTATATAAATATTATTATTATCATTATTATTATTATTATTAATATTATAATTATTATTATTATTAT
Organism: Lumbricus terrestris; assembly: GCA_949752735.1. Taxonomy (NCBI): domain Eukaryota; kingdom Metazoa; phylum Annelida; class Clitellata; order Crassiclitellata; family Lumbricidae; genus Lumbricus; species Lumbricus terrestris. The sequence continues at coordinate 36,723,170 of OX457037.1, read as the reverse complement.
TATTATTATTATTATTATTATTATTATTATTACTTCACAGTCAGTGTAGGTTATATCAACTTACATCAATGTTTGTTTTATTGAGATCATCTTTTTTAGACTATGACGATGCTGTTGGTAGTCTCTTCAAGCCAAATTATTATTATAATTCGCTGTTCTGCACGGTGTTCATTGTATAATCAAGTCTAAGCCTCGTTTTATAATTCCGAATAATTCCTAGGTTCAGCAAAAGTACTTTAGACGTCCTTATCTTCGCTTAAGCAGCGCTGGCTTCTTCTAGTGTAATCACTTCGTTCCAATCTTTAGCGCTGGCTTTCGGAAGCTAGATAACACTGTCTTCTTCTCGATTCTTTGAAGGGCCTTGTACACTGATTCTTTTAATGGTATCCACATCAAAGAATCGCACAGGCGCCAGTGCCAGTAGCACGTATCAGTAAGCCAATACTTCATGCCAATTCAGAGGTTCCGTCTTCCTTATACCAACTGATAATTCACTGCACAACAAATTTTAACTTTTTTTTTGTTTCCTAAAAATCTTCAACTGTTTTATATAGAATTTGGCATGCTGAAAACAATGGTGTTCTCAGAATTTTTTCATCACGTAAGGTTTTTGAGAAAACGGGCGTGCAAGATTTTAACTGAAATGCTTGTTTATTGCATATTACACTGGTCAACAAATTTAAACTTTTTTTGTTTCTGAAAACACTTTGACTGTTTTCTATAGAAGTTGACGTGCTGAACACGGTGGTGTTCTCAGAATTTTTGTATCACGTCAGGTTTTTGAGAAAACGGGCATGCAAGATTTTAACTGAAATGCTTGTTTATTGCATATTATGCACTGGTCAACAAATTTTACCTTTTTTGGTTTCCGAAAAAACTTTGACTGTTTTCTAGAGAAGTTGACGTGCTGAACACGGTGGTGTTCTCAGAATTTTTGTATCACGTCAGGTTTTTGAGAAAACGGGCATGCAAGATTTTAACTGAAATGCTTGTTTATTGCATATTACACTGGTCAACAAATTTAAACTTTTTTTGTTTCTGAAAAAACTTTGACTGTTTTCTATAGAAGTTGACGTGCTGAACACGGTGGTGTTCTCAGAATTTTTGTATCACGTAAGGTTTTTGAGAAAACGGGCATGAAAGAGTTTAACTGAAATGCTTGTTTATTGCATATTATTTTCAATATACTATAAATTAATTTCATTGCAAAAAAAAATCTTTATGACAGTTCTTCCTCATAATATTGGGTGCTGATGATGACTGTATCACTTAGTTTCCTTTCCTAATCTTGCCCGAGAAACCAGAAACATTAGTGAGACAAACTGAGCAGCCCCTCACAGTCATTATCTTTCTGTTCTCGCCAGACCATCGGGACGGCAAACAGCATTGCTTTCGCAGGACCCCCGAAGTCAAACTCTAAGATCTGCAGCACATCTTCCACAGCAAATGAGAGGCACCCATTCCTTGGCTTTCTCTCCAGTCTTGCAACCAAAGTACATCTCTATGCTCTTTTGACAAGTCCAGTCATTGTGTGTTTCTGAGGCTTACTCATATAACTGTAGCAAAATGTACATGTATCACATTTCATGCAACACTGGCGAGACATTTCTGCTGCCAACAACCGTCTTAATATATATTATAGTTTAAAGCTTATCTGAAAATAGACTGGCTAACTTGTTATGCATCTTGAATACATGCATACTGTATAGAAAACTAAACTTTGGAAATACGACATCAAACTACAAACAAACTGATGCCAACTTCCTCAGTTGGATTTGCATGTAGACCTTTGCAGAGAAGCGGCTCTAATAGTGCTTAGAACTTTTGCAGGAAGATGCATTAATGAATATGCAGACCCAAGTTTATATTTTATTATGCAAGACAAGCATATATGTAAACTGTCCTAAGTGCATGCCTGGACATACCTCAGTTACACGAAGCTTATTATAACGATGTATCCGAAAAATGGAAATAAATAGAAAATTGAAGATTTCTCAAAAACGTTACGTGCTGGGACAATTTCAAGGTCATTTTCGTGATCAGCAGCAGAAACTGCATAAGAAACACCTGAAAGTGTTCAGGAAACAAAATCACTGTTGACCAGTGTAACCTAACCCCTTACACGAGCTGAAGCCAATAATAATATAAAAAATATATAAAATAACAGTAATGGTAGCAGTGATAGCAGTGTATAGCAGTGGAAGAAGTTGCAGTAGCAGTAGCAGCAGTCAGTAGCATTGTATTGCATTGTATCCATGCGCTTGCATATAACCGCTGATAGTGCACACTAATCAGAGGCGCTCCCAGTGCATTAGACCAAGAGGGGGAAAGTGGTTTTTAGACAACGAAAGGAGGCATTTGACCCAGTATAGTTAATAAGGACGAACGCGTCGAAGGACGAAGCTGGTTACACAGTAGTGGTAGTAGTAGTAGTAGTAGTAGTAGTAGTAGTAGTAGTAGTAGTAGTAGTAGTAGTAGTAGTAGTAGTAGTAGTAGTAGTAGTAGCAGTAGCAGTAGCAGTAGCAGTAGCAGTAGCAGTAGCAGTAGCAGTAGCAGTAGCAGTAGCAGTAGAGTAGTAGTAGTAGTAGTAGTAGTAGTAGTAGTAGTAGTAGTAGTAATTGTTGTTTCTGCTGTTGTAATAATAATAATAATAATTATAATAAAAATAATAATAATAATAATAATAATAATAATAATTATAATAAAAATAAAAATAATAATAATAATAATCATTATAATAAAAATAAAAATAATAATAATAATTATCATTTTAATAATAATAATAATAATAATAATAATAATAATAATAATAATAATAATAATAATAATAATAAGAAGAAGAAGAAGAAGAAGAAGAAGAAGAAGAAGAAGAAGAAGAACTTTAATGCTATTATTTTGTCTCTACTTAGCCTCATACCAGTTGGATAGTATTCATAATAAGTATAAAACTCATATAGCCTACCGTTGCACCCATTGTTTGCCGTGTCAATAATTGTCAATTCATTTTATTTATTTCCATTCAATGGCAGCCTACTTGCTTCCCAATACCAGCTTGTCATATTGTATGGACGGTGAGTCTAATCGTGCATTCACAGTAAATGTCAGGCTCTACGAGTTGGTGATAATCTGGTTATTGCATATGTTGATGAAATGCGTCGTGCAAGCATCATTGAAGCATCAAAACTCACAATGTCTGCACTGTAGAATTCGTGTGTATATAAAAAATGTACGTGAGTGTAAACCCCCTTTGCCAAGAGTTCATTAATGACTGGAGGTGGTGCTTCCAGTGGAAACAAGTGAGACTACAAAGGCGATGCTGATCAAAGACTGAAAGACCCTAAAGGTGCAACATCGAGAGATTGGCAAGTTGAAACATAGATCAAAGAAGTGTTTGTGTGATCTGATTCTCACGCACCAAACGACATAACCGATAAGACCAAAGGAAGCCAATGCCACTACTGCTACTGCTGTTGCTGCTGGCGCTTCAACTACTACTACTACTGTTGCTACTACTACTACTCTCACTAAGTACTACTACTACTACTACCTCTACTGCTGCTCCTGCTACTACTACTACTACTAACTACTACTACTACTACTACTACTACTACTACTACTACTACTACTACTACTACTACTACTACTACTACTACCTCTACTGCTGCTCCTGCTACTACTAGTACTAATGAGTATAATTTTGATTCTAAGCATTATGATAAAAATCATAGGGATGATGATGATGATGATGATGATGATGATGATGATGATGATGATGATGATGATGATGATGATGATGATGATGATGATGATGATGATGATGATGATGATGATGATGATGATGATGATGATGATGATGATGATGATGATGATGATGATGATGATGATGATGATGATGATGATGATGATGATGATGATGATTATAACAGCCAATAGCCCATGTAATATGATATCATTTGTGTGATTAGGCCTGTTACAGAGTGACTAATACGCGATAAAAATCAATAGGTAAGCCAGTGTCAGCTGATATCGGAAAACAAGCATCAATGGATTGTAAACGAGTGGATAAAAGGGATTTCTCGACACATATAGGCCAAATCATCCAGAAGTCAGTGCATCTGACACCAAGATAGCAATTAATGTACAGTGGCTGCGAGAGACAAAACGTGGCTGTTGTCTGCACAAATGGCGGCTATCTCCACCATTAACCAACTTCTCCGTCATTTCCGCAATTTAAAAAAACGATTCTAAATGCAGAATTTGCTCATAGGCCATATTCTCAATTATGTTGGAGTTTACTACTACTGTCATTGGAGATTTTTCTTACAAGACTCATTCGTACATAATGTGCTAGAGATTGTATAGCCTGTATAGTGTATAGCCTACGTCTAGAAGATATTTTTGTCGCAAATTAATCTGTTTGACTGCATCAATTAGTTCTATTTTTTAGTGTGAAGTAGCCTAGGCTACCGTCAAGTCTGCTTCATAATAGACCTAATGGAACCTCAACCTGTCAGCGTCGTGCTTTCTCAGTTGTTGGGTCATCTATTTCGGATAGTTCCACGTTGGACATACGCTTATAGGAGGTCCGCTTGTAAAAGACCCTAAATTGAAGTCTGTATGTTTCAGCACAGACAGAATTACATTACACTACGCCAAATAATTTCTTTTATCATAAAAGCAATTCATTACCGGTAGTTTCAGTTTTTTGTCGAGAATTATTTGCACTGGGCGATAAACAATTGCAAAAATCTGAAATGTCAGACATGGAAAATATAAATTTGTGTTTCTTTCGACTCAACTTCCTTTTCTCGATGTAGAATTCGTGGCTATAGTCGTCACTTTCGCTTTTACTGCAACGCGATTCGAGTCCTGGATTCAAGTTTCTATCTTAATGTTTTTACACGCACACGACATCCAGATTCCTAGAATCTCACTACTCACTGCTTTCACTCAGTGGCGTAACAATAGGGTAGACTGGGTAGACAAAGTCTAGGGGGCCCCCGAGTGTAGAGGCCCCAGAGGGGCCCCGAGTTCCTATAGTTACGCCACTGTAAGTGATAACACATTTAAATATTCACATTTTGTCTAGGGGCCCCCGAGTTCCTAGTTACGCCACTGCTTTCACTGCTTTCCGGTAACAATTCCAAAAACTGCAACCAATTAAAGAAAAAACATTGAGGAATCTTCGCGTGCATCAAAGCACTGTTATAGGATGCGTTTACTGCACGACCCAAAGTAGGCCTAAAAGGTAACAATGATGTTAGCCTATAGAGCGCAACAGATGGAAGTGTCTGATAGGTCTTCAAATGCAAGTGGTGACGTCAACGTTACATAGAGAGAGGCCGCTGCCATGGTGCACTCCCAAATAACTGTCAGGTCTCTGGCAGTGCCAGTCCAAAGCCTGGATGAAGGAGGAGGGCGACGCTAATGATCTTTGTTATCACACAGTGTCGCCTCACTGAAACAATCACTTCTAACTTCATCAATAATTGCCGACTCCAGGGTGTGAATAATATACACACATGAAACTGCACTGTGCACTGAAATAGAAGCTGTGTATAACACTGTATATCCTCTTCAGTTTTCAAGAAAACATCCGTGGTGAATTTTCTACTTGCCACCGTTGAAGGAGCCGCTCAACTGTCCATTAATTGATACGATTGATTCTTTCAAGCTGTAATAAAAGGCCTAACCAGTAACCAGCATATAGGCCTACTCCAGCTTTGATTCCTCTTATTTCGCAATAGCGACCATTCCTCTGCATGCATGTCCGAGATGAGGATTTAACTTTACATTGCCTGAAAGGTATAGTTATAGTTACGTATCCCGCTCATTTATAAGAACACCTTTCGACCCTGCTCATCTTGCCCGAGAATAGCCATGTAATATCTGCAAGTTTCAAAACAATGTTTCAGTACACTGAGTTCTAATTAACGAGTAGACTAAGCTTATTATATGGAAATCACACATTTGCGGTTTAGACCCGGAGCCCTTCCGATACGCCCATGCTATAGCTAGGTTCCACGCAAAGCTCGAGGGTACGTACCATACTATTCTATTCTGTCAAAGGTACGTACGTATTTAACGTACCCTATTTTAGAGTACGTAAACAATAATAAAATACGTTAGCCTCGTCAATGCTCATTATAAGAATGTTCAATTTAATTTAAGCAGACAATCACAACCACTACAGTGTAGTGAATTGCTGCAATGCTATATTGTAGGTCTATGTTTGTCCAGCATACATTGCACTTAATGCACTAATTAATGTCAATGAGTCGGCTCAGTTCTGCTGCAGCACTTAAAAGTCCAACTCTAAGGAAAACGTTGAATAATTGTATTCAATAAATTATAACAGAAGAATTTATCGAATAAAATTTTCTGCTGCGCTACCGGAAATACCGATTTCAATGACTCATACTGTTGACGTCAATCAAATTATACGTAGGGCCTACACGTAGGCTATGGGTCGCCGAGTAAGCCATAAACAAAATTTTCGTGTATGGTATGTACCATACGCGTATTGTATTTTTTGTAAGGTAGGCTTACGTACGTATTTTGACGTATTCTATTTTAGGGTACGCGTACCCTCGAGCTATGGTTCCACGTGTGTGAGAGAGTCCGCCAGTGTGAACCTTCCCAGCTGTCAAATCATTAGTCACTTAAAGATGAACTCCATCTTCATTTAGACTATGTATGTAGCGGAGATCATGAACTTCAAGTGATTTCTGGAAGGCAATCTACAGGCAAATCCATTGTATATAGTCTGTTGTAATTAATAGCACATTGGCATATATTTTATGCATACACGCACACATGAACATTGAACATGCATTCGTATACACAAACATATGTTCAATGTTCATGTGTGTGCGTGTATATACATAATACACAAACATAATATTATGTTTGTGTATAATTATGTATGCATTTTCAATGTTCATGTGTGCGTGTATGCATAAAATATATGCCAATGTGCTATTAATCACACCAGGCTATATATACACAGACAATTAGACATGTATTGAACATATGAAGACATACATATTATATGGAACCTAGATGCATACATAAATACATTGGCTATTATACAAAGTACATGCAGCATTGCTACGAGCTCCTCTGCATTCCGAGCTACTGCCCTAAGGAATAGAACCGACTATACTAGTGCTTGTCCGAACCACGAACTCTTTTTCTTCTGTCAAGAAACGCCTCCAAACTTACTTCCTCTTTTTGCCTTTCAAACATCCAGATATCTAGGTTCTATCTATTACTCCTCTCATCAGTTGACATAATATAGACGTTTCGCTTCTCAGACTTGCATTTCAGACTGACTACACGCTTCGGAAATATTCGTGATATTAGTATCCTATAGGTTTACACCAGTGTATCGCAAACTGTGTGCCGCGGCACACTAGTGTGCCGCGTGAGATTTCAGGTGTGCCGCGAGAGAAACCTAAAATTTGTAGTCTTTTAATTGACTTTAGAAGAAATTATTTCATAAATATGATAAATACAATTTTCGGCTTCCCAATGTTTTTATGTTTAAGAATAGTTTCTCCTCAGTTATTCGATGTCAAGTGATCAAAGTAAAAACTCTAGTGACGTTGTTTTACTGATTCTACTCTATGTTATTTACTCTTCTCGACGTCATTATTATGGAGATACAAACATAGACCAAAGATTTTAGCATCTTTGACATAGACTACATAGTTAACTCGTTCTGTCGACGCCATTATTACAGAAATACCAGCACATCTCTAACGGTGTAAGTGATTCAGGTATATTCTTCTACGTTTTTATTTATCATTACTGAAATATTAAACAAATAGTTAACTATAAATAAAATTATGTGAATATATCTTTTTCTTTTTTTTCTTTTTTTTCTTTTATTAGCCACAAAATGGACAAATTCTGGTCAAAAACAGAAATAAATGATGGAAAGGACGACAGTAAACTGAGTAGAGGGAAACATTTTCCGATAACCAAACCACCCGGTTTATCGAAACGTAAATATAATGAAGATTATATCGGATTTGGTTTCATTTCATCAGAAAAAGACAGCTCACTTCCGTGTTGTTTAAATCACGAATGTACCGGTCTAACGATGGCTGAAGAAGAGAGTCTCATCGATCTTAAGAACGATCTGGTTCACAGAGGCTCTTTCGCTGATCAAGAGTTGTCAGCATTTTGGATCTCAATTCTTAGCCAATATCCAGACTTGAGCACGAAAGCAATCAAGTGTTTGCTGCCGTTTGGATCGTCTTACCTCTGCGAAGTTGAATTTTCTGTTCTAACAGAAATGAAATCGAAAAAACGAGAGCGACTACAGATGGTGGATGATGAAATGCGTGTCTGCTTGTCAGCTATCGAACCGCGTCTTGAGTTAATATGCTCTCGTAAACAAGCTCATTCGTCGCATTAGTGATGATTATTCAATGAAAAATGTGCTCTAGTTTCGCTATTGCTAGAGCTAGACTAAAATGACAAGCTAAAAATATGACAAACTGTAATTATTGCCGTTGGTTGTGCAATTGTAATAAATTTTAATTGGTGTGCCGCGATACAAAATTTATCTGCTGAGTGTGCCGGGAGTTAAAAAAGTTTGCGAGACACTGGTTTACACTATACTGATAGTACACATGCACTAATATACATAATGCATGACGTTATAACCAATAAACTGTTTTTTTGGTATTTAAATATATATATAATAATATTATTCTTCAGCTGAGAACAATGCAGAACGAATCGATTCAGATGGTTTACAGGATCAGTTTGCCAGCTCAACCTTAAATCCATCACAATCATGGGCGGAGTTTATCAGGAACTAGAGGGGAATAAGCCCCCAAGAAATCCCATGGCAGATTCCTGTTTTTCACCGTGTAAGTGGTATCTTTTTCTGGCTTGGCTCCCCAATGACTTTCAACCAAACGACAAAAAATGTCATCAACTTTTCGACCAGGATATTTATAGTCATTTTCAAGAGATTTGAACTTGACGACTAAAAAAGGTCAGCAACTTTTTGGGGGCCGCTCGTTCTGGATCAAGTTTTTTAAGCCCACCCCGCAAAAAACGGAAACCAAACTCCGCCCATGATCACAATTATTAAGGATCTGCAAATCATCCAAAATCCACTCGCCTGAGATGCCACCATGCATGCAGTGGACCCAAGGACCATTGCTATAATATTCCCGCCATTGAGAAACTTTGTTGGAAATCTGTGAGTATACATCCACTTCAAAGTCCTGTATCTCTGACATGTGCAACACTCCAAGGTATCTCCGTGAACTCTTCGCCGTCCAGCCTGACATTTATTTTAATCATGGAGGATTAATCAGGGCAGTCATTCAAGTATCAAGTGCAAAGGCCAATACGTTTTTATGCCCCAAATAAATTCTCCGCGAGGTCCAAATAACTGGCGGCCCTGTGGCAGGGCAACGACCAATGCAAAGGCATTTCCACCATGGCAATATTTACCCTGACTTCAATCAATCAATCATAATTTATATAGCGCCCCATCAAGGTATCTACTCAGAGGCGCTTGTTGTATTGTAGCGCCACCACCACCACTGCATGCATCCAATCATCCCAATCGACCAGGTAATCGTAATCTTGAGATTTCTAAATTTTCGACAGCACCCATAAAAGCGAAGTCCCTGACACTAGCTTATAATATATTCACAGAGGCGTTTAATCAAAACAAAATCGATAGGCAGATAGTCAAGATCCGGGGAGTCGGGGAAGCATAGATAGACGAACGGCTAAGGTGGATGATGTTCAGAGTTGAGATAGCGAGGGATGTGAGCAGAAGAGGAGAAATCAGGATAGGATTTGTGAAAAAGCAATACAGTTTTGAGTGAATGACGCACAACGAGATTGTACAAGGTGAGGGTTGTATGAGTTCGTTGGGTAAATCAGATATTTATTTTTTGCGTTTATTTTGTACAGTATTTAGTCGTCTCTATAATAAGGTCCAGTTATCGAAACGATCATTCCATCATTGGTCCGTTTTTTCCTCTTCACAGCGTTGAAACCACAGTAATTTTTCCATGAAATTCCATATAATAATAATAATAATAATAATAATAATAATAATAATAATAATAATAATAATAATAATCATAATAATAATAATAATAATATGGGGCAGCCGCGTGTCTAGCGGAGGAAAGAAAGATGCAGAAATACCACGCATTTCTAGACACGCACGTTTTTATCCCCCTTGCTCTGGAAACACTGGGCCCCATCAACAGCGCAGGCCTTAATTTTATTTCGGACATGGGTCGCCACCTCACACTAGCTACAGGGGAAACGAGAGAGACAAGATGTATCTATTTCAGAGGCTCTCAATCACAATTCAGCGCTTCAACTACATAGCATTTAGTGGTTCCTTTAGAAGACCCACGCCCGAAATGGATGAGGTTTAGCCGTTCCAGGCACATTGCTTTTATATTTTATAAGTCCCTGGGGGAACAAAGTACCTCAGGGCAATAAAATAATAATAATAATAATAATAATAATAATAATAATAATAATAATAATAATAATAATAATAAGAAACAAAATGAAAGAAGACGTGTAGGCCTACATGAATTGCTCCTCTGAGATTAGCGTTATGGACTTTTTTAGTTTACGATCACGCTCGATTATACATGGATTGAGACTCAAATATATAGGCTACGTTTCAAAGTTGTATAGGGAGTCTACAAAACTCTACATTGTATATATTCTCACATACAATTATTCTGTATATATTCTCACAAACGATTATTTAGAGCATTTTGCTATATCATACTGAATTCATTATGATAGAGCACAATGTCATAAATATCTTTCGGTGCATCAATGACCTCCTCCCATGCACAACAATCTCTGCTGCGGGCTGGAACGCCTTTGAATAGAAATTTTAAGAACAATACGCGTGAGATTAGAATGAGGGCGACGATGGGGATAAGAATGGTTGATTAAGTACACTGAGGCACTCGTCGGAGTCGTCGGGTCGGGTCAAGGTCGATCACTATAAGGTCCTACTCGGCGTGGTATAGATAATAGATACCCCATTGGTAAAATGACGAATAGCGACGACTGAAGCAAACAGTTTTGCGGATAACCATGGCATTTTATTCACGTATACTCTATAGTCTATACAGCTTCAACGGAGAATAGGATAACAGAATAACCTGTTTGCTGGTCGCAGCTCAGACAGAAAGAGTATACACAGTCGGTAGATGATTGACACGGTGCATGCGGTATAGGCACCGATAATTTATACAATAGACAACGATATACAATAGAGAGTGCAATAAAAAATGTGATAGCGCCTCAGCGAAGTTGTTCGGAGATACACTTTGAAGCCGGGGAACAGTAAACAGACTAAACATACAGCGATGAGCAGCGTATAGGCAGAGTGGTGCATTGAGTCAGACTGAAAAAGGAAGACTATAATATTACAGTACAAAATATTATAGGCCAACAAAATACATGCGAGAACTCAATTTGAACATGGCGCCTTTCTATTGTTCGCCAAACAGTCCAAGCATAATAGCAAGGCAGTCTGTACCGGTACATTAAGTGACAATGGGTTATCCATTACAAATAGCCTAGTTATTAGAAAATCACTCATTCCCATTAATTCCCGCGTGATGCAAGGGTCCGGTGCTGGTCCATCATCGTATTATTTATTATTATTATTTACATGGGTGTTTTTCATTTCTTAATGCAGATTTGTTAGATTCACTTTTTAAAATTGTTATTATTACTGGTACCCAGTTGATTGAGTTATGATTTTTCTTTATCATTTCTTATTTGTAACTGCAGGCTGCGGTATGTCAGCAAGAACTCAATAAAACGAATATATATATATATATATATATATATATATAATTCTTTTCAATTCATTATCTTATAGACTTACTACATAATTATTCACTTACAGGTCTAGGTATAGTGTCCATGAATAAAGGACAAGGTTACTCGTATACACGGAAACTAACAAAACAAAGCAATTAACAAATAGCAAAGAAAAACAGACGAAGAAAAGAACATCAGAAAAAATGTGACAATGTGATTGTTGATGAGAAGACGCGCCATTACTCATTACTTATTCACACAAAAGATGTTTAATGACAAAAATGAAATCATGACGCATGTGAATGCGTCATGAAAACGATGAGTATATTTATTAAAGTGACCAATCAAAGAATAGGTATAGGGGCCTACTCTAGGGTTTTGACGGTCGGAACATATAATTCAACGTTACCAGTTGACATTTATGCTGTATAAGACAACGAAGCATTATTATTATTATTTTTCATTAAAGCAGGTCAAATAGTCAGCCGAAAAATGTCTAGATCAGCGGTTCTCAACCTTTTTAGTGCGGCGACCCCTTGGTAACATTTCGAAAGTTGTGACGACCCCCAGGGTTCCAACAACAAAATTTATTGAGTTACCTCCTTTAACTGCAGTTTTGTTACCATTGTCCATAGTTGTGCATTTACATCCTAGTAATTCGAAAACTGCTTTTGACAATTGTACGAGGTTTCCTGACTCTTGCGATTCTGAGAGCTACATATTATTCGGTATTTTCAGTTGAAGTTGACTTCCACAGCTACCATGTCTTGCTGTTGAAACTTTCCAAACCTGTCTCAAGAGTGCCTTCTTGGTGTCATCAGCTTTGTTCTTAAAAATACCAGTCATGTTTTCCTGCATAGTTAAGGATAATTAGTAGGCCTATCTTAATGGCAAATCAGTTTATTTGTCGGGTTTTATTGATTTTTGACATTATTGAAAATGTCAGTAAAAATAAGTCTATTCATGTGGCAACTACCGGTATTAAACAATAGGCAACTGTGACAATTTTTCTTTTCTTAACACTCATTTCACCTAGCTGTTTTGATTTGGGTGGGTATCAATTTCATAAATTTTAATTGTGTTCTTTATGAATGCGCCGAGCAGGGTAGGGTTTTGGAAAGGGGATGTGCTCCTCATCATTCTCAAATTATTTAAAAATATCCACACAGCATTTTAGGCTGCCATTTTAACCAAAAAAAATATAATTTCAGTGCTGAAAGACATAATTTAAGACTTAAATAAATGCCCCATTGTTTAGTTTTTCTTATATTTTCACATCATAATGGTTGCATTTAAAGCTGTCATCTTAAGAAAGGTAGCTCGTATTTTCAATGCTGATAGTCTTGGTGTACAACTTCAGAGTGTCGACCCCCAATTGCAAAAAAAGTTTTAGATCTGCACACTGTAGCCTTACTGTTACATTTTCAGCTGTCATCTTAACAAAATTACTCATGATTTCAGTGCTCATAGACATTGTTTAAGACTACAATAAATATTCGCTGTAGCCATTGATTTTAAAGAAGAATGGTAGGCCTAAGAGTGAAATTTACACTTGATAAGTAAAATGGCAAAATTTAAATTAACTTCCTGCCCCAATCTAACGAATAGCAAGAGCATAAGTAAAAGTTTATTTTGAGTTGCTCTAGCACAGTATAGTTGAAATTGCTACTGTAACTTTTAGAAATTTTTGAAGGGTCCAGGCGACCCCTGGCAAATCGTCAGGCGACCCCCGTGGGGGTCGCGACCCACAGGTTGAGAACCACTGGTCTAGATAGACCGTCTAAGACTCAGCTGACTCGTGCAGCATAATTATATAGCTCCTCAACCAAGGTAGGCTACACACGGAGATGTCGTTGAATCGTATCACTCATCATGCTGCGTCAATCGCGAGTTTCTTTCCGTAGGCCTATAGCGCTGCTGTTTCAGCGACATCTCCGGGTGTATCTTGGTCCACTGACGGATTCACCCAGCATCGCGATGGTCTCCCGACCCCTTCCCCCATAGTCTGGTCATGAGGCTCATTCCTGCCGTTGCACCACCGTGCAAAGCGTCAAAACATCCGGTGTCCTATAGTTTAGAGATCGCTTTGGATCTATTGTGTATTATAGGCCTACAAGTACATGTGCCTTCCGTATTAAAATGTGCATTATAGAATGCTTGCATTAGGGGGTACGCGCAGTCTGCGATACCATCGCAAGATTATCGTCAGTTACCGGAGCCACACTGCTGAAAAACATCCACATTTTATAAGTAGCCTACATTAACCACTACTGAGAGGTGTCAAATAGCACTGCATTCAAACCCAAGCGAAATAGAGACGGAGTAAAAGGCTAGAGGCTCTAGACACCGGTTGCATATAGAAGCCTGCTTCAGTATAAACAACCAATTAGTGCAAACTGCCTCCCTTAGCATCAATTCAGTTTTGAATAAGCTCAAAAATAAAATGGACGAAACCAACCTTGAACCTGAGTGAAGCTTGACCTGTGCTGACCTTTGTTCGCTATACGCCACCAAACTTTCTGATTTCGTTTCAATGAACAATGAACTTCAACTCGTCGAACATCGATTGTCTCCGTTTAACAATGAATCTTAATTCGATTGTCTCCCGCGCTCCTGTCTCGGCAATTGATTGTCTGTTGCGGTGCAACTTGAAGACGCAGAAACCACAGAGCAATATGGGAGAACAGCTGCCTGCAACTCTTTCTCCTCTACTCTCTTCCGACCAACAGAGATGATTCCTACACAGCAGTTTACAAACGAATCGACCAACCTATCTTTCCACCTCCATCAACGACTTCTCTACTGTAGCAATTGGAAGGGAAACTCTAGGGCCGGGCAACATGTAGCAATGTCGATGCAATTTTGTTGGTTATACTATTAGAGTTTCCGCTCCATCTGCTTATTTGCACCCGTCCACAAGCACCTGCAACTGAATTGGAGGACGCGTGCATGCTGGAAGTAGTGGCGGAGAAGAGGAAGAGGAGGGAAAGAGCAGGAGGAGGAGGAGGATGGAGGATGGGAATGGGGGGCAAGAAACGACCCCACCGGCCTAAAGGTCCCGCGCGAAGCAGCTTGGGGCGCCACCTATGCGTCTGATCATCAAGCCATCATCATTCGCGTTTATCAAGTCGGAGTATAGAGGCATCAGTAGCATCAGTAGCATCAGCAGCATCAGCAGCAGCAGCAGTCCCACCTCATCCGCATCACCCGTTACTGCCGTCTTGAAGAGTCCTGGATGGATGGAGTTGGATCGGAAAGTTTCTGGGAGATTGGGAAGCACCGGGGAATTGCGATTATGATTGGTTGGCGACGATCACGTGACTGAAATTTAGAGTGGGAAGAGTAAAGGAAGGATTGACGAGACAAAGGGTTGACGAGATAGACAAAGGAATCACCAGACAGAAAGGTCAAGTAACGATACCCTTTCCACACGTCTTTGTCTCTAGAGGTTCTTCAGTACCAGTCTCAGAGAGTACCAGTACCAGAAAGTCGGTTAATAAACTGAGTGCCTAGGCGGCGTACGCATGCGCACCATTGTTCAACGTTTAATGACATCTTGTTGACTAACAGGGCCATTAACGGATTTCCATAGAACGGCTCTAACTCTCCGAGGGGCGCTATATAAATGGTGCAGTCTGCAAAATGCTCGGGAAATAAGAAATTGTTGGTGTTCGATCGATTGTTTAAATGAATAAATTATGGTATCATTCGCGTATATGGTATACGTGTTACGCCGATTTACAAGGATGTAACCAAGGTCAAAGGAGACACACCAGTGTATTTTGTTATCACTTTGGAGTTGTTTAGTTCTTCGCAAGGCCGTAGCCAGGATTTTATTTTGAGGATGTTTACTGAACCTTGAGCAAGCCGACAAGCAACCGAATCAACGGACTAAGGGGTTTGGAGGTTGATTTAATTTACTGTAAAGCGTCACTTAGAAAATAATAAGAGCTTTAAAATGAAAATATCCTTGTTACTTAATCACGGTTGTATTAGTAAATTAATTATTTCATGGTAGCATTATTTAATTTTGGGGAGTATTCAAACACCCAAAACACCCCCTAGCTACGGCCTTGGTTCTTTGGATCAATTCATAAGCATAATATAGACTTATAATTATTACACATAGGGTTAAATAGATGTATAGGCCTATACTTTAGCACTCTGAAGCTACAAAAGTTGTTTATATAGGATGAAGGGCTTAATTTCTTTGATAAACGGCACTTGATCATGGGCGCCCGCACACAGGGGCAAGAGGGGCACTTGCCCCCCCGTAAAGTTGACACCTACTTTTTAATTAGGCCTACTACTTTTTGGTTTAAAAAATTTCTTTGTACAAAACAAGTAATGAATACAGCATGAAACAGATAAAATAATTTACATTTAGAAACCCCTACGAATACTACCCACGTTCTTAATCCCTGCTTTGTCTTTCGCAAGCAAAATTTAACCCTGACCGTTGATTTTGCCCCTCCTGCAAAAATTTACGTGGGCGCCCATGCACTTGATTCTTTAGATTCTGGCAGTTAATATACGATAGAGTATCTATTATAGTCCGTATACGATGAATCAATTTCTGACTTGCGTTTCAGTGACTTAAGGTCCGAGGTTTCTTGTTCTCCGATCCTTAACTCAAAGTCTCAATAACAACTTACCAAAAGTTGTTGATCTATTTGTCTTCTCTCATCATGAAATCACACTCACTCTGTCGAGACCCAGATAGTCCCACCTGGCGGCGATTTACAGAATTCAGCGTTACACACGTTGTCCGTGGAGTCGACTGTTGCACAGTTTGGAGAGGTCATTGAGTGCGAACGGGTCTACAAGGTAACTCTATATCTCAGCATCGAAACAGCCTCTGGTGTTACATATAGACAAATAATTACATAAGGTTATCATCATTGTCTATGCGAAGAATCCTAACGTATACCACCCACCGATCCCTTTCCATTAAACGGTTTGCAATGGATGCGCCCACAAACCATGTGATCATGCGTCTCCTCATTAATTGGTTCATGAAGAAGAAGAATTTATTTTCCACGATTTGTAGAATATCTGCGAAATGGTGGATTGATGATTTGAATTGAAAACGCTTCGTCTTCATTTAGTTTGTATTTGCATTTTGCAATTCATGAATATGTATAAGTATGATACTTAGGAACGAAGCGTAGGCTATGTATTTAAAAGCGTAGGTATAGAACTGTGCATGCGTAGGCTACATCATACATGTGCGATACAGCATGCATCTAATGTATAGACACACGTAGGCTATATACAGACTATAAAAACACTTTTTCAGTGCATTGTGAGCATCATAAATGCGCTCCTGGAAATGTCTAACTATCCAGCAGCTCCATAAGGCGTGTCTGAAGGAATGTCGACGACGATGTGTCCCATCTGTTTAAAGCGAAGAAGCGTCTTTTCAGTAGATGGCTGGTTCCATATAAAACAGGTCCATGGATTGAAAGTTGAAACTACGGTGTGCCACAGTGCCGGAGTCTTCACTGGACAGCGTAAAACGATCAAATCTCCACGGTCAAAGAGCGCGTCTGCTCATCCGGCTGCTGGCTACCTCAACAGTAATAATACTGTCTTTCGATCCGTGTAGCTACGATCATCGTCTTGTAATTAATTTCCTGTCGAAGGCTGCCTTCTATAGCGCCACGCTATCGCTTCCGTCCATGTGTCTTGCAATCCATAATTCGGACCATACGCAGTCGACTTCATTCGGAGTAGTGTTTCAGTTTAACGACTGTGTGTGTGTGATTTCAAAAGGCATCTGCGTTGCCCTCCTCATTTATTCAAGCTTGGGACTGGTACTGCTAGAGTACGAGCACTGACGGAGCACTGACGAATAGATTTGGGAAATCAAGAAAAACTATACAGCATATAGCATACAAGCATCATCATCATCATGGTCGTCGTCGTCATTGTCATCGTCATCGTCTTCGTCGTCGTCCTCATCATCATCATCGTCATCATCGTCGTCGTCGTCGTCGACATCGTCGTCATCGTCATCATTATCAAAATCATCATCATCATCATCATCATCATCATCATCATCATCATCATCATCATCATCATCATCATCATCATCATCATCCGGCTCCTCTCCAAAGCTCTCAAACTATATGGGTCCTTCATTGCTGACTAGGTCTAATCGTTGTGATGCCAAAAATAAGACTCATGGTTTACAAGTTTACGTGATAATTAACATTATTAAATCCAGCGATTCCACATAATATTCGCAAAACAATAATTATTCAGACAGACAGACAGACGAATCTGACCAAAACTTATTTATTTCTCGCAGTGAACAAACGCATAAACAGTGCGTCTGTATTCCACTCATTTGCTACCCCCAGAGGGCCCAGACCCTCCCCTACACCCAGTCAACCCCCCCTCTAACAAGGAATCATTATAATAAATACGCAGCTGCCTTCTGATGCTGTACCATAATAGGCCTAATCAAAGAAGGTCGTCTATTAAAGAAAATTGTTGGAAAGTTCAAAGTAGCCTATATAGCACAAGACTAGCAGCTAGCTTCAAAATATCTTTCGCCTAACCAATTAGCCAAGTGCTACTAATGTTCTGAACATCTGTTTTATTGACTTGACGATGAATATTTCCAAGTCAAACTAATTGGCTACTTTTAAAACGATATTGAAACTTTGTAGCATAGCAAAGCAAAATGGCAAGTGCAACTGTGCAAAGGAATCACACACTCATTCAACGGAGTGAAAAGATCTTCTTGTAGATCCATTAGATTTAAAATAATCTAATAGCTATAATCCAATATTATAATATTTTAAAAATAATTTTCGTAGCATAATTTCATTGTTCTCGCCACTTCTTATTTAATCGACTACTACCGCCACCTATTGAGTCGCTATAATATAATTATAATAATATAGCGATTCAATAGGTGGCGGTAGCAGATTATAGCAACCCCTTCGTGCCCGCCTCAGTTTAGTCTAACTTCCAGATTGCCTAATCTGCAAACATGGTCGGAGTTTGGTTTCCGTTCTTGGAGGGGTCAATTTTTTTAAATTTTGGAGGGCTGAGACTCGGTCCAGAAAACGAGAACAATTTTCCCGGTTCAAAAAGTTGATGACCTTTTTTTAGTCGTTCGTATGTTTCGCGTGGGGGGGGCTACGCCCGAGAAAAGATACCATTTACACGGTAAAAATTACTCGGGGTCTTCTTGGGGGGCTTAGCCCCCTAGCCCCTGATAAACTCCGCCCATGTCTGCATATTGTCCTAGACCATTTTACTATCGTATGCCCAGATCAAGATCGACTATTCTGTGATGGTCCTGGATATTAGATCATTGTATTATGCTCAGGGTACAGATTCTAGAAAAAGAAGTGCATGGACGCACCATACCTCTCCAGTCTGTGCTGGCCTAATATATCCTAAGTGGCAGGGCGGCGATCAGATTTGAAAATAAGTGCCTGGACGCCGTCCATGACTGTCCAGTCACACTTTAAATCCTAATTATGTTTCTGGGTAGACGATTATGAATATGATGGTCCTGGATAGGCCATTTGTATGATGGCCGTTGGTCCTGGGCTCATGAAGATATATCTGTAAAATTTGGACTATTCGTCACGCAGCGTAATTAACGCAGATTAACACATTCTAATCAGACCGAACTCTGCGTCCGTTGCATTTCGTCATGTGACTTAATTGCAGATAAAATCAAATTAAATTTTAAATCAGAATAGTTGACTAATTAGTTCTGTGTCATATTCGTTCGCAGATAATCTTGGCACGAGAGTTTGTGGCCAGACCGGATATCCCTGTTACCCGCTTTTTTGTTTGTTTCAGTTCGATTCAGTCCAGTGCACGAAGTATAAATCTAGGGTTCTATGCTATCCGTACCCTGCATTCAACATTGGAGAAGGGATGGCAAAAGCTTCACTACTCAAAATTTCAATATCATAATTTTATGCCACACTTTCAGGTTTTGATGATCATGATGATGACGACGGCGATGATGATGATGACGACGACGACGACGACGACGATGATGATGTTAATGATTATGATGACAATAATAATAATAATAATAATAATAATAATAATAATAACAATAATAATAATAATAATAATAATAATAATAATAATAATAATAATAATAATAATAATAATAATAATAATGATAATAATAATAACTGGACCTTGACGAATAGGGTCCATTCATGTTTACCTCGGGGCAAAAAATAATATTATCAGCAGCAGAACAGTAATAAAAATAATTATTATAAAAAAAGCATTAATATTGACTTCAATTATTTTATTTAATATTTTAAGTCACATGGCCGTTTTTACCAGATGATATTCGCGTGTGGCTGTGAAGGATGTTGGCGGGTAGGCCTATCTCAGCAAAAGAGTGAATGAAGATTCTCATCTGGGGATTGCTCTTTGTCCCATTCGCACGAACTAGAACGATGCAGAATAGAGCCTTTTCTGTGATCGACCCAGTTGTCTGGAATGGGCTTCCACAGGAGCTACGTTTACTACCTGGGGTTACCACTGAAACATTATTTATTAAACTCAAAACTGTCCCTTTTTGCCTTGCTAGAGTCGGGAGCGCTTCTGAGTAGTCCCCTTGAAGAAGCGCTATATAAATTCTTGAATGAATGAATGAATGAATAAATGAATCTGATCAGTTTATTGAATAAAAACGGAGCAGATTCAGGATACCTTCCGTTATAATGCATGCTCTTTTAGCTAGGGATTTTACACGCATCTTTCATAAGCATCTGAAAACTTATTGTAGGAGTTGTGTTGTGAGCATCTCTTAGTAGGTATACATTGGACGTGTGCCATAAGCATACAAGTCCTATGAATAATTTATATGAAAATCGCAGAGAAAAATAACTGAGAGGTCGGATTATGATCGACGTAGAGTTGACGTGTGAAAACAAGACTTTGCATATATTGGGCCCTAAGAAAGACTAGGGGGTAGAAGCCCTCAACCCCACGGAAATTCTCACCCTGCTCTGAACGAATGATTAATGACTAGTAATGAGTGAATGAATGAGTAATCGCTGTAGCGAAACGTCTGCTCTCACGTATAGAATTACATTTCGGAATTTGCTTAGGTGAAGGGTTTCCGGCTGATAAGATACGCGTGTGTTTTCTGCTTAACCACTCTGCGTCACACCGAAGTTGAGTGCGCCCCCCTCCCGTTCATGCAGGTTGGGACTGGCACCACCTGAACACGACAGTGGTCGCAGATTAGCTGGCGATTACTAATATCCAGTGTTTAATGACATCTTAACATCCCAGCTGAAATTCTTAAGATTCTAGGAGAAAAAGCAACAGGAGAGCTAATAAGATTATGTCAAGACATATAACACCGGGAAGTGGCCCGAGGACTTCTTACAGACCATCATGATACCCATAAAGAAGAAGAACAATGCAACAACTTGTAAGGATTACAGAACAATTAGCTTGCTACCACATGCAGCTAAGGTTATGTTAAAGATACTAACAAAAAGAATACAGGCAAAGGTAAAAACTGATAAAGGATTAGGAGAGGATCAATTCGGGTTTAGAAAAGGTCGGGGTACAAGAGACGCCATCGGAGCCCTGAGGGTACTGACAGAAAGAAGTCTAGAGTATGGGCAAGAGGTTTATATCTGTTTTGTGGACTATGAAAAGGCATTTGACAGGGTATACATTGGAGAAAACTGATGAGTGCATTGAGACGAAGAGGAATCGACTGTAAGGACAGAAGGCTTATAGGAAACCTTTACATGAACCAGAAAGTAAAGATCGGAATAGACGGAGAGTGTTCAGAGGAAGGAGAAATTGGAAGGGGAGTAAGACAAGGGTGCCCCCTATCACCACTCCTTTTCAACATATATATATATATATATATATATATATATATATATATATATATATATATATATATATATATATATATATATATAGAGGAACTAATGCAGGAGGCAATGGAAGACACAGAAGAAGGTGTAAAAGTAGGAGGAAGACTTATAAAAGCCTTAAGATTTGCTGACGACCAAGCAATGTTGGCGACGACACAAGAAGGACTACAGAAGATGATGGACAAATTAAATCTGACCTCAAGGAAATACAACATGAAAATAAACATTGGAAAGACAAAGAGTATGAGGATAAGCCGAGAAGAGAAGGAAGTAACAGAGAAAATAAAAATCAACGGCGAGGAGGTGGAACAGGTCAAGAG
>OX457037.1:36528595-36696095 GCA_949752735.1 Lumbricus terrestris | reverse complement strand
GCACATCTATGGCTGCGTAATGGTTGAAGTAGAGCTCAGATAACGGCGTATTTATGATATAGGCTACAGTAAACACGTCACGTGCATGTATCTAGAGCTGCTGTTTATCTAGAAAGTCAATGCTATATTTTAACAACGTCTTACAGGGTACAGTTGAGCTTAGACAGAAGCACGTAGATATTATATGCGTCAACTGTGACACTTAACGTAGTGTTGTTTAGCTTTGAAATAACTTTTAAAACTTCTGATGTACATATCGTAGATAACGTGCCTCATTCCCTATATATAGGCCTGCCATTATTCGGTATACGAGCTTAAATATATAGGCTTCACTATAGTATTGGGATTCAAACCCTGGTTGCATGGATGGAAAAGTTAATGAAAGTTAACTTTCACAAACTCAACTAAATGAATCATGTAGGGTTGTAGGTCTTAAGTCATGTTCAAACGGATTGGTTTATCAGTTTCTTTTTATCATGGATCAAAGATTCGAGTAGCCTATATCTGCGGATGGATATAGCAGGTTGTTTTGAAAATATATTTTAATTCAAACGAGGTAGGCCTATATCAAGACAGATGAATTCAAACTGGGTAGCTAAATGAAGTGCTGAAAAGGCGCTAAAGTTCATATATACAAGTGTGTGATGCATGCCAAATGCAAATTGTGGTTAGGCCTACTTAATCACTTGCTTGTAATGTATGCTAGATGCGACTGATGGCTACTTACCTACTTACTGAGTTACTAACTTAGTCTTCGATGATATTTTGTATATATATATATATATATTGCAATTTATGTGTATATAGGCCTATACTCAGTTATCGAAGCTACTTAATTGTGAAATAGGTTTGGGTGATGATTTTTGTGGAAACATCATGGGGAACCATCAGATCTTTTTGCAGAGGGCAAAATACAAGGCTGCAATTTTTAACAAGAGCTTAAAAACACAAGGAAGGAAATTAAGAACACGGATATTTTGATTAGAAGTTTCTAAATATAAATTGTTCAGTTTACTTTGTATCGTTAGTGCCTTAGTGCGAAAAAACGTGTTAAAAATTGTAGTTAAAAATACTGTTATCAATTTTCAAAGGGCTTAGCGCCTCCCTCTTGACCCTATAAATGCGCGGACGCCCATGGGCGACACCGCTAATTTAACGGAAGAAATGAGCTTTTCATCAAAACAAATTAAATCAAAGTCGGAACAAACATCTGCTTTAGGTTACCCGGTAAATGCATGAAAGGAAGTGAAATTGGCCTATGTATACCCTCAACACATAATCTTTCAATGATTTTTCGGTTGCTTGTGAATAAGTTATGTTAAACAAAATTTTCTCAGTTTACATTGCTCGCTTGAAATAAAAAGGATAGATAACGAATAAATCTCTCCTCAACGTAATCTAAGCTTAGACTTTACTGTTCTTGCACATCTAACCTATTAGGCTACCATGCATTTCAGATCCACTGTCCTTCGTGCGCGCTAGAAAGTTAGCAGTCTACGCAACAAGTGCAACACTAAATAAATCGTCAATTCTAATTAGAAACGCGTTTGTCAGGAGCTTTTTAATTCTAAAAAATGTCCATGTTGGCAGACCACATAATTATAATATTAATTTAAGCGTGCTTCACGTCCTAGTTTCAACTTTCAACCCACGTAACCTACGTTGCGCAAGT
The DNA here is from genome assembly GCA_949752735.1 of Lumbricus terrestris. Taxonomy (NCBI): domain Eukaryota; kingdom Metazoa; phylum Annelida; class Clitellata; order Crassiclitellata; family Lumbricidae; genus Lumbricus; species Lumbricus terrestris. Next base: position 36,694,423 of record OX457037.1, on the reverse strand, counting down.
GAACGCGTTGGTGTAGGCTAAGCTTGCGTCTTATCTGGACCATTAATGACTCTGGGTTCGAAAACCTCCATCACGCGGAGACTTTATTGTCTTCGTTAGCCGACGTTCTAAATCAATTAAATCTAGAATGCAATTTGCAGAAACACTTCTTGGAATCAGGGTGAGAACCGCCGGAGGGGTTTCAATCATCATTCTTTCTCATGGGAGTCATGGACCCACACTGCAGCTGAGTCTTCTTTCCGCACCAAATGCAATTCCTCCTTGGATCATAATATTATTATACTCTGACAAACAGTTAGTTTTCTGCAATTCACATGTTGCCTGAAATCAGTTATTCAGTTGTGTGACGAACTCTTTTCGTAATCGTAATCGTAAACTCGAAATTTCTAAAGCACCACTGGAAAGCCAAGCGCGGGGCACCAGCTTATTCACGAGCGCTGCGTTGAGTTAGAAGGGTTGTCCGTGAGAGTAGTCCGTGGTGGTCCGGGTCGAGTTACCATGCCTTTTGAGACTGCTAACCATGAAAATATATATAACTATAGGCCTATATAAAATTGTATGTATAGACTGCATAGCCTAAGTATGAAAAGATGCCAGCAGTGGTACTAGATAAAAATGACTAATCTGCAGAGTTTGCAGAAACACTTCTTGGAATCTTCTCTCTCTCAAACTTCAGATTTATTGCCCAAGCAATTGATTAATTAGTGTAGAAAAATTACGTATTATGATGGGTTCAGTGTGTAGGTTTATACTTACGTGACTTATGTCAAAACTCGATTAATGTTAGAGCGGTGCACTTCAGAAAGTTCACATGGATGAAAACTTCTTCGACTGGCTCCAGGCAACGATAGTCACTATGCAAGTTTATCGTGGCTAGTACACTGTGTATACACACCGATTCATGATGCGTGGTTCTACAGATGTGTGCGAGCCCGCAAGCGGTGGCACTTCTCAAAATATTTGAGAACTTTTTGCTTCAACAGAAACCTACCTCTGTCTTTCGGTCTGTCTGCCTCTATTGGCATAATCATAATTTATCTCTCCTTTCCATCTCTCCCAACGCCCTCTCTCTCTCTCTCTCTCTCTCTCTCTCTCTCTCTCTCTCTCTCTCTCTCTCTCTCTCTCTCTCTCTCTCTCTCTCTCTCTCTCTCTCTCTCTCTCGCTCTGTCTGTCTGTTTCTGTCTCAGTATCTGTCTCCTGTCTCCTGCCTTCCGTCTTCTTTCTCACTGTCTCTGTCTGGCTCTGTCTGTCTCTGTTTCAATATCTGTCTCTTTGTCTATCTGTCTCTTCTCTCCCTGTCTCTGTCTGTCTCTATCTATCGCTCTCTGTCTCGCTTTAACTTTCTCTCAGCCATTCGCTTTCTCTCCCTTTCAATTAATTATAGGCCATATAATTCTGCAAAGCAGAAGGACCTCTCCGACGTCCGCTCTCAAACAGTAATTGGTGAGTCAGCCATCTACATATAGTATATTATATATATATATATTTATATATATATATCGCAAACACTTTTATTTAGTTAAGTCTTCCATAATTCCATTGCTGTTTTGACTCCCGCCGATGTTTTTGTTTTTATAGCCATGACCATCCACAATAAATTACGTGACCGTTCGGGGAGGGGGTCGGGCGCCCAGCAGCGCCTGTCTCTTATTCTGTACGCCCTGTATAGGTACGCGGGGCTGTACGTTTCGCTTTCGATACGAAGTCCGTTGCAGACTGTTGTTTGGCGCCTTGTGTTTATCTTTGTAAGGTGTGTCTCGATCCATGTATAGAATACGGCGTGTCTCTTGTCAGGTAGGCATATGCTTGTGAAGGCTGTATGTTTGTATGCTTCTGTGACCCAGACTATTACGTTCTTACTGGCAAGATGAGACTGCCTACACATGTTTTTGTCTTCTGCCCAAATTATGCAGATGAAGCTATATATAGATGCGCACTATGGACTTTATACAGAGTGCATAGGCCGATATCCTATAAATTATTGTCGTGGGGCGCGGTGTGTAGTGGTGGCGTCGTTGTCTTGGAACCGGAAGGTTCGAGGTTCGAATCCACTTCATGTCGCCGTGTAGGGACCTTGAGCAAGTCCTTCACTCGCAATTGCTTGGGCGCTTCGGCGTGAAACTCCGATGCAGTGTCCGCGCTGTAATCGGGAGCGCCTGTGAGTAGCGAGCTTGAAGGGGCGCAATAGAAATGGAGAAATAAATAAAGTAAAGTAAAATAAAAAATAAATATATGTATGTATGTATGTATGTATGTATGTATGTATGTATGTATGTATGTATGTATGTATGTATGTTTGTATGTTTGTATGTATGTATACGTGTGTATAAGTATGTATGTGTATGTATATATGTATGTAATTATGCAAGTATGTATGTATGTATGTATGTATGTATGCCTTCATGAGCACTTGTAGCGCCTCTTCAAGGTTTTATACTCAGAGTCACTCCCGACCACAGTGCGGACACTGAATCAGAGTTTCACGCCAAAGCGCATGAACAATTATAAGTGGAAGGACTTGCTCAGGATCCCTACACGGCGGCTTGAGATGGATTCAAACCCTCAATGTGATCTACGTTTATATCTGTTCGGCCGTCTCTTTGTCTACTGAGATCTGTAGGTTTACCGGGTAGTTGCTGCATACATATATATCCTATGCATCTAATGTCTGCTTGTTATACACAAAGACTATCAGTCACCAGTATTTAGGTTAAGTTGAGTACATTAAGGCTCTGGCGGCCGGTCTTAGGATTGCTTGGAATCTGGCCTCATCATTCCATACTAACTGTTAAACTCAATTGTCTGGCCATGCGATTAATGACTTAATCGCCTTGGTCACTGTTTGATGGATTCCTGATCTGGACCTGACGTGATTCCCTCCCTTGACCACACATGTCCAGCACCCATGTGGTCAGCGTAGTTTCGGCCAATCTACGTCCCATGGTGATTGCTAGCCGTTCGAGAATGGGATACTTTGACAGGTCTTATCAAGGAATCCTTATTACTTGGACTTGTCTGTTTATTTGGAAACTCTGCAGGTCTCTGACTTGTCTAAGGTAGATTTATACGGGGAGATAGGAGGCTATCAGCGGCTGAGTTATCTGAGCTGGACTTCTGACTTGACGGCTGATTCCCCCCCTCGATGCGGTCCTAATGGGCCCGACCATTTAGCTGGGGACCTGGGAATTTTATTGGCTGCTTCATTTGACACGTGTTTGATAAACCAAGTGCCTTGATGTGTGTCTAGGTATTTCAGGAGCATATTAAGGAGAACAGGCGTTCGTATTTAATTGATATTCGATTTCATTTACCGAACACCTCGATTCCTCTTGCTTCTGTCACACCGAAGTTCATGTTTGCCTGCGGTGGGAATACATTATAAGAGGAAACTCGGGTTGCTTAGTTTAACGACACTGTGTGGTAACAAAGACCATTAGCGTCGCCCTCCTTATTTATCCCTACTTGAGACTGGCACTGTCAGAGTGCTAACAGTGGTTGAGTTTGGGATTTATACTTTAGTTTTTTTATTCATTTGAAGCAACTGGCAGCCATTTTGTCAGCCATCTTGTTTTCCCATGGAACCGCTAAAAATCCAGCATGCTACCCGCGATTTTCGTTTTCAGGAGTGTCAAATTAGTATAGAAACACTGGTTAGCAAATTTTTACATGATTTGCTTCTAACAGTAAGTTTATAGACACTTTTTAGAATTCCAAGCCTTGTCTATTTATGGATTTATGAGCAAGCTTTTATTTCGCAAGAAAAGTTTTTGGGGGTGGTTGGGGTCAGGTCTGCATGCGGTGAATAAACGAAAGCGCTTTTAGCTATAATCCAAAACTCATCAATAGTTTGAATTGTTCAACTAAGATGGTGCTCAAAGTTTCCACAAGACTCAATTTATTCAAAACTTAATTCAATCACTCAACCACTTTTCCACCGTTTCGTATAGACAGACCTGGTTGTAGGACAACATTCACCCTGGACTTTATTATACCCGGACGTAAACCTTCCCGAAACAAAATACCCCGATTTGCGTAGGACATAATTATTAGCCTATCTGTGATAGTAGACCACGTGTATTTCTGCATTCAATTGATAAAGTTTAATTAATTATAATTATTGTCCTGTTTTGTTCGCTGTGTTGATAATGCCGTCACGGCAAAGACCTGCTATTGTTCGGATGTAGGCCTAAAGTTAACACTTGTTGGGGTTAGGCCTATTCAGTTATTTGATTCAGACATTAGGATTTGTTAGTGCCACTTAGGTCTACGCTCTAGGCCTACACTAAGACTTGTCAATGTCGTTTGCGACTTAACACAGATTCTTATAGATGTTTTTGAATCATTTTTAGATGATGATTATTTTTATAGCCTGGGGAAGTGGGGGTAATGTCCTACCCAGGGATAAGTTCCGGGGATTATGCCCGGGGGATTATGCCCGGAGGTACCGTATGGCATCCGTTTAACGGTAAGAACATTCTCGGGCTATGGCTTTCCTGTAGATTGCTGGAAGAAATACGATTGCCACGATGTGGCCTGAGGCAATTAACCTTCAGTAAATGTAGCCCCAAGGCTATAGGCTAGGCCTACATGTTGCTGCAGAGAAACGGGCGGAGTAGGAAGTGGGTATTATACTTTCGTATACGTAGCCATGTAATAGCCGCTTGACTTCATATTTAGGAGACCCTTAACAACCTCTGGGTTGTTAAGGGTCTCGGGTCCCTGGGCATTTGACCCCTCCCAATGCTATTCGCATGATCACCTCTGACAGGATTTCTGACAGTGTCCAATCTAGTTCCTCAGCTTTCCAGTGGAGAATTCATTCCTTGGGGGGGGGGGGGGGGGCGGGAGACTTCCCCAAAGACGTCTGAATGAAACACTGGATCTCGTATGACTCATTGTTGTTGTATGAGGGGCTAAGTAATATTTTGTCACTTACTACGCAGTTTAAATCCTATTGGATTTGCGAGCAAAACAAACCCTCCAGCTTAATTATTATAAAGTTAACTGATTCCCTCAGCGAAGGTGACCTATGCATGTACCGGAAACATAAATGTCAGTGCTTCTGACTTTCTTGCATTGTTCCTTTGAAGCATTTTGCAGCACACCATCTGCTGCGAGAGCTTGGTATGAATTTTCAAATTTTTATATACTGATGCTGAGCCGGAAAATTTTCCGCGCATACCGTGGGAGAAAAGGCTTTTTCTGTTATAGTCACGGTGATTCTGCACCTCCGTTTCCCATGTTTGTTCAAGAGCTGACTTAATTCGCAATCGAAATAGGAAACCGGATGGGAGTACAGATGCAGCAATTGAAACTTAAGTACCTTAGTGTACAGAACGATTAAAGTTAGCCTTGACTTCTCGTTGCAAGGAACTGGGAAATGTCGTGGATATATGGTACCGGCAACGTGTCCTCTAAAAACCTTCGTAAGGGGATATAATATTATAAGTGCAGTTTCATTTCGACGGCATAATCCACGCTTAGGCCTACCTACAGTGGCGGCGCCAGGATTTCAGTTTGTTTTTTAAGGGGGATTAGCCCCCCCTAGCCCCCTCTGGCGCCGCTACTGCCTACCTGCTTTGGTATTTAATGCAATATAATAGGCTTACAACGCTGAAGCCTATTATAGGCTACGTCAAATTTCAGGATACTGAACAGAGCAAATTAACGATGATGATGATGATTAATAATACTACTACTAATAATAATAATAATAATAATAATAATAATAATAATAACAATAATAATAATAATAATAACAATAATAATAATCGGCCTAGGCCTGATAACAGTATAAAAATGTCCGAACCAATAATTCTGCAACATGCTGCGTAATGTTGCTGAAGAGAAAAATGGTCCATTCGCATGGGCGTCCGCAGGGGGGCGCAAGGGGGCGCATGTGCGCCCCTCTGGATTCTGCGCGTATTTGCAGAGGAATGTCGATTATTTGATTATTATAATTAAATTACAACACGTTTCCCTTCGGAAAACACTACATTCTCTAGGTAACTATTTAAAATTAACACAGGAAGCGTAAGATTAAGTTAGGCCTACTATAATAGTGTACCGATCGTACAAATACATGTACGATACGCTCCACAAGTTGGACTACGTAGGTGCAGCCCATTTGTGAAAATTCAGCATATAGAGTTCTCTCTTGGTAATACAGAAATTCATATTGTCTAACCCGATACGGGAAATGAATTCATTCGTGTCCACTAATAGCGAAGTAATTGGCATCATATGCCCTTTTAGCCGATCAATGCTATAGATAACAGATCCGCGGAAGAACCGCCTATATATAGTTTGGATTATATATATGTATATATAGTTATACAATATACATGTATGGGGTCTATATTATGCATTTGCATAATATATATAAGCATATTTGACACTGGCTGAAGTTGGCAAGAGCGATAGTCTCCAAATAATCCGCTTCTTCCTTTAGGTGCCAGCTGGCACATGTTCTGTCACACCTTCTAAACATACCCCCGATAGTCATAAAACGGTTGTGTAATTTCACATTTAGGCCCATGTCATGCTAATTAAAGGTGGCTCAAATTAAAAACAATTATTAACGGATTTTGAGCAGTTGACTCACTGATGATTTGTACAGTGTTTCAATTCTGTCCGTCATACAAAACTGTTAAAAAAACTAAATGCAGAAATTCAATACACCTAAGCCAAAGACTATTAAATATGTTTGCAATAGAAAGAATGCATTCAGTCATTAAAATTTTATGCTTCAGGGCTCCTTAGAATTAAGTAAGATTAATATATTTGAAGGAAATGCATTGCGATTTATTTGGCGTTAATTGCGATTAAAAAAATTAATCGCGCGATTAATTTCGATTAAATTTTTTAATCGAACAACAGCCCTATACTATGAACGGAACAGAATGATAGTCGTTTGTTTTTCGCTCGGACAGTGGTTCGGTTGTTGGCCACTTTAAGGACGAAAAGGGATGAACGTTTCTGTTGCATTCAAACCTGCTTTCTTTCGTGGTATGATGCGTATGCTCTGTTGAAACCATGGTTGAAACTGAGCGCTGAAGGAAGTCTATATATAGCCGTTTAACGTGTGTCGTTTTACTGTCCACGAACGAAACCGATTTCGCCTTCGACTGGGAATGTAGGTTTACTCGTATTAGGCCTAGGCCTACTTTGAAGGAGGGACGTAGAGGAAGGGAATCTTTGCGCAAACATTTTATTCAAGTTGGAAGCTCGTTTAGTAGGCCCATGCAATATTTTAAAATAAATAATAACATAGGGCCTAAGCTTCTTTTATCTTAGAAAAAAATAAAATATTAGGCCCTTGTATCTTTTTCACTGATTGCGGTTTGTCACTCGAATGTTTCTGATGCAATAATAATAAAAGAAGATATAGGCCTACGTAAAAGCTCAATATGTTATAGGCCTACCTACAATGAAATTGATAGGCTGCCTGTATAACTCCATATTGACTGTAGGCTATTTGACACATTGTTTAGTAAGGTGGAGTGAAAAAACTAAAGTTAAAATTTTTGACTGGCAGGGGTGGGAATAGTTGTTCCATATGTAAAGTAGTGTAGGTGCAAAATTTTGTAATTTTAAAATGTATTCTTCATTGACCCCAGCCATGCACAACATTGCACATTTTCTAGAAAAAGTAGCAAAAATTGATGAAAAGTCGGGTTTCTAGGAGGCGCATTTTGAAGTACTACCTGTTTGTTCGCCATCAAAAGAAGACCGATGCTAGTGCTAAAGAGCCAAGCATTGCAGAGGTTTCACAAGAAGTTGCTACTAGGTGTGAGCTTTTGTGGCACAAAGCTTCGATCTCAACGATTGGGCACAAGCGTGTCGTCGAAAAAATCAAAACATTGAATCACCAGTATCTAAATATTCTTAAACCCTTCAAGAGAAGAAAAAGTAACTAGAAGTACCAAACGAAGTTGAAATCCTATGCGATGGAGTGCAATTCGCAACTGTTCGATATCGCTGCTTGCAAATGTCATACCGAAGCAGCGTGCACCTGTGAAAGGGAGAGGAAGGTGCCCATTGTCGAACGCTCTTTTCTTGCAGATCAGAGGACGGTGCGTGAAATGAAGATTGGTGGCATTGACGTCGTATTAGCCAGACAGCTTGCAAGACGTGAGAAGAGAAAGCATCGAAACGAGACATACGTTAAGCTACAAAAAGAAACTTCAGCTGAAGCCGGCACGTCAGCTGAGGCCAAGGATCCTGAAACGAGCATTCCGAGCAACGATACCGATCCTGAAATAAGCCAAGACTCAGATATCGAAGTACAGACTAACGCAGGACTTTGTGGAAAAAAGAGAACATTTCAAATGAGGCTCGATTTACCAACCGTCGCTCGTGAATGTGGTCGCCACGGTGTCTCTGATCGAAGTGCCGCTTCACTTGTTAGCGCTGTTCTTCAACATGTGGGAATTATCAACGAACATAATAATTCCATGGTCATTGACCGAAGCAAAATCCGGAGAGCGCGTAAACGCGTTAGAAAAGCGCTACAGCATGACTTGCCTGCTTCTGTCTCCGCATTATACTTTGACGGACGCAAGGATCGAACCAGAATTCAGGTGAAGAAAGGTAAAAAGTATTAGGCCTATGCCAAAACAATCGTGGAGGAGCATGTGACTTTGGTTTATGAGCCAAATTCAGTGTATCTTGGGTATATAACACCATCGAGTGGTGCATCAAAATCAATTGAAAATAACATTATAACTTTCCTCCGCAACAAAAGCATTAACACAGATGAATTGCATGCGATTGGTTGCGACGGCACAAACGTCAATACGGGTGCAGTTGGAGGAGTCATCCGACTCTTGGAGTTGACGTTGCGTAGACCACTGCAATGGCTAATATGCTTATTGCCCGCAAACGAGTTGCCCCTCAGACACCTGATGCAGAAACTTGATGGTGGCACTCAAGGACCAAATGTGTTTTCAGGCTTCATTGGCAAAGCTCTCCAGACATGCGAGCAACTGCCAGTGGTGCAGTACAGTACCATCATGTCTGAAAACTGTCCAACTGTGGATGGAGCAGATCTCAGTACTGACCAGCAATATATGTATGATATGTGTATTGCTGTATCCAGTGGACAATGTTCCCCAGATCTTGCTCTTCAGAAACCAGGACCGATTCACGGTGGTTAACAATGGCTAACAGAGTACTTCGTTTATACGTGGCCACCAACAACCCCAGTGACAACTTGCAAACTCTAGTGCTGTATGTGATGAAGGTATATGCGCCCATCTGGTTTCATGTAAAAACTAAGCCGTTGTGTAGTGACGGGGCACGACATCTCTGGAGACTAATCAAATACACACGGTATCTCTCACTGGAGTTGCGAGAAATAGTGGATCCAGTAATACAGAGGAACGGATTCTTTGGCCACTCGGAGAATATCCTCCTGGCGATGATAACGGACAGTCGGAAGCATATTCGGGAACTGGCTCATCGTAGAATTATTGCCGCACGAATGGAACATTCGTCCTCAGCACTGGTCCGGCAATTTCGAGTGCCAGTTTTGAACTTTGGAGCAGAGGATTATTTAGACCTTGTCGCCTGGCAGGATATAGACAGGCATGCTCCACCAGTGATGGACGGTTTCTCTGACCAACAAATTCGTGGTTTTGTTGCAAACAGTGATGATATCGTCACACTTGAACATTTTCCGTGTCACACTCAGGCTGTCGAGAGACATGTTAAACTTGTCACAGAATCGTCGGCTGCTGTGTGTGGTCAGCAGCAAAGAGATGGCTTTATTCGATCTAGAATAGAATCAAGAAGGGTTATGAAAACTTTTAACACGAAGTCCCAATATCGGTTTGGTAGTGTGTTGTGTGTACACTGTGCACTGTACAGTGTGTAGTTGTGTACTGTGTAGTATTATGTGTGTGTAGGTACGAACTTCTACGAAGGTAAAGGTAGTTGAAGTTTCCGGTACCTATTGAAAGTATTGATGAACACGAACAATAAAAAAATTGTTAACATCTCTTTAAAGCATGAGTAATTGAGTAATAATTTAGTATTTCAGTGATATTGTGACATAATGTACTCATGAATCTGCAATTCTGCATCTTGGCCTTGAAAACAATTCTTCATTCGCATCATTATGACATTGCCGTACATGCTGAATTATGTGAAATCTTTGATGCCGTGGGGGTCGATGAAGAAAAAATGTCAGAAATCTAAGACTTTGCCAGAATGCTTATATTATGGCATAGCAACTATTGCATACCCTGCCAGTTTAAGAAAATAAAAATAAAATTCAACCATTATTTTCACTCCACCTTATTGTTTAGTCCCTGGGTCAACCATTTAAAAGTTTGCGCCCCCCTAAAAAAATTTCTGCGGACGCCCATGTCCATTCGTAGAACTCTATATATGCCACTGATGTCATTTGAACTTCTGATAATTGCCTTAGACTGTAAGCTTACACCTGCAGGGAAGACAATAGCATTCTGTTGACATATGTCGCTTTACGAATATAATATTATGTTCTGCGAAGTGTCGATGAAATGCCTTTTCCAGGGAAACAGTAACACGCTCTTATCTCAAACGGCATGTGGAAATGTAGGATAGGCTTTCTCTCACTTATCCTGCTCTAAAGTATACGCATACAATTTGCTGTTTGAAACCCGCGAGGGTCCACTATCCTATATCCATCCAAGCAGCAATGTGTGGCATTGTACAGTGACGATAATTCTAACAGCTTCACCTGTGTTTTCCCAACAGAAGATCATGTTCTCCGGTGCGTCCAGGCTTCTTATCTTATTACATAATAGTGCAGTTAATCAGGTGTTCCTTGTCTGGAAAGCTAGCTCGACCTTAGCGTATAATCTGTCTTTCTCAAGATGTTGTAACTCAGTCCTGTCAGTTACTGTAATTGGCTGTTCCGTCTTTCTTACTAACGATCTTTCCTGTGAACTATTTATCGGTGATCTCGTTGATTACATTGTCGGCAATCGTGTTATTCTCAGTTTTCCTGTGATCTCCTGCTTCAAATGAACCTTTAAGAAGCACGGAGGCGTATATGAGAACTTACAGGGCAAGGCGTATACGCACTTCGTGTGTGATGGTTTTCGTATTCTAATCAAAATTGTCGTCTAGGCCAATAATTCGATTCGTCGTCGTATTTCTCACGCTTATCTTAATCCGGTTTATTAATTAATTCTGAACTTTCTAAACTCTGTCAGGCAATGATATCGGTGCAAATGTGCCTGGAGGTCACATGTTGCTGTGGTGCGTCATGTAGGCTACATGTATAGATCTATGCTATCAACAAAACTGTGTCCGTTAAACGTGCCAGGACATCGTTTGGGTGGGGCACATTCATAGGTGCAATCACGTCCTAAAAGTTGGGGGAACCATAATGAATCACGCCCTAAAAGTTGGGGGGGACCATAATAATAAAGTTATGGGACCACTCAAAAGTTGGGGGGACGCGTCCCGTGGGTCCCATAGGGTGGTTGCGCCTATGGGCACATTGTATCATTTGTTTGGTTGCGGTAATTTCAGAATTATTATAATAAATAGGATTATATATATATGAGATTTCTAATTCTTGCCAATGGAGCTCATTGACAAGAAGTGACGATTGCCCTCGCTTTGTTCGACCTATCAGACATTTTATGCCTTCAGTTTGTATTATTATTATACCTCTTCACTGTCTTAAACTCTGCATCTAGCATGCCAATCAGTTTCCGCCTATAGGTCCACTTGCAGACACGGTAATTCGTGCTAGTCATTTTACTTCCGTGTTCGTTGTTTCATATCTCGGTGTTCCATACGGTTCTTCTCGATGCCAGCTTTAGTAACGTTTATCTCCCACACGGACCATGCACGGTTCATTGTTTTACTGATAGCTCTCTTGACTTACATATGCGGACTAGCGATACCAAACGATTCCTGTTCATTTGGTAATTTGTCATAGGCTATGGAAATCTTAATTACTACTCCAGACTATTTAGCCTGCTGCGGCCTTTGTCAGTGCGCAATTCTGGATATGACTATGACATAACCTATTAACAAACTGTTGAGATTGGAAACCCAAAATCCTTCTCGCAAGAAAAACAAGTAGGCATATAATTAAACCCACAAATTAGATGGACTCACGCCTATGGGTCGCTGATTGATGGCTTTTTGTTTATAAAGGAGCACGTACGCAGTTTGGAGGTTGGAGAGGATCTTCGACTCCTCCATATAGTTTGCGTCATTTTCGACCTTGTTCAGAGACCATAATATTATGCAGAGTTGTGAACGTTTGCATTTGGAGCATTGATAGAATCGGTCTTCCATGTCGCAAACGTAGGCTATACTTTGCCACTTAGTCTAAAGTCTAAACTGTCTAGCACATGCTTGTGTTTCCAACCGACTGGCTTAATCGATGCAACTAATAATTATTTCTCATTGTAGGCACTAAAAGTGGCTTATACTAGCTCCACGTGGTTTAAGATTCTCTTAGCAGAATCATTAAAAAAGGTAACGAAACATGAACTGCATATTGTATCCATTTTTTTCACTCTCTCCTTGCTGTCTTTTGGGCATGGAGTATCAGATTTTAAAATTCCGCCTTCCTGCTCCCAAGGTATTTTGTTGATGACAAATTAATCAATCCATTCATATTCATATTTATGCCTAGAATCACCAAGATAGGCAGGCATAAGACGCAGTATTTAGGATTTTGATCATGAGCACACTGGTCTATAATAATTATGACACACACACACGCCTGCCTGCACGCACGTGCTCACCCACATGCACATGAACACACATACGCTCTGTCTGTCTGTCTGTCTGTCTGTCTGTCTGTTTGCCTGCATGTCTCTCTCTCTATCTATCTATATATCTATCTATCTATCTATCTATCTATCTATCTATCTATCTATCTATCTATCTATCTATCTATCTATCTATCTATCTATCTATCTATCTATCTATCTATCTATCTATCTATCTATCTATCTATCTATCTATCTGTCTGTCTGTCTGTCTGTCTGTCTGTCTGTCTGTCTGTCTGTCTGTCTGTCTGTCTGTCTATCTCTCACACACACACACACACACACACACTCACACACACACACACACACACACAGCCTGCCTACGTATACTCCATGCTCAACAACTCTCATAACAGCAAATACCGCGACCGAACAACGTCGACTCTTGCTCTGCCTTGCACCTGAATAATATTGCGCCCTCTGGCATCGTCTCGGTTGCCGGTCTGAAGTCTTGGAATTGGCGCGACCCCGTTCTGTACGTGCTGTAGGTTTTGTTTTTCTTTCTCAAGTCTAAACTCAAGACTCACCTCTTTCAACTTCCTTACCTGCCCACTGTCGTCTGTAGCCTCAACTAGGTATGTATGTCTGTCTGTCTCAGTCTGTCTGTCTGTCTGTCTGTCTGTTTGTCTGTTTGTCTGTTTGTCTGTTTCTCTCTCTCTCTCTCTCTCACTCACTCTCTCTCTCTCTCTCTCTCTCTCTCTCTCTCTCTCTCTCTCTCTCTCTCTCTCTCTCTCTCTCTCTCTCTCGTTTTCCCAGCCAATTGGATTTCGACAGTGCTTCTCCTGCGCACTTTTATTCCTAGCAACTATTTCACTTGAAGCGTTGATATGCATTATAATTTATTATGGGCGCTGTCGAGATGATTTGATTTGAGCTAGATTGATTGTATGCAGATCTCTATTCCAGTCTTAGTCGGCTGACCATAGATGCGGGTTCGTCCCTTCGGATTTAAAATAAATGGCTTAGTTCAATGACTTGTCCGGATTTAAGGCGACCATGTCACTGTCTTGTATTGTATTGTATTTGAGCACTTGTGGAGAAAATAATTCCTATTTCTCTTCACATCTCAGTTCTCTGAGGCGTATTTCACCTTTATCGTTCTCTTATCAGCATAATCTATAATTTTTGTTCTTATTCTCGTTAACGTAAATTCATAATTTTGCCTCTAATTTCTATTTTCGTTAACGAAAAATCATTGGTAGAGATCCCTAAATAGGGTGAAGCGTCCAGAAGCGCTCCGAGTGCGCAGGGCCTCGCGAGGAGAAGCATGTTTCGAGAGCAGAGAGTGAAGAATAGAGACTGATATAGACAGACAGACTTGCAGAGCAGAAGGAGACAGCGCATAATATTCCAAAGAGAAGAACTCTAGTTGTCATTGTAATTAGAAAAAAATCCAATTATTTTGATGTATTTAACATAATCTTTAAGGCAGCCAATCAGAGACGCTGTCTATGCTAGCGAACTGGTGTTTAAAATGCCATTGGGATGAGAGCACCCAGGCAAAGCGAGCAGCGCCAACAGATTACCTTCCACGGCTGATAGCTGACACCATGTTCATGGTTCCATGCTGGACGACATTGATAATGATAAGGGGATGGAGTGTGTTTGTGCGTGTTTGTGTGTGTGTGTGTGTTTGTGTGTGTGTGTTTGTGTGTGTGTGTGTTTCGTTTCTCTCGAACTGACGGCTCTTATATATAGCAGTTAATTGTTTTAATGTTTTTCGTCTATCACCCGAAGTGTTTGTTAGTACTTACCCTGTCAGCATTTCATAGCAACAGATTGGAACCAAATGTGGGATCTCTATTATAGGCTACGTGTCCCATTTATGGAATTATGTTTCTTAAAGATTCATGACAGGAACTTAAGAACATGGAACTTAAGAGCATGGAACTTAAGAACATAGAACTTAGGAACATGGAACTTAAGAACATGGAACTTAAGAGCATGGAACTTAAGAACATGGAACTTAAGAACATATAACTTAAGAAGATGGGACTTAAGAACATGAAATTAAAGAACATGGAACTTAAGAACATATAACTTAAGAAGATGGGACTTAAGAACATGAAATTAAAGAACATGGAACTTAAGAACATGGGTAGTTTTCGTAGAGTTTTCTAAATAATTTTTCAGTCTCACCTTGCGTATCATTGGCATCATTAGTGCGAAGAAGAAAAATGGTACGGTAGTCAAAAATACGTGTGTCAATTTTTCAGAGGGCAAGTGCGCCCTCTTTGCATGCCCCTATGTTCGAGCGTTTATGTAGGCCTATAGTTTCCAGATGGCTGGTAATTTTCAAGCGTGCTTGCAAACTCCCTAATTATTTCAATAAACTATAATCCCGTGAGGACAATAATCACTCCCTAACGTAAACGAATACGCTAGCTATTAGATTTCTGAAACTGCTCTCCTCTTCGTAGAGTCCCGTAGTAAAGTCTTCTTTTCACAACCAAACGCCACTTGTATCATTGACTATAGGACTAGGCCTGCTCATAATATTTGACCCAGCGATTTTGTCTATAATTCTCATACTGCTTCCGCCTTTATCGGAAAGAATCGACAATTTAATCCTTGGTGATACCAGCAGAAGTAGGCCTAGGCCCACTGGGGTATAAACTTGTTCGGGATTTTGTATTTCCCAACCACTGGCTTTCAGCGTGTAGGGCCTAGGTATGTATAACTAATATACCAAGCGACCCAATTAAAATACCTATAGTTTAACGACTGCCTGACTTTCCAGAAGAAGAAAGAAAACATTACACAGATGTGCACGCACATTAAATCACTCGAATGGTCAATAGCTCAGCTGTACTGTAACACTGTAGGCCCTATGTATAAAATTATAGCCTCAGCGTTTTAGCTTCTACGTTTGGCTGAAGCGTTTCCCGTTCTTGATACCAAACCAGAACATTCGTTTGAGCCTGAATAGCCTTGCTAGTACGAGCCTTTTAGCGTTGCTATCGTTGTCCCTTGATTTATTTCTTCCATTTAGGTCGACTCAAGAGTGAGATTTGCTTCTTGAGGTGTGGCTTGGGCAAAGGACCGCTAGTGCTGCAGAGCTCGGGTAGCCTATAGATCCCAGATGCCCAGTTTATTGGCCATCTGCCCTTCATCACGCCCCTACCCCGGCACTTAATGACAGTGGGAGAAAATATCTGGACAGCAGGAACAGGCTCAAGTGGCAAGCCGACTTAAGGCATATTGCGACCTTAAAGATTTTCAATTATTGGGTCAGACATAAATTTTATCCAAGGAATGACTATAGAGAAGCATGATTGGAACACGACGCGAAGACCATAGTTTCACTAAATGTATTACTAATCAAAATGATTGCACCAACGAAATACCATGACTTTGTATCATTCAGCTCATCCCACTCAAAACATGCCTATAGGCCCTACAGCGTACCGTTTAATACGCATGTCTAGATCACCTAGAAAGCTATACACATACAAACATACATACAAACATACATACATACATACATACATACATACATACATACATACATACATACATACATACATACATACATACATACATACATACATACATACATACATACATACATACATACATGCACACATACGTATACATACATACATACATGCACACATACATACATACATACATACATACATACATACATAAATACATACATACATACATACATACATACATACATATAGTATAGGCTACATACATTAGCCTACACAGACTACATTCTAGCACACAAATTGGCAAGTCATACCCCTAAATAGGCCTGATCATGGTGAAGTGAAAGACCTCAAATTAATTGCTTTTTGCGGATCCAGCTCAGGTGCAGTTTTGCAGATGTAGGCCTAGTATAGGAAACTGGTTGTATTGTAGCTTTACACACGCTTATGTCTAATTTCCTTTTTGTTTAGTCCCCCAGCTGAGAGTTACCCATCAGCACCAACTGTTTGTATACCGTAGTATTTTAAGCAACCTATTAGGCTAAGTTCTACCGATAGTTTTATGTGGGCCATCAATATGAGACACGTGCATACCTTGCCTATTGCACATAATCAAATATAATCAAATGTAATCAATGTCCATTTGTTAAAGACAGACTTGTTGTCAAGACCTCAAACCTCAAGACCAAGTCCAAGACTTTGAACCTCAAGCCCAAGACCAAGACCAAGACCAAGACTTTTATTCTCAAGACCAAGACCAAGACCAAGACTTTTGCACTCAAGACCAAGACAAGACCAAGACTTTTGGTCTCAAGACCAAGACAAAACCTTGCAAAAATGCAAGTTCTGCTATCTTAATGAAAACGTATTTTATTCAAACAAAGCAACTCTATAACCAAACTGCAGAGAATTCCGAGTTCAGTTCGTGCCTACAAAACTCCTTAATGTGATTATGTGCAAAGTTATTGCAAATGGCTGTTGCATTTTAACAGACCAATTCACTCAGAATTTTCTGACCAAGGCGTGCCCGGTGTGGCCTCACGAAAATTCCACCATGCGAAAAAATACGTTCTACAGGTGCTGAAGTTGTTGGCACGCACAGCATCTTTTCAAGCACTGGATATAAATTTAGAAATCGTGAGTCTTTTTTAAAATCCTGCCATGGCGTATCTGACCGAATGGCTTCTGATTCGACTCTTGGCAGGGCTTCCAGATACAGCATAACTGTTGCTGCTGCCGATGGTATTTCCTGACCAGCTGGAATTGTATCCGTCCGCAGATATTTGTCGTAGGACGCGAAGAGGCTTGGCCTTTTTCGTGGCGGTGAATTATAATTTTACATCGGCCCCACGATCTTAAAAATCACCCTGATTATTCAATATTAATACTGAAGGGCAGTGAAGGCAGGTCTTGGTCTTGGTCTTGAAAAAGCAAGACCAAGACTTTGAACCTCAAGACCAAGATCAAGACCAAGACTTTGAACCTCAAGACCAAGATCAAGACCAAGACTTTTATTCTCAAGATCAAGACCAAGACCAAGACTTTTATTCTCAAGACCAAGACCAAGACCAAGACTTTTAAAACCGAACTCGAGCGCACTCGAGACCAAGACTTTGGTCTCGAGGACAACAAGTCTGGTTAAAGATATCTATGAACAGCACCATATAGCCTAATTCTATATAATTATAAAGATAATCTGAAGGCTATATTATACACAGCGAACATGTGTTGACTACACTTAAGTAATCAACTAATCGTATTATTTATTTTATATACATTCATACATTAATTCTTTAATTCATTCATTAGGCCTATAATTTTATGGACTTAAGCACCCCTTGAAGAAATCTATTAAGGGTGCATTCATTATAGGTTAATTATAGGCCAAGGATTCTATATTACAGGATAGGTTACTTAGGAACATTTTGTGGTCATGATTTTACTCTGAGCAATAGATGGCGCTCCACTTAAAATTCCGTTTCTATCGCTAAGGATGATGTTTTGAATCTCCAAAGGTATTTGTCTATTTTGCAAACATAATTAGTCGTCAATTTGTTTTCCTAGATGTAACTAATTGAATGCCTTTATTTTGTAAATAAGATTTGAAATTTTCCGGAACTCCTATTATCGCCCAAAAACGTGTACAAGGCGGCTAAAGAAGAAGAAATCAGTCCTCTGTATAGAGTCCTTGATTATAGGCCTACGTTTAACATGCGTTCAAACATAGCCTAATAAAGGTATTCTACAATTATAAATGAACGCATGGGTGTACAAAATGAAAAATTAATGAATGCCAACAGAACATAGTTAATCGTATTTCGGCATTTTCTTCCGATGACGTTTGAAAAATACCTAAATTAATATCAGACTCTATGTACATATACACGAATAACAACAAAGGGACATAAACACGACATTAGCAGTTCAATTCAATTCAGTTTTCGTTTATTCAAAACGTCAGGCTGGCAGAACGTAATTTAGGCTACAGTTAACTAATTTTACAAAACTTTTTGTGTAGGGGTCTGCTAGATTACTACATGTTGACATCGATCATGTGCAGCACAAATCAAGATTAGGCAAGATTGACACATAGACGATTTTCATGTGAGTTTGATAAGGGATTATACTAGAGACGAAGTTGCAATAATTATCTTTTTCCGGAAGAAAGAAGTCATGAGCCCGAGGATAATATGAGTTCGAAGTATTTCACAAAATCGCATTAGCACAGATCGAATGTCTGTGGCAAAGCGCAAAATAACGTTTAGCCTAATTAAGTAGTGGCAAGAGTGACAACGAAAAGTTCTGTTTAGTATAGGCCTAGGCCTATTCTTAACAGTCAATGTCGGTCAAAGCTAATGAATAGGCCCTAGTCCCTCGTTGTGGAGCAAGCAGATACGATTAGAGATTATCAGCAATGGTCCCTAGGGTAAAAAGGCAAGTACCCTATTATGGGCACCTTAAGGACTTTTGCCCATATTAGGAGGGTGCCCATAATAGACTACTTTACCCTATATGCATGATCGTAAACTAAATATATTGTATATATATATATATTCGTTTAATGCGAAAAAAACAGGTTGACAAGACCGCAACTCAGTAACATGAAAGGGAGCATTACAGGTTACACAGTCGCTTGTTGAGAAGGCACATGTTGCTAGAGGTATATATTTGGTTTGTGCGGTAGGCCTATACATGTATATTTACCATAGACATTACAGGTGTCAACGTGTGGAAGTTTTTTGGGTGTATTCAAAGAACCTTGGGCCTGGGTGGAAACTAAGAGGGGAGACAAGTCAGCAGTTGAGGCTGGCCAGAATGTGAATAGCTTGTAGCCTATGCTATTGATCAGGAAGGAGAGCGAAGTTCCTTATATGCACACAAATACGCAACTACATTGAATGCGGAAGAGAATACGAAGACCAGAGAACCCGCAGAAGCATTAGAACTGCTACAAATTTATATGAGCGACAACGTGTGAAGATAGTGCTTATAATATATATATATATATAAATATATATATATTAATATATATGTAGGTAGGCCTATAGACCTATAGTTGGCGAGCTGCAGCTGCTGACAGGTAATTGAGTTGACTGATAGACAACGACGGAGAGGAGGATGGGAATGGCCGAATACCTTGATAAGTAGGCACTACTAGGATATACTTACTCGGATATTTTGCATAAATGTAGTCTTCTTATCCACGGCTAATCCATTTTGTTTTCCAGACGCTGGCTGACTTCCAGAACCAATGTTTAACGTGCAGATAGAGCCGTTTTCTTCATCTCTGGTAGCTCATATGTTTACTGGAGGCCTGCATATATAACCATGCTTTTAAGACTCGCCATGCAGAGTCAGAGGCATTTCTGATAATTCTACGTCAGATTCTGGTTGGGAGCGTTGTAAATAATAATAGGCCCAAAGTGTTTAATTTTTCATCCGTAAACGTTCGACGGGAGACTAAGTCGGAGACATAGATTGGATAAGTCAGACTGAGCACAACCATAGTGAGACACCGACACCGACACCGCCAACCAAGTGCTGCCAGCGCGAATAGAATATAATTTATATGGACAAATGACTAACTTTTTAAAGTGGCGGTGGTGTCTTGTCACAGGCTCACAGCCACTTTAAAACTTATAGTGATAGTCCCTCACCCCACCACATTCTGGCCCGCACTGACTTTTTCGACATAATGATTTCATTTTTTGTTTGAAGCAAGTTCAAGCAGCGAGAACTAACCGAAACGTATTCTCGCATATTCCATTACTTAACAATGTTTATCTAGACATCTGTAAGAGAGGAAGTTCCCCGCCCCCATGCAGAAAAACATCCCCCAGAAAATTGTACAGGTGCTTTTTACATTGAAATTGCAATACATGAAACAGGAACGGTTATAAGAGAAACCGCGATACTATTTAAGCTTACTAAGAAGAAGATCATCAGAGGAAAAAGAGAAGACAGTAGGCCTAGTAAAAAAAATGCAACTCGCCTAAGCGGTTCGCCGTCCACCAAACGCCCGTTCGTCCCCCCCCCGAAACCTGGATCCTCCTCCCCAAAACCCCCAAACAAACAGGGGACTAGATTAACACTGCATAATTATGCAGACATAGGCCTAACTATCGCAATGATGATCGAGCGATGCCTTGACGTAAGCTTAGATATTTAGGCTACGGTAGCCTACTTGGGCGTATGCTGCTTAATGTTTAATAAATTGCTGACCTCGTTTATCTTGTTGTAGTCGATAGTTGAGAAGGGGAGAGTGGAGTGGAGGGGGATTAATTGGTCATGATTATCACGTTGTTAGGCGGAGTTTTGTCCTTGGATTTGAGTGTCATCTAACGCTCGTGGGAATGTTAGCAGGCGTGGAAGCCTGGTAATGCTGGTATACGTCTTCCGTAAACGCAGATCCTCCGCTTAAGTGTTTGACATCACTCGAAAAACCTCAATGATTGGCCTGATTAGTTGGCCGAGTTAATTGCTATACGATCAACGGAAGTAGGCCTACGGGTAGTTGAGATATAGTTGACAGTGATATTTTAAGACATGTTAAGTAGATTCATAGCCTGTTACTATGCGAAACCTTAGGGCCTACATCAATGCATAGACCTACATACACATATGCCCTTCCTCTTCCGTCTCTTTCTCATTTAGTATAGGCCTACTGATTATCTTCAACGTCGTCGTCGTAATCATCATCATCATCATCGTCGTCGTCGTCGTCGTCGTCATCTTCATCGTCATCATCATCATCATCATCATCATCATCATCATCATCATCATCATCATCATCATCTTTTTCTTTTTCTTCTTCTTCTTCTTCTTCTTCTGCTACTTTTTTCTTCTTCTTCTTCTTCTTCTTCTTCTTCTTCTTCTTCTCCTTATCCATCTCGATCCTTCTCCCTCTCCTTCTCCTCCTCTCCTTCTCCTTCTCCTCCTCCTCCTCTTCCTCCTCCTCATCCTCCTCTTCCTCTTCTTCTTCTTCACTTTCTTTACCATCATTATCATCGTCGTCGTCGTCATCATCATCAAAGATGGTCGCGCTCGGTCGTAGGAGCTTTTAGCCTCCTTGCAAGTCGGCGTTGTCTTCGTCGTCGTAGTCTGAGAAAGTAGGTTCTCACCGACTTCTCGGCCTATAAAAGTATAAAGTCTATGGCACTCGACCGAGTGATCGACTGTCCCGTGTCGATAAAAACAACGCAGCCGTCGTCTGTCGACCTACTTGAAGTTCGAGGCGTGGCGGATGAATAAGTCTTGGGCGGGCTTCTTGTGCTGCGGTCGTAGTCGTCTGTCTACAGTAAACTGTCATTGTAAAAACTAGTTTTCCTGCGCCTATAGGCAGTGTTTAATCTAGTCCCCCTCCTCTGGGGGGGGAATTGGGGTTTCTGGGGGGGGGAGACATTTGAATGCACGTAGCACCGAGACGGGGAGGGGTATAGAGAGGGGGAAGCGCCCCTCCCCATCAGAAACTTTTTGAATTTCCACATTGCAATGGCAGCATTTTAAGGGGTCATCTTAACAAAATAGCTGTATTGTTTCAGTGACCCATAAGAAACTTTTTGAATTTCCACATTGCAATGGCAGCATTTTAAGGTGTCGTCTTAACAAAATAGCTGTACATTTTCAGTGACCCATTAGAAAATTTCTGGATTTCCACATTGCAATGGCAGCATTTTAAGGGGTCATCTTAACAAAATAGCTGTACTGTTTCAGTGACCCATTAGAAAATTTTTGAATGTCCACATTGCAATGGCAGCATTTTAAGGGGTCATCTTAACAAAATAGCTGTATTGTTTCAGTGACCCATAAGAAACTTTTTGAATTTCCACATTGCAATGGCAGCATTTTAAGGTGTCGTCTTAACAAAATAGCTGTACATTTTCAGTGACCCATTAGAAAATTTCTGGATTTCCACATTGCAATGGAAGCATTTTAAGGGGTCATCTTAACAAAATAGTTGTACTGTTTCAGTGACCCATTAGAAACTTTTTGAATTTCCACATTACAATGGCAGCATTTTAAGGTGTCGTCTTAACAAAATAGCTGTACATTTTCAGTGACCCATTAGAAAATTTCTGGATTTCCACATTGCAATGGCAGCATTTTAAGGGGTCATCTTAACAAAATAGCTGTACTGTTTCAGTGACCCATTAGAAAATTTCTGGATTTCCACATTGCAATGGCAGCATTTTAAGGGGTCATCTTAACAAAATAGCTGTACTGTTTCAGTGACCCATTAGAAACTTTTTGAATTTCCACATTACAATGACAGCATTTTAAGGTGTCGTCTTAACAAAATAGCTGTACTTTTTCAGTGACCCATGAGAACATTTTTTGATTTCCACATTGCAATGGCAGCATTTTAAGGGGTCATCTTAACAAAATAGCTGTACTGTTTCAGTGACCCATTAGAAACTTTTTGGATTTCCACATTGCAATGGCAGCATTTTAAGGGGTCATCTTAACAAAATAGCTGTACTTTTTCAGTGAATTATTAGAAACTTTTGAATTTCCACATTGCAATGGCTGCATTTTAAGGTGTCATCTTAACATGATAGTATCATATATTATAGTAGTAAAATAATGTCATTATAATCATATAATAATAAATAATATCACGATATATTATAACACTTCATTTAAAACAATGACGAAAGCAGTAACTAAAAACCAATATCATTTCGTCAATTTTTTCTGGGGGGGGGGGAAATGTCAATCCTGGGGGGGAACTTTCCCCCCCCAGAGACGTCTAGATTAAACACTGCCTATAGGCCTATAATTTCGTTTATTGAACAATCCTGTTGTCAGACCGCAATCGGTTTAGGCTACAGTGTAGGCCTAGCCTACAGTTATGCAATTGAAACAATTCAAAAAACACAAAAACAATTCTTGACTAGGCCTACTAACATATAGCAGGCGGTCTGCAAATTGCAATACGAGAGCGCTTATAGCAGCCTACAGAGCACGTCTATCCTACGGGGGTTTCGGGAATCGAACTCTAGTCCGCTTATCACCATGCCTGTGTGTTATCCTATGCGCCACGAGTCTCTTTATCTCTTTCTTCTTATTTTGATTTCTCAGACCGCTGTGCTTCCTTAAACTTATACCTGTGTAGCTGTACGTCTTCCTCTCGTTCATTTCAGTAGGCTGAGTTATATTGTTTCGCAAAAGTGCTTGCGATTAGGCCTACTTTCTGATTCCCAGTAAGCCTAAAGCGGATACAAGGACGCAGCGCTGCAGCTGGCTCTCGCTTTCCAGGTCCTGTACTTCCCAACGACCATTCCTTATCTGAAGAATGTAGTCCCGCGCAATTCGAAGCAGTCGGGCAGCTGCTGCAGCCGAAAGCAGCGCCCCGTATGTGACAACCAAGATGGCGTGTATTTTGTTTCTTCACTGTCTCTAAATCGGCTTTTTGCACGCGATGCGGCATATTCCCATCATCAATCGTCTAATTAAAATGTCTTTATTGTAGGAAAAATTTTGATATCAGGTTCCTTAGGCTTGCTCTCGAAGTCTCGGTATACAAGCAAGACGTACCAGACTTAAAATAATTAGCCTATTCAGGTCGTTTTGACGTTTTTAGCGGATATAGACCTAATAGTCGCTTTTATGTTTAGTAGTTAGGAGGGGCGTAATTGAAGAATCGGGGGACCGAAGCATAAGTTATTTTTTTTATTATTTTTATTTCACCATTTCTATAGCGCCTTGTAAAGCTCACTACTCAGATAAGCTTGTCACCAAGGCCGTAGCTAGGGGGGGGGGGGTGTTTTGGGTGTTTGAACACTCCTCGAAATGGAGTATGTGAAAAATAATATAATGTATTTACGAGCACATGATGTAAAAAACATGAAATAAAACCATGAAAACACCCCCCGAAATGGAAAAATGAAAAAAAACAGATAGGAAATTGGTGAAACACCCCCCGAAATCAAATCCTGGCTTCGGCCTTGCTTGTCACTACAGCGCGGACACTGCATCGGAGTTTCACACCGAAACGCCCCGAGAGAAGGACTTGCTCATGGCCCCTACACGGCGGCGTGGGCTGGATTGGAACCTGCAACCCTCCGGCTGCAAGGCAACGAGCATATCCGCTACACCACTGCACCCCACAATTTACCTGTTAAACGAATATAGTAATAGTAAGCAGTATCTTTGGACACTATTTAATGACGACATTGACCTGGGACTCCCAGCACTGACCCTAACACTAACCATAACCGGTGTAAGCTTATATGACCATTTATATAGCGCCTTAACAAGAATCTCACGAACCGATCCTAAACGAGTAGCGACGCCTAATCTTACCATAACAGATTAGGAGCAATGCCAAACATAGGTCTATCTTTGACCAGGATTCCGGGAACATTTCTGATAGACAATTAAAGATCATGACACCAACTTTTATTGTTTGACATGAGTTGCCAGTAGTCTGGACTTTTTACACACTGAATGTGAAACAGTGAAAGCATGACTATTAGGCCTATGTATTTTTTTCTCACTGCTATTAACTGTGACCCATCAATTGCATCACCATGTTTAATTTTTGTTTTTTGCTAACTATGCGTTCGTTTAGATTCCCACATTCATTCAGAACATTTATGTAGCACGCTTTGAATATTACTCTCAATATAGGTAGTACTGAAATAATTAAGTGATTTTTGCTAAAATGACATCTTAAAGGGGTAGGCCTAAGCTTACCATTACAATGTGGAAACTGGAAAAGAATTTATTATTGTGAGTAGGCCTATACTAAGCCTATATTAATTGAAGTCTTATCAGCACTGAAAAGTACAGCTATTTTGCTAAGATGACAGCTTAAAATGCTGCCTTTGCAATGTGGAAATTCAAAAAGGGTCCTGATCGGGAGGGAAACATCCCCTCCCCATACCCTCCACTTCCCCTGGTGGCACTACGCGTCTCACGAGTGCTCGAAAGTCTCCCCAAGAAACCTGAATTCCCCCCCCCCCCAGAGGAGCGGGACTAGATTAAACACTGGCTGTGGCTGGCATGATGGTCTAATTAAGTTAATTACTGTACTACTTTTTGCGTTTAGTGTTTCCATTGGATTTCCATAGTTTTATTTCTGTTTCAATGTGCAGGTGAACCTGGGAAAGTGGAATTTCTTCACATGGTTAAAGTTCCTTTTATGGATCAGGATATATCATATACAACTGGACTGGATGGATATCCAGCATTTCTATTCGGTGCTCAGTCAAATGTGCAAAAGTCAGTCTATGAAGTACCACTTGAATATGTCGGCAGCTCTTTTGCAATCACTGCCGTAGTACGAGCGGACTCAAGTGAAGGCGGCTTCCTTTTTGCAATCACGAATCCAGCAGACACGATTGTCCAGTTTGGACTGGAAATCTCTCCCGCCCAGACCAATAGATCGAAAATTGTGCTCTACTACACAGACGTTCGAAAGAGATCGTCTTCCTATAATATTGCGGAATTTGTCGGAATGACAATGACTAACAAATGGACAAGGTTTGGTCTTAAGGTCAAGAACACAACTGTCGAGCTATTCCAAGATTGCACGCGCTTTTCATCTGTCGAATTACAAGAACCGCTTGAAGGATTGACGTTTGAGGAGGATTCAAAGGCTTATATGGCCCAGGCTGGAAGCAAAATTGGTCGAAAGTTTGTGGTCAGTTAACTTTTTACTAAAATTCTAAATTCATTTCTTTTGATATTTTAGATATTTTGTCCCTAACATGTTTATAGCAATCCGCGAACAACGTATTTGAAAGCCGTTTTATCTTATCCAGGATTCCATTGTTATGTCCGGAGCACCTTTGATGAGTGTCTTGTAAATCGGCACTACGTCGTGGTTCAATAAAAGTAAGCCAAACTGTTTTTCATATATCTCCAATGCCTGATTATTAATTATTGAAAATGTTTCCCAATATTTAGAGAATTGAACCAAGAATATGATTCCAAAATATCATATCATAAATTTGAACGGATAAAAAGATATGAATCTTTCAACTTCATCTGCCGAAATTTCAGTTTACCATTAATATTCTTTTGGGTTTTGTAACAAAGTACTTCAAACATGAAAAAGTCTTTAATATTTTTGTGAATAAACTTTAAGTACTTAGTTATTGTTTGATTGTTTACATAAAGAAGATGTTATAGACGGCAGGATTTAAATCTGGACTATTCGGAGGCCATAATGTGGGAGAAATGAAGTATGGTGTCTCTTGTTAGTATTTCGATGGTTTCCCTGGCTATGTGGGCTGGCATTGTTCTGCTGAAAAAGAAAATAGACTTCTGGGGCTAAAGATTTCTGGTAACAGGGGAAGATGTTGCGACAGCAGAATGTTGCGATATTATACTCCATTAAATTCTACTCCAGGATCACCGAAGACCAACATTGGAAACTATCAAGCGTCGAAACCGCAACGATCACCATAACAGACTTGCTGAAAACTGAAATTTCGGCAGATGAAGTTGAAATATTCATATCTTTCTGTCCGTTCAAATTTATGACGTGATATATTGGGATCATATTCTTGGTTCAATTCTCTAGATATTGGGAAAATTTTAGTATGTTTGATCATCAGGGATTAGAGACACAAGAAAAACAGTTTGGCGTACTTTTTATTGAACCACTAGCTGTGTTTAATATAATCTGAGGCTGTTTTACTTTGTAGTAGACAAATATTTATCAAAATAGTGGTCGACATACTGACACTTGTCTGCAGGCACTTGGCTGCCTGTCCGCCAAGGAAGTCAAGAAGCTG
Organism: Lumbricus terrestris; assembly: GCA_949752735.1. Lineage (NCBI taxonomy): Eukaryota > Metazoa > Annelida > Clitellata > Crassiclitellata > Lumbricidae > Lumbricus > Lumbricus terrestris. Next base: position 36,666,952 of record OX457037.1, on the reverse strand, counting down.
GTCATGTTGTCTTGGAATCTCTAATAGCTGTTAGCCTATAAAATTTGTAAAAGTCGTGACAAAGAACACTTTTTTAGGCTAGCATCAATTGGCGAGTCACAGAATTGGCTAAACATGCATTTCAAACAATTTTAATACATATTTGAAAAATGTATTGGCTAAACATGCATTTCAAACAATTTTAAAACATATTTGAAAAATTTATTCTTAGTGCTTGAAAAAAATAAGTAAATTTATGATAAATTGGGCAGTGAGCACCGGTCCTCCTGTGTGAAAATTCTAGTCTGTCCTTGACACTGAAAAGTACTGCTATTGGAAAGTATTGCTGTAGAATAGACTGCATCACACAGGTACAAGATCTCTGCTTATATATATTAATGAGTTGCATTATAATAATTATGTATGTTCGATTGCATACATACTTACACTGCATCTCACTTGGGCATTATTAACCATTACTAATTGTCTTTGTGCTTGAAAGTAATTCTTTATGTCTGAAAGTAGCAGAAACTAACAAGGTCACAACCTACATCTTCAAGCATATATATTTATCTAACAGTTTACTCTGATTACAGTCTAAGTGCACTGATACTTCTACCATCAGATTAAAGAACAGTTTATATAACTTAGGAGTCACTTGTGACAGCATTTGCTAGAGTCCTCATTGAGAGAGTGCCAGAGTAAAGTAGAGAGGTGTTTGTTCATGTACTTGTGTGTGTCTAGGCTTGCTATCTTTCAGTCTTTCAGTAGAGAAGGTGGGACATGTTTATAGAGGATGATATATGTAAATGGGCGGATTTGGTGATGATCTGCTGATCCTGGGAGGTCTTCTCATTAGTGGAGCGGGGGGGGGGGTGTGTATCCCTTGGCCTAATGATGGCGCCTTTGCAGCCTGCCAATTAATTTCCAACCTCTTCAGATTTTCACACAGGTTGCCTTGTTTCCAGCTATTTACTGGCTGACTGTCGGATTAAACCACCATGGACTCATTCAGGGAGATTGGCCACAAGTTGGACTCCCTTTCCAGGACTCTATTTCCAGGTCGTGGTAGTAATTTAATTGATAGGGTCTTGACCCTCTTCCCTGGACAGTGCCTTTCTGAGCTGTAGTCGCTCCACTTGACTCGGAAATGCCATCGGCTCTGAAGAAATGTGGAGCATCCTAGGAATTCCTGATTACTTGATGGATCCACTTACTAGTATTTTATTTGACCATATACATTGGATGCCTTTGTCACCTTGACCGAATTTGTCTAGGGTTTAGGCACATTCCATTCCACAGCCATGTGTCAAGGACACGAGAAGTAAATGCAACATTTTCAGGGTGGTGTAAAATTCGCACTTGAGTGTATTTGGAAGTTGGAACCAGGATAAAATTATATGTGATCCTTGCTAACTCGGTCTATAATATAATTTTTGTAAGGCAGCTCTTTTTATCAGTGACTGATATTCTTCAACCTTGCAATCTTACTCAGCTTTTCAGCAGTATCTTTAACAGAGATTACATAAGATTTATGTATGCATGTAAAATTGTATATTTTATCTACATGTATGTGTAATGTATGTACGTATCGCAGGTATGCATAGGTATGTATGTATGTATGTATGTATGTATACATGTTTTTATGTATGTATGTATGTATGTATGTATGTATGTATGTATGTATGTATATATGTATGTAGTATGTATGTATGTATGTATGTATGTGCAATTGTACATCTATTATGTACATGTATGTATATGCAAGTATGTTTGGATGTATGAATGTATGCATGTATGTACAGGGTGCGCCAAAAAAAAGACCCCCCCTAGGTTTTTTCCAATATTTTGACCAAAAGTAGGAATTTCCAAATGAAATTTTACAGGCTTGTAGACAATTCATATTTACACATTATGGCCAGATTTCATCAAAATATTTCAAACGGAACAAAAGTTATATCACTTTTAGTGAGGTCACCCCCCGTTTTTTGACGATTCAAAAACGAAACACAAAAAAATTAGGTTTTTTGCCAATATCTTGGCCAAAAGTACGAATATCGAAATGAAATTTTTCAGGCCTATAGACAATTCATATCTGCACATGGTGTTCAGATTTCATCAAAATATTTCAAACAGGACAAAAGTTATAGCACTTTTAGTGAGGCCACCCACCGTTTTTTGACGATTCAAAAACGAAACGCGACAAAAAGTAACAAAAACACGATTTTATTAAGTCTGATCTCAAATAACTGTTGTCAAATGAACTTGGTAGTGCTTCACAACTTGTGTTCAATGTGCCCACCACCAGTGCCAACACTTCTTTTGAGTCTCTTTGCAAGGTTCTTGATGGACCTGTTGATTAATTTGACAGATTCGCAGATTCCTTATTTGCTAATTTGATTGTCATCTTGCTAAGTGACTTCTCAGTGACGCGCAGCTACGCTGGTACCCTGTTTCTTTTTTAAATAGTAATAATAATGATCATCTGGCATTATCAAGATTATATGTTATCAATTATATGAGATGAGAAAAAAATTTGTGGTTTTTATAACTTTTTTTGTTGCGTTTCGTTTTTGAATCGTCAAAAAACGGTGGGTGACCTCCCTAAAAGTGGTATAGCTTTTGTTCTGTTCGCAATATTTTGATGGAATCTGACCACCATGTGCAGATATGAATTGTCTTTAAGCCTGTAAAATTTCATTTCGATATTCTTGCTTTTGGCCAAGATATTGGCCAGAATAATTAGATTGGTTTTTTGTTAAATTTTGTTGCGTCGCGTTTTTGAATCGTCAAAAAACGGTGGGTGACCTTACTAAAAGTGGTGTAACTTTTGTACCGTTTGAAATATTTTTATGAAATCTGGCTATGATGTGTAAATATGAATTGTCTATAAGCCTCTAAAATTTCATTTGGAAATTCTTACTTTTGGTCAAGATATTGGCAAAAAACCTAGGGGGTCTCTTTTTTTGGCACACCCTGTATGTGTGTGTATGTGCATAGGCATGTATGTACGTACGAATGTATTTTGTGACATGCTAGGATCTGGCTTGAATCATAGGCTATGATACCTAGTATGTCAGCAGCAGCAGCAAAACAGACCTTGCAAAAATTCAGTTTCTTCTTTATAATGACAAAACGGAGAAATTTACAGAATGAACACAATAATTGTACACTGAAGTCACCCTCTTACTGTACTATGCTTTCCCATGGAAACCAAAAATTTCAACAGTTTTTATAGACCTCAAGACAAGGATGGACTCACACCAACCAGGCTGCTGCCAATCCATCAACAATGCCTGAACCCATCCTTTCCATGGAACTATTGACCAGTGCAAATCTTCCTGAGATCCATGTGTGGGGTCCACATGTAACAATGTTTATTTATGGATGTATCTCAATGTAGACCTGTATTATTATTTTTGTTATTATTGTTATTGATATTATTAGTGTTATTATTATTAATATTATTATTATTATCACAAAAGGCAATTAAGACAACGTATGAACTTATTTAAAAAGACTATGGAGTAAGGGATAGAGTAAGGAATGGACAGTCAATCAGATAGCTGTGGCTGCTTTACGAATGTTGCCTCCCCCCCTGCAGGCAACAGTGTTGAAACGCTGGATGCAGACTGAAAATCATTATTATAATTATAATATTGCAAACAGACAAACAGAACAAAAGCTGTGTGAATTTTAGCGAGTCCAACCACCCTCATCCATGTCAATTAAGGGCTTAATAAAAGACCCTGTGAAAGCCACAGCGTTAAAGCGTTAAGTTAAAAATTATTTTATTATAATTATTATTTTATTATTATTATTATTATTATTATTTTTATTATTCAATAAGGGCAGCACAAGTTATTAATTGTGCAGACTTGTTCTCTTAAGCATAGTTTCATGTTTAATCATCACTGTCACAGTGTCTTGCAGAGCACGCATAGGCTACTGCTGGCAGGCTGGAAAAGAGAAATCATGTTTTCCAATTTTGGTTTAGAAATAATAGCATATCGATCAGTTTTATTCTTCAGCCAGGTTTTTGGGTATTGATGTACATGCCGGTGTCACGAAATAGAGTATCCCCCGTATTAATTGTATCCCCCCAAATTTAAAAAAGTCAAAAAAAACGCTTCCGTGTGTCTTTTTTTACAAATTAATTTTCATCTGCTTTGTTTTGAACAATACCACTAACAGGTATGTTTATTCCTACTAGATAATTTGTTTTGCCCTGTTTTTAGAGCACTTAAAACATTTAAAACACTTAAGAACACTCAGAGTCACTAAAATAAATTCGAGTTGCCTTTATCTGAGCATTGCTTAGGACATTTAAAACAATTAGAGTCACTTTAAATTTTGATTACAGCATAAATTTTTTTATTATGCGCATTTTTCAAAAAAGGGGATAGAATGGCTTATCCCCCCGGATAGTATAGACCGGTTAATTCCATCCGGGGGGATAGATTAATTCATCCCCCCGGATAGCTTTCAGGGGGGATACTCCGTTTCGTGTCACCGGCCTGGGTGCAATTATTATTCATCCAGGTACCTAAGCTTCTGGGTGCCTGTTGACAGTGCTTCTAGACAATTATATGGCACCTTGATAGACCTCTCTCCTTAGGCAAACAAAAAATAATGTTGTGTTTCCAGTAACCCGACCGACCCTCTTTTATTGCCGCGACTCAAATAATTTTCTAAAAAAATTTTATTCCAAAAAAAATGTTATGAAAAAATTTTTTTTAGTAACAAATTTTTGTTTCCCAAAATTTTTTGACATAATACGGTGACATTGCCTTCCGTATAGAGTTGGATCTTAGGCAAAAAATGTTGTGTTCCCGGTAACCCAACCGACTCACTTTTATTGCAGCGACTCAGAAAATTTTGCGTAATTTTTTTTATTTACATTGACATTGCCTTAGAGTTTCACGCCTGCCTAACTACTTCCTGGTTGCCAGTCTTGAGAAACCTCTAGCCTTATCATTCTCACTTGAGTCACCTCTAACGGTGACTATGGAAAATAAATCTAGCAACCTCTAGGTGTAACTAGTCACTGGCTCGATCAGTCTGGAACGACCCCTAGCAGTGATGTTTTGTTCGCGCTCATCTTCCCATACCCTTCCCACTTTATCTTACCAGAAAGGATGTCAACAAAAAGAAATTAATAGAATTGTTTTCTAGAGCAATTTTAGGTACAGGGAAATAGGCAGTTTATACTTGCTTAGAACACATACTTTGTTGCAGCGTGTACCTATATGCAAAAAAAGAGTATTTCGGTATAATTTTTCGTATAGTCACTGTACAAAAATATTTTACCAAAATAAAAATATTTTTCGACCTACCTACCCAATTTTTTTTAGCCCTGTTACCGGAAACACAGCATTATTTTTTTCCCTTCCTTAGCATAGAACAGCAACGTTTCTGGTTCTGTTAAAACAATAAGATGACTGCTTTGCCAACGTTCTTTCTTGGGCTTCAGCTTCTACACAGGAAACGTATGTCTTTGCAGCAAGGTGCACCACCATAGACTGTCAAGTAATCTACAGAAAATGTTGTAGGTACGTCCACACATTGACAGTAGTATAGGCTCAGCCCTCAACCGTAGGTTTTGAACGTGCATGTTCACACTGGACTACCCGAATTATTTTTTGAGCTTGTGTTCAGACAGAGAGAGTTTCCGGATCAGTGATTTTGCATTGCATTGAGTACTGACTTTTTTGTTTTGTCTCGTTACTTGTAGGGTGGAATCCAGTGGCTAATTTTCCACAAGGATGCTGACTTCGCTGAATCGCTTTGTGACTCACCAGATGTGGTTAGAGCCTACGATGCATTTTAGCGATCAGAATCAATAGAAAGATGACAGTGTGTGTAAAAATATAATTGTAATTACTACTGAACATTGAACTACTGAACTACTGACACTGCTGATTTGTCAAAAACAAAAATAAAGACAAGACAAAACAATGTTCTAAGTAGTTATTATATCTAAGTAGTTACACATTCCTGTGGAAGACAGTTCCAATTAAGTCTGTACAGTGCTTCCATTAATTGGCCAGCACAATCTGGAAAGGCACTTCTTTTGGAAAGCTAAGGAGCGTCCAGGTACTTATTTTTCCACACTTTAAGCACTGGGCACTCCATGCCAGATTAGTGCTGTCACTAAGAAATGAGCTATTCTTCAGTCGTGCCTGAAACAGGGAAGAGGCAGGCTAAGGAGCTCAAACCATGATTCCTGTGGAAGACAGTTCCAATTAAGTCTGTACAGTAGAGGATTTTCAAAGACTATGGACACATCCTGGTTTTGTGTCAATTGCAGTTACAATTACAATTGCATGCTGCATTATACTTTGGGACTGAGCAATTTATTGTTTCTATAGGCAAAGAGTTGTTGCCTGTTCTCCATAAATAACTACTTAGAAAATTGTTTTGTCTTGTCTTTATTTTTGTTTTGACAAATCAGCAGTGTCTCCTGTATGTCTGTCGTGCTAAGTGGTATGTCAATCTGTAAATGCAATTTTAATTTAAGTAATTATGGCCCTGTCACATTGTTAGATGTTTTATTCAGTGAGGTTACATCATGTTGAACTGCAATAGGTCACTCCACACACACAGACACACACGCATGGACACACACACACACACACTTACACACAAAACTTACGCACACATGCGCACACTGCCACACGCACACATGCGCACATACACACATACACATTCACACATCCATATATGATACTTGTACATGTCTAAATGCTTACCAGTATATTGATATACTTTATCAGTCAACTTCTCTTGCCTTTCACTCTAATATTTCTTGCGTCGTTTGCGCAGTTGTGTTAAATAATTCAGTGATTTGTCACAATCTATGTGTGGAGTCTCTACCGTTTAAAAACAAGACTGCCGGTAGTCTTTCTACAAATAGGCTGAGCCTTTACTATTGAGATAAGTCGTCCTAAGTACTACTAAGGCGAGTATGCCTGCTGTCTGCGGTTGAGTCCTTCAGTTACTAGATAAGTCTCTCTGCGCTGTTTAGATAAGTCATTCATGAGTTCAATATTTTTCATAGCATTTCTAAATGTTACTGTTTAAAGCGATGGTCTGGAAGGCCTGAAGTATCTGCATTTGATAACATTTTCAATTGTTTTGTCTGCAAAATGAAGCTGAGTGTTACCTATCATCCTGCTTTGGTCCTATCCCTCTAATGGAAGCAGCCATGCTCCAGCTGGCTTGTGCATTCTCGATGGCCGAGCGTTTTATGGCTCACTGTGCTCCGAGATTCTAGGTTAGGCATTCCCGGTTATTTGGTTTGTGAGAAAAATGGAGTCGCAGCTGATAGGAGTGAACCAGCACCAGTGTTCAAGCTATAGTATGGAATCAGTGCTTCTGCGCTCAGAGTGTGTCAGCACGTTGTGTGTGTGCATGCTTGTGTGTATGTGTATGTGTTTGTGTGGGGGGGGAGGTAGGTGGGTGTGCACTGTGTGTGCGTGTGCACTTCAAGAGCTGGGTTTTAATGGAAGGCCTTGAGATTAGATATTTCCAGAGGGCACACTTTACCAGAGACAGTTCCTCTATGTTTTTTTCCCGAGACTTGCCAGCTTATGTTGTCTTAAGATGGCTAAAAACTTCTGTCTGGCAATTGACTTCTGCTTACTCTTGTTCTTATATATAGTATATATACATATGCATTAGTTTTATTGAGAAACTAATAGGTCGTGATGACATGACAGTTCCACTTGCACTATGTACCTAAATAAAATAAAAATTAGTAAACAAAACAAATTCTGGGCTTAACCTTGTGCTATGTTGGTTATGCTTGTTTGAGTGAACCAAAGGTTTTTAAGCCCAGAATTTGTTTTGTTTACTATTGTTGATTTAGGCACATAGTGCAAGCAGATTTTAATAAGTCCATTTCTCAAGTAGTCTCTAAATGAGAGTACAATTTAACCACCTTATCCAAAGTTTCCTATCAGTTCATTTACTTCAATTGTGTTGGATATCAGGTTTTGGCGCTTTAAAAGTATATAACTTTCAAGACAATGAACTTTAAGGGCATCTAATTGCAAGGCGTTTGACTTTTAAATATTTGAATTTGGCTTGCAATCTGCTTATGATGCGTCCTCTAGCAAAATTATTAGACGATGACTTTTACAGTTTCTAGGTTCGTTCGTAAAAAAATTCAGTGAAGTTCTTCAGCAAAGCTCTATAGAATATTTTCCTTAGTCCCACTTTTATATTGCGCTCATGAATAAGCTGGTGCCCTGCGCTTGTCTTTTGAGTGGTGCTCTAGAAATTTGGAGATGATGATTACGATTTTATATTCGCCTTGAGCAGCCTGTAGCAGAGGCAGTGAATAACCCCTTAGGCCACAGAGGAAACCTTCAGACCCCACATTCCATCTGTAGAAGTCATTTCTGAGCACTTTGCATAACGTATCCCTGGAGATTAGCGGCAGAGGGCAAGCAGAAATCTTAATTGCTGTGTGCTACGTCAAGACAACTTGTCAGCCAGTTTACTTGAGCCTTGTTCAGTTTCTGCCCAATTGCCTATGGTGTCAGAGAATGGGCGGAACCTTGCATGGTCGATGTCACTTCTGTCCTGGATTCCATTCCCTTTTAAAGATATTAATTATACACCGTGAGGCATAAAAAAGGAAGCCCCTGGAAAAACCGTCATTATTTTAACAATATTCAAACAATGTCAATGAAATTCAGGAAAGTTATAGCTAAATAGTAGGCAATGTAAACTAATTTACAATTTTTGCACACACTGTCCGCCTTTAGCTTCTTCGCATGCGCGAAGTCGCTTGTGCCATTCTCGCAAGGTTGAGTCAATAATCCGCTGGTCAAGATCGTTCCAAGCTTGCGCTCTTACGAAGATTTTCAACATCACGGACCTTTGTTTTGTACACCATTTCCTGCTTCTCGTAGCAATACTCAAAATGATCTTCTGTATGTATCAGTTGAAACTCGAAAGAGAGATATTGCAGTCGACCGCATTTTACACACACGTCCAACGTTAGCAAATCCATGATGGTGTCAGTCGGTGTTTCTTCTCTGGGGTGCACGTCAATTGACTTTGTTAAACCGGGGATAAAAATCAATGGCCAATCATACTACAGAAATGTTTTCGCACGAAAGGCCTTCTACCTGAAATTTGAGAACACTCTGAATTTTACATTTTCCAGCAAGATGGTGATCCAGCGCATAGAGCTCGAGAAACGGTTGCACTTCTGACGAATGAAACTTCTGACTTCATAACTCCTACACTATGGCCCCTAACAGCCCAGATCTGAATCCCGTCGATTATACAATATGGGGATGCATGCAAGAAATGGTGTAGGCTACAAAACAAAGGTCCGTGATGTTGAAGATCTTCGTAAGCGAATCATGCAAGCTTGGAACGATCTTGACCAGCGGATTATTGACTCGGCCTTGCGAGAATGGCACAAGCGACTTCGCGCATGCGTAGAAGCTAAAGGCTTGAGTAAAGTTTGAGTAAAAACTGTTAATTATTTTACATTGTCTGCTTTTTAGCTATAACTTTCCTGAATTTCATTGACATTGTTTGAATATTGTTTAAATAATAACGATTTTTTAGGGGCTTCCTTTTTTATGCCTCACGGTGTATATTGTGCTATCTTATAGGATGTTATAACGCAGTTTAAAACCGTGGTTCATGCCGAAAATTAGAACAATCCACAGGAAATGATTATATTTTCAAAGCATGTGGGCTCTTCGGTATTAATGCGGTTTAATGCAGTCCATATTTGGTCACTGATCTAATAGGAAATGGTTGTCAGATCCTGTAATATAAACTAAGACGAATTGTGTTCAGCAGAACTTTTTTCCAGAACATTCTGCATTTTTGTTTTGTCTGCTATGTTCACTTTACAGTGCAATTTTGAGTTGCATACTGCATAGTCTCATTCTGACGGCATTTATCTCCTTGTGATGGGATCAGATTTTTGTGTCATTGTTTTGTGAATCTGCTCATGTCTATGATCGGCTCAAGAGTTTTCATGCCGATAAAACTTCTCCATTAAGATGAGTGTTGTTTCCTGTGTTCTGTGATTTTGCTGACATTCCTGACTCTGGTGTACCCATGACTGATACCTATTTGCATCTGTTTATTTTTGGTGCGTCATCAAGGAATACCTTGCAAGCAGTTTAATTACGAATCAATGATATAGAAGTTATTTGCTCTTTCCCTGTAAACTTTAATTGTCTTTCAGGCCTCTGTCGTTTTCAAAAAAATACTGCGATTCATTCAGGGCTTTGTTTTGCGGGAGCTATAAAAGTGAACAAAGGCGCTAAGGTTTTATTGTCTGGATCACTCCATCCCAAAGTGCATTTCTTGTGCTTTATGTGAGTGCTGGAGAAGAAGGTCAGTGTCTTTGGATGTGCTGCTCTGGGTGCCACATATGCTAAATCCTCTGCAGGCAGGTTTGCCATGTCAAGATCTCTTCATGCCAAGACCTGCGGCATAAACTCTGGCGTTCAAATGCCTCCCCTTTTGTCTTGGCATCCTCTTCCGTTTTGCTTCAGGAGTTTCCCTGGTGGGTCTGTGTGGTTTAGATAAGGTGGATTACAGATTTAGATTAACTCATGCATATATAATTATAGATATATTTAGCTAAGGCAGATATATTTTGCTCCCACTAGTTTATATCCGCAGAGTACAGAAGTATGGACTGAATTTAGTTGAGTGGTTATGTTACGATAGCCCTACAATGTGAAGAGTACGGGTAGAGCATCCCCAGGATGGGTGCTGTGTTGTGTTTTTTCAGAACATTCTTCACTCATACACCTTTAGCTCTGTTGACTGACATTGGTTGGTCACATTGAATAAATTTATGCATGATGATAAAGCAAGTAGGTAAGTATGTGCGTTATTGAACCACCTGCAAACGCACTGATGAGCATAATGATAATAATTGTAATTGTAATCGTACATTTATATAGCGCCGCTTCAAGAGAACTCCTCAGAGGCGCTCCCGACCTGACACCTAACCACAATCAAAGAGAATGGTTTTCAAACGCTTGCGGAAAAGGGGCAAAGAAATACAAAGAAGTTCATTGCGGAGACTAATAGGTAACTTATTCCAGAAAGACGGACCAACCATAGCAAAGCTTCTATGTAGCACTGTGGAAGATCGAGCCCTAGGGACAACCAGGTCACCATGCGTAGCAGAGCGAAGGAATCTACGGCCTGGGACGGACAGCACAGGTACAATAATAATAATAATAATAATACTATATATACTGATGCTACTGCTATTACTACAAATAATAAGATTAATAGTGATAATGATACAAATAATAATGATAATTATGATGATAAATGGTGATGATTTTAACAATAATGATAATGATATTAATAATTATAGTGATGGTCTACATGAAAGATGTTAGTTGTGTGAATATTGGAAACAGTTCTGTTACTTTGTCTTTGACCCCATTGTTGTCCCGAATCAGATCTGAATGTTTGATAGTGTCTGGGGATGACTACTATTTTGCATTGCGATACCTATTCCTAATACCATGCCCCACTGCACCGTTTTTGTCATGGCACCATTTTTCTCTGTGACTAAAGTCTACATAATTATTTCTTTGCCTCTCTCTCAAAACATTGAAGGTTGCTCATTTGTAGAAGTCTTGAAGAACTGCTATATGAATTACACATATCATGTCTGACTGCTTCTGTATGCGAGCGACTGCAGTCTATACATATTTCATAACCTGGCATGTAGGTGAGTAAGTAAGTAAGTAAGTAAGTAAGTAAGTAAGTAAGTAAGTAAGTAAGTAAGTAAGTAAGTAAAGGGAATGAGGAGCACTTTCAAATACACAGCACGGGTGGTCACTGAAGCCCAGGAAAACAATGACCACGCCTGCTATGGTATTTCCCATCCGAGTGTTGTGCTTGAAGGGGTAGAAGACATGACCCAGGAGGCTCTCCATATCCAGCCTTGCACTGGCTTTTTAATTTCAGAGGGTGGTAAAAATGGCAGGCACGGAGCCTCTTAATATTTTTCATCTCTTAAGGGCATTGTCTCAGGCTGTGTTATAGCTGGTGCTTAGTGTTATATCTTGGCTGGTATGCAATTGTATGTATGATAGCTAGTCTAGCAATGTTTGATTATTTTTTTTGCATCATAGGTCACCGCTGCAATTTAATCTTAGTCACTGCACCTGTAATGCTTGAATGGTATAGATGTCACAGAACAGTGCCATCATCATCATTGTCATAATATGCAATAAATAAACAGATAAATATAATATACATATATGTACGGATGGACAGTCAGATGGACTTGTGAACAAATGGACATGTGTATCATAATGTATTGTATATATTTATATGCATATATAACATGTCAAATATATGAATGTATATGTATATTGTATACATATTTGACATGTTCATATATTGTGCGTAGTATTTTGTGCATTTAATGTACACATTTAAATTGAACAGGCCGCTTGTTGAAAAACCTTTGAATCTTGTTCTCATTGATCTAATAGACTAATAATGTTTTTATTTCTGAATTCGTAAATTCTATATGAGGTTAGATAGCAATATGACATTTATGCTTGAGCCTTTGCTTCTGAGATCAGATAACATTGATGTGTTTTGCATGCAGTTTATTTGGGAAATTTTATAATGACTGTGATTAATTTTCATGATTATTTTCTACCGGTTGTCATTCAAGCTGGTATTGCATTCACTTTTAAAGCCAGAGGTTGAAAAGTAATTTTTTCGTGTTTTAGAATTCCACTAGACTACCGGAAAGATTTTCAGGGCCTCATGGGCCTCCAGGACCCAAGGGAGACCCAGGTGATCCTGGTCCGCCTGGGCAAGTGCTCCCTCCAGCACCTCTGTCTCCAGATTTGTTGGAACGTCTCAAAGGTGAGTGCTATGCATACCTGCAATCATGATGATCATCAGTTATGATGCCAGCCATTAGGTGGCTATGGGTACAAATAAATGATTCCATTGTCTTCTGTCATTTGTCAAATCCTTTATGCTCCTCTGAGTGTTTATAATAGTCCAAGCGATGGTGATATGTCCTCATTTATGTATTCTGTCCAGCATAATGGACAGATAATAGAAATCTGGACTACCTTTTTTTCTTTTGAATCTTGCTTGTTCTAATTGTCATTGTTTGTTGTTTGACTGTTGTGCAATGCTTAGAATTCTCAACTGGCATTCTCTCGACATATCCAAACTATCAGAGTCTTTGATGAATTAAATGACATTGTTGTTTGAATACCTAACGATTAATATGTCTTAATATGTCATCTCTTCTGATTTTCTGTATTCTTGAAATCCCTGTGATCTTCTGTAGACAGTTGATTTCGATTGTAAACGTTTTTTTCTGATCTTGCTTGCGCTTAGTCTAAGATGGTGTGAGAACTGGGGAAAAACAACTGGGGGTTGGACTATGGTCCACTTGGAATTGGGGGTCTGAAAAGCAGATTTTGCTATGGGCTCTAAGAAAAACTGGGGGGCTGAAATCCCCAGCCCCTGGGCTCTAAGAAAGACTCGGGGGCTGAAATCCCCAGCCCCCGGGCAAATCTCACCCTGGTCTATTATTCCGATTTGATTCGTATAAAAAAATTGTATGTATCATCATCTTGCATGATTATTATTGTGCTGGGTTTTTTCTCTGCTTCTGCATATCCTGTTAGTCTTCCACATACCTGTGAAGCATATCCAATTCTCTTTTGCATATGTTTTGTTGTTGTTGCTGCAGGCGGTGTTTATTAACCCTCCTATATAGAAAGGCATATTATTCTACTTGCTCCAAAGTTCTCCTTGGGTTGTGATTGGTATCTTTTCAATTAATTATCATTGTTTGGGTTTCTTTGCATTGATCAATGGGCCAAACATTCTACTGATTTATCTTATCTCTGTTATGTATCCTGAATTGTCTGCTTCTAATGAGGCTCAAGGTTGTCTGCAAATTGGAGATTGTGCTCCATTAAATTTGATTCCTGACTTAGTTTTGTCACGATTGAGTGATATTTCTGCTTCCAATAATAGGTTGAATAGGTTTTGGTGATAAGATATAATATATTATATCCTTGTTTTACCCCGTTTTTGTTTTAAAACTTTCTCTGATCTTTTATCTACTTTTATGGCACTTGATCATTTTCTATTTATCTCATGTACTTGCTAGATCAATTGCTTTTGTGTTCCTGCATTCACATTCCATCATGATATATGCTGTCGAATGCTTGTTTGAAGTCCAAATGCTTGTTTGAAGTCTATGAAGTCGATAAAGACTTTCTGGCTAACAACTGTTTCTCCTCCCCTCCTCTTCCTCCTCCTTCATCTCTTCCTTCTCCTCCTCCTCCTCCTCCTCCTCCTCCTCCTCCTCCTCCTCCTCCTTGAAGTGGTTTTGTAGTGATTACATCCATGCCTGATGCTTTATCCTTTTTCATTGTTTTAACAGCAGTTCTTACCTCCTCCTGTGGAAATTGTTGGCATCGGTTCGGTTCTTCTGTGTTCTTCATAGATAACTCTGCGAGAACCGTATGATCGTTATGTGTGTCAACATTTAGTTGTTGCCCGAATTGTTCCTTGGAAGAACCATCATTTCTTTATTTCATTAAGTGGATTTGTATAATAATAATAATAATAATAATTAATAATAATAATAATAATGAGAATTTCTATGTATAGCGCCTCTTCAAGGGGCTACGGTACTCAGAGATGCTTCCAACCTGAGTGCAGCCAAAAAAAACTTTTTTACGACAAGAGAGGAACGCCTGCAATACGCATACGTTGCCTTGCAGCCGGAGGGCTGCCGGTTCGATTCCACCTCAAGCTGCTGTGTAGGGACTTTCAGCAAGTCCTTCACTCGCAAGTCCTCAGCACTTTGGCATGAAATTTTGATTCAGTCTTCGCGCTGTTGTCGGGAGCGCTTCAGAAGGGCACTATAGCAATGCATACACAATGTAAATATACCGTACATAAATTGCAGCAATTCCGTGTAGTTCTTGACTGACTGTGACTGACTGAAGAAGAAAAAAGTCAAAGGAGATAGTTTAGTTCATGAAATTGGCCCTTCATGCCAGATATTAGCACACAACACTCATATATAACATGCTTGAGAATGTTGGTCTTTTCTTTAAAGAAGCTATCTGTCTGTGTAATAGTCATTAACGTTTGACATTAGCTGCTGTGCCGCTATCCCTCTTAAGGGCCTACCATGCACTATGTGACTGATCCATTCACAAACTATTGTAATTGTTTATTGTTTGCCATTATGTCAGGCAAAGTGGTAGTGCACAAGTTTGTTCGTCTATTATGTAATAGGTGGACTCTGGTGGAGGTTTGAAAATGTGTGTGTCTGATAATCTGATCAGTGCGTAATATATAATTCAATTTTTGCTCATTTGCCTAAAAGTTGTCGGCATATTCTCGTGCAAAAGACGTGCATGTTATAATAACAATGACAATTTATATGGCGGCGTAGTGCAGCCTTACCACTACAAGGGCGTCATATACAAGTGCGTGTAAATATTTGAATGTCTTGATTAAATGTATGGATTACGCACATTTGTTAACATGTCTGTGTACACCAAAATGCAATTAACAATTGGTCAATTAAAAAATATTCTTATTTGTATCCTCGAAACTAGGGTATGTCCATTATTATTGACTGACTGAATACGGATTGGTTAGTGGTTGTTTGTAAGGCCTAGGTCAGCTGGTTGGCTGGCTGGTTGGTTTCTGATCTAATATTGCACTTGTGTCTCTTGAATTAGGCTAAATAAGAAATTTGGTCTTGATTCAATGTATACAACATATACAATGTCTACCATACAACGAATAGAATGCATACGTTGTATGGTAGAATGATTTAAGTCTAGATCCAACCAGCACAGGTGTTCCAGGAACACATCCATTTAGCCAGTTCTTGACAGCAGCGCCGCTGCCCTGCTTTGGCCTTGCTCTCTGAAGCCATGTAAACGACATAAACTTTTAACCACCCAATGCTCGAATTTATTCGTCCACCCACCCTCTAATGGTCTACAGTGTGCAATGCTCAACCTCAGTGATAAGCGTCGTGAGAAGGAAGCGGATGTTGTACGTTCTGTGTGTGTTGCTTAAGTGTATGCATAACTTTTACAAACAGCTCTGCTCTGTGTGCTAACACAGATTCGGTCTTTTCTCTGGAAGATACTGCATTAGCAAATGAGTTTAGGATTTAGGAATTTGAGCAGACTCTTTAAAATGTGTTATGAATATAACCCCCATTCTTTATTCTGCTCCGATAATTATTCAAATTATTAACTGTGAAATTAGTTGTTTGAGAGGATTGCAGAAATAGTGTTGAAAAGGATCACTTAAAAATAGAATTGGCGTACTAACATTTCGTGTTATTAAATTATTGTAATTATTCTTAAACTGTTAATTTTCTGACTGCATTCAACTTTTTGATGCAACCATGTTTTAAAATTTATGGCAAATTGGTTACATTTTAATATTTGATGACTGTTTTCGGGAATCATGCATGACATTTCATGTTAGTTTGACTCATTTTAGTTGATGGTTAGTCAACAGGAAATTGAAAGATGGGCTAATGTGACACTGTGGTGGGTCCTATCCTTTCCCACATGGGATGTATAGGCATCTGACCTTCCTGCCTGACACATGCTTAGGCCTTAAGTTTCTGCTTCCGGCTGGCCCTGTCAGCTCCCCCCACTGCCACACCCTTCCTTCTCCACCATATCTTCCATCTCTGCAGTATCCTTGATGGTGATGTAGTTTTGGGAATTGCAATGATTCATGGACTATTTAGCAGGGCTTTATCGGTTCACCCATCCCTCCCCTGGAAATAAATGCAATTTTGTTAGAATCTGTTAAAAATCCATGAAAAATATGACTATGTCCAATGGAGATTGGAGATGCCCCCCTAAGACTAAAAACCCCTAGATATCATATGCCCTGCTGTGATTGAGGCTGTGGTTTAATGCTACATTCTGCTTTAAATCCTACTTAAGTTTAATATAAGTAAATAGTCCTAAGAAGTAAATAGTCCTAAGAAGTAAATAGTCCTAAGAAGTCCCCATGAACGAGGAAACGTATTCATGCACCTGTGGTGATAACAGAACTTTTATATGGGACCTTTCAGAGTCTGAGAAGTCCATGAGACGAATACCAGTAAATGAACATTGTTGATTATGATTATTAATTATTGTTATGCATTGAGCTCTAAGAAGTCCACGATAATTATGAACTGCGCAAATGTTCTGTTGCAATTCCTATTGTCAACTTTCGTTGCTGCATCTTATAAGCGATGTGAATGTTTATGTATGTATGTATGTATGTCTATATGTGTTGTGTATGCATGCATTTATGTATGTATGTATTATGAATGTGTGTGTGCATGCCTGTGCATGTATATGTTTGTTTGTATGTGTATGTGTCTGTGTGTGATGTATATGTATGTAGAATTGTGTGTGTAAAGTGTACGTATACATGCAATCATGTATGTATGCATGTATTATGTATGTTATGTATGTATGTATGTATGTATGTATGTATGTATGCATGCTTGCGTTGGCCTGTTTGTCTGAATGACTGTATACAGGAAGTCACTGCCATCTATGCCTTCCAAGTATCCCTTCAAGGCAACCCTTGTTGGCCTCCATGACGTTAGACTTTATTAGGAAGAAGTTCATGGATAAACAAATGGCAGTTATCCATCTGGCTTTAGGCTGCAGGCTCTGTTCTTTTACTGGCCGCCTGCATGGGGCTGTGTCCTTATCATGCCTCACTCTCTCACATCTCAGGTCATCAGGTTGCTTCCTCAATTATATTTCGGATATGTGTTTCTGGGTAACAATGACCACCGACCAGGACACCCAGTGTCAGAGGGGGGGGGGCATTTATTCAAAGGATGGGAGGGTTTGAGAGTAAGTAAGTAAGTAACAGTAAGTAAGTAAGTAATTTTTTCTTTGTTACTGCACTTGCAAACACGCATCATAAAAATACATTCAAGTAATAATTGGTAATAAAAGATGTAAAATTAAATCATTAGAAAAGTGAAATGTCAGAAGTCAAAAGTCGACTATACAGCATCCTGGTGATGAATCCCTTACCAATTAACGAATCACTACGTGGTATAGAGATAGTATTCGATAATGATATTACTCGGCATGCTATCAGAGACACAGAGTCTGTACATTCATGTGCATGTTTTCCTTATCGACCTTATGGTCTCGACCCTACCCAATTTTCCATGAATTGATGGGTGGGATCATTCACCACCGCTGCCTGTAGTTATTTAAAAAACTTTGAGTACAATATGTTACTGGAAAGATATGGGTCTTGCATGTTGTGACCATTCTGTATTATGTTGTACACATCTCACCACTTGCATCTTTGCTTTCAGGTGACAAAGGTGAAATGGGATTACATGGGCTACCTGGAACTGATGGCCCACCTGGAGAAGTTGGAAGCCCTGGAAACCCAGTAAGTCATAAGTTATCTTTTTAGACATTCCTATTTTCCTATTTTAGTAACTAGGTTATTGCAGTCCACGACTCATATAAGTTCGTCTGCTTTGGGTAAACTGAATCTTCCAAGGTATTGATTTTGTGTGTGATTTTTAATGTAATTCAAATATAATTTTGACCTCATTTCTGTGTTCAAAGATGTATGAAGTTTATATTATGTCTTTAGCATTTCCTTTGATTTCAAAGACAGGAAGTGCATCAGGGAAGCCTTACGCTGTTGTCTCTTGCACCACGGGTCATTATGAGAATCTTCACTGGGCCGTAGAAACAGTTAATTCTTGCTGTCTAATAGTGTACTCTGCAGAAGCTTGCAGAAGCCAGCTTCTAAGTTCAAGGCGGATTTTGTTTGTTAATTTTACCATTAATTTGGCAATTAACAGTCTTTATGTAAATGTCCTTTGTAGGCCAGTTTACAGGAGTTAAAATAGTTTAGAGAATGGATGCCCGAATCAACAGAGTTCCAAAGTTTTGGCCCAGCTGTTCTAATAGTGAATTGCCATAAATATTAGTTTGCTTGGGTTAAGATGCAGGTTAGAATATGATCTGGTATTGCAACTATGGACAGAAGGATTAGTTCTAAAGTTGAAGATGCTAGGTAAGGTATGAGTCTGATGATGGTGTACGAAAGTAGCAATTTAGAGTTTATATTGAATCATAGATGGTTAGTAGGTTAAGAATTTTGACACTAACGTTTCAATGCAAAGTTTCACCTTTGCCCTTTTGTTCTCATTGTAAGACGGCCTCATTATGATGCATTAAATGATGTGGAATGATGTGGTGTAAGTTAGCATCTTGCAGAAGTTCCTGTGAATAATTACTAATAGTATTCACGTACGGTAATTGTTATGGCATTTGAATTTTCATGCATATAGGGCCCGCCTGGAGAATATGCAGAAGGATCTAATGATTCTACAAAGGGTGAACCAGGGCAACAGGGTCCACCTGGATCCCCTGGACTACCAGGACGAAGGGGTGATACAGGCCCTAAGGTAAACAATTGAAATACGTTTATGGTATTCTACAATATGGATGCACTTAGGGGTCATTGCATAATTACGTAACGCCGAAAATGACCGTTTTCGACCCTCCCACCCACCCTGTAACGCTTCGTAACGTTGCCCTCGACCCACCCACCCTCCCCAGCGTTACGTAATGATTGTTACGAAAAATCAGTTGAGATTTAGGTCTATTATTGACTTATGTGAGGTATCTTCATAGTGAATTTAAAATAGACCAGTATGTGAATTATAGGCTAATTTTACAGAAGACTGCAGGCTTAAAATATATACAATGTTTCATTTATATAAACGACAGTCATGCGTGAATGGAGTTTTCTTAAAATTAACTGCAAGAATAAAATTTTACACTGCTGAAAATTTTCACGGACTAAATGGCTCATTAACAATTATTAATCAAAATTAAGATGAACTAATTATTTGCTTAGTCTGGGCACTTCGATAATTATTAATACAAATATTGCCGAGTTTTGTTGAGCATTAATTTCAAATGTTTGAGATCGTGTTCACCAAGTAAAACATGCTTCAAAGTGGCTCTTCGATGTCAGGTATTCAAGAATAATTAGGCCTACCACGTTGTTCCGTTGGTAAAACTATCACAGTTCCAAACAATTCGAAGAGCGGTTTCCGGTTTGCACAATGGGAGGACAGAATTTACCTGGCATGTATAGGCCAACTGGTGTCTATAGGCCCTACCTTTGGATCTTATTCAGATAAATAGACCTACTTCCGTCAAATTTTAAATCAATGTCACGAAGTTACATCGTGTCTAAAGTGTAATTACACTGGACAACAAATTTTTACAAAAGTTATGTTACTGAAATGAAATTAGTCAGTTCTTATCAATTTTTATGTGCTGAACACGAATATGACAGTGAAATTGCTTAATTGGCTCTAGTTTTTTTGTAATCTCAAATGAAGTAATTTTATATCGCGCAATGCATTCCAATAGTGATACACTTATGTTTAATATTTGTAAAAACCAGGTCATAGACTAGTTCCTAGATTTTTTGCCTGTCTCTTGTACAGCTGTTCGGGAGCATCTCTGCGGAGTGTCCAGCAGTAGTCAGCCAACATTGTAGTGGACCATTTTCCCTTGTACCTTTGCTCCATTGTTGCAATATCTTGATGAAAGCGTTCGCCATGTTCGTCACTAACCATACCACAGTTGTCATGGAAGAAATCCAGATGGGAGTGAAGGAAATGCATCTTCAGCGACATATTGCAGCGAAATTTCTGGTACTGCTTGAGCATGTCTTCTACTAGTTCCTTGTAGTTTTCTGCCCTAACATTCCCCAGAAAGTCTGTAGACACTAGACGAAAAGCATGCCATGCTTGTTTCGCATCACCCTCCAGCAAGTTGTTGAAGCGGTCATCTTTGAAAAGTTCTCTAATCTGAGGACCCACGAAAACTCCCTCTTTAATCTTTGCTTCGCTGAGTCGAGGGAATTTTTCATGCAGGTATCGGAAAGCTGGCGAAATGCGGTCCATGACTTTCACGAAGTTCTTCACCAAACCTAGTTTGATGTGAAGGGGTGGTAGTAGGATTTTGTGAGCCTCGACCAGAGCTGGGTGCTGGATATTCTTCTGTCCAACTGCCATGTTTTGTCTGGGAGTCCATTCCTTCCGCACGTAGTGCAACTCTCTTGCCCGACTACCCCACTCACACAAGAAACACATATATTTTGTATATCCTTGCTGCAGTCCCATTAAAATGGCAACTACCTTCAAATCACCGCACAGGTGCCATTTGTACCTGTTATAGTCGATGTAATGCAGTAGCTGTTTTAGGTTATCTTATGTCTCTTTCATGTGGACAGCATGCACTAATGGAATAGATGGAAGACGGTTTCCATTGTGCAAAAGCACAGCCTTAAGACTCAGTGTCGAGAAGTCTACAAAGAGTCTCCATTCTTGTGGGTCATGAGTGATCTGTAAGGCATTCATGAGGTCGTCAATATTGGAACAGAATACCAGATTACCTTCCTTCGTGAAGAAAGGTTCCAACTGCTGATGGCGTTTTCTATATGAAGTGATTGTGACATCTTCTTCTAGAAGATTCAATTGTTGGAGTCTTGATCCTAGCAACTCTGCCTTGTTTTGTATAAGTCCAATTCACGAACAAGGTCATTTAGTTCTTCCTGTGTTATTCTGTGTGGGGTTGATGATGCACCACAGTGAAAATCGGGATCACTGCACGCTGACGGACCAGGAGAAGAACATGTCGGCTCACCCTTGTCCTCATCATGATGTGTCCATGATGGGATTATGCAATGAGGTGGACTTCTAGACTTATTTAGGATATTGTCGCATTTCTACTGCATAAATTTACATGGTGAAACATAAGAAATGAACTATATGAAATATTTTCAAAACGAGAGCCAATAAAAACTTTTTATGGTTATATTCGTGTTCAGCACACCAAGGTGCTACACATTAGGGCCTTTTCCAGTCAGTAACGAATTCTATGTTGACCAGTGTTATAGGGTAATTTAATATTCATTAATAAAAAATTTCATGGCGTTACGTAACGCTCAGCTGCCCCCACCCACCCACCCACGTAACGCTTCGTAACGTTTTCAATGACCCCACCCACCCACCCTCGAGCGTTACGTAATTATGCAATGACCCCTTATTGTATTTTTCAAATGAATTTTTTCATATCTCTCACTACCTTGTTATTTGAAACCTTCCATGCATTGTGGATAAAGTGGCACTGATGTTGTCAACAACTTCTAATAGCTAGTAGCACTATGTTTGACAGGCTGCTGCTAGTTTTCATGTAGCAGTTATGTATGAAGGTCAAGTAGAGAAATGTTCAACTGGTCTCTACGTTTTTCATGATAGAGATGAACTCTCAGGGTTGTAGATTTTTTAACTGCAGCATCCACATAATATCAATTCAATGATACCACAATGTGCTTTTTTAATAACATCAGCCAGTCCAAGGACACCACAATTAACCTTTTAATAACATCAGCCCAATGACATCACAACGTACTTTTTAATAGCACCAGCAAAATTACACCGCAATGTACTTTTTGATATCATCGGCCCAATGACACCACAATATAATTTTTTTTAACGCCAGTCCAACTACACCACATACTTTTTAGATAAATTTATTGGGTGTACCAGGACTTGAACATGCTCTACTGTACTGGACTGCCAAAATGTGTTTTAATGGTATCATTTTATTTTTTTTAAATATGGAATCTCAGAAATGTTAAGTTATTCTTTTTCTATTTTTAAATTTCTGTGCTGCTTAACTTTGCCAGATCCCATATGAAAATTAGTTCAAAGACGGCAATTTTTGGTTGTTTGCAATTAATGTAACATAGCAGGAGATTATGATTTGTTTAGCACTATTTTAGGATATCTAGTCAGAGGCTTGCTCTAGAACGAATGTGGTGTTCAAGTGGTGTTGAAAACTACCATAATAGGTGCTGTGAACTTCAAAGGGGCCTACTGACCTGGAAATGAGAAGTGGATGATGTCTGTGGTCATCTAAGGGAGTTGTGTCTTTGGTTGGAGCTTCAGGGCATGTAAACATACCTGTTCTTATTGCCATGCGGAACTTCCCATTTCCAAGACTCTTCTTAGTCAGCTAATTGCTCAAGAGCACATGAAAGGGTGTCAGGGTTTATCACCAGATGCCCTCTGATGACCCTGACTTTCGCCTTCCTTATCCCCTGCCTTTATGAATGTGCACCATAAGGTGGCCCTTGTACTAACCCTACAATCGCTATGGAGAGGGAAGGATGTGGTGAGCTGAGGTTAAAGAAAGTGAGTCCAAGGCATTTTTAAGGATGTACCGAAGTAGTTGTTGCAGAACTGCGATTATTTCTGTTATGGTCTGTAATAATTCTTTGTAGGGAGACAGCCTACCTGGTCCTATCGGTTCACCAGGTGTGCCAGGTCCTATTGGACCACCAGGAGCAGATGGTCTTCAAGGACCACCAGGTCAGACTATGTATCATGACAAATTTCTACTTGAGTTCGACTGTGAATTGATATTATGGTGGAATTTAATTGCTACCTGGTGTTGTTTATAACAGTGGTACTGACTGGTGATACCTTCATAGGTGTTTCAGTAATGATGATGGCTCTAGTTTGATGGTAGTAGTGATGATGTTAGTGACTCTTGGAGGTAATATTGGTTGGTATGTTGATGATATTGATGATGACGATAGCAATGTTGGTGGTGGGGTTGCAATGCTCAAAGAAAATGTTTTTTTTTAATAATTAAATGCTAATAGTTTGAACAGTGCGATTTGACTAGAAATGAAATTTTAGGGTAGCGTGTTGCGAAATAATGATTCCAGACGTTGAGTGCCTCTATCAACATCAGAAACTTGTTAAGACGATTTATTTTTATGCAGCATTATCAGGAATCCACTCAATAGGAATGCCTGTTGTAACAGGTTTATTTTCTATTGGCAGATTAATTTTTGGGGTCCAATCTCTGAAACACTTACTGACTGTTCCATGTATTCATGTTTTGATGACTAATGCTGCAATGAATCACTGGTTTGTGACCTGAAATATATGACAGTTCATGATGAAATGATTTTATTTCGAACTACTGTGACTATTGATGTGCTTTATTGTCTGATGATTTTGAATCAAGAACTTGATTTGCATTACCGATTGAAAATATCCAAATTGACATAAATGTAATAGTAAGAGTAGTAGGACCTAGTTAGTAATAATAATAATAATAATAATAATAATAATAATAATAATAATAATGAAAAATAATAATGATAATAATATAATAATAATAATAATGATAATGATAATAATAATAATAGTAATAATAATAATTTAAAAGAAGAAGAAAAGAGAAAGAAGGGGCGAGGAGAGTAGGATAAGAAGGAAGAGGAGGATATAGAGAAAGGAGTTCTAGAAGAAGTGGAAGAAGAGGAAGATAACACCAAACCAGAAATTTTTGTTTTGTTCTGCATTCCAGTCACTTTTCATGTTTCTAGTACATGTAGCCTTAGTGCAAGTAAAGATGTTCATACCTGTTGACTTGCACATCTACCCAAGGAGCTGTGGATCATTATTTGGTTAAAACTCCTTATCACGTTAACAAAGGTACTTTGTATTATGTTTGTGGCTTCTGACATTTAGGGCCACCTGGGAAATCAGTGCTAGGAGGCAACGAGATACCTGGGAAACAGGGACCACCTGGGCCTCAGGTAAGAGAAAATCCATGATATCTGTCATATATGATAACAGGTCAATTTCAGTGAAGATTTAATCATGCTCCTTTAATACAATAGAGCATTTTTTATGTACAATAACGAGCTGTGAATGTGATTGTACACACACTTTAGGATATGATTCCTCATCAGGTAAATCGTGATGTAAGAAACACAATTATGTGAACTAATGATTTTGATTATGAGCAAAAACTGCTGTCTCGTGTTTGTAGCACTTGGGAATATCTAAATGTTCTCTGCTGTCCTGTAACTGATTACCTTGACCGCAGGGCTCTTCGCTCTGCCTCTAGTAGGGAGCTTTTGGTCCCCATGTTGGAACCTCAACCTGTCAGCATCGAGCTTTCTCAGTTGTAGGTCCATCTGTCTGGAATAGACTCCCATTGGAGATACACTTGTTACCTAGGGTTGACTCATCACTATTTTACAGGCTTCTTAAAACCTATTTGTATCATAGTGGTTGAACTGGGAGCACCTCTGAGTGGACTTCTTGAAGGGGCGCTATACAGGGTGCGGCCGAAAAAATAACCCATTACGAAAATCGCGATTTCTCAAAAACCGCTGAATATTTTGTTATAAAACTTTGCCAGTCTATTTGACACATATCTGTCGACAACTTGGCTAAATCTAATGAAATTCGATTCATGAACACCAAAATGGTGCAACACTGAAGTGAAACAATGTTATTTTCGTTTCAACAGACATTTAGTGTCAGCAATAACCGCAATAAGTAACAAAGTAGCGACTCAAACAGAAATGTAACAAAGCGCAAGGTTACTTATTGTTATTGACTAGATTAGGCCAAACTGTTAAGTTTTGTGCAATGAATGTTCTAAGTGACCACCGTTTGCTTTTACGCACGCTTGCAGACGTTTTCGAAAGCCCAGAACAGTCTTCTGAATGGTCTCAATGTTGAAAAAAATAATTCCAGATGATTTTTTTAGCGTATTTTCAGTTCAGAAATGTTATTTGGGTTTGTGGTAAGTTTGCTGTAAATCTCAAGCATTGCACCCCAGACAGCACAGTCGAGTGGGTTCATATCTGGGGAATTTGGCGACCACGAATCCTTGTCGATGAAGTCAAGACTTCTTACACTTCTTGTTAACCAATCTTGGGCCAGCTTGGCGCCGTGAGCATGCGCTCCATCTTGCTGAAAAGTGAACTGATTTCCCAATTTTGATTTTGACAGTCATCGACAAGCTTAGGCAAAAGATTCTCCACGTAGTACCTAGCATTGACTTTTGCATTCTCGTCAATGAAATGCAAGCGTCCTTTGCCCTCATAGCTGACACCTGCAGAAACCATGATGTTGGGAGAGAACTTGGCTCTCTCGACCAACTGGCGGCTTGGATGGATATCGGCATTTTTCTTCTTCGCCCTGACGCGGCTGTTTTGAATATTAATGGGTGGATTGATGTAAAAGATCTTTTCATCGGTGAAGAAAACCTTATTATGGCACACTGCAAGCTACTTTATATAAAATTATGCTTTCCTATTTCGCAAGTGCCGTGTTAAATTGAAAAAATGCAGTTCTTTCTTCTGCCTGATGTCATGATCACAAATATAAAGATACTGACATAAAATTTTCAAATAATATGCAAAAATATGTTACGAATTAGAATGAAAATATTTGTAAGAAAATATTCAGCGGTTTTCGAGAAATCGCAATTTTCGTAATGGGTTATTTTTTTGGGCCGCACCCTGTATAAATACTTGAAATTAATGAATGAATGAATTCACGCAGACATATACCTGGTATTGTATTGTCAATCAATCAGTCAATATAAATTTGACATATATATACACGTAGCACCCTTCAAGCTATCCAGAGTGCTGTTGGTTCAACCATGACTATATTTATAAGGGTTTTTGGAGACTAGTAATAGGTTTAAGAATTTGTCCGTGGTAGCAAATAGCTCCACTGAAAGGCCATACCAAATGATCTGTCCTACCAATATTGCATGCATCTTCTCCAGACTTTCAAAGTGTGCCTACTGCCTAATTTGGATTTGTTTAAGTAGCAGTAGCATTTTCTCATTGATGACAAGTTTATTGATGAAGGGTGACAAGCAATTGTGGTCACATATGTTTTCTATGGAAGTGTTGTGTTATTTTCTTGTACGTTCTTTGCTTTGATTCAAATAAACTCTCTTGTCAATAGGGCCTTTCCTTTTCCATTGGTTAAGATGGTATCTTTTGTGAAGATACTTTTGGGATACATAGACAAATGCATGGTTATTTACCCTTAACATTTCAGTCTAGTATGGCAGGTATAAACCCGGATGGGTGTGCACCAAAGATTGGTGAAGTCATGATTAACTGACAATTATTTCAGAATATCATCTTGAAGAATTTTTGCAGGTAGACTTGAATTGAAATCTCAACTAATTTGTTAGACAGGTCTGTGCAATAGGCAGAATATCACAGAAAGTAAAGCAGGCAGTAATGTTCATGTGCGAAAACATATTTTTGCAATTTAAGTCAAAAATGGTTGCTTTGGAGAAAATGACTAAAAATAATGATAGTATCGTTGGAGATAATGACATTGAAGATGATGACAGAATGCTGATGATTGTTTGTATGTGCACTTGTTATAGCGCCCCTTCAAGCTCCCTACTCAGAGGCGCTCCCGACTACAGTGCGGACACTGCATCGGAGTTTCACGTGGAAGCGCTGAGCAATTGTGAGTGAAGGATTGTGGTGGCATATATTATGCTGATGGTGTCACAGCATCTGGTGTCATTTACAAAGTGATAGTAACCTCTGGAAGTTGTAAAGTATTGGTTACCTTTCTCGACATTGTCAATATTTATATTGTCTGTATCATTTTTCAATCTAGGGTCCTCCTGGTAGTCCTGGTTCTGCAGGTGTGCCAGGTGACAAAGGTGATAAGGTATGATGCTATTTTTTTTATTTTTCTGATTTATCATCACCATAAATGCAGTCATCTGAGCATCTTTGTCTGGTCATAGATCCAAATCAAGAACTGTTCTTAGTGGACGAGCTTTTCAGTTGCTCTTTGGAACTCACTTGGACCTGTGTCTGTGTGCTCTGCTCTACTCAGCTGTGCTCATTTCCGTCGCTTATGCCATTTTATTCTGAACTAAAAATTACCTGGGATTCCAAAATGCTTATCCACCATAGGCTGCCTATCTGCATGTCTTATTGGCTGATCTTTGGAATGCTGACCTGATTATGGATTGGCTTCGGAATTCCTTTTGCATTATACATCGGCGCCATAGAAGTTGCCATTATTATTACTGTTATTTAATTTTAAAAAAAATATTTTTAGATAATTTTTTTGCCCTGTGGTATTTAGGATCTCTCAGAGTCTTCATTGCTAACTGCTGTTTATTATTATTATTATTTTTTATTTTTTTGCTCCAAGGTATTTAGGATCCCTCGGGGACTTCGCTCCTAACTACTGCTATAAAACCAGTCCGGAATGATTATTATTATTATTATTATTATTATTATTATTATTATTATTATTATTATTATTATTATGTTTGCGTAGTCTCTCACGAGACTGACGCGTGACTACTGGTTATATTCCTCTGCTCAACGAAACTGAGATCGATTTCCGTCCCATACTGTTCACTTCTAGTCAGTTCTTGAGATGTGAAGGCCTTGCAGAGTTCCACCATGTTTGTAAGTGGCTGCAACAGTTCCTTTTGGAGAGATAGACCTCATGAGGTTTAAATGGAAACAATAGAAATAGTCCCTGGGGTTGACGAATGGTAAATGTCGTAACTCTTTCTCGATCAACGACTATGACTGCTCTTGAGACTGAAGACTATGACTTTGATGATTTTTTAAAGTAGCCAGAGCAGGGAGAAGGAAATCCGGCTCAGTCATAAATTCATAATGTGGAGCTGAGCCATCAAAACTGTGGCTTGGCGACGAAAATAATGACGAGCTCAGTTAGTTAGGCTAAACTGTGGCTGGGCAATGAAGTAAAAAAAATGACCCAAGTGCAAGACAGGGATAAACGCTACTTTATACTTTTTTGTACTAAACGATTATGAAGCATGCCAAACATGGCATGTGCATACATGCTAATATTTATTATGATTCCTATTTATATGCCTTCATTATAATCATTCCATAATAAATGTTAATGCAGTTAATAGTAGCAATAAATACTCGGCACAGTTCTTGAGTTTACTGTTGCAACCATTGGCTTCAAGAATTATTGCTTCTACAGCCCATGTATCAAAAGCTTGGACAGCGCTGCTTTTATATCTCTTTTTTGTAGTCGTGTTACAGCAATATGTAAACTTGATTTCTATGATTTGACTACAAAAATAAAATATTTTGATTTGATTTTTCACACTTTAATTTTGCAATTATGACCTGATTACCGGTACATGCATTCTAGTGATGGTTGTGGTCCTATGACTATGTTGACAGTAGACCTAGTGATTTTTATGTAGTTTCTGAACCTTTGATATTCCTAAGACAATGAGTCTGGTTCTTTCTGTGCTCGCTAAACTGGATGTGTGTTCTGTTTGTCTTTACCACCACCAGGGTGATCCTGGTCTACCTGGAGTTCAAGGTCGTCCTGGAGATCCTGGACAAGATGGTCGGCCAGGACTGACGGGTCCTCAAGGTCTACCTGGACCGCCAGGCATTTCCCTTGATGAATCAGGGTCTGGAGACATTGACCGACCTTTAAAAAAAGGAGCTCCTGGCCCTGTTGGACCAGAGGGTCACAGGGGTTCGGCAGGAGCGAAAGGTCCACGAGGTGCTAGGGGCGAAAGAGTAAGTCACATGACATGCACAGTATACATTGTAAAAGATACGTTGATTTCTGAACTATATGATTTATTTTAACTATGTTATCACATACTTATGTTACATTGTCTGCCTGAATATTTCAAACCAGGGCTAAATTTCTGAATGCAGATCCGTTTATGTGCGGTATCATCAGACCGTGAATAAATTAGCCATGCACTAAAAAACAGTGGCTAATGATTTTGTGAGGCTTAGTGTGGCTATAAAACTCAGAGACAAAGGCTGTCTGATGGAAAATACACTTGCACAGTAGCTGGCTGTCAGACAATTTTGTTCAGTTACCTTGAAAGGTAACAATGGGGTAACAAAAAGGAATTGACGAATGCAGAGAACTAATTCAGCTGAGTGTCCAGTGTAACCATATGGCTCTGTGCATTGCTGTCAGGTTCAACAAAGTGATTGTGATTTAATACAAGACAATTTATGTATCTGGCCAATTTAATCTCTAATGTCTGTAGCCATAATTTGAAAATAAGAAATGCCTGGATCATTGAATGGTTAAGCATGTAGGCACACTATTGCTGCCACATTGGCTAAGACAGCAGCTAGGTCTCAGCTATCCTTAATTATATGGCAGTGGCCGCAGCAGCAGCAACAGAGGCACAAATCTAAAAAAAAATTTGACTGGATCATCTACTATTACTAAGTTGGCTGTCAGAGTGAAGACACCCACAGGTATAATTAATTCATTACCCTCTTTGGGGCTTAAAGCCACCTGCAGCCAGTGACTGAACATTGCCTTGTATTCAGGTGACTGAGCACAGCTGTTGCCTCAAGTACCATGTACATTACGTTACAATGTCTCAGATCTTAAGTAGGTATCATTGGGAGCCATGATCTTGCAATTGCTCGCTATGTGGATTTGTATGTAAACGAGCCTTAACTGTGACTTATAATAATAATAATAATAATAATAATAATAATAATAATGTTAGTTTTTGAAGAAATAAATGTGTTATAATAATAATAATAATAATAATAATAATAATAATAACAATAATGATAATAATCTTCAATTATTGATTCAAACTGACAAGCAGCAGAATTATACGATATGGGGGTTGCAGATGAAAACAAACCTTACATCAGTTGAATTGAACTATATGGCAGCCTGAAAAGCACCCCTTTGTCCCATGCTCATTTTGCAATTGCCCCTAGGGAGTGGAAGGCCGAGTCAACCTTATGGGCCTAACGAGTATCGGGCCCAGGCTAGAGAAGATGTGCTGTGAAGTGAAGACTGAGAACAGAGAAAAATGACAATGATGGATCTAGAGACATGAGAGGCAGAGAGGGAGAGAGAATATAAATGTGTGGCTGTAATTGTCTAATCAGAATATGGTATTTAATTTGTGTAAATGGTGAAAATGAAGCACTGAACTTTGAAGTACAGTATTGGGAGTTAGTATGTCTTGTTTTATACCAGCACAGTTTATTCCAGAGTCATGTTGCGTATCATATCGAGTCATTTTTTAAACTCATAATTCAACATCATTGTTGTAGTTTGCGCAACTG
Source organism: Lumbricus terrestris (assembly GCA_949752735.1). NCBI lineage: Eukaryota > Metazoa > Annelida > Clitellata > Crassiclitellata > Lumbricidae > Lumbricus > Lumbricus terrestris. Next base: position 36,635,899 of record OX457037.1, on the reverse strand, counting down.
TGGGTAATTCTTAGTATAAACTGTTTTTGTTTTCTTGAGTGTGATTCACGTTTCTGCGTTTCTGAGGAGTAGCACTTTAGTGTATACATCCTACTAAATTTATCTTTGTTCTATCGTTTGTTTCTCTCAGGGACATAGGGGCCTCCCTGGTGCACTGGGGCCAAAAGGAGATCCCGGTAAGGATGGAAAAAAAGGCAAAGATGGAACCAAGGGTCAGCAAGGTGAACTGGGATTGAAAGGGAGCAAGGCAGGTTTGAACAATATTACCGACTCAGATGTGATCTTTGACATCTGTATTTGTTAATGAAGTGGAAATTGAGGAATGACTACTAGTATTGATTTATACATTGCTTAATGAAAAACTCTAAAGAGGCACTTACTCCACTAAAATGGATTAAGCATTAGTATTAGCACACTTTCAATGTAGTGCTTTGCAACATTTTGATCTAGTAATTTAGTTTATATGTTTTGCTCTCAAAGTATTATTGTACCAAAGACAACTTGACAAGTCAAGAGTAACTAAGTCATTTGATCATTATGTCCTCATTTCTTTACGACAGAGTGCAAGAGTTGTGGATTTTTTGGTCTTAGTCTTCTATGTTGTCAATGATGTTACTATTGGCCTGTCACTGCTGTCATTCAATTGGCAATCCACTTGTTCATCTTATCTTTGTCCATGTGATGAAAAACCCATCTACAGGTGTCTACACATTTAATCATTATCTCCTCATTTATTTACGAGTCAAGTTGTGGATGTTTTGGCCCTTGGTTGTCAACCTGGTACGTGGACGGTTTCTTTCCTCTTCTTGACAATCGTAAATGTGAACTCTGAATTTCTAAAGCACTGCTCTAAGCTGAGTGCAGGGCACCAGCTTATTCACAAGTGCCATAACTTTCCGATTGTTACCAGAGAGAAAGACAGAGACAGACAGAGAGACAGGCAGAGATAGACAGAGACAGACAGAGAGAGGAAACAGTAGTTTGCAGTTTTTTCTGTTATTCTTAACGTCTTGCTTCTGATCTATTGGTAATCTTTCATCTTACATATTATGACCAGAGATTTTGACCACTTTGTCTTAGGTGTACCTACTTATATTGTAGCCTTTTTAAAATTCTTTGATCTGTTCGACTTTTCTTTGTCCTGCTTAAATGTCATATAGCCTTCCACAGATGGGCATTTCAGATGCCGTTATCTTTACCATGCGGATCTTTAATGTTCATGTGTTACAGCATTTTCTACTTGGGGTGCATAGCTCACTGCTTTCCACTAGTGATAGTCTGTTAGTGAGAGTGCCTATTCAACTCATTTTAAAATCGATTTAGTAGATTATAAATTACTGTGTTGATTCACATCTTACCTGCATCTTTGTATTTGATCAGTTCATACCAGTTGACTAACTGTTTGGCCAACTGACATAAATTCCTATGTTCAATAAGGCTCCTTTCTGGTCCGCTCCTGTTTACATTCTAGGCATGTCATTCAGTTCAATAGTTACTGATAACTGTCTAGACTACCATATGATTTGTAAGCGGATGATACCAAGGTATTCCTTTCATCTGATTGTTTTCCAGCTAATCTGATTCCAAGACACCTTGCTTTGTATTTCAGTAGTCTTGGATGACTTTTTGACAAAAAACTTTCTTCAAAATTCTTATAAGACCAGATCCTATATATTTGATTGTTAGTGAATAATTAAACTTATTTATAACTTTTAAGTGTAATCTAGAGCTAGGTTTCTGAAGTGTTTCTTAAAAGCGCATTCTTGAGAAGTGTTGTTGATAGATGGATGTATATCAGGAGCTTCTAAAGCAAGTTTCATGTCGGATGATAAGGATTGGAAGGCAGAGTTGGTTCAGAGTAGGAACTCTTAAAGATTTAATTAAATAGCTTCCACTTTAAAACCTGAGGGTGATAGACAGAAGAGCCTGCGCGAGATGTCGGTGTGTGAGTGGAAAAACCAGTGTAGGAACTTGGAATTTACATAATTATGGAAATATATTGTTCCAGAGTAAAGGTGCAGTGTATCATGTGGGTCGGAGAATGTGAGATGGATTGTGAGTGACTGGAGGGGTGGAGAAGAGTTAGATGGGTTGATTATCGAGTAGAGGGGATGGCTTGATGATAAGGAATTCCCAGAAGTACTTTGGCTGATAGTATTTTAAGGAGTTGTAGGTGGTAGATGGAAGTTTGAAGTGGACGTGATCTAGGTGAAATGAAGACGATGGTGATGCTAGGGCGTTCTGGTGACAGCTTCGACTGGTTAGTCTTGAATAAGTTGCAGTCGTATTTTGATGGAGTTGAGGAATTTAAAAATGAAATAAGATAAAGTGGGACTTAGGCTGAGCTGTTTATCGAGATAATCTCTATATTTTATAGCCAAATTTACTTTAACTTAAAAAGATGTAGCACAGTAAGAAATATCTAACATTTCAGTTTGTTGTCAATGCTTGTCCTGGGTTTGTAATTAGCTGAAATTCTAAACAGAGCTAGGAATATTTAATCTTACAAGTTACCGTATTATGTATATTTCCAGTGGTTAATGTTAAGGCACTAAAGACATGCTTTCTCAGCTACAGTCTGATTAATTACCCATACTCTTATGTATCCTTTGCTCTATTTTATTCATAGCAGCATTACATGGTTGGTGCATAAGTTTGATGGGTGAAAACAATATTAAAGTTGTATATGAATTTCTATGAAAGCCAATCCGCTTGTGGCAATTTTAAAGTGAAGTAGTGCATTTCTTGGCTCTTGTAGCAGTCTTGTGCACATATTAATATAAGTTTAATTCAGGCAATGATTGGCAAAATGAAAGTGGATGTAGTACAGAACCCATGGAATATTATTTTTCTTGTTATCTGTTTTCATCCAGTATGTTTATGATGGTACCTGCTCGATAATAAACGAACATTGGAACTGCTGAGTGCTAAGGTCACGTTGAAAGTGAGATTAAAGCACTAATGTTTAATTGTTTTGAGAGTCTGAGGTCATGTCTAGACTACGTGATATCGCCCAAAACTTAATTGTTGAGCACAACTGATGATCCGTGCGATGCGATGATTTAAGTGCTTCGATCATGCCATTAGTCATCACTCAATCTAATATCCGATCATTCTCGGCCTTACTCTGGTTTTGAATTTTTTTAAACTCCAGAACTTTTATGATTCTTTAGGGTACTTTTTGTCGTCTATCACTGAACAATCACTTCACAAAGGGCAGAAAAACAATTGTAGGCTACTTCTGAAACGATTTTTTACTTTTAGGATATATTAATTATCAATATATCTTGTGATGAACTGCTGTCATCTTAATGAAGATTTCTTTGTTGACCTTAGGGTGAACGAGGAGATTCTGTGACTGGTCCACCTGGTCCTCCAGGGCCCCCTGGCAAACCTTCTCCTTCTGGTCTGTCAATGTCCTCGATCCCGATCCTTGACGGAAGTGGAAGTGGAGAAGACTTGATGCTTGGTGAAGCCTTTCTTCCCACGGAAGGTGAGAAGGTCAGTGATACCAACTTTACCTTAAAGTCTTTAAAATTATTTATTTTTAGATGGCACGGTGGATGCGACAGTGGCTTACGCTCCATTAGTTTTTAATTGTAACTGTTGTTATGACAATTTATGTAGCATTGTAGGTTGCAAGCTGCATCTAAGATTTCTTTACATACACCATTGGTTATCAGTCCAAATGTTAATGCTTGGAGTTATGTAACAGTCATTCATTCATTATATGCATTTATATAGCGCCTCTTCAAGGGGACTACTCAGAGGCGCTCCCAACCTCAGCGCGGCCAAATCAAACTGTCTTAAGATGAGAGAGAGAGGAAAGCCTGAGAAGGATTTTTACAAAGAGAGCGGAGGGTCAGAGGTGGACCATTCCAGGTAGAGGGTCCTACCACCGAGAAAGCATGGTTCTGCATAGTGGAAGTACGAGCAAAAGGGACTGAGAGTAGACTTTGTTCAGTCGAACGCAGGGAGCGGAAATGGTGAGAACTAAGAACATGTGCACTTTTAACTCTACCATTCTTTAATAGACTACATGTAAGGCTACATTAGGTTTATTTTCTGTTTTTATGACAGGTTATGCAGACAAGATTTTATTTTGTTTAATTTATATATGTTTTATTTATGCATATTTTGCTTATATGTATTTTTGTTTGTTTATAATTTGTTCTATATGCTGTGGTTGATCCCTCCATTCGGAATGGCTTTCCTCCTGCACTACGGGTTAAACTAATGACTTGTCATCAGTTTCTCGTTCTTTAAAGGCATTTCTTTACCCCAGAGTTATCTGAATAGTCATTCTATGAGATGCACTAGTTCCAATTTTAAAACATATGTTTATTGTATTGTACCGATGGATTTATATAGTTATATAAATCCATCGGTACAATACAATAAACATATGTTTTAAAATTCTGAATCTGTTGGGTTGGCTGTTGCACCGACCCATTTAGCCCTTGTCTATCTATGCCCAGCTTTTGGTACAACCATTTGAAGTTCTCTGCTGTCCTGTTATGTTGATGACTCGATGATTGAATCAGTATTTTGTTTAAAACTGGATACTTACCTCTTTCTTATCAAAAAGCCGATGCTGTAATACTGCTCTGAACTTTTGAGGGTGCATCTAAGCTATTCTCATCTTAGCAAGTATCAAATTTCAGTTGTTCTGTTTTGCATTATATCTTGTTTTATATTTTTTAGTCATGTATTTGCCAGACGAGATTTTTCACCACACTTTGGTTTACAGGTGATTTTTTATCAGGGCAGCTGTGGTGAAAGTAGTGGATTTGCACTGCGTATTCCACCCCTGAGTTTTTGTGTAGTAGTAGGTTCAGTGCCTTGGAGCCGGAGGGTTCCAGGTTTGAATCCTCCTCAAGCCGCCGCGTAGGGACTTTGAGAAAGTCCTTCACTTGCAATTGCTCGTGCGCTTCGGCATGAAGCTCCAATGCAGTGTCCACACTGTAGTTGGGAGCGCCTCTGAGTAGAGAGCTTGATGAGGCGATATGGCATATATGAGAAATGAATAAAATAAAATAAATAAAAATCTGTGTTTAAATTATATCTGTTTTCATTATGGTAGTTTGAGCAATGTGTATAGTGCTTTTGAGGGGTAATAAAAACGATGATGTCTGCAAACAAACACAGATTATTTTGTAATTGGTGCCCTTGATGTCTTTAGGGTGAACCTGGAGCTAAGGGAGAGAGTGGAGATTTGGGACCCCGAGGTCTTCCAGGACCACTTGGACCGCCCGGTCCACCTGGACCTCATGGAACACCTGGTGAACCTGGACCAGCGGTAAATACCTAAATCAATTTAGGTATCTTTAGTGCTATATGCATTTGTCTGTGATCCAGTGGCATAGACAAGGGGGGCTTCGGGGGTTAACCCCCCCATTGGCCTAGGGAAAAAGTTTTTTAAAGGTGATATTTTCCACTTAAATAAGAAAAAACAAAATTGCTTGTAGTGACAATTATTTTTCTTGCTCTATTCCCTTTGTTACTTTATTCCCTTTTTAATTACTGTAATACTGTTGGTGTCAGAAAGGGGATCCGGCCAGGGCATAAAACCCTCAAACCCCCCCATATTAAATTCCTGGCTACGTCACTACTGCGATCAACTGATACCCTGGAGTCTGGACATTCACATTTCATCGGTTTGATCAAAATCATTAGGCGGCTTTTCTCTTAAATGCTCTGAATAAATTTTTACTTTATACTTTTTATAATAAAAATAATTAACTGATGTTTGAGAAGAAGTATATATTCGGATATATATGTCTGATTGATTTGTCTTAGGGAGAACCTGGAGTATCCGGTCCTTCAGGATTGCCCGGTCCTCCTGGGCCGCCTGGAATTGCGTCCATTACAGGTGATTTGGATAGCAATGTGATATCGATTCCGTCTTCCTCAGCAGACGAAAAGGTTTATTCAGAATTCTCACTAGTCTTCTAAACTTGTTCAATCTTCATGGCGAATTTTTGAATGTGCTGAATATAGTCACTATATTGTACTGATGTTTAGATGTGCGATGTGTGGATCGTGGTGGTGTAGTGGTGGCTTCGGTGCCTTGGAGCCAGATGGTTCCAGGTTCGAATCCACCTCGAGCTGCCATGTAGGAACCTCGAGCAAGTCCTTTGCTTTCAATTACCTGTGCGCTTCAGTGTCAAACTCCGATGCGGTGTCTGCGCTGTAGTTGGGAGCACCTTTGAGTAGAGCGCTTGAAATGGCGCTACAGCAAAATACGAGAAATAAATAAATAAAATAAATGAACATGTATTTATGTTATATCTGGGCATATTATCATAAAGAACGATTTTGAATGGTTCTTACTAATGTGCTCTATAGAAGCCTAGACCCATAGATCCCATACATGCAGGTGTTTTGTAAAGCAGATTCATATGAAATAACTAAGTTTAGTCATTGTTTGTACTTGAAGGGATTGAAAGGAGAAAAGGGAGACATGGGTCTTGGATGTGAAGCTTGCGCTGATACGCAAGGTAAGCGTGGTCGACGAGGCAAGCCAGGTCCGCCTGGCGTTCCAGGACCACGGGGTTTCTCAGGAATAGAAGGAGAAATTGGAATACCTGGAATACCGGTGAGCAGTTTAATAACTACTATATGTTGCTTTGAACAACTTATTTTTGTTTAATATTTTGTTACACAGAATTGTTTTAGTAATTCCTTGTAATCACCTAATAAAGCCTATACACTATTACACTGCCTATTCATTGTCTTAGAGACTTCATGTTTAGTCAGCATGGTGCTTGCTGTGCTGAGAAAATCTTAAGATGTATTTTGTCGTGGAAAGTTGGTACCAGACTAGGAATATAGTCTGGTGTCAGACTTCCTGCAGAGCATCCTAGATTGCAAGCAGGTTAAATGGTGATTAGATTCAAAACTGGATCTGCTACATGAGGCTTGCAGGAAAAAGTTTAAACTTGTTACTAGAATTTTCTTGTGTTTGTGCTATGTTCTTTCATTAACCATAATCGACAAACTCCACCTCTGTTCATTCTGCTGATTTGTCAGGGTCGTCTTGGTGCTCGTGGTTTCCCTGGGCCAATAGGATCTCCAGGAGTTGGAGTCAAAGGGGATCCAGGTCAACCCGGACTTCCTGGACCACCGGGCCTACCAACAGTTTCAAACGAAGCCACAGTGAGTGCTGTTCCATTATTACTTCCTGATGCAAATGCAAAATCTGAGTGTTTGAAACAACATGTGATGTAATGTAACGTAACACTTGTATTGCACATCTTGAAAACCTCTCAAAGGCTATGCATATGCAGCTATCAGTCAAATGAAAAATGATGTGTCTTAATTGTTTGATAAAATACAATGCAGTCAGGAATAAATAATTGTGATTTCACAAACAAACAGCTGCAAAACTGTGAAGAAAAATTACGGTGATTATGGTTCCAAATAATTATCAGACGCAACAATTGTTTCCACTCAACCTTCCGTCCATTTCTGGAGTCTCTCGTGCAGTATGCATCAAAGGCCTATGGAGTTCCCATAAGAAATTAACAGTAGTACTTAGTAGACCACATCAGTAAGATCCTCTGCCTTGTTCTGCGTCACTGTATGCCATCAGAATCCTCAAGGCACACGGGACCTCCATGAAATACCTTCAAGCAATCACTTGAGCTACTTTCGTATAGACCTATCTCGAATGATACATGCCTCTCATGGACAGAGCCTGCCTTGAGGGTTTCATGAACACATTGAACAGACTTGAATGAGTCATGGCGACTTACATCCTGATGCTCTTACGGCTGAAACACTAGTACAATAGTCTGATGCATGCTGTTTAGAGCTGTTCAGGGAAACGAGCTTCATGTCTTCCATGACCTCCGCCCACTGCAGCGAGATCCATTATATGACTTTCCGTACTTTTGGCCAAGGGCCCCCCAATTTAGCCCTCCCCAATAAAGACTCGATGAACTCCTAAAAATGTTTTTTTGAAACACGTTCTAACAAACTCAACCAAAGTGCCAAGTAGCCATGCTGTCAATTTTGTTAATGTACACCAGCTCAGCGTTTTGCTTGTTATTTTTTTGCAAATAAACGAATATATACGTATGTACTATGTTGGTTCTGATACGATTGATCAAAACTCTCAGTACACTGATCTTGATTTTCATGACTGAGAGCAGTGATTGTGACTGTGGTAATAGATGCAATATTCGTGAAGGTATAGTGATGATAATATTGATGATTATAAAAAATTCTTTGTTAAATTGTAGTACGATTACGAAGGGATAGAATTATTGGCAAAAGGTAAGCAGAATACCTGAGTATACTACACCAGAAATCTAAATTTCAGCTGCCCTGGTGATGATTAAAGTCAGTTATGACATTGTATTCAACATTCTCTTAAGTGAATATTACCTAACAGCGATTAAATTTTGTCAACCAAAAGATTTAGAAGCGTCCACATTCTCACAACCTTGAAATTCCACGTTCTGACCTTCTCACTAGAAAGGATTTCATAACTAGAATGCTTTACACATGCTTTACACTTCTTAACATTTGTTTAACATTACGTTTCATTTATATTGCTATACTTCATAAGTATTTCTATGTTTGAAATTGCATTATTTTTTTATGTCCCATTTTGTGTTTGCTAATGGAGCAATGAAGGCTCTACTTACTTTCTTACTTAGATGTGAGAGATAGCTTCCTGAACTAATGTAGGCTTTCTTGCTTTCTTTCATATTTAAGAATTGCAATTTGACTCTTTTGTTCAGGTCAGTGGAGGGTTAAAGGTGAACCAGGCATTCCTGGAAAACCTGGGACTCCAGGAATTCATGGACTTAAGGTAGGAACAGTTATGGGATTTTGCACATTTCGCTCTCAACAAAGAATGGAATCAACTGCCGCTCTCTCTTTGTAGCTCAAATTCGCTCCTTCCACATTCAAAAGCTGGCTCTAAATCACTATTTCTCTTTGACTTTCAAGCATGTGGATTGTAATTTGTAACTGCATCTTCGCCTGTTGTCTGCCTGCCTGCACCCTAAATTCACATTTTCACTGTCACCATGCACAGTTGCACACATTAGAAATATTAAGTGATTATAATAGGAATTAATTATGAATTTCAATATGCTTTACGATATTTTTTAAAATTGAATGATTTGAGGATTTAATTGCATAACTTAGATTAGCAAATAGCCATCTCACTTCAGTGAGACTAGGTTCTCATAAACAGACCGCCCATTTTTGGCCTCTGTTAGTATTATGTTATCCAATCCTTGTAAGACATCAAGCATTTTCGTTGTAAACAGGGTGACATTGGGATGAAGGGAGATAAAGGCGACCATGGGTTAAAGGGTGAACCTGGTCCACCTGGAATCATCACTTCCTCGGAGGGGATCATTCTTTTTGGACCCCCTGGACCACCGGGCTTGCCCGGTCCTCAGGTTTGTTCTCTTTTCCACTTTTGTTTTAGTTTTTCTTAAAAAGTAAATCTATGTACTAAATATTAATACTAATTCATATTAAATATTATATTAAATTATATTTAAATATTATATTAATTTCAATGAGTGTAAATTTATATCAAATATTAATATTAATTCATGGTTATTGAGCTCTTGGAAAACAAATGATAATTAGCAATTGGCAAAGTAGAGCTAATATAATTAGTTATGCTTATAATAAATAAATAATAGTGATATAAGTATATTGATGATGATGATGATGATGATGACGATGACGACGACGACGGCAACAACAATGATAGGTGATAGATGATGATGATAGGATGATGAAGGTTGTGAAAGCAGACAACATTTCTGACCTGCTGGAAGAATAGGTAGCAAAACTAGGATGTGTAGACCTATTTACTGCAAAAAAGTTCAATTTTAGTTTATCTGAACATGTGCTATATCTGAAGGTAATTTTAATTACAAAAATGATGGGTCGGAGATCTACCATAAGTCTGTTTTTTACGTGATTTTTCTATTTGTGTCTACATTATTTTTGAAAGCTCAGGCCAACTTTTGCTGGATGGACATATTCTATAGTTTATTTTGATGTATCTCTTCTTTGAGCAAAACTATGCAACAGCCTTCTACTATAATTCGTACTCAGATCTTGTCTGGAAGCACTACTGTTTCTGCACATTTCCTTAAGACTTTTCTTTTTCTAGGGGATCTTCACACTGAGAGCACCACTGATTTACAATCTCTGAGGTTGTGCTGTAAGAGGTGCTCTATAAATCCAAAAATAGTGTAGTATAGTAAATAAAATTTGGATTTCTTTAACTAGCTGAAGCCAGAATACCACTTGTGACAACTTTTTAAGTGAAGCAGTGTTTTATATGGATTGGCTCTGCATTTGTTGCAAGTCTGTTTACATGCATTTATTAACAGGAGTGTAAACAGTGCCTAAAGTGTGGAAAAATAAGTGCCTGGACGCCCGTTACCTCCCCAAAAGAAGTGCTTGGACGCCCCTTACCTTTCCAGTCTGTGCTCGCCAATAAGTGGCTGGACGGCGTTCAGATTTTAAAACAAGTGCATGGACGCCGTCCATGACCGTCCAGGCACACTTTAAGCCCTGAGTGTAAATCAGGGTAAGGACTGATACAAAATTTATATGTTGATTTAACACAGTGTGCAGTTTTTTCCTTAATCAGTTTTTTGCATATAGTATATGTTTATGATTGATGGTGCCTGCTGAGTTTTAAACCAGTGATGGAATGGCAAACAGCTGCAGCTACTTGAAAATTGAGATTAAAGCACTCTTGATTTTTCGTTTTGAGAGTATGAAATCATGTCTAGACTGCATGATATCGCAAACACTCAACTTTGGTGGAGACCAATGCTAACTGCTGACAGTTCTTGATGAGAATACAGCAGTGGTTATTTAATCATCCCAAGGAGATGTTTCTAAATCCCTTCTTGGTCCAAGGTCAACTTATTTTTACCTAGGATACAACCAAGGATTCTTGGGATACAATCAATTAAGGATTCTTCTATTACTTCGTTGTTTTATACACAGGACTGGTTTCTTCTTCTTTGGCCACCTTGTACAAGTTTTGTGCGATAATCGGAGTTCCGAAAATTTCATATCTTATTTGCAAAATAAAATCATTCAATTAGTTATATCTATGAAAGCAGATTAACAAATAATTATATGTGCAAAATAAACAAATGCCTTTGTAGATTAAAAACATGATCCTTAGTGATAGAAATGGAATACTAAGTGGAAAGCCATCTCAAGACTATTTTTAGGGAATTTTTAGAACTGCACAACTCCTCTCCTTTCCCATCATCTATTGTAAATTACCGGTACTTCCAGTCGGGGGACAATGACCTTTTTGCTGGTTTGTAAGTTTTAACTGTACAGAAGTGCTCTACAACTGCACATTTTTTGTAAAACTGCACGTTAAAAAAGCCCTGCGCCATATATCGTTGAGAGTGAAATCGTGACCACAATATGTTCACAAATCACAGGTAACCTATCCTCTAACATAGAATCCTTGGGGTACATCCAATAAGCTATGCAATCACTTTCTGCCGACTAGAGACGGCTACTACTTGTCTTCAATGGGTTTGTCTCATTAATGGCAGTTCTATAACTTCACCAATATATGCTGGAAGACAAGCAACACTTACTATATATCCTCAGTCAGGATCTATCTTTGCCGAATAGTGTAGGCTACAGAAACCTGTTGCTGGCAAAAGCACAGTCGAAATCTGCTGCAAGTTCTTATCGCACATTTTCTTTGAACTGAACCAGTTATACCTGGGAATGTTCATGAATTTTGCCTACCTCAACCAGAGTGATTTTTCTATCTGAAAATTTTCTTTTATCAGATTTTCCTTTAAGCAGTGTCTGGATGGTCATTATTGGACTGTCAGTTTGTTATTTTGGACACAAAGTTCAAATTTCACAAATATTGTTGCCAAAAATAGCGCGTGCTTAGTCCAGAAACAGCAAATTTTGCACCTTTTCTTCCAGCTGATGACATTTGTTTCATTGTTTAGGGGCCACCCGGAAATCCAGGACCACCCGGGTCGTTTTCCACAGCAGATCTGTTTGAGAAGCTTTTCCGTGGTCCACCAGGTCCCCCTGGACCTCCAGGACGCCCATGGCAACCAGGGTATCAATCAGATGCTGAAGCAGAGCCACAGGAGTCAGAAGAAGACTATCTCAAGAGTAATGGACTTTCCATCAATGGGGTAAACCACCTTCCTCACTGTCTGTACAAGCAAATCAAATACCGGTAGGCCCTATATAAGACTTTCACGATGATTGTGTACTAAAACTGACTGAGAAGACAATACAGATTGTCATTAAAGTGCTACTGGAAAAGGTCGACGTTGAGTATTTTAAATGGGAGAGAACATGTCCAATTGTCCATCATGCCTATTATTAAATGTATTTTTTAAACCAGTTCAAAGCAGACTGCTGTGTGCTGTAGGTCATGACGTTTTTCGAAGTGGACGACCTACGACAGGTAGCACCAACGTTGCCTGTGGGAATGATGGCATTTGTGCTCAGCAAAGAAGCTCTCTACATTCGAGTTCAGGATGGATTCAGAGAAGCCATGGTAAGGCACTGAGAGTCGTATTTATTGATGTAATTTACAAGTTCTTTTCCTACCACAATGAACAATTGAACATGTGACAGAGCATCAATGTAAGATATGTTACACTTATTGAATGTATGAGCACTTGTTATAGCACCCCTTTAAGAATACTACTCAGAGCCGCTCCAATCTACAGAGCGGACACTGAATCAGAGTTTCATGTCGAAGCGCATGAACAATTGCGAGTGAAGGACTTGCTCAGGGTCCCTACAGGTGGCACCGAACATACCCCTACACAACCGTGCCCCAAATTGTGAACATGACAGAGTTATCTTTTATGTAAACTGGCTTCAGTACCTGAAACTGTACCAGAAATAATTGAAAGTGATGTATGATCATCAACGATAGTAAATAGAATATTAATAAGATACATAAATAAAAAGTAAAGTGAATTTAAGCAGCAGAAGCAGTTACTCTAGCAATAGCTTTAGTGCCCAGGTGCAATCCACTCTTAAAAATCTCAAAACTGTCCTATTTAGCAATGTTTGGGCATTTCTGAGTAGCCTGTCTTGAAGATGCACTTATATAAGACTTCCTAAATAATGATTATAATAATAACAATGAGTTCCAGCATAGAATTCAGCAGCAGAAAGGTTTAACACACCTTGTCACAGAGTCTACAATGGAGTCTACGCATCACAATGGCATTTGCTGTGTTATCTCTCAAAGCAACCATCAATTGATACCTTGGGTATAATGGCAAATTATGTTACCATGGAAACTATTAGATTAGATCAGTTTAGAGTTTGGGCGATATAAGTTGTAAATGAATTGTCAACTTACATGGTACATTATTCGAAACAATAGTTTTTTAAAGTTTTTGTTCATTACTAATCTATGCAAGATGCAATTTGTTTGATTTGCATTGAATGCCCATATAATTCAATTAATTACAATTGATCTTTAATTCTTTATGCATACAATTTGTGTTTGGAATATGTGTGTTTTGGTTTTGTAGTTTGGCACTAATATAATATCAACATTGCCTGCATTTCCAACTGTAAGTAAAATATACTTTCCATGTTAATTAAGTAAAACATACTTTACATGTTAATTAATGCACGATTCAAATTTTTACATGCTTATTGCATTATCCAATCAATTCTACATTTAGCTTGTTGCGTTTATGATGGCTGGGGAGAATTATGCTAAGCTTTCTTTACATTTTTACTTACTTACTTTTTTATTTGCACTGTTAAACTGATTATAGCAGTATGAAGGTAGAGAAGGTAGAAATGAAAATATAATTTCTATTATTTTTTTGCTTCATTTTTCAGATGAAGCAGAATAGATCTTTGAATATTCATTTAATTTTAATATATTCAGACATTGTCTGGGTATTTGTTGAGGTTGTTTTTATCGTTATGTTTCCAGCCGCCTACAGCGACCAAACCAACCGTGAAATCACGGCGTCAGAATATCCGATCGACAGAAAACATTGATCCCGGTGGGAAAAAGGTTGGAGAAGTCGATTAGAAATCTTTTGCTCAGATACTACGATCGAAATTGCTCCGCAGACTTATCGATACAAGAGATGTGGGGGATGGTGGTGTAGGGTACGCTCGATGCCTTGGAGCCGGAAGATTGTAGGTTAAAATCCACCTCAAGCTGCCGAGTAGTGACCCTGAGCAAGTCCTTCACTCGCAATTGCTCGTGTGATTTGGCGTGAGAACTCCGATTCAGTGTCCGTGCTATAGTCTGGAGCACCTCTGAGGAGGAATCTTGAAGGGGTGCTATAACAAGTGCACATACATACAGATGCAATGGGACACTTATTCCTCTACTGATTGCATCTAGTGATTGAGAGCATCATTCAAGACGGTGCCAATGCCATCAAGTGCATCCTATTATATAAAAGAGGAGACCAATAACTTGAAATTGATGATGAATTTGTGGTTTTTCCATTTCGTTGCAATCTTGAATCTGTTTTCATGATCTTCAGAGTTCTAGAGATTCCAAGACAAAGCTAAGTTCTTGGAAGCAGTAGACTATTTACAGGTGCTCAATCTAAAGATCTATAATTGTTTGATGTAAGATAAAATCTGGTCAGTTTAAAGTCAAGAATCAATGGTATCAGGCAGCTAGACTAAGACAGTTGCATTGTCTGGCATGTAGAATTGGAGCAATGCGAGAGGTAAGAGTAAGAAGGGGAATCAGGATAGGATTTGTCTAAATCCACCTCAAGCTGCTGAATAGTGACCCTGAGCAGTGAGCAAGTCCTTCACTCGCAATTGCTCTTGCGATTTGGCGTGAGAACTTCGATTCAGTGTCCCTACTGTAGTCTGAAGCACCTCTGAGGGGAAATCTTGAAGGGGTGCTGTAACAAGTGCACATACATACAGATGCATCAGACACTTGTTCCTCTAGTGATTGCATTTAGTGATTGAGATCATCATTCAAGACGGTGCCAATGTCAACAAGTACATCCTATCATATGAAAGAGGAGACCAATAACTTGAAATTGATGATGAATTTGTGGTTTTTCCAATTCTTTGCAAGCTTGAATCTGTTATCATGATCTTGAGAGTTCTAGAGATTCCAAGGAAAAGCTAAATTTTTTGGAAGCAGTATTTACATGTGGTCAATCTAAAGACAATTATTTGATGTCAGATATGATCTGGTCAGTTTCAAGTCAAGAATCAATGGTCAGGCAGCTAGACTAAGACAGTTGCATTGGCTGGCATGTAGAATTGGAGCAGTGAGAGAGGTAGGGGTAAGAAGGGGAATCAGGAGAGAATTTGTCAAAAGCAAATGGTTTCACAGAGTTTGAAAGAGGTTCTGTTGCTTTGCACATTAAAAAGTTGGGAATGACTGCTTGAAAGTCCCTTATGGCATTTTTCACATCAGGAAATATCCTGTCAGTTTTGCAAACAGGCTAGTGAACAGTTGGTTAGTTAACCATATCTCTGCATATAAGCATGGTCACCTTTACGTTTGTGGGGCAGAGTAGATAAACGTTAGGACATTCACATTATAATGGGGAGGGTATATAAGTTCAAAACCTTCGGTGAGATGGGTGCTGTGTATCAAGGCCGTAGCCAGGATTTTGTTTCGAGGGGTGTTTGCTCAATCATGAGCATGCTGACAAGTAACCAAATCAACTGACTCGGAGGATTTGGAGAAGCGTTGTCATGTGAAGTCTTTTCCACATCATCAATCATCGTCATGATTAAATCATCATTGTGATCTAATCTTTTGCAGAGTTCAGACAGAAATAAGGGCTTCAAAATTAAATCCTCTCTTAGTTCTGACGTCAAATGTTAGTAAGTGCACTATTTCATGTTTACATTATTTTATTTTAGGGGTTGTTCAGACACTGAAATTATCCCCACCCCTTCCTAAACACAGCCTTGCTGTGTACAGCCTTTGAACAAGTTCTGAGTTCACAATTGCACAACGACAACAATTGATACTTAGTCATTAAATTGCAATGCTTTATAAATACGCAATGATAATAGGAAGACTCAAAGAAAAATATCTTCTTTTTTCCAGCTTCATCTTGTGGCTGCAAACGCACCAATATCTGGGAACATGGTCGGAGTCAGTGGAGCAGATATGATCTGCTTCCAAGAAGCCATGGCAGCTAAACTGAGAGGAACCTACGTAGCCTTTCTATCTTCACGAGTCCAAGACCTCAAATCTATCGTCCATCGCAAGGAAGACCACCATCTACCAGTTGTAAATATCAATGTAAGTTGGAAATTAATGTTATTTCAATTGCATAACATTGGTAAAGAGTAACTGTAATAAAAGTGTAAGCTGGCAGATGTTTATGCTGCAGATTTGTTGTTGCTAAAGTTTTGAACTAACTAATCTAATCTAATGGCATTATTACAATACTTAAAGGGTCACTTAAAGTAAGCTGATAAATGCTCAGTGATGAATATGTATTATATTCACTGCATCAATACGTTTATATAATATCAACTCATGCTGTGCACACCTATCAGAGGCGCATAACACTCAGTGGTTGCTTAAGGTGGACAGTTGGTCAGAAATTGTGAGAGGTAAGGAAAACTTGTGAAATTCTGATGAAATCAGATAAACTAAAGGTGATGCTGTGTTTTGTAAGCATCCACAACAGATAGGTGTTAGTGTTAGTCAAGTTTGATATTGTTATTCTTCAAGTTACAACAAAAGTCAACTATTTTGCACTTTGCTTATTTGCAAACTTCCCGATATTCACAAATTTATTCCCGATTTGGACAGAATTTCAGTGCAGAAAAATCATCCGTTCCAAAAATCATCTAGAAGTCAGTTGAACAAGACAAACTACTGAAAATTGTATTAAACTTTTATGCAGTATTAAAAAACATACTTTACGATTTTGGTAATCAACTTCAGTCAAACAAGACTGCAATGAGTTTTATTATTTTATTTATTTTTGTTGATTTGTTATATAATATTTTCTCCATGAGGTGTATTTTTTTTCTTTACCAGGACGAACTGCTGTTCAGCTCGTGGAATGAAATATTTGAAAGTGACGGAGCGCCGATCGATGCAAACATCTCCATTTACTCGTTTGATGGACGTAATGTCTTAACAGACTCATTATGGTCAGTAAATGTCTTATTCAGACAAGTCTGATGTTGTTTTTTGCTGCTAAATCACTCATTTAAAGCGTTCTGGTAGTCATAATTGAACTGTAAATTACAATATCTTTATTGATTAGAAAGAATATTGCATGACCTCATATTTTCTGATGAGCTAAGCAGCCTTCAAGGAAGGTTTACTGTAATGGCAGGGCTTAAAGTGTGTCTGGGCGGTCATGGACGGCGTCCATGCACTTATTTTAAAATCTGAACGCCGTCCAGCCACTTATTGACCAGCACAGCCTGGAAATGTAAGGGGCGTCCAGGCACTTCTTTTGGAGAGGTAAGGGGCGTCCAGGCAATTATTTGTCCACACTTTAAGCACTGTGTACTGGTTTACTGATTGATTAATTGATTGGTTGGTTGGTTGATAGACAGTTTTAGACATGATCTAAAAATTATTCGTTGACTTCTCACACTGGTCATGCCTTGTGAAACTGCTTGTGCTTTTCTGACTTTCAACTTACTTGACTTAATTCATATTAATATCATACTTGTTAATGAAAAGTTTATTGAATTTTTGCTTCATACGAGATAATATTGAATTTATACATCACTAGGTATGTTCATCAAAAGTAATCTGCATTATTGATGTCCAAGAGCTAAATGATGTGTCTAAAAGCAACAAGCAACAGCAGTCAAGCAACTTACTTGGCTTAATTCCTATTAATGCCATACTTTTTAATGAAAATTTTATGGAATTTTTGCAACCTAAACAACCTTCCTTACAAATTGTTACATAGGGCAACTTCATTTGCCAGCTTCCCTGAGATGTTGCCTTGTAAGCCAGTCTTTTTGTGTCATCTGCTTTATTTAGGCCTGAAAAAGTTGTCTGGCATGGTTCAAATGACAAAGGAGAACGCCAGACTGACGCATACTGTAATGGATGGCTATCTGACGCTAGTCCAGTACAGGGTTTTGGAAGTCCGCTCAACCAGAAGAAGCTTCTGGATGCTGAAAGATACTCTTGTAGAAACAAATTCATTTTGCTCTGCGTCGAGAAGTCGGGACACAAAGACCTAAGAAAATGATATCTGATTCTATTTATTTTGTATTCTACTTTTTTGAGATTTATTTCTTATGATAATGAAAGTTTTGATCGACGATAGTCGTGTGTACAAATGGAAGTACCATAGCTAGCTACAGGTTATAGGAAGCTTTGTATGAAAGGCAGAGCAAGCATCTCGCAAATTCCTTGTTGCAATGAAGTTTACTTTAATTTGCTAGATCTTCAAATCTGTTTACAGCTGTAATACTTTATCTGTTGTTAAACTGCCTCACATCGGTTGTTTAATGCTGAAAACTTATTGTGAAATGTACGTTCTCTGACACCCATGATTGTTGGGTTCACTTGGGCCCATACTGCCACCAGTGGCACCATGCAGGCTGTTACTCTGGGCCTGATGAAAATAGCTATCTTGGATCAGCAATCAGCAAAAAATTCAGTGTTCGAATGAAAGATCTACCAAAAAACACTGGTTGCATAAAAAACTTTTACTTAAGTAAACATTGAAACCTCTGCGTAAGATCTTGTGTTGTTGATTCTAAGTTCATGTTTCTACGACACTGAATGGCTCTGTTTTATATGTAAATCTTAAAAGCATAGCTTGCAGTATTGAATACCAGTAGATAGTTCTCTGTTTATCAACTCGCACTGCAGCTTGTCACAATGGACCCATATGAGACCAAACTGCTATATAGGATCCATACAGAGCCCATACACTTACAGTAATAAATGTTTATGGACATGTCAACAGTCAGGTGATATTTTGATCTTTAGGTTTCTGCATGAGGTAGGTCTACAGTCCTACATATTTTTAATGGAACCTTTACAGTTTTCCTTCGTTTCACCTTTTTTAGGTGCACTGCTATACATTTTGTACCACACACTACGGTAAGTGCAGGCCTCAGAGTGTAATGTAATATAAATCTTTTAAATTTCTCAGTGTGACACAAAAGCCTTGTTGCAAACACCACCATACATACATCAATACTATATCAAATCAAGCCTGTAAAACCAGATTTTTTTAGTCAATTTCAGTGTCAAGTCAAAATCAGGTTGCCCCGCCCGAGAAGAAGGAACAATGCTTTTCTTCGGACAATTAAAAGTTGACTATTACAAGAAGTCTCAGCCCAGTAGGCCATGCGCCATCTATATTATAATTGCAGTAAACAACAAGTACATTATTTTGTGTAAAAATGATGAACAAGGTTCATAACATATTGCCTTTACATGTAGTTTTTCACAAACACACAAATCGGCAAAAAACAATTGAGTTTTAATTGTAATTGAGAATTTATATAGCACCACTTCAAGAGAAACTCATCAGTGGCACTTCCGACCTGACTGCATCAAAGCAGAATCAAAGAGGTGTTCAAACGCTTGCGGAAAAAGGGCAAAGACAGACCCAAGACAATTCATATGTATTCACATTTCACAAACAACTTCAGAAGTACTACTCGATAGCATGCTTTAAAAAATGAATAAACTAGGCATCCCTGACTCCCCAGCGATGATGCACCAAAGCATTGTCAAAATTGACCACTTGTCCAGTTTGTGAACCACTTTCCTTTTAAAGCGTATTTTGTCACATTCAAACCTCCCGTAGACAATTGCTTTGTAAGAACTTTTAACAAATCCTTGGTGCACAATGGCATATTGCCCTTCATTTGATGCTGAGTCATTATATAATATGGCTGTGCTACATAAATGCAGAATAACATGTCCAGTCAAATTCTAAGTCAGGGTTTTATTTTAATGGTAAAGTATGAAAAGTGCAGGATGTTAAAACAATTGAATTCAACTAAACCTAATTAATTAACACATAATGAGCTAACTCATTTGGAAAAATTAAAATTACAAAACATTGTTCAACAGGAACCAGTAAAATTCTATCGCCCACATTCTTCGAATAAAGACTTTCATTTCAAACAGTTCAAAACAGTTTTATTTGGTACTAGTTGAAACACACTGCAATGCTTAAGTTTTGAGCTGAAAAATGAGGTACTCAGTTGCTTTATTTTAGTTCATTTATTCTTTTTTTGATACCCAAAGGTCAGCAAAATTCTATACCAGAGTACCAGAGTAGCTTCACATCTGTTTTCAAGTCTTTTTTAAAATAAAATTCAAATACTATATACTTGAAGCTCATTTACATAATGACTTCTCTGAATGACGTCAAATAATTAATTGGTCCTGCACTTTTGGAATCAGCTCTCTTCTCTCATTGTACAATTGTACACGTTCTTTGTTATTAACTGGTACGGGTACCCGAATCACATCCTTTCGCCCTCTTTAAACTACTTTGTTTTCTCTGGGTCTATCACACTGGGAGTGCCTCTGATATTGGTGTGCACTGTGAGAGGCGCTTTATAAATTTATAGATACAATACAATACAAGATACAATGCAATGTCTAACAGTGTAGCCAAGCTCCATTTGATTTTGGAGGGCAACACAACTCTGTAAATCTTCGACTGGCTAGGAAGATGGTTCTTGGTTAAAACAAAGATAAAAGCTAAAGCGGTCCTGAGATTTGTGACTTAATGGAAAAAAATAAAACTAAATGATTTCAAAACGTCTGAACAACTGGAATATGACGTTAAATACTCGTGGAATGTTAGCAATGATTTCTGTCAAAGTTTCAGAAGCATTGATCATGAATTATCGAAATAGGCTCCTGTTACCACGTGGTGTTCACTGTTCATTTACCCAACACCACAAACGCCAGATCCTTTTCTTTGTGTACGGAGTGTGTAAACCAGACTTAAATACAAATCATAAACAGATCAAGTTATAATTTTAAACCTGTATGCTGTATCAAATACTCATTTTTTAAATGTATGTAATAAAATATGCACATTTTTAGGCTGGAAATGAATGAATGCATGCATACATGTTGATATGCAGCGATAAATTATGGTATGTATTGCATTGTATAGGCCTACTGAATTCAATCATTTATAAAGTGCCTTGAGTCTGGTGAACCGTTCAGAGGTGCTCCCAGTATGTAATGCCACCAGAAATTAAATAGGCTTGAAAAGAGCAAAGGCAAGAGTAGGGGATACCAGATAGAGTTTGACAGCATAGATGGAGACAGCACATTCCAAAGAGAGGGAATAATATAGAAAAGAGACCAGGACTGAACCACAGCTGCTCTTGAATGAGGAACTAAGTAAGTAAGTAAGTATGTAGCCTTTATTTGCACATGCATTGCATTGCACAAATCGACTATGTTTAAAAAGAACTAATAATATAGGTAACAGCAAAAAATAACGGTTTAGTCAATCATGCATGGCTAAATATAATTGAAAATATATCTTGATAAAACTATTTTCAATGGACAAATTTGTTTTAAGGAAACATGAAAGGGTGTCCTCTCTTGCGAAGTAAATACCTGTCAAGATCAAGTTTTTTTAAAGAGTGAAGTGGACGATGCAAGGAGGCTGAAATTTTGAGGGAGTTAACATTATTAAACAATATTAAATAACATTATATTAGTTTTACAATCTTACCATAGTTTGCCTAGATGTCTTGGTCTCCTGCTGCCGACCCTGTTGTTCTGTCCTTTTTGCCTGTGTCAGATGAAACCACAATTTCTATTGCAAAGCCAGATCACAAATGTTTCAAGGGTTGTCTTTATTAAAAGGCAACAACTGCATCATATTCAGATTTCAGAAATGACATTTTTTCCATCTGTTTTACTTTTACATATTATTCATGTAAGTATTTACGTCCAACTTATTCTTTGTACCACACTATGTTACGTGACGAATGCGCTGTGGCTTTCAATCGGGAATCACCGCCACTATATCATCTCCATCCATCTTCGCTTTGTTCCTGATCAGTGGCGGCGCCAGGATTTAAGTTTCGGGGGGGCTGAAGCCTTGCGGCGAAAATTTCACATTTTCATCCGTCAAAATTTCTGACGACCTTTTTTTTAGTCGTCAGCCGAAAATCATGGATATTTCAATGTAAAAACTTTGGATGGCCCTCTTTTAGGGGGGGCTGAGCCTCTTGTAGGGGGGCTTAGCCCCCCAGTCCCCCCTAGCGCCGCCACTGTTCCTCATCATGAGCAAGCATTTTGGTTGTGGTCGTCTATGCCTCTATGGTGCATTAAATTGTATCTGGAAAAACTTTAACAAGATATTATGCCAATCATATGGATACCTGAAGCAGCTCACCTGGAACCAGTGGTCGGATGGTTTGAATAATTTCCAGCAGCTTGGCTTTATATTGATCCGGTGACGACATGTCGTAGATTTTTATTCCCGTCAGAAAGGGTCTGACCGTCACCGGGGAAAATCCGGGTTGCACAACGATCGGAATGATCATCTTGTTCCATTCGAAGGACATTCCAAGTTCTGCGTTCAACGGACGACAGCAATTAACACAGGAAATTTAAGGCATTTCTAATTAGCAATGACTAGGCTATTGTAATTGACCATGCTCACACAAGAGGTGCAAGTATCAAGATGATAATATTATAGGGTGGTGTTTCCAAATTGGGAGCCACGGCACATTTCTCGCGAAACATAGTGTGGTACAAAGAATAAGTCGGACATAGATACTTGCATGAATATGTAAATATAGGCCTACAATCCCTACATGCAATGTTATATATACAATATACATACATAATACACAGGAAGACATAAGCATGGATACATGCAATGCACACATACAATACCTAGATGCATACAAATAAACATAGAATACATATACAACTTGATTTAACGAACTATTGATTGATTGATTGATTGATTGATTACCATAGACCTACCTCTTTTGCAGTCGTGATTCTGCTCAAAGGCCTCACTGATCAATGGTATGAAAATGGTCGCTTGCTCCAAGGCAGCTATCAATTCTACCCGAACACTACTTCCTAGAGAAAAACAAATATTCATTTCATATTCCAGCTGTAGGCATAAAGCACTGGCAAATTTTTTAATCTCAAAAGTAGACTGATTGCGTTACACGAGCTTCTTATTATAGCATATATCAAGCCGGAGTATTCTTGAAGGTCAGTGATTAGACTCCACAGCCCATTGTGAAACAGCTCCAGGCAATAGCCGACGGCCTATGTTTATGTTGACGAGTGCTTAAAACATCACAATATCGGACCCTGGTAATTAAGTGAATCGCATATACCTCCACAATCAGAATTTCATAAGCAGAACAACTTAAGAGTCAGAAACGCATCAAGCACTTCGGATACTACTTATACTGCCTAGATAAACTTTTATTCTGTTGCTTGGGAACAAGTCATTGGGGGAACAAAGTACCTCAGGGGAAAAAATAATAATAATAATAAAAACATCATCAAACCTTCTACATGAAGCTACGTCTCAGTTCCCTACAAAGATCACTTGCTATAATAGAGTTGTGTGATCTGAATGGGCAGCATGGGCAGAGTATATCAGGGGCTAGGGGGGCTAAGCCCCCCCCCAAGAAGACCCAGACTCATTCTTTTCACCATGTGAATGGTATCTTTTCCCGGGCTTAGCCCCCCAAGAAGGCTTAAGCCCCTCCAAGAACAGAAACCAAACTCCGCCCATGATGGGCAGACATTTCTTACTGTTAGTCGCAGAAGAGGAGGAGGAAAAGAAAAGAAGGCTAAGGAGGATGAGGAGGAGAAAGAGAAGGTGGAGAAGAAGAAAAAGAAGATGAAGAGTCCCTTCGGCTAGCTCTGAGACAACCATAGGTATCAAGCTTTAACCACATCACTCTGTTGTCATTGGTATACAGTGATGGGTGGCCAGTCCTCTCCCTCAACCTCTCATCTTCCCACTGGTAGCTTATGGTCAGTGCACTCGCAGTAGCTGAGTGCATAGGTGCAATCACGTCCTAAAAATTGGAGGGGACCAAATGAATCACGTCCTAAAAGTTGGGGGGACCATAATGATAAAGTCAATGGGACCACTCAAAAGTTGGGGGGACGCGTCCCGTGGGTCCCATAGGGTGGTTGCGCCTGTGGCTGAGTGGGTTAGAAAAAGCTCTTAAATGGCATCAGCTATAAACTTAATGGTTTGGAAACTTGCAGTACAGTACATATATTTACTAACATGGTATTAGGCTATAGTTTGAGTTAATTATATATATATATATATATAAGTACTCACTTCTATCATCTGGAATATCTCCAGTGAAAAAAGTTGTGATGCCTGCATTGTTCAAGTCTTGACACATAGTTCTGGCCAGGTTCTTGTAGGCGCACTCAAACGGGCACGAACCGTAGCAAGACATCTGTAATTAACGACAGTAACAAGTTACTATTTATATAAGCCATGATCAAGAAATACATAAATGGCAGAAATCATGGTAGAAATTATTTATCTTAAATACAGCAAAGCATATAATCAATAAAAATAATTACAAACCATCTAGATTTAAAAATAGGAAAAAGTGCTAAGCTGGGACTGAATTGTAACGGTCATGGTAAAGCTTTGGGTTATTAATTACATTAAGACAAGTTAGTGTTTGGCAGTAAGGCTGGTTAGATGACTAAATTTTAGCCAGCCTAACTTAGATACAAGGTCCTTAATGAATGGATGCTTCAGTGCTTGCAATGCACAATTAAATGATAAAAGAACAAATGTAATGCAAAATGCAAAACAATGCAAAAATATTATGTAGGCCGACACACATATTATTTATACATATTATTATATATACTCATATATACACAGTTACACACACAGCACAAGAACCCTATAAATATTTAATATTAGACTAGGCCTATAATTATTGGAAGTTCTGTCCTAAGCTACTAACACATTTTATCTTTCTGTTGTGACTCTGTCATGCCTGAACAATATATTGTCTGTTTATGTTCCATCTGTGTCAGTTTGATTAGGCCTACTTAAAAATGACTTGATTGGTTGATTGAAGAAGTTACTTTATGACTTTTGTATTTGTTTCTTTTAATCCCACCCCGGAGAGTGATAGGATAAGATTAACTTCACTGATCAGCTATATTATCTGCCTCATCCTGACAAAGACAAATAATAGGACTAAAGTAAAGTAAATATGTGAGAATTTCCAGCGATTAGGGGCCTATGTAGCCTATATTGTCGGCAGTATTATGCTAAGTAGGCCTAATGATGACAAAATCCGCTGATCTCATTAGCCTATGATAGGCCTAAACATAAAATTAGGCACTTTAAAATCATTCTTTTTTTGTAATTTTCCTACACTCATCCAAACATAAATTCAATTGACTGATAGCGTTTGAGTTTATATTGTAGGTGTCTTTCAGTTAATAATAATAATAATATTTTTTCTTTAATTAAACGCCTGCAAGACGCACTGCGCTTTACATTTACAAGTTATGCAGTAATCTTAATTAAACTTAACTACCAACTGAACAGACAGCTTTGTAATTACACGGCGCTAATAGCAACCTACAAAGCAAATCCGCCCAACGGGGGCTCGAACTCACTACCTCTCGCTCTCTTGGCCAGCGTGTTAACCACTACTCTACCGGGCCCCAGTGGCGGCGCCAGGATTTCAGTTTTGGGGGGCTAAAGGGGGTTAATCGTCCCAAAAAGTAATTTTTACATGGTGAAAAAATGGATGGCCTTTTTAGGGGGGCTTAGCCCCCCCTAGCCCCCCTAGCGCCGCCACTGCAGTTACACCAAGGTTTCAACCAATATAAATTAATGCCAGGCCATCAACATGTGGCCTATCATTATTAATTATTAGGCCATCTGTTAATAACATGCGATTTAAACCTAGCCTATATGTTACGCTGTGGATGAAAATTTCTTTAAAGTGCCATTTTCACCTTTACCTGTGCTTAATTTTCCGCTAGGCCTATAATTAACCAAAAAGTTGCGCTGCTAATTAATGACATTTAATGTAAAGACATGAATGAATGACTGACTGAATGAGTGACTGACTGAATGAATGAATGAATGAATGAATGAATGAATGAAGACACTGAAAACGAACTATAGTTTGAATAATTACCATTAATCACTATCCCAAGATCGTCGAATAAACCGTCGAGAAGAAATGCGTATTCTCCATTTAAAATAATAACATCCCTCGTGTTCAGCGCATTTCAACACACAATAAATAAATAATAACGTCAGTAAATATTCATGACGTCATATGATTTTCATGCATGCTTTAGCGTAAACTTTCTTTTGTAAATTTTCTTTTTGTAGTGCCTTTTTTTACATCGCGATAGACTGACTGAAAAAATTGAGGAGCACATTTCCAAAACTCACTCAGTCCATTTTGGAGTAGGCCTACATATTTTAGTCCTCACTGCCATGTTATTCCTTATATGCAAATCTGTAATAAGCTTATGCGTTATCAAACAGTGCCAAAACACAATCAAAGCATGAAAGTGCAGATGACAAAAATTAATGACAGTTTAGGAAGCTCGTTATGATGATGCGCAAGGCCTTTGCGAAGAGTGCTGGACTATCAGTAGCTGACAATAAGTAATCCTGTATTTTTATTTTGAAACACAGATTGCGTGTACCGGTAATTTTTTACAAACCACACCGCAGGGCTGTTTTTAAGGAATTTTTAGAGCGGCAAAACTCCTTTCCGTTCCAAAAAATCTTTTCTTTAATTAAACGCCTGCAAGACGCACTGCGCTTTACATTTACAGGTTATGCAGTAATCTTAATTAAACTTAACTACCAACTGAACAGACAGCTTTGTAATTACACGGCGCCAATGGCAGCCTACAAAGCAAATCCGCCCAACGGGGGCTCGAACCTGCAACCTCTCGCACTCTTGGCCAGCGTGTTAACCACTACTCTACCGGGCCCCCATTCCAAAATTCCCATCATCCATTACATGGGAAATCACCTCCAACGGAGGACAATGACCTTTTTTACTAGTTTTAACTGTAGGTCTGCAGAAGTGCTCTACAACTGTACAAACTGATTTAGAACTGCACATTTTGTGTACAACTGCACGCTAAAAAAGCCCTGTCTCATAATTAAGACTACGCCTATAAATAAGTAGGCACCGCTATGTCCATTTATGCATGTAGCCTACACGAAGCCGGTCGATTTTTCTTACACGCTTATTTATTTATATATAGGGAGAAATGGTGCGTATTCACACGTATACTTAAACGCGTTTTTCCTGGGAGAATTCATTCCGGGGGCAACTCACTGTTCAGTGTTCAAATGAAAGATCTACCAAAAACACTGGTTGAATAAAAACTTTTAGGGCCTACTTAAGTAAACATTTAAACCTCTGCCTAAGGATATTGTGTTATTGATTCCAAGTTCAGGTTTCTACGACACTGAATGGCTCTGTTTTATATGTAGGCCTAAATCTTAAAAGCACACTGCAACTCGTCACAATGGACCCATAATTATGAGACCACACTGCTATATTATTGGATCCATATTCCATACGGAGCCCATAATGTTTTTGGACATGTCAACAGTCACGTGATATTTTGATCTTTAGGTTTCTGCATGAGGTAGGTCTACGTATACAGTCCTACATATTTTTAATGGAACCTTTACAATTTTCCATCGTATCACCTTTTTTTAGGCGCACTGCTATACATTTTTTTACCACACACTACAGTAAGTGCAAGCCTCAGAGTGTAATGTAATATAAATATAAATCTTTTAAATTTCTCAGTGTGACATAAAAGCTTCGTCACAAACACCACCATACATAGGCCTACATCAATACTATATCAAATTAAGCCCGCAAAACTAGATTTTTTAGTAAATTTCATTGTCAAGTCAAAATCAGGGTGTCCCACCTGAGAAGAAGGAGTGCTTTTCTTCGGACAATTAAACGTTTACTGTTAGGCTACAAGAAGTCTCAGCCCAGTAGGCCATGCACCATCTACATTACAGTTGTAATAAACAACAAGTCCATTTGTGTAAAAATGATGAACAACGTAGAAAGGTTCATAACATATTGCTTTTACATGTAGTTTTTCACAAACACAAATCGGTAAAAAACAATTGACAATTACACTGGACAACAAATTTTCATGAAATTTTTGTATCCTACATGAAATTTGCATTTTCCGACAGATTTTGAGGTGCTGAACACGAATATGACAATGAAATTCAATAATTAGCTCCAGTTTCTCTGATATCATCATGAGTTTCTATAAATAGAACAATGCGTACATATGACATTTGTAACAGCAAATATTCACTTCTACATCCCACGATCTCTTGTACAACTGCTCAGGATTATGTCTGGCGAGCGTACAAGTAGGCCTATGTATGTAAGAGCACTTGCTACACTGCCTCTTCAAGACCCTAATCCGAAGCGCTCCCGACTACAGCACGGACACTGAATAGGAGTTTCATGAAGCGCATATGCAATTGCGAGTGAAGGACTGCTCACAGTGCTTCTAAAGGCTCCCTACGCTGTGGCCTGAGGTGGATTCAAATCCATAACCTTCCGGCTCCAAGGCACTAAACATACCCCCACACCACCGTGCGCCACATAGTAGGCCCATATATGTAGTCAGCCAACATGGAAGCTTCCCTGGTATCGTTTTCCATGTCTGCAATGTCTTCTTCAAAACGTTCATGTGATACATAGGGTCATAGACAACATATCCATAACCAAATCCTTGTAGTTTTCTGCCCTGACATTCCAGTGGAAGTTAGTTAACACTAGACGAAATGAATCCTAAGCTTGTTTCTTGTCGCCCTGAAGCAGGTTGTCAAACATCTCATCTCTGACTAGCTATCTGACTGATCTGAGGACCAACAAAACTTCCTTCTTTAATTTCTGTTTCGCCAGGGAATTTGGCAGCCAAGTATTACACTACAGACAAGACTGTCTGGGCTTCAACCATTTCTAGGCGTTGCACATAGCCTACTTCTCTCCGACGCCCAGAGATTTCCTCTCAGGCCAGTTTCTCCTCACTTAGTGCAAGGTCCTTGCTAGACTGTCCAATTCATAGAGAAAACAGCAATATTTTGTATAATCCAAGCTGTGGACTCGTCAAGAAAACCAATATACTTTCAAGTCACAATACAGATGTCATCCATACCTGCTGTATTGAACAGAATTCAACAGGTATTTTAGGTTGTCGTGGGTTTCCTTCATGTGGACGGGAATGGATGAAAGCTGGTTTCCAATATGCAGCAGCTCCGCATCGAGACTCAATTTCGTGGAGTCTATGAATAGTCGCCATTCTTGAGGGTCATGTTTGATTCCGAGGGTATTCATCAGACAATCTACATTGAAGCAGAAGACAGGGTCAGCTTCCATGGTGAAATTTTCCTCAAACTGCCCATGACGAGTGTGAAACCATGTCACTCGGGCATTTTCTAGGAGAAGATTCCATTCATTTAAATCTTGATCCAAGTAACTCCACCTTGGCCTTGGATAGGTCCAGGAGGCGAACAAGATTGTTCAGTTTACCCTGGGTGAGAATGTGTGGCACAGATGATACACCTTGGCAGACGTAAGGATCATCCCTAGACGTCGAAGGCTGCGGAGAACCCGAAGTCGCTTCGTTTCCCTCCTCATCGTCTGAATCAATGAAAAATTCTTTCGGTGGATCCGGAACGGGAAGTCCTTCGCCATGCAGAGTGGGTAGGATTGCATATGGTATATTGGTGGTGCGCTATTGACCACTTCCAATTCCTTGTCATCAATGCAGAAGTACGTGGAACCATGCAAAAGTAGTAGTCATATGCATGATTGCTTGGTTCTCTCCAAACCATTCGAACAGCAAAGGTCACCGGCCAATTTCTCGTCTTTTAACTACTATGGAAATTTTCTTGCTCACTGGGGAGGGGTTGCATGGCAGGTTAATGCATTATGACACATTATTGTGTTGCAATATGTAGTTTGAAATACAGCGTTGAGAAAATTAATGGCCATGACCCACATATGTAGGCCGACTCAATGCGTATTGAGACATTTGTACGTAACCATCTCTGTCTCTCCTGAACGAGAGCTAAGCGACAAATTTTACCATCATATTCGTGTTCAGCACCTCAAAATTAGTCAAGATTTGCTATTTTCATCTCGGATACATTTTGTGTGTTGACCAGTGTTATCGAAATTGTAATTGAGAATTTATATAGCACCACTTCAAGAGAAACTCGTCAGTGGCACTTTCCACCTGACTGCTTCAAAGCAGAATCAAAGAGGTGTTCAAACGCTTGCGGAAAAAAGGCAAAGACAGACCCAAGACAATTCATATGTATTCACAGGCAACTTCGGAAGTACTACCGGTACTCGATATGCAATTATGCATGCTTTAATTTTTTTAATAAACTAGGCATCCCTGACTCCCCAGCGATGATGCACCAAAGCATTGTCAAAATTGACCACTTGTCCAGTTTGCAAGCCACTTTCCTTTTAAAGCGTATTTTGTCACGTTCAAACCTCCCATAGACAATTGCTTTGTAAGAACTTTTAACAAATCCTTGGTGCGAAATGGCATATTACCCTTCATTTAATGCTGAGTCATTATATATGGCTGTGCTACATAAATGCAGAATAACATGTCCAGTCAAATTCTAAGTCCGGGTTTGATTTTAATGGTAAAGTATGAAAAGTGCAGGATGTTAAAACAGTTGAATTCAACTAAACCTAATTAATTAACACATAATGAACTAACTCATTTGCAAATATTAAAACGACAAAACATTGTTCAATAGGAACCAGTAAAATTCTATCGCCCACTTTTGTCGAATAAAGACTTTCATTTCAAACAGTTCAAAACAGTTTTATTTGGTACTAGTTGAAACACACTGCAATGCTTAAGTTTTGAGCTGAAAAGTGAGGTATTCAGTTGCTTTATTTTAGTTCATTTATTCTTTTTTCGATACCCAAAGGTCACCAGAATGCTTTACGACAGTAGCTTCACATCTGTTTTCAATTTTTTTTTTACAAAATTCAAATACTATACATTTGAAGCTCATTTACATAATGACATCTCTGAATAAGGTCAAATAATTGGTCCTGCACTTGTGGAATCAGCTCTCTTCTCTCGTTGTACAATTGTACATGTTCTTTGTTATTAACTGGTACCCGAATCACATCCTTTCGCCCTCTTAGAACTACTTTGTTTTTTCTGGGTCACTGGTATTGGTGTGCACTGTGAGAGGCGCTTTATAAATTTATATATACAATGCAAGATACAATACAATGTCTAACAGTGTAGCCAAGGTCCATTTGATTTTGGAGGACAACACAACTCTGTAAATCTTCAACTGGCTAGGAAGATGGTTCTTAGTTAAAACAAAGATAAAAGCTAAACCGGTCCTGAGAATTGTGACTAAACTGGAAAAAATAAAACTAAATGATTTCAAAACGTCTGAACAACTGGAAAATGACGTTAGATACTCGTGGAATGTTAGCAATAATTTCTGTCAAAGTTTCAGAAGCATTGATCATGAATTATCGAAATAGGCTCCTGGTAGTTCACCATTGTTCATTTATCCAACACTTCACAAACGCCAGATCCTTTTCTTTGTGTACGGAATGTGTAAACCAGACTAAAATACAAATCATAAACAGATCAAGTTATAATTTTAAACCTGTATGCCGTATCAAATACTCATTTTTTAAATATATGTAATAAAATATGTACATTTTTAGGTTGGGAATGAATTAATGCATGCATGCATGTTGATATGCAGCGATAAATTATGGTATGTATGTATTGCATTGTATACTGAATTCAATCATTTATAAAGTGCCTTGAGTCTGGTGAACCATTCAGAGGTGCTCCCAGTGTGCAATGCCACCAGAAATGAAATAGGTTTGAAAAGAGCAAAGCAAGAGGAGGGATACCAGATAGAATTTGACAGCAAGCATAGATGGAGACAGCACATTCCAAAGAGAAGGAATAATATACCGGTAGGTAAGGGACCAGGACTGAACCACAGTTGCTCTTGAATGAGGAACTAAGTATGTAAGTAAGTAGCCTTTATTTGCATAGATCTGACAATCACACATGCATTACATTGCACAAATCGATTATGTTTAAAAGAACTAATAAAGGTAACAGCAAAAAAATAACGGTTTAAAGTCAATCATGCATGGCTAAATATAATTGAAAATATATCTGTTGATAAAACTATTTTTGGACAAAATTTTGTTTAAAGAGAGAGGCAGCATGAAAGGGTGTCCTCTCTTGCGAAGTAAATACCTGTCAAGATCAAGTTTTTTAAGAATGAAGGGGACGATGCAAGGAGGCTGAAATTTTGAGGGAGTTAACATTTATATTGAACAATAATAAATAACATTATATCAGTTTTACATCCTTACCATTTTTGTCTAGATGTCTTGGTCTCCTGCTGCCGACCCTGTTGTTCTGTCCTTTTTGCCTGTGTCAGATGAAACCACAATTTCTATTGCAAAGCCAGATCACAAATTTTCTGGTGTTGTCTTTATTAAAAGGCAACAACTGCATCAGATTCACATTTCAGAAATGACATTTTTTCCATCTGTTTTACTTCTACATATTTTTTTTACGATGACAGCTTAAAATGCTACCATTGCAATAATTATGAAAATTTTATGCAAGTATTTACGTCCAACTTTTTCTTTGTACCACACTATGTTACGTGACGAATGCACTGTGGCTTTCATCTCCATCCATCTTCGCTCCGTTCCTGATCATGAGCAAGCATTTTGATTGCGGTCGTCTGTGCCTATGTGGTGCATTAAATTGTATCTGGAAAACCTTTAACGAGATATTTTATTCTGCTAAATGCCAATCATATGGATACCTGAGGCAGCTCACCTGGAATCAGTGGTTGGATGGTCTGAATAATTTCCAGCAGCTTGGCTTCATATTCATCCGGCGACGACATATCGCTGATCCTAATTCCCGTCAGAAAAGGTGTGACCGGGAAAACGCCGGGCTGCACTTTGATCGGAATGATCGTCTTCCCCCATTCGAAGGCCATGCCAAGTTCTGTGTTCAACGAACGGCAGCAATTAATACAGGTTATAATTATAAGGAATTTCTAATTAGGTTATTCACATTGACCATGCTCACACAAGAGGCACAAGCAGAGATGGATGGAGATGAAACAGTGGCAGTGTTTCCCGATTGGGAGCCACAGAGCGTTCGTAGCGTAACATAGTGTAGTACAAAGGACGAGTTGGACGTAAATACTTGCATGAATACCGGGTATGTAAAAGTACAAGGCATACCATACATATATATATATATAATGTATTACATATACATACACAGATTCATACAATACACGAATGCTATCATACATGAATGCATATATTGTTATGCATGGTATTACGTAACCGTACATACAACATATACAATTATACATAATAGCTATATACATAGATGCATAGGACTACATGCAATATTATAAATATACAATATACAATCATACATACACAATACATAGGAACATATATGCAGGCTATTCACATTGACCATGCTCACTCAAGAGGCATGAGCAGGATACATACAATGCATACATACAATACCTGCATGCATGCAACTATACATAGAATACATGTACAAGTTAATACAACTTGATTTTAAATAAACAAACTTGATTGATTGACTGACTGATTTATTTTATTTATTTTTTATTTATCCATTTATATAGCGCCTCTTCAAGCTGTCTACTCAGAGGCGCTCCCGACTACAGAGCGGACACTGCATCGGAGTTTCACGATGAAGCGCATAAGAAATTGAGAGTGAAGAACTTGCTCAAGGTCCCTATGCGGCGACTTGAGGTGGATTCAAACCTCGAACCTTCAGGCTTCAAGGCAACGACACTACACCACCACACCACCGCGCCCCACAAATTGATTACTATGGACGTACCTCCTTGGCATTCCTTGTGCTGCTCACTGGCCTCACTTATTATCGGTATAAATACCGTCGCTTGTTCCCTGGCGGCAATCAATTCTGACGAGATTTCACGTCCTAGAGGAAAATCAACATTCATTTCATATTCCAGTTGTAGGCAATATAGTAAAGCACTGGCAAATTTTTCTATCTCAAAAGTAGACTGATTGCATTAAACGAACTTCTTGCATAGCATATATATATCAAGCCCAAGTATTCTTGAAGGTCAGTGATTAGATTTCCACAATCCACAGCCCATTGTCAAACAGTCCCACAATATAGGACCCTGATAATTAAGTGAATCGCAGCTCATAAATTAAACGTTTCTTCGTGATCACAATTTCATAAGCAGACAGTGCTGCAGACTAACTTAAGAAGTTAAGAGTAAGAAACGCATCATGCACTTTGGGCTCTCTCTCTCTCTCTCTCTCTCTCTCTCTCTCTCTCTCTCTCTCTCTCTCTCTCTCTCTCTCTCTCTCTCTCTCTCTCTCTCTCTCTCTCTCTCTCTCTCTCTCTCTCTCTCTCTCTCTCTCCTGCCTAAATAAACTTACATCACCATCACCGTGACCGTCATCATCATCATCATCATCATCATCATCATCATCATCATCATCATCATCATCATCATCTATGTCTCAGTTCCCCTGCAAAGATCACTTGCTAGAGTTGTGGGGTCTTAATGGGCAGACATTTCTCATTGTTAGTCGCTGAAGAGGAGCAGGAGGAAAAGAAGGCCAAGGAGAATGAGGAGGAGAAAGAGAGAGAAAGAGGAGAAGAAGAAAAAGAAGAAGAAGAAGAGTCCCTTAGGCTAGCTCTGAGACAACTAATGGGTATTAAGCATAATTAGCAATGTCATCACTTTGTTGCCCTTGGCATATGGGGATGGTGGGCAGCCCTCTCCCTCAACCTCTCATCTTCCCACGGGTAGCTTATGGTCATTGGGACTCAGTGCACTCACTGTAGCTGAGTGGGTTAGAAATACCTCTTAAATGGCACAGCTATAAACTTAATGGTTTGGAAACTTGCAGCATAGTAGATATATTTACTAGCATGGTATTAGGCTATAGGTTGAGCCAACTACTTAAGTACTCACTTCTATTATCTGGAATGTCTCCACTGAAGAAGGTTTTGATGCCCGAATTGTTCAGGTCTTGAAAAATATTTCTGGCCAGGTCCTTATATGCACAATCGAATGCGCATGACGCGTAGCAAGACATCTGTAATTAACCAAAGTAACTAATTACTATTTATATAAGCCATGATCAGGAAATACACACGGTAGAAATCATGGTAGAAATTATTTATAGCTTAAATACAGCAAAGCATATAATCAATAAAAATAATTACAAACCATCTAGATTTAAAAATAGGAAAAAGTGCTAACATGGGACTGAATTGTAATGGTCATGGTAAAGCTTTGGGTTATTAATTACATTAAGACAAGTTAGTGTTTGGCAGTAAGGCTGGTTTTATGACTAAATTTTAGCCAGCCTAACTTAGATACAAGGTCCTTAAGGGGCCGTCCATAAAGTACGTCACGCTATTTTTGACCATTTTTGACCCCCCCTCCTCCCTGTCGCAAACTGTCACAAATCTCGAACCCCCCCTAAAGTACGTCACACTTTCGAACAATTTTTTTTTAAACATAACCATTTACCTAACCCTCTAAACCCTAGGATACTATCTCTAATCCCTCTGATAGTGACGTGTGTCCCTAAACGCTTTGATAGTGACGGGAAATCAACTTTTATCCCGCCAGGCCGGGTTTTAGACACGCCTGGCCGGGCCGGGTCGGATTTTAGGTACTAAGAACAAAAAATATAATAAAGAATTTAAAAAATAAATGTGTGACGTCACACATGGCCTGACCCCCTCCCCCTGTCACAAACTGTCACACTTTCTTACACCCCCTCCCCCCTGGAGCGTGACGTACTTTATGGACGGCCCCTAATGAATGGATGCTTCAGTGCTTGCAATGCACAATTAAATGATAAAAGTACAAATGTAATGCAAAATGCAAAACAATGCAAAAGTATTATGTAGGCCGACATTATTTATACATATTATTATATATACTCATATATACACAGTTACACACACAGCACAAGAGCCCTATAAATATTTAATATATTAAACTAGGCCTATAATTATTGGAAGTTCTGTCCTAAGCTACTAACATATTTTATCTTTCTGTTGTGACTCTGTCATGCCTGAACAATTATATTGTCTGTTTATGTTCCATCTGTGTCAGTTTGATTATAGCCTACTTAAAAATGACTTGATTGGTTGATTGAAGAAGTTACTTCATGACTTTTGTATTCCCCACGTAGGTTTCTTTTAATCCCACCCCGGAGAGTGATAGGATAAGATTAACTTCACTGATCAGCTATATTACCTGCCTCATCCTGACAAAGACAAATAATAGGATTAATGTAAAGTAAATATGCGAGAATTTCTCAGCGATTAGGGGTCTATGTAGCCTATATTGTCGGCAGTATTATGCTAAGTAGGCCTAATGATGACAAAATCCGCTGATCTCATTAGCCTATCATAGGCCTAAACATAAAATTAGGCACTCTAGCTAAAATCATTCTTTTTTTGTAATTTTCCTACACTCATCCAAAGATAAATTCAATTGACTGATAGCGTTTTAGCTTATATTGTAGGTGTCTATCAGTTACACAGTGGCGGCGCCAGGATTTCAGTTTTGGGGGGCTAAAGGGGGTTAATCGCCCAAAAAATTAATTTTTACATGGTGAAAAAATGGATGGCTTTTTAGGGGGGCTTAGCCCCCTAGCCCCCCTTAGCGCCGCCACTGCAGTTACACCATGGTTTCAACCAATATAAATTAATGCACAGTCCATCAACATGTGGCCTATCATTATTAATAATTATTAGGCCATCTGTTAATAACATGCGATTTAAGCCTAGCCTATATGTTACGCTTTTCTTTAAAGTGCCATTTTCACCTTTACCTGTGCTTAATTTTCCGCTAGGCCTATAATTAACCAAAAAGTTGCGCTGCTAATTAATGACATTTAATGTAAAGACATGAATGAATGAATGAATGAATGAATGAATGAATGAATGAATGAATGAATAAAGGAATGAATGAATGAATGAATGAATGAATGAATGACTGACTGACTGACTGACTGACTGACTGAATGAATGAATGAATGAATGAATGAATTGAATGAATGACTGACTGAATGACTGAATGAATGAATGAATGAATGAATGAATGAATGAATGAATGAATGAAGACACTGAAAACGAACTATAGTTTGAATAATTACCATTAATCACTATCCCAAGATCGTCGAATAAACTGTCGAGAAGAAATGCGTATTCTCCATTTAAAATAATAACATCCCTCGTGTTCAGCGCATTTCAACTCACAATAAGTAAATAATAACGACAGTAAAATTTAATATTCATGACGTCACATGATTTGCATGCATGCTTTAGCGTAAATTTTCTTTTGTAAATTTTCTTTTTGTAGTGCCTTTATTTACATCGCGATAGACTGACTGCAAAAATTGAGGTGCACATTTCCCAAACTCACTCAGTCCATTTTGGAGTACATATTTTAGTCCTCACTGCCATGTTATTCCTTATATGCAAATCTATAATAAGCTTAATTATGCGTTATCAAACAGTGTCAAAACACAATCAAAGCATGAAAGTGCAGATGACAAAATTAATGACAGATTAAGAAGCTCGTTATGATGATGCGCATGGGCGGCATGGCCTTTGCGAAGAGTACGTGCTGGGCTATCAGTAGCTGACAATAAGTAATCCTGTATTTTTATTTTTATTTTGAAACACAGATTGCGTGTAGGCTACCGGTAATTTTACAAACCACACCGCAGGGCTGTCTTTAAAGAATTTTTGGAACTGCACAACTCCTTCTTAATTCCTTTCCCATCATCCATGGCAAATCACTTTCAACGGAGGGCAATGACCTTTTTACTAGGCCTAGTTTTAACTGTAGGCCTACAGAAGTGCTTCTACAACTGCACAAATTCCTTTAGAACTGCACATTTTGTGTAAAACTGCACGTTAAAAAAAGTCCTGCCACACCGTCTCATAATTAAGCCTAGGCCTATAATATAAGTAGGCCTAGGCCCCTATGTCCATTTATGCATGTAGCCTACACGAAGCCGGTCGATTTTTCAAGGGGTTGGGGACTCTTACACGCTTAGGTTTTTTATGGAGAAATGGTGCGTATCTACACGTAGGCCTATACAAGCGCCTCGCTTTTTCTGGGAGAATTCATTCCGGGGGCAACTCCCCCTCCCAAGACGTCTAGATTAAACACTGATTGCTGAACATTGCGCATAAGGCAGTCTTCTGTCACTCTCGCAGAACTTGTCAACCACCAGCCACCTTTTCCCAGTCTAAAGTTGAATGGTTTCGACAACTTCTTTTCAATTGCTGGTAGACAGGACCTATTGAAATGTTGCGTAATCTGTCCTGCAACATCGGGATCGCAGGTCTAAGAGTTGACGGGTTTCATCACAAAAAATGATCGCTTGCGTTCGGCGCTTGTGGCATGGATAGGTCTACATAGCCTACAGGATAGTGATAGCAATCTGAAGCAAGCGCAGAATCTCTTCAAGAGTATCAAGATCCACTCTAAAACACTCAACCAGCGGCAGCTTCAGCAGCTATGAGACGGTTCAATGCTATATCTTTGCCATATAATTACCTGGCAGACTGGCTACAATCGCCCGAATGTTTGCCGCCAGAGCACACATAGCACCAGCGTTTATGGGATGCATTACAAAGCCTATAGTTTTGAGCCAAAGCCAGCCTTTGATCTAGACGTCGGCGGGGGTGGTGGTGGTGGAGTTTCGCCAGGAATGAGAATCTCCCCATGAAAAATTGAGATCAGTACAGGTAAATGCATAATTTCAATGATTTCGCTAATTTCAATTCTATAGGCCTAATATGAAGCGATCTCTCATGGGGAACAGGGGCGGATCCATGCCATGGCCCCCATTTAGAAATTTCTTTATTTTTGACCAGCTATTTTGCTCGGAAAGTGGACGTGCCCCATCCATAGGCGCAACCACCCTATGGGACCCACGGGACGCGTCCCCCCCAACTTTGAGTGGTCCCATTGACTTTATCATAATGGTCCCCCCCAACTTTTAGGACGTGATTCATTTGGTCCCCTCCAACTTTTAGGACGTGATTGCGCCTATGGCCCCATCATGAGTAGTTCCGTAGGACTTTGCCACCCCCCTTCGAAAATGTCAGTATCCGCCCTTGATGGGGAAGGTATCAACGCGTGAGAAATAAGATTGGCCTAGCCTACACGGCTTTGTAGCCGTCGTGAGGTCAATATATTGTGCACGTAGCCTATTGCATGTATTGGGTTGAATCCAAGATCAATCCACAGAGAACCTTGGATTGAATCGGTCTGATGAACCTAGCGGTATCATGATCTTTATCCACGAATTGCATTCAAGCGTGTTATAATTAATATGTCTAGGCATGTTGTCCAAGCATGAGTCATTGAGTTGACCCTACCATGGATGCAGGCCTATATATAAGCAATTGAATTATATGTAGCCTAAGCCTGTCTATTCTTACGTGCATATCAATAGGTCCCGCTATAGTCGACTAACTACAGCGTGGCACACAGTTTTCAGGCATTTCCCGCCCACCCTCAGGTTTTTCAACTCGGTGCTCGCTGGACCGTGGCAACGCATTGGATTCACCGAAGCGTGAAGCATTCTGATCCTCACTTGTTGTCTATCGAAGATTCGAGTCCAAACAACGTTTATGCTAGGGAGCTAATATTATATGTATAATATTGTAATATTATTGTATAATTATATATATAATATTGTATTATATATATATATATATATATATATATATATATATATATATATATATAAGTATGGAGTTCCTGTCTTGACGGTAGCCTATGCTATATTCGATGAGCATAGGCCTATGTGTGAACTGCCAAGGAAAAGCTATTCGATGAGTTGTTTACAGATCAGCAAGGGACTTGGTAGACTGAATCCGATTGGAAAACTCTTCTGACAGGCGAGAAAGGAAATATACCTGGTCAGGTGAGTGTGTGAAATTTTTTATCCAAATAGTTTATAGGCTAGTCAAAATCAGTAAAATAGACAGCATGCACGTGTGTGTATACTGTATAACTGTACATGTAGCCTATAGACAGACCTATAGGCCTATGTACCGCATGTATGCAGTGTGCACACTGCACGTACATGTATGTGTGTACGCGTGCGCATGTACAAGTCCATGATTGTATTGTATATGACTGTAAGCATATAATGCATGAATTACGAAGAGGTCTCTTGGTACTGTATGTGTCCAAGTGTTGTTGCCTCTGTACATGTTTTGACCTACATGTGCACATTGTGCAGGCTAAGTCTGTGATGCGTGTTATATCTGTACTCTAAGTGTAGAGCCCGGAGTCAACCACACATGAATATCGGCGGGGACATTTTGTCTTGCGACATTTTGTCAGGTCACAGTGGGTGTGTTTGCTGCCTTGCAGCCGGAGGGTTGCAGGACGCAGGTTCGAATTGAACGCAAGCCGCCTTGTAGAGACCTTGTCAAGTCCTTTACTCGTAATAATTGCTCAGCGCTTCAGCGTGAAACTCCGATTCAGTGTCCGCGCTGTAGTCGGGAGCGCATCTTAAAGGGGCGCTATAACAAATGCATATACAATTACACATACATACAGCGCTTGTTTGGATTGATCGTGCTGTAATTATTGAAGCATATAGGCTAGTTTAAATAACAACATGATTTCAGTGCCGGCGCTAGGGTACCTGAGGCCCCCCCCAAAGAAAAACTTGAGGCCCCCCCATACCTTGAGCTGCCATCTCAGCAAAATTTCTCATAATATAAGTGCTGAAAGACATGGTGTAAGACTTCAATAAATGTCCCATCCCAATTGTTAATTTTTTTGGAATTTCCATGCTGTAATGGTAGAAATTTTAAGCTGTCATCTTTACAAAAATAGCTCTTTTTCATTGCTGTTGGTCGTGGTTTAGGACTTCAGAGTGTCCCTCTCCATTGTTTAAATTTATCCGATTTGCCAACTGTAATGGTAGCATTTATAGGCTGTCATCTGAACAAAATTGATCATTATTGATGGGCAGTGGATGATACTTATGAAATATTTCTGAAATATTGGGGATACAAGGATTCCGTCCCAACTACAAATTGTGGGGCCGTGCCCCTGTCCACACCCCAAGTCTCCTCTTTGGTTGAAGGATAATGCTCTATTGGTTTGAGTAATATAATTTTGTATGCTTTGCGTTAAAACATAATTCGGTGCGTGGTTTCAGGATTGAACAGTTATGAAAGGTATAATTACCAGCTACATTTGAGGCCCCTTGCAAACTTGAGATCAGACACGTATACCAAAGACATAATTATGGGATCCTACACAGGCTTTAATGTTTGGGTCTCACGCAGGTTTTATTTTGAGGTCTCATCCAATTAGCAATTAGAATAAGTTACAATTTATAAGCGTTGTGTTTGAGAAAGTGGACGAAATTGCCTGAGTTAGTTTAAATGGCTTTATACTTACGCCCAAAATCAGTATGGTATTTGCATTAGGTCTGCTATGGCAGTGCCATATGGTTAGTTGAGACATGCACCAGACCGGATCTGTACAGTCACAAATAGGCATAATGACCAGCTAAAT
The DNA here is from genome assembly GCA_949752735.1 of Lumbricus terrestris. Lineage (NCBI taxonomy): Eukaryota > Metazoa > Annelida > Clitellata > Crassiclitellata > Lumbricidae > Lumbricus > Lumbricus terrestris. The sequence continues at coordinate 36,594,188 of OX457037.1, read as the reverse complement.
TTGGGGGCCCCTTTCAAACTCGGGGCCCCCCCAATTGGGGGGTACGGGGGGGTGCTAGCGCCGGCACTGCATGATTTCTATGAATGGCTGACATGGCTGGACGATTGTAGATCCATCCGAGATCGTCCATCCGAATGGCCTTATCCGATATTTCTGTCAGCAGTCACAGATGGAGGACCAACATTCTCCTCCTGTGCATCTTGACGTTGGCCACCTACATGTTCTTCTTCGACAACCACGCCACCTCGTATACTCTGAATGGACTGGACGACCTAGTAGATCTGGCGGAACTGGAGCAGGAGATCGACAGCGGAAATCCGGTTCGAATCGTCTCCTACAAGTCCCCGCTCGACGAAAACCTCTTCCGGCCGTGGACCGAGGAACCAAAGGCGGCGACGGGGTGGTTAAACCCTCGGGCGGCACCCGTGGAGAGTCCAGCGTCGAGGGCGGCCAGGTACCATGCGATCTGGGCGAAGGCAGACCGCATGGTAACGAGAAAGCGGTTGTGGCAAGACACGGGGGAGGAGGTGGACGAAGTGCTGAAGGCGCTGGCCACCGCGAGGATCGTCAGTGTCGATGAGCTGGACATCGGAGAGTACGAGAGTGGAACGGCTGAGAAGTGGATCGTGACCCTGGAGGGAGGTCAAAAGGCAGCGGTCAAGGTCATCTGGTCAGTACAATATACAGAAGCAGTTAATCGTCATATATATATATATAATTACATAGAAGGCTCTATAGGCCTATCGGTGGTTGGCCCGTCCACATGGAATGGGCTCCCGCTTGCACTATGCTTAGGCCTACTACCTCGGAATAATTTTCCTGCTTTCTACCAGTTGCTCAAGACCTACCGTATCTTTTTAGCTGTAGCTTGGCTGGGAGCGCCTTTGAAGTAGGCTTCTTGAAGGGGCGCTATATAAGTTTTTGGAATGAATGAATAATGAATGAATATATATATATATATATATATATATATATAATGTGTATGATCCAAACTATGTGCTCGTGCAAGAACACATGCTCCAACTAACTATGTCATTATAAACAGAACGATGTAAGTAACATTTATGCAGCTTATACACTTAATTAACATAACAGTTTTTTAAATAGGCTTCATTTTAATTTGTGTTGGAACAACTGACAATTACGGATTCTGAAACTGATCCATCCATCTTAAAGCTGTGATATTGCAGATGACGAGTCTGTTAAAACAAACCATCACACAAAAGTCTACCAGTCCAGCTCTAAAGAATTTATGTCTTCTCTTCATTGTTTTTCTTCTCTAGTTCACATGTCGTTCAGTAGCCAATGCCATGCAGGACCAATTTTCCACAGGAGAAAAGCGTTGGAATTATTATTATTATTATTATTATTATTATTATTATTATTATTATTATTATTATTATTATTATTATTATTATTATTGACTTTTTATATAGCGCACCGTCAAGGTTATCTAATCAGAAGCACTCCCAGTCCAACAACACGATGCAGCATAGAGCATTTTCTGTGATCGGCCCAGTTGTCTGGAGGAGCTACGTCTACTTGCTGGGGCTATTATTGAAACATTTTTTTTATTAAACTCAAAACTGTTCCTTTTGCCGTGCTAGAGTCGGGAGCGCTTCTGAGTAGTCCCCTTGAAGAAGCGCTATATAAATGAATGAATGAATGAATGAATGAACAACGGCTAAATAAGGCAGTTTAATGAATGCATGAAAAGGCCACAATGCCATAATTATCCACAGTGTGCTAAGTATATATAGTTGTGATGAACGGTGTTGTAGGGAAGAGAAAGGACAGATGAAGCGAGGCGCCATGTGCAACTATGGATTCGAAATGCCGACGTCAGAAATCGCAGCTTTTCATCTTCACAGGTAAAAGAGTCAATCAAACCTTAATCGATCACAACAAACTTGAGGCTTGAAACCTACTCAGTGGTCCTCCCAGTCTCTTGCATCATAACTATGTGGAAAACGCTGGATGATGAGCGGCTGCAGCGCACATTCATTCCTTCAGTAATATTCATTTAAACAATTTATATAGGGCATCCCTTCAATGCTATAATCGTAATCGTAATCTCATAACTTCTAAAGTGCTACTCGAAAGCCAGGCGTGGGGCACAAACTTATTCACGAATGCTGCGTTGAGTCAAAAGGGCTGTCCGCAAGAGTAGTCCAAAGGTGGTCCGGGTTGAGTTACCATAGGATCAGAGGGGACGGAATAGCTATACTATAAGGCGGGTGTCGTCTAGGTCGAGAATTGGAGGGTGGAGGGTCAGATGAGACGGTAGGAATTCTTGAAAAGGAGTGACCAGTTTTGAATGAAAAGCCCGAGGTGTGATGGATAGAGGAGCCTGAGGAAGGTTTCAAGAAGCCTACTCGAAGTTTCTCCCAGTCCAACCACGGCAATAAAATATTTTAAATCAATGGTGACCTTGAAACTAAACTGAAGTAGTAGGGCTACGTTTGTCTATAATTAGGCCTATTACATCAGTATTTTGAGGTTAGACGCGCGCGTAGCAAGAGTTCAGAAGCCAATCTGTATAGCCTACATGCATATAATTTTTCATAGCCTACAGTTTTGTCCGTTGTAGAATTCTTGGCTTCTACAATACGCCATTCGTGACTGGACGTAAGCTGGACCTCCTCAATGAAGTCCTTCCAGTTGCAACATCTGCCGTTGCCCAGCAAATCGTCGTCAAAGCAGGTCAGATTCCTCGGTATATAAACTAGTTGCTGTTTAACGACAGTGCTGTGTCGTATTATCAAGGATGATTTGTATCGCCCTCCTCCTTTATCCAGGGTCGGGACTGGCGCTGCCAAGGTAGGCTACGTGCAGTAGCGAAGTAAACTCGTGTAGCCTACGTTGGCTAATTATTCATTTATCCATTTCAGACATTTATGTAGCGCCCATTCTAGAGTAACTACTCAGAAGTTCTCCCGACCCAAACACGGCTAAAGAGAACAGTCTTAAGATTAAAATTAAAAGCTACTGTTGCAAGGATTATATTATGTTATTACCCATTACTCTATGTGACTGATCGTTAACACATTGGTTCGAATTAATAATTATGCATAGTTTTTGTCATTCTTAAATACCGGCATAGCGATGTATTTTCAACCTGATATAATGTAATAACTCTATGCATGAATCTATGGAGTCAGTATAATACACAACGCATATAACACACCAATGCGCAAGTTAGTTGAGTCGTTGAAGAGAGGACTGGCGTGATGACGCGAACACCATCAATGTAATTGCAGTTGAATGGATTGGGGTATAGTAAAATATTAATTAAAAGCCTTCATAGCTACTTGGTGGCCCTATTTAGCGGGATTTTCTCCCTTCTGGGTCTCCTTTTGTGTCCAAATTCTTTATTACAGAGTTTTCTTTAACCTCGCACTCCAGGTCTATGGCTAACTGATCACACTGGTATCACTTAAATTTATAACCACTAGGTCTAAATAATCCTTTCTTTCTTTGACTAATTAAGTTTTCGCTGTGATTATTGTCTGATTATTTTGTGATACTTGTGATGCTTTGTGTAACCTTATACCTTCCTTTGTGTGCTTGATACACACGACCAATAAAAAACTGATTGATTGATTGATTGATTGATATAATGGAGACAACTCCCAAGAAATTGCTTTTATCGTCGAATAAGCTTATAACATTTCTACTGATCTTATCAGAGGGGCGATTTTGTGTGTTTGTGTATGGTGTAGGCCTGTTTCTCTGTGTGCTAATGTATCTGTGTGCTTGTGCGTCTGTGTGCCTGTGTGTCTATGTAGACCTACTTGTGCGCCTGTATGCCTACGTTTACCTATTGCTTCTATAATTATAATTCGATGCCAGTTGTGACGACCGGTAACACAACGGCGATGTAAAGGAGGCTTTTCTAGCGCCCATGTAAATCACACAATGCAATAATTGTTTGCGATGTAATATTATAGGTAACGAGACGTGTCTGCATGGAACGTGTTACTACTGTAAGGTGAAGCACACAATGTGTCCACGCGACGGACTCATTGAAGTGTCGATGGTGTACTGGATTCCTCGAAAGCTCAAGCTCTACACTTATCCTCCTGACTACATGCCCTTCTCCACTCCTCGCATCCACGAGTAAGTAACACACCTTTCAATAAGTCAGACTTAGAAAGGTAGGTCAGGATGACGTTGAGTTAGGTAGGCGTAGATTGTATATAGGTATTCTCGAGAGCGGATACAGATATGTTCGATGGGGGGGGGGGCAAAATTTAGGGTCTTGGTCCAGGAAACAGGGAAAAATTTCGTCTGGGTCGCCGAAAAATCTGACGACCCTTTTTGGTCATTATCCTCGAATTTCCCAAAAAGATACCTTTTTCCATCCGCCAAAAACCTGATGACTTTTTTAGTCATCAACCTCGAATTCCCCCAAAGAGTACATTTTCCCATCCGCCCTCCTCCCAAATAACTGATTACCATCCTCGCGGGTGCGGGGGACGACTGACATACGGAACCACTCACGGGAGGGGGTGCCACGTCACGTCACGTCAAATTTTCGGACCAGAATAGCTGGTGAAAAATAAAGAAATTTATAAATTGGGGGCCATGGCCATTTTGGCCCCCCTGGATCCGCCCCTGGATATTCTTTGAAAATTAGCAGGACTGAGGCCATATCTATAGCCTACTGTCGTTATTGAAAGGCGTACACATTACGTTTTGCATAGGGAAGGAGATGTGTGGAAGAAATTCGTGAAATATAATAGCTGGTAGGACTACGGTACATGTCAATATGATCATATACAGATGTCTAATAACTACGGTATACCAGGAGTTTCGTATTCTTGTGTCGTTCTGACAACTGACTTTTCTTTCTGTCATGCACCATAAATTACACAAAGGTATCCCCCCACTTCACTCCACTGACCTTAATATTCTATATTACCATAAATATGATCAGGTAATATAAGAAAAATTATTCCTTCTTTGACCAATAATTGCTATCCGCATTTTTAGCTGTGCTGGCGCATTTAACTTGACTCTTGATATAGTAAACTATCGAAATATTGCAATAAGCTTATAGATACTTCTTTTGAAATATTAAACTGAAAGCGGAATCTATGACCTTTTGACTTTCAATTATAAATTTAAAAAAATTCTGTAATTGATTTATAATTACAGCAGTGTGTGTGTGTGTGTGTATGCATGTGTGTGCATTTGTGTGTGTATACGTGTGCGGTAATCTCTTGAAAAAAAGTGGATTATAGCAGGTGGTTATTTTGTGCTTAAATCACAGATGGGGCGAAGTCGGCTTCAACGACCGCCAGTTCTGCGACAAGGTACGAAGGACAATAGAACCGTACGACAATAGCTACTACTACTACGACCTGTTCGATTTTTCCGTTATCGACACGCTGATGTACCACTACGACAGCAAACACTACTCAATCAACGACAACAGCAAAGCACACGGACTGACCGTGCGTCTTGACCACGGCAGGGCGTGAGTATATGATCTCATCGACTCTTACAATGATTATAGTCCTTCAGCTTATTCTATTGTTCATTTCAATTACTTTATTGAGCCCAATAGGACCCGTAAACAATTTCAGTAACAAAACGGCAGTTGAACATGTATAATGAAGAGATAATGAAATACCAAAATTTATGAGACAGTTTATTGTGGGAATAGAGGGACCGTTCCGTTAGTCTGCAGTTTTTTTTCTCGAAGTAGGTCTATCGTTCTTTCGAATCTATTACCTTGAGGTCAAGTTAAACGCCCAACATAGCCCTAAGTGATGTAGCCTACATGTAGGTCTAATGTAATGTATCCTATCTCAGGGCTTTTTTAGCGTGCAGTTGTAAACAAAATGTGCAGTTCTAAGTGGATTTGTGCAGTTGTAAAAGCACTCCCGTGCAGTTGAAACTAGTAAAAAAAGGTCAGTGTCGTCCGATTTGATGTGATTTACCATGGAGGATGGGAAAGACAATAAAGAGTTGTGCAGTTCTAAACATTCTTTAAAACAGCCCTGTCCTATATATCTTGTTTGCTTCACTAATGAAAGCCGTCGCTTTTTCAGCTGTCAGTAATGCAATTTCAGTATATGTCAGGTCACAAATTTCTGCTAGAGCTGTAGATATTCCTTAAAATAGAACTTTTAAAATGTTTTCCAATAAGTATACTTTTCTATTGTTAAATTTTGGACACAGCTATACGGTTCATCTGCATGCTAGGCCTTGCTTCTGCCTACCTGTGTGAGCACTGTAGCCCTACTATAATTAGTTTTCACCATTTCCGCTCCTTTCGTTCGACTGAAGTTAACTTTTCACCTGAATTTCTGATTTTAGGCATTTCATCATCGTACACAAATAGATACAATTAGTTCTCCATTAACTTAGCTGTGCTCTATTTTCTTTGCTTACATCGGCCTTATGATATTTTTTTCATTTAGGCCTACTTTTCTTTCTGCCCGTTACTTTTCTATTTTAAAAATTTAATGGTTCTTCGCACTGCGAACGCTTTTGATCAGGTCGTAGTGTGAGAGGCACTTAAAAGTCCCCATTTAAGAATAGAATAGAATAATGGCATGGACAACTCTGTAATAATTATTTTCAACCATTTATGTTGTGATGCAGATTCTGTGCACACGATCGAGACGAAGAACATGTCTTCCTGGCGCCTGTGAAGCAGTGTTGCACGTGAGTCTTTTCTGCAAACACTCCAACAGAAATCATGTGCGAACAAGCACACACGCGCACACACACACACAGTCTCACACACACACACGCACACACGCACGCACACACACACACACACACACACACACACACACCTATCCATTAGCTATAATACGAGCGACACAATAATAATGTGCCTACGCCACTGGACGTATAGCCTACACAGAAGGTTACACTCGATCAGGGTTGACAGAGATATTCCGGGCATTTAGGCAGAGCAGCCACGTGCCCATAACCAAATTAATAACTGAGTAGATATCTTGAAGAGTCACTATATGAATTCTCAGAATGAATGAATGAATGGCTTAATGAGAAACAAATTTTTAGAAACAGATTGAAGTAGGCCTAATAAAAGATGCAGGTTCAAACTACAATTTTATATTTATATTAAATTAATATACAAAAAATATGATTTTTATTTTGCTTTTAACTTGAAGTTTAAACTGTTTGCAGTTGATTTTCTCTTAAATAAATTATATTTCATTAGAAAGGCGTATAGATGATAAACTTTTTCTGAAAAACTAGACTAGCCTGTGGCGCTGGCCATTTATCCTTGACCTGCTCTCAGCGTCACTGCAATCGATCAATTCTATTTGATGACGTAAATGAAATGCATGCATTCCAGCATAGCATGGGTTTGCAGTATTGCGCTACTCAATCACTGTGTTGGTTGCCCTGCGTTAAACACTGACGACTGCGAAGAGTTTCAAAGACAATGCACGATGATTGATTGCTAGACGTCGCTGCAAGGATGTGGATCTCTGATTGATTCTGTGTATACAGTACAGACAATGTATTGTCATTTAGACAAGAGCGCCTCTGAGTAGTTATCTTGAAGAGGCGCTATATAAATTCTCAGAATGAATGAATGAAAGAATGAATGAATGAAGACGAGGTATTGATAACATTTAAATCATGGTAGATAATGGTCTAGTCCTCAAAATTAATAGATTTGTGCTATTAACCCTGGTCTACGTCTTTTATGGTTAATTTCCTGCCCTGTCCTCTCAGTGCCTTATCGAAATCAACGAACTTTTTCAATGTTGGTCAGATCTTTTTCTTTACACTAGCAGGCTAAATGCTTTGGTTTGACAGGCTACGAAAGTCGACTTACAAGAACCTAAAGGCAATACAGAATGGAGTCTTGTCAAAGAAGCTCAAGGAGTCGCTGAGCAAAGATCCACTTGCTCCTATTCTCGACAACGCCTGGTACCCAGCGCTCGAGAGGAGACTCAAACTCATCGTCCAGGTGGTCGATCAGTGCATCTCTGCAAATGGCCCCGACGGAGTATTGGTCGAAGGCGGAAGTTAAACTTTCGAGACGATTAGTTTTATTCAACAACTCGTGCTCTGCTATGATAGGCCTATCAAGCAGTCGAATCCAGCTGCTGTTGTCTGTCTAGGTCTCTAGGAAAACTGCAACTGTGGCAGCTTTGTGGCTGGATATACAGGCGACTGTTTGGTTTTGGACGAGTGTGAATGGTTGATAATTCAAAGTCAGGATACCGTCAAAAGGAGTACTGTAACAGAGTTGTGTTGTTAAAGCAGAGGGCTATTAGGCCTATAGACGATAGAGAAAAAGCCAGAAAGCAACCGGACAGACCCAGACGAACGAGACCGGCAGACGAGACAGTCAGAGAGACAAAGACCGAATATCGTTCGATGTCTATACGAACAACGTGGTGCATTCTTGTAGACATATTTTCCGTAAAAGAATAACATAAGCAGATGTTCTGACAATAATTTGTTTTCTTTCGCGTGATTCACATTCGGTCGAATCCATGGAATTGTCGAGAAGGATCGTTAACCGTAAAACGGGCTATTGCATTGCAGGCAAAGAGCCTCTTGAGTGTGTGTGTGTGTGTGTGTGTGTGTGTGTGTGTGTGTAGTGTGTGTGTGTGTGTGTGTGTGTGTATTTTAAATAGGTGTATGACTTCTAATTGGAAAATGAAGGTCTTGTCTGGGAATAGACCAGTGTCTGCGTGGTTGAGGCATCTTCTGTATCATTAAACCCGATATAATTATGTTTGACGCGTTTTAGAGGCTTTATCTCCGGTCGCTCGTTATGATTTGGAGTTTTGGACTCCTGTTTGTTTGCTTGTTTTTGTGTTTGTATGTGCACTTGTTATAGCGCCCCTTCAAGCTCTCGCTACTCAGAGACGCTCTCGACTACAGCGCGGGCACTGCGTCGGAGTTTCACGCCGAAGCGCTGAGCAATTGCAAGCGATGTGGTACTTGTGGTAGCCTATACAATACATGACATTGTAGCCTATATGGTCCAGTCGGTTTTTGTCCGTTGTGCTCTGGTTGGTCTGATCTATTCAAATCTATTCTAAATGGTATAATCTGTCCTGGTCTGATTTTATATTCCTGGTCTATCTGATCAGTCGTGTTTTTGCAAGTCGAACACAGTGCCACCACCACCAGTGCCAACACCACCAGTTCCACCACCACCAGTGCCACCACCACCAGTTCCACCACCAGTGCCACCACCACCAGTGCCAACAGTTTTACCACGACCAATGCCACCACGGCCAAGGCGGATCCAGGGGGCCAATCCGGCCATGGCCCCCCCATTTAGAAATTTCTCTATTTTTGACTAGCTATTCTGGCTCGGAAAGTTGACGTGCCCGCCTCATGAGTAGTTCCGCAGGCCCCAGGGGCTGAAGAACACTACGACTAAAAATACTATTTTTGGGTATAAAAATAAAATGGTATCTTTTCCTTTTGAAATTGGACGAATGACTAAAAAAGGATCATCAGATTTTTCGGCGACCAAGACGGCATTTTTTCCCTGTCCCAAGACCGAAAATTGTGGCCCCCTTCGAAAAATTCTGAATCCGCCCTTGACCACGGCCACCAATGCCACCAGAGCCACCACGACGACAACAAGAGGCACGGTCGGTGTTGTTTGAATAGAGATCACCCTAATGCGTCCGACGTGCATAATCTCTTACATCTGTTGTCCGCCGCGAGAGGGTAACCGATGGGGAGGCGCCTGCTGCGACGGTTAGTTCGGCCGCCGACCCTCGCATCGCTTGACCGGACACGGGCGAAGTCAACCGCTGGACCGTTGGACGGACGGACGGACGGACGGTCATGGCATATCGGTGGCTGCAGCAGCTGTAGCCTATGCGTGCAGCGCAGGTCCATGTATCGGAGGTCGGTTTATGGCCGGACTGGTCACTGCGGTGGTCGACGTAATGATGGAGATAGTTCGGCTAATAGGGTTCCTGCTGCAGCAGCAGCAGAAGTAGCAGCTGCAGCAGCAGAAGTAGAGGCGGCGACCGTTGCGGCAGATGCGGTGAGTCGGCGCTTCGATGCCATCAACGTCGTCGTCGACTGAGAGTCCATTTTGACGTCATCGTCGATCGCTGGTCGGCTGCGGCAGATGTCGCGTTCATTTCGAATAGACGGTGAGATATGACGACGGCGTCTGCTGCTCTGGCATGCAGCCTTAGCATGGCGGCGCTATATAAACAGAGGTGACGTAAGGTAAAGGCAGGTGGCCTTAATTGTATGATTTGGTCTTCCGACTGGATGTAATGTATAGGCCTATGCTTTGACAGAACCATTCGTCTGCTGTTCATAGTGTTCGCTTGGAAAACTATAGGTTAGCATGAATCGAAATGTCTACGCATTTGAGACTTTATGAAGCGAATCTTTAGGACATTTCTCAAAGGCGCTGGGGGGAAAAACAAAAGGCAATGATAAGTTATATTTTGTAGCCATTTAATCGAATAATACGGTATATAGGCTATAACCGTACGCGCGTTAGGTCTATTTGATGTAATATGTGTCGGCATGTCTGCATGTGTCGGCATGTCTGCATGTGTCTACCAGTGGGTCTATGTGTGTGTTTAAGTGTGATTACGCAGACTGTGTACTTCGATCTGACAGTCTATGTCTATGCTACAGGGTTCTGGCGAAGCTGTTACTATAATTATACACACGGACGCCAACTCACTTACACACTAACATTCGCGATCATAGACAATCATGTACACAACCTAGCCTACATCAGCTGGTGTTGATGATGACGACGACGACGATGATGACGACGACGATGACGATGGTGATGATGGTGGTGACGGTGATGACTGTGGTGGTGATGGTGGTCATGGTGGTGGTGATGGTGGTCATGGTGGTGGTGATGGTGGTCATGGTGGTCATGGTGGTGGTGATGGTGGTCATGGTGGTGGTAATGGTGGTGATAATGGTGGTGGTAATGGTGGTCATGGTGGTGGTAATGGTGGTCATGGTGGTGGTAATGGTGGTGATGGTGGTCAAGGTCATGACCATAGTGATGACGATGGAATGATGGGGGGTGGTATTGGGGAAAACGACGACGACGATATATATACCCACAAATGGACATGGCAGTCGCTTCAGTTTCAGTTCAGACCTGTGGCGCAGCGTGACTCATATGGCTTCTAATATTACCGGTGTAGAATATAGAAAATCGAAAAGCCAGCTTCCTTTTTTAACGGCATTTAATTGATAATAAGCCTCTGTCGTCTGTGCGCTTTGACGCCATCGTTTTTCGCTAAGTCGGATTTAGAAAGAGACGTCGGAGCCTACTTTTCCATATGCTCATTCATTTCTCCATCCGGACAATTTTTCATCAGCTGAAGTATTCTAGATTTCTGGAAATGTCATGGGAGGAGGCTGAAGAACTGGCGATGGACATGGACGAGTGGCGGAAGTGTGTTGCCCGATGTGCAGACCTGCACGGGAAGGACGGAGTACTTTAAGTAAGTAGGCTATAGGAGGGATTATTCCTAACCCAGGTAAATAATAAACAGTAATAATAGTACTCTTAATAATAATGAAAATGTTACTGACACCGATGATGATATAGAAAATGACAATAATGACGATGATGATAATGGTAATGATTATGATTAGAAATGTGATAATGACGATAGGCAGGCCTGTTATTTTCCTGAAGTGTAATCTCTAGTAAGTTGAAAAATTGCGCTATAGCCTATTTAGGAGCTGTCCGAGTAGGGTAATAGCCTATACGCCTAGGGGAGACTGGGGCTAGAAGTAACAATTTACACATTTCAGCGATTTGCGGTCAAACTTTTCGTCCAAACACTAAACATTGTATATCAGCGAAATCCTTATGAAAAGCTTTATTAGTGAACAAAATATCAAATGTCTAACTATCTTACTCTAGGAGATAAACGAAGTTAAAAAAATATTTTTTTGTGTTACATCCTGCCCCGGCTTGGGGTTGGTTGTAACACGACCCGGGGCAAATTGTAACGCCCCATTCAACATTGGGGTAGTTTGTAACAGGACTTATGTGGTCTAGTCTAGGCCTACTGTTATTCACCGTCGTCTGAATCACAGTTATGGCAAATGTAGTTCATAGCTCCATCGGTACATGCCACATGCGACCACTTTTTACAAACTATGCATTGTACCCATTCTTCTTCTTTTTTCCTGAGAGCACCGAATGGCTCACAACAAACGAGACAAAAGCATTCGTCTTCTGAAGAGGATGAACTGGATGCTTTTCGCGATCTTTGAAGAGTCTTTTTCTTTGCCAGTTTCTGTGTCTTGTGACCCTTGACAGCCTTCTTGTTCTTGTCTAGGTTTATTTCATCAGTCCATTGTTTTTTCTTTCCAGACTGGTTCTTTTTTGTTTGAGGTTTCTTTGAGGTTTGAGGTTTCTTTGAGGTTTGAGGTTTCTTTTTTGTGGACTTCTCATTCTTTTTCTCTTGTTCCTCTTCCAGCACTCGTTTCTCTGGCGTGTCCGTTAGAATTGCAGCGTGTCTTCGCTTTCTTCCACCTTTGGCAACGTTTCGTTCTCCAGCTTTTGGGTGAGGCATTACTATGACAGGATCAAAGGACGACTTCTGATGGTCAGTTGAGACGCCTGCAGGTGACTGTAATGCTGTTGCTGCTATTGCTGCTGCTGCTGCTGCTGCTGCTGCTGACGACGACGATGGTTGCTGATGCTGCCTTGGAGCAAGCAATGCCGACAGAGGCTGTTGATCCTCGTCATCAGAATCAGTGAAAGGTAGTAATCGTACAGATGAGGAGGAAGGAACTGGCCAAGAAGAGGACGTAGATGGCTTCCGTACTGCAGTTGGAGATAATCCGAAATAAATGTTTGACGCGTTCTTAATGTACTCCACCAATTTAGCTTCTTCTTCGTCTGTGAAAATTTGTCTATGTCGTTTGTACCCAATGGAAAGATTTGAATCATTTGACTTTTTTAGCTTCTTAACAAACCGGAAAAGAGTAACATGGCAAATGTTGAATTCCCTCGCAACTTTACGGCAAGGTCGATTATGGTTAATCACTTCTTCAGCCGCATCTTTCATTTCAGCTAGTGTGGTTTCTCCTCTAGAACTTTTCCTTTTGTAAGTTCTCATCTACAGTTTAAAATATTTCGGCAGGATTCAAGTAAAAATAAATATTTTATAATATTGAAGGTGGCTTTGGGGCAGGTTGTAACACCGTTACAAGAAGCCCCTTGAAAAATGTTACAACCTGCCCCGGTCACGCGTCTAAGATGATTACACAAAAATTTCAAACGCCATGTTGGCTGACGAAATACTTCAGCGTGTCATGTAATCTCACATAATCAAGCTTCGCATTGACCATCACTAAGTAAGAATATCGTGCGCCAGACAAAAGCAAGACGAAAAACAATGCGATTTGAAAAACTTACTTTTAGTGGCAAAAATCACACTTTTGGAAAAACGACTCTGTTATGGTGTAACACAGGCAACGCCGAAAGGAACATAAAACGGAAACGATATGACGCATGCTATGACGTGCATACGCTGGTTCCCTGAATTTCAGTTTTCCTTATTTTTACGCTGTTACAACCTACCCCTGTTACTTTTAGCCCCGGTCTCCCCTACTTATAGAATCAAAATGTATCGCGCGTCACACATACTATTAATATTATCATCATCACCATCATCATCATCATCATCATCATCATCGTCATCATCATCACCACCATCATCATCATAATCATCATCATTGTCATCTCAATGTTTCCTCTGTTGTGGGTTTAGTAGTAGGCCTAATAGGCCTAAGTTCTTATGAAAAAATGTATTATATATATATATATATGACCTTTTGGTGGGTTTCTGGAATTCTGAAAATGTTGGGGTTTAACGACTCTTTTTCATATCAAAGATGATCAGCGTCGACTCCACGTTTATATTGCGACCGAGCCACCCGCAGTATGTAAAGATCCGACCGGGGAATCGAACCCGCTCCGCCGGCGCGGCGAGCGGGCTACAACCCACTCGGCCACACAGGATCCTCTTCTGGAATTCTGAAGAAATAATTATCATATAGCCTATTGATTGCGCTTCGGAATAACCTACTATAGGCCTAAATAATTATAAGGCATTTTAGCGCTGGGAACATAATTATGGAAAGGCGTTGTAAAAGGAAATCGACGTCACGTGACTCTCCTGCAGAGATAGCCCGTTGTCGATGGCCAACCTCTTTACAGACAAAATTAAGCCCGGCTGCAGTGTTAATCGGGTGTAGTGTTAAATATATAATCAGATGTAGTGTTAAGCGGGTGTATAGTGCTAATCGGGCCCAGTGTTTCGAAGGTTTTTTAGGGGAGATGTGGAGATTACAAATATATCGTGGGGCGCGGTGGTATAGTGGTGGCGTCGTTGCCTTGAAGCCGGAAGGTTCGAGGTTCGAATCCACCTCACGTCGCCGCGTAGGGACCTTGGGCAAGTCCTTCACTCACAATTGCTCAGCGCTTCGGCGTGAAACTCCGCTGCAGTGTCCGCTCTGCAGTGGAAACGCCTCTGAGTAGAGAGAGCTTGAAGAGGCGCTATAACAAGTGCACATACATACATACATACATACATACATACATACATACATACATACATACATACATACATACATACATACATACATACATACATACATACATACATACATACATACATACATACATACATACATACATACATACATACATACATACATACATACATACATACATACATACATACATACATACATACATACATACATACATACATACATACATACATACATACATACATACATACATACATACATACATATGAGTAGGTCTGTTTCAATTTTATACATTTGCAGCCTGATCTGCCGTAGACGCAACCGAATTTACTGTAGGCCCGTAGGCCCCCTATGTGCAGTAATAGCCTATAAAAAATATATACGATTCCACATACGTATAGGGCCTACTGTTTGACGGTGAATTGCTTGGCTTCGTATACCCCCATTTGGTTTCTTGACTGCTAAAAAACTTGTGCTACGAGCTTTTAATGGGTATCTGGAAATCTGGAGAAATATCAACGAATTCGCTTCGGGAAAAGTCGGGATGCATTGTGATAGCGCTATAGAAACGGATGGAACGGCGTTGTAAAAGGAAATCGCGCTCACATGACACTTCAGGGATATAGTCGTAGCTCTACAGGCCTGCTATCATCAATCCATAATAATTGGTCGACTACAACCCTCTGACAAGACGCACGGCTCGTGAATAAGCTTGTGCCCCACGCTTAGCCTTGGATTGAATGGCACTTTAGAAATGTGGAGTTTACGATAACAAATAGGACTATCCTATACGGTTTTGCAGAAGGAGGTCACCTCCAATAGGTAGCCTATTAAGATGTCTATATATAGTTTCTGCCACAGGAGTAGGTTATTTGGAATTTCACGGATTCAACCCCCTAAAAAATAAGTAGTCTAATTTCCGACTCCTCCCCTCAATTGAAATCCTCATTTTCTTCTTGCTACGCCACTGCTTTCTGCTAATAATAATTTATCCCTAAGGCTGCGGTTGTAGCCGATAAAATTATACTCTGTTAATACAGCCGATATAAACAAAGAGACAGAGAGACAAAGACAGAGAAAGACAGAGAAAAAGACCGAGACAGAGACAGACAGAGACAGACAGAGACAGACAGACAGATATGTATATATATAGAGAGAGACAGATATGTATATACATGTATATATATAGAGAGAGACAGAGACAGAGAGACAGACAGAGACAAACAGAGACATACAGACAGAGACGAATCTGCGGTTGTTTGCGATACAAGAATAGAAACGGACAGAATGATAGATGCCCGATGGCATTGAATTCGACCGGGCGTTTTCGGAAGAAGCATGGAAACAGCGTAATTCTTCGCTTTCTGCAGATCGGAACAAACAGCGAGCGAAATTAATCGTACTTACAGTTGATCCGTAAGTCGAATGAATTACATGAGTCCAAACGAGCCATCTAATTCATCCACGCATCTTCGCTCAGTCTCGCTGCATGCATCAGAACAGTGTTTTGCAAAAGTCGAACAAATTACTTGATTACGTATAGGCTTAATCTTATGTTAGATAGACATACAGGTCACAGCTATGAAGATTAGGCTATGCCATACCCAGTGGCGGCGCCAGGATTTCAGTTTGGGGGGGGGGCTGAAGCCCCGCGTCGAAAATTTTCCATTTTTGCCGCCAAAATTTCCGACGACCTTTTTTAGTCAAAATTTCTGACGACTTTTATTTTTTTATTTTTTTAGTCGTCAGCCGAAAATCGTGGATTTTTCAATGTAAAAAATTCGGGTGGCCCTTTTTAGGGGGCTGAGCCTCTTGCATGGAGGCTTAGCCCCCCCACCCCTCCCCCAGCGCCGCCACTGGCCATACCATATAATATAATAGAATATAATGTAGTGCAATGCTGCAGTCTAGTGTCCCTTCCTTCATCCCACCATCCCTCCCACTCTCCCACCCTCCCTCCCACTCTCCATACCTCCCTCCCTCCTATATATATATATATATATATATATATATATATATATATATATAGGCCTATACGTCATTCCATGGCTAAGCAGAATCCAACAGGGTGGGTTACTTTCTATCAACGCAGGGTGTCGCAGGCCTAGTACTGCACCGGCTCCGTGATAAATTCAGAGAAATCCAGCCGTAGCCTACATGTGAGCATACCGTACGTTTGGGGGGGGGAAGCAGGAGCGGGCGTACGGCGACTGACGGTAGCTTTATTGTGCGCCCGATGTCAAATATCGAGACCACTTTCCGATGTCGGCCAAACAGACAGACATCCGGGACTCACTCCATGCAGCCTCGAAATCGATATCTGCAGCGATTTCTGCCGGAAAGAAATTATTAATAACTGAGAAAGCTGTTTAATGTTGCAGCTAATTAATGAACCTGCACTCTATAGTGTCTATACACGCTTATTATATACCGTAGGTCTATCTACTTATGACTATAATCATGCACTGAGTGGTGGCTTTGCTATTCATACATGTATGTGGCTTTGCTATTCATATGTGGCCTTGCTATTCATATGTGGCTTTGCTATTCATATGTGGCTTTGCTATTCATATGTGACTTTGCTATTCATATATGGCTTTGCTATTCATATGTGGCGTTGCTATTCATATGTGCATGGGTGTGGTAAATGACTAGCCATTACGTTGTTAATTAATAGAATGATATCTAAATAATCTCATCTAAATAAGAGATTGGGCGACGGATTAATTAATTATCTTTGCAGATTTGCATAAGCTGAGGCTGATTCTTTATTAGTCTTTACCAAAGCAATCAGCAGCTTTACAAGGCGCTCATGAATATAACGAGGCCGTGTTACAGCGCCATACAAATTGGCGTAATTATTATTATTGTTATTATTATTGTTATTGTTATTATTATTATTTTTTTTTACCCGAGGTACCTAGGATCCCTCGGGATTTCAAAAAATTATGCTTGGAGCTGTTTTTGAGTGTTTAGAAGATCAGGCCTCGTCCTCCGCAACAGTAGTGAAAGTGCCACGAAATGCAATGGCGTTGTATTATTATTATTATTATTATTATTATTATTTTTTATTATTATTATTATCCGTTTATTAATGATTCAACAATTCAATTATTGCAAACAGTCAAACAGTGCAACAGCTGTGTGCGATTGGGCGAGTCAAACCACCCTCATCCATGTCAATTAAGGGCTTAATAAACGACCCTGTGAAAGCCACAGCATTAAAGCGTTGTATTGTCATTGAAATACGTTGGAACAAGAAACTTGATTCTCGGGGCTCCCCGGTTGCTTGTGTTAGACGCCGGCCCAAATCTGAGATGAAGTCTAGGCCTTTGTTGTTGATTGGGCCTAGGGTTTCCAAAGCCACCGGGACGAAAACATGAGCGTCAAGGAGGGCACTGTATTTCTGGTTCTTTCTTTCCATTATTATTATTATTATTATTATTATTATTATTATTATTATTATTATTATTATTATTATTATTATCATTATTATTATTATTATTATTATTATTATTATTATTATTATTATTATTATTATTATTATTATTATTATTATTATTATTATCATCAACATCATCATTATATTTCTCAAAAAACAGTGTACTACTGCCTCGTCGAGCCGAGGCATGCGATGGCGTTGAATCGCTGAACTGTGGCTGATATCTTCTGGAAAAGGAAGAAGGTTTCTTGAGGGTCTTCGGATACGCGTGACAATCGTCGACCGAGTTCTGTGATGAAGGCCAGGCCCTCCTGGTCCATAGGTCCAAGCGTTTCTATCGCAACCGGAGTGAAACTGTGTCTTGTCTGGAGTTCTGCGTATTTTACCTTTTTCCTAGCAGCTGCTATTTCGGCAGCTCCGCCCGCCATTGCAGCAGTCTCAGTCAAGTATTATTATTATTATTATTATTATCATTATTTTTTTGCCCCGAGGTATACTTAGGATCCCTCTGGGACTTTATTACTAACTATTATTATTATTATTATTATTATTATTATTATTATTATTATTATTATTATTATTATTATAACTAATATTATTATTATTTTTATTATTATTATTATTATTATTATTATTATTATTATTATTATTATTATTATTATTAATTGCATCGTTTTAATTTGCGTAAGCACGTCATCTATCAGACCATGATGTTTTGTAGGACCCTGCATCTTGAGTGCGATAGATTTCTCTGTAGTTCGCTGTGTATTGTCTGCAATTCCTTCGTTGGTTTACTGATGTGTTTACAATGTAGGCCTATACCTGTCATCTCATTTATTACATTGTACTTGCTTTCGTTGTTCCTTCCTTTGCCCAATGGGAGGATGAAAACTCTTTTGTTGCTCCTCATCAATTTCATCATCTATGATTGTCAGCGTCTCCTATTCTTCGCTGGGATTATCAGAGGCTACACCTAAAGAGCAAGTAGGCTAAGCCTGTGTGCACTGTGCATGTATGGCCGATACCGAATGAACATTATATGGCACAAATTTTCCAGTGCCATAGACCTACATGTATGTATATATATAAATATATGTATATATAGGCCATACTTATGTTGTGGAACTGTTTGTCTCCGTGGGCACGGTCGCACCGTTTAAGAAGAACCCAGGGAAATTGGGCTATTAAATGTTCCAGGTTAATTTGCAGCGGTTCTAAAACAGACCCAGCTTCTTCTGAACCACTTAGACTCTTGTTATGTTATAATGCTGCTTTGCTTTGCTACATCACTTGCACGAGACTATTGTGACAAGCCTCTAGGCATTATTTTATTCGTTCTGTCTTGCATTCAACTGACAATTCGACAATTTACTCTGTTTCTCAGAAGTTTGAAAATGCCTTCACAGTTTTAGTTAGCACTCTTGCTTGTGAGCACGTGTACATATAGGGCATAGATTATACCTTGCTGATTGTGCAGTTACCAAGGCCGTAGCTAGGGGGTGTTTTGGGTGTTTGAACACCCCCCGAAATTGAAAATGGCAAAAAAATTAATGCATTTGCGAGCGCATAATGCAAAAAGCATGAAATAAAATCATGAAAACACCCTTCCCGCTAAATGGAAAACGGTAAAAAACAATTAACCAATTGGTCATATTTTGTGAAAATTTCGGTCGATGACAAAAAAAGTCATAAGTTTTTGGGAAGAGAAATCGAGACCCTTTTTTAAAGAATTCGGACGGGCGACTAAAAAAAGTCATCAGTTTTTTGGGGGAGGGAAATTTTTGAAACACCCCCCGAAATCAAATCCTGGCTACGGCCTTGGCAGTTACAAAAGTCCTTTTTAAAAAAACTGCTCTTGTCGTTGAAATCAATTACCTCATATATATATATCCTCAGTGGCCGAGTGGGTTGGTAGCCCGCTCGCCACGCCGGTGTCACGAAATAGAGTATCCCCCGTATTAATTGTATCCCCCCAAATTAAAAAAAGTCGAAAAAACCGCTTCCGCTTGTATTTTTTTGCCAAATAAATTTTCATCTGCTTTGTTTTGAACAATGACACTAACAGGTATGTTTATTCCTACTAGATAATTTGTTTTGCGCTGTTTTTAGAGCACTTAAAACATTTAAACCACTTAAAAACACTCAGAGTCACTAAATAAATTCGAGTTGCCTTTATCTGAGCATTGCTAAGGACACTTAAAACAATCAGAGTCACTTTTAATTTTGATTACAGCATAAAAAAATTTATTATGCGCATTTTTCAAAAAAGGGGATAGAATGTTCTATCCCCCCGGATAGTGTAGACTGGTTAATTCCATCCGGGGAGATAGATTAATTCATCCCCCCGGATAGCTTTCAGGGGGGATACTCCGTTTCGTGTCACCGGCGGCCCGGGTTCGATTCCCGGTCGGTCGGTTTATCAGAGATTAATTTCTCGGATCTTTACTGCGGGTGGCTCGGTCGCAATATAGGCCTAAACGTGGAGTAGCGGTGGTGAAGGATCTCACCCTCAGGGTCGAGGCCATAAGACAGCCGCTATATAAATATGCGATTACATTTACATTTACATTACATTTACATTTACATACATATATATATAATTATATATATATATATATGTCTGAAAATTCCGTGAATTATGTGCTGAAGTTGACCATAAAATGCATTAATTTCTTCCTCTGCAGTTGCTGAAGTCGGTGGTGCATAGATTTGGATGACTATCATCTTGGCAAATTTGGTGTAAGTTAGGGTCTTTCCGAGGGGAAGCCGAGATAATCCCGGCCACGTGGTAAATTCGGCCAGGTTGATTTCAAGGAAATTACCCCAGCTTCCCCATAATTTTTCAAATGTAGCCTATCCGTTGCGCATAATTATTTAGAAAATTCTACAATATAGAACAATTATTTATTCTCTGCGTGCATTCTTTCTTTGAAGGCCAATCGGTTACAGAGGCTGCATACTACTGTTCTTGGAGTAAGAGAACTCCATCGATACGACGTGGATGAAGATGAAGATGATGATGATGATGTTGATGACAATGGCAATCGACAACAGGTGGATGCTGACCTGCTTTGTTCTTCTTCTGCTGATTTCATCCAACGGACATCAAGTTGCCTCCGGAAGTAATCATCCCAACACAGACTTCAAGTCCAGCAACAGCGATCTTCTGCAATTTCACGGTAAAAATATCTACATGCAGGCCTATGCACATTTTACACGATATATAGATCTAATTATATATGCATAACGACCCACAGCCTTTTCCAGCATGCCAATATGGTGTAGTCTAAATCTTAAAAGATATATGCTTATTAAACTATAGCATTTTCCAGCATGCCATTGCAATACGGTGTAAATATTACACAATAAATTATATGCTTATTAAACTATAGTCTTTTCCAGCATGCCAATATGGTGTAAATCTTACACGATAATATGCTTAGTAGACTATAGTCTTTTCCAGCATACCAATATGGTGTAAATCTCTCACGATATATGCTTATTAAACTATGGTATTTTCCAGCATGCCAATTATGGGGTAATGAGGCTCGTATGTCAACCATATTTTTCATAAGCTGCCATTTCTCTGGAAGATCGTTTTAGGAGATAACGGTGTCTATGGACAATCTTCCATCTCGTTCCCCACTCATATCGATATATCTTCGTCTTTATATAGCTCCCATCTTGTATCTTAATATTCAATGCAAGGTGTCCAAAATCAGGATCGGAACCATCTTGATAAATGTTTTTATTCGCTGCCAAACCATCATTCTATATAGCGACTGATTATGATAAATTACCATGATAAATTATCGTTAGAAATAGGGAGAAGCATTGCAATAAGCTGATTTGTGTGTTGCTCATATATAGCATATATATATATATATATATATATATATATATATATATATATATATATATATATATATATAAGTATGTGCATGTTTATATATAGTATATTTGTATACTCATGTAGGCTACTTATCATAATAAATTGATACATATATATATATATATATATATATATATATATATAAGCACACGTCATATATATACTCTGTGTCGACCTAGAATTTTGTCTATAATAATATACACTGTGAGCCATAAAAAACCGTGCCAATTTATTTTTAGCTATATCTCGGTCGATATTTTAACAATTTTATATCTTTTTGTGTCGTTTGAAAGAAAAATTAAATCTCTACGATTTACTTATTTACTTGCGCGATGACGTCATATCCGTTTCGCAGCATAATGTAAATAAAGTTGATGGTTGAAAATTTGAGTTAAAATTTTAAAATGTTGAGCTTTGATGATAAAATTTTAATTAAAAATCTGCGGGAATGCAAAAATTATTCTTCTAGACGATTAATTAAGGAGTTTCCGAACAAGAATTGGAAAAGAAAAACATTAGATGACTTTCTGCGAAAGTTGGGAACTACCGGTTCAGTTGAACGCGCTGCGGGAAGTGGTCGGCCAAAATCGTCGCGAACTGAAGATAATATCGCCGCTGTCAATGAATTGGTTCAGAGCCAGGAAGACAAGCCTAAAACACATCTTTCAACCAGACAAATCGCGAGAGAGCTGAATCTTACACAAACGACGGTCAGACGCATTATTCATAACGATTTGGAACGGAAATGCTTATGGAACAGCGCGTGTACCAAAAGCGCATTCAGAACACTGATGAACTTCGGCAGTGTCTCGTATCCGTCTGGAACGATCTGGAACAACATCTTATTGACACTGCAATTGATCAGTGGCGACGTCGCTTGGCAAAATGTGTACGTGAAAAAGGAAGTCCTTTTGAACACAAACTTTAAACAAATAAAGGCACTGAAAAATTGTTTGCATTTAAGTAGTAAAAATGCAGCATTGATCGATTCTCACGTGTTTTTTTAGTGTCTTCAGTTTCGCAAGACAAGTTTAACATGCATGTAGGATGAAATCGATAATGTTTATTTCTGCTCTTTAGAGTATTGATTCCTGTTTAAAATAATGCAAAAAGTGTAAAAATCGATAAAGAAATGACAGAGATATAGCTAAACATAAAGTGGCACGGTTTTTTATGACTCACAGTGTATTTATATCCATGTGTATACTTATAAACCGATATGTTAATCTTTATGCCTTCATATATTATATATATTATTTTATAATATATATATATGTATTATATATATATTACACTTATAGACTTACATGACCAAATGGGACCCAATCTGATCTGTCTACTGATGCGATTTTTCAGGGGTTTCGGCCGGTGAATAATTCGCTACAGAAATATTCTTCATTAAATGAAGCTCCTTCTGTGCTAATTCTGCGGTCCTACTGTACCAGACTTCGAAATTAGATGTCTGTCTGTCTGTCTGTCTATTGGTTGGTCGTCCATTTTTGTAGGTCTATCTGTCCCTGCATGCGTCTTTGTCATTATGTCGCTGTCTGTATGTCTGTCGGTGCAATTGTCGGCTGTCTGTCTGCAAATGTGTTAAAGCAGAATTTGCAGTAAAAGTCATTTGCACACACGTATACATTGGAGCCATGCATGAAAGCAAAAATATCTTAATATACTTTCTCGACTACAACTCAACACACGTCGCCATCGCCCCATAGGCGGAGACCTGGGCGGAGACTTGGGGGGGGACGGAAAGACGCGAGATTTTTTGATGGACAAATGGTTGAGTGTCGCAGAAAAATTTCCATCTTTTACCGGCCAAAATTTCTGACGACCGGCGAAATCTCGAAAAAAATTATATTTTCGCCGCCAAAAAAGTTTATGACCTTTTTTTAGTCATCCGGCGACGAAATCTCCAAAGAATGCAGCCCAAAAAGTTGATGACCTTTTTTAGTCTTGACGCTCAACGATTGGGGGGGGACAAATGCATGGGCCGTCCCTCCCAACACCTTCGTTGGGGGACCGTCCCCCTGTCCCTCTCTAGGCCTCCGCCCATGCATCGCCCTAATAAGGGGCCGTCCATAAAGTACGTCACGCTATTTTTGACCATTTTTGACCCCCCCTCCCCTCTGTCACAAACTGTCACAAATCTCGGACCCCCCCTAAAGTACGTCACACTTTCGAACAAAATTTTTAAAACATAACCTAACCCTCTAAACCCTAGGATACTATCCCTAATCCCTCTGATAGTGACGTGTGTCCATAAACGCTTTGATAGTGACGAGAAATCAACTTTTATCCCACCAGGCCGGGTTTTAGACACGCATAACCGGGCCGGGTCGGATTTTAGGTACTAAGAACAAAAAAATACAAGAATTTAAAAAATAAATGTGTGACGTCACACATGGCCTGACCCCCTCCCCCTGTCACAAGCTGTCACACTTTCTTACATCCCCTCCCCCCCCTGGAGCGTGACGTACTTTATGGACGGCCCCTAATTGTGATAGTACTAAAATAGTGGTAATAGCAAAAAATAATGACGATGACGTTGATAATAATAATAATGATGATAATAATTTGTAACAATAATAATAATAATGATAATTATAATGAAAATGAAAATTATAGTGAAAATGATACTAATGATACTAATAGTAATCGCAGGAGCAATAGTAGTGGTAGTAGTAGCAGTAGCAGTAAGAGTAGTAGGAGCAGCAGCAGCACTAGCAATGCACTAGCAATAACACTAGCAATAACACTAGCAATACAAGTAACGATAATAGTAGTAGAAATAGTGAGAGTTGTATAATGTATATGTTATCGAATAGTCCTATATAGTTGTAGTAGCTGCTACAATAACGATGATGAGAATAGTAGGCTAACAGACAGAAACAATAAAAGGCAGCGGAACAGCAGAGCGACTAATTTTTTCTTTCAGCGCTTTTCTTTACTTGTCTAGCGCTTCATTGCATTCGCTCGCGTAGCACCTTCTCTATCGACCAAACCATCTTCGAATCCTTGCCATTCCGGAACAACGTCCGTGAACTCATGAAATCCCGATGGATCGCGATTGTGTAATGTAATTCGGGGAAGAAAGGGTAATTACCGTGCAAATAATGGCAACACACACTCGGAGTGCAGCGTGTCATGTAGTAACAAAGATGATGTCTGTGCGTCTGTCTGTCTGTCTGTCTGCCTAACAGTCTGTCTGCCTGTGCTTTCATCATGCTTTCGTCTTCTACTTGTCATACTTGTTGTACCATCATCATTCTATCCCAGGTGGTTTCGTTGCGAGAGCCGACGAGTCCGATAAGCGCATTCAATCTGCCAGTCTGCATGCAGGCATCAACGTGGCAATGGATTCAATGGATTGAATGCATTGCTCTCGATGCAAGTATTGACATCGGGTTCTTCGTTCCGTTTCAACGGGTCATAGAATTGGAAAGAAATTGTCCGAATTTCCAATGGAAATGGAAAGGATTAGGCGCAAACGACCCGGTTTACGACCACTCCACGCTGCTGGAGAAGAGGGGGCTTTCCATAAATTACGACAGACGATCCGACGACGAGGCTCGATGCTATAGTTGCTATACATTCGATGCACTTGATCCCATTTTCGTTAACCTGTTACTGCACGTTCGCCGTGCTAGACTGGTTTGCACCGCCGAAGAATCTGTTCTCACCGATTTGGCTTTTGTAGGAACAGAGAAATCTTCACAGATTTACATGGCACGCTGTCATCTGGCTGGTTGGCTGTATGGCTGGCTGGTGTATGGTGGGCCATATGACTTGCTAGCTGTATGGCTAGCTGGCTGCTGACTGGCTGGCTGTATGGCTGGCTGGCTGTATGACTGGCTGGTTGTAAGGTTGGCTATTTGACTGGCTGTATGGCTGGCTTATGACCATCTGACTGTATGGCTTGCTGGCTGATTGTATGGCTGGCTACATGGCTGGCTGCGGGCTGGCTGCATGGCTGGCTGGCTGGGCGGCCAGCCAACTGAAAGACTCAGTGACAAATTGACCGACCGACCGACTGACCGATTGACTGACAGCGATCGACAATTCGACGGACGGACTGTAACCTGGTCCACTAATCCATCACATGACACGTCCCTCCTCTCACCCCTTATCCATGAACCCACCACCTTGTCCTCATCTCCATGTCCTACGTCAATCTTTTCATCATTTCATTTGCTGACCCCCATCCTCGTCGTTCAATGTCGAATCCTCCATCTATCAGATTCTTTCCATCCATCCATCCATCCAAGTGTTGTGTTAATTTTTCCTAATTTATTTTTCAACATCCTTCTTTGTATTCTCCGTCTCTTCGAACCTTCTCGCGATTCTTCTCCTTTTCCTCCATTTTCACACCGTCTCCCAATTCCTTCACTTTCTCCACCTCTTCTATAACATATACATCTTCCCTTCATTTGTCTCTTCATCTCTTCCAACCTGCTTCATATCGTTTGCTTCCATTCTCTGATAAAAAAAAACACGTTTATATCAAAACGTCTCTCCTTCTATTCATTTCTCCAACCTTCACATTCCTTACTTCTTTCTTCCATTTTCTCCAACTTTCCATCCATTTAACCCTTGTTCTCTTCTCTTCCATTCAGTATTATCCTCATTCTTCCCTCCATCCCCTCCCTTCCCGCCTGCGCTCATTTAGCAACTATCCCACATATACAGCGCCAAATCCAGGCTAATCCAAGTCTCAGCATCGCCACAGAAATCAGAATTAATCAGTCGGCCATTGCCAATCCCTTTGCTCCACCCAATGGAGCCAACAAGCAGAAGAAACTTCCATCTGGTTCCTGAAGGATATGACCCCCCTTCACCCTCCACACAACCGCACAACCCATGCACCCAGGCAGCCAAGCGTCACTGTCCGCGTTCGTTCACCGACCCCTTCCAGCCTCACTCGTTGGTCGGACGGTCTGTTCGAGGGTGATTTTGATAAGACAGGTCGATGCTAGAAATCAATATGGGCATTGAGAAGGACAGACGAAACGAGAAGAGAGAGAGAGACAGAGAGAGAGAGAGAGAGAGTGAGAGAGATAGAGACAGAGAGACAGAGAAAGACAGAGATAAGCAAGTAGAGTTTTTCAATTCGCAATTTGCAATGGTTTCTTGGAATCTATACATTGGAGCGGAGTTAAGCCAATGCGTGTTTTTTTTAATATTTATGATTCTTAAGTCTGAGAGAGAGATAGAGACACAGCAAAAGAGAGAGAGAGCGACAGAGACAAAGACAGAGACAGCAGAAACAGTGACAGCAGAGACAGAGACAGAGACAGTGACAGAGACAGCAGAGACAGAGGTCGGTTGTGTGAATTCCGGTCCATAAAAATCAAGACTCAGACCGAACTCTAAACTGAAATCAGATAATTATGGACGTTCGAACGACGATTGCAAAATATGATGTTGTTATTTTCGAGTTAAGAAAATCAGAAACATCTGTTTCAGATTAGAATAAGCAGGCATAGTAATAGTTGTGGTGATGGTGATAGTTGTGATGGTGATGATAGTGTTGTTGGTGGTGGTGTGGGTGGGTGGGTGATAGTAGGGGTGGTGGTAGTGGTGGACGTTAATTGGTGGTGGTTGTGGTGCGAGTTTGTGGTGGGCGTTGGTGTTGCTGTTGTTGTTGGTGGTGGTGGTGATGGTGGTGGTGGTGGTGGTGGGCGGTGGTGTAGTGGCAGTAGTAGTAATGTATTCAATTCAAATTGGCAAACCGTAATATGATTACATGAAATAGAAGGAACATGTTAATCAAAAGTCGTCTTAAAAATGTATGGCACCCTCTTAGACGTCGATCGATCTGTCCAAGTGCTGCTCATTGTTCAATTGTTCCATTGTTCCATTGTTCCATTGTTCTATTGCTCCATTGTTCTATTGTTCCATTGTTCTATTGTTCCATCGCCACGGTGGAAGGCGCAGTTGACCTTTCTTGGCGACTGCGTGGTATCGAACTCGTACCAGTCTGTTCGTCGTGCCTGTCCTTTGCCTTCCAACCATCAACCCACCGCAACTGCTATAGGCGTAATAATTAATTACTGATTGAGATGACAAGTCCGAATAAACTATGAGCAAAGAACCGAGGTATGATTTTCCATTAATGTATTTATCATGACCTAACAAAGTGCGGTTCAGAATACATGCCACCAGAGTTGCAACCACGGTATGCGGCCCAGGGCTTAAAGTGTGGCTGAACGGTCATGGACGGCGTCCATGCACCTATTTTAAAATCTGAACGCCGTCCTGCCACTTATTGGCCAGCACAGTCTGGAAAGGTAAGGGGCGTCTAGGCACTTCTTTTGGAAAGGTAAGGGACGTCCAGGCACTTCCTTTGGAAAGGTAAGGGGCGTCCAGGCACTTCCTTTGGAAAGGTAAGGGGCGTCCAGGCACTTCTGTTGGAAAGGTAAAGGGCGTCCAGGCACTTATTTTTTCACACTTTAGGCACTGGGTCTGCCTACCTTAACTTGAATTGCTTAATTGCCGCATCATCCATATAGTTTCTTTTTAAAAGCTCTGGCAATGTCCACTGGGATAGATTCATCACCAGAACCATTTCACAAGTGTACAAGTTGTACAGTGTACACTGTACACTGACGGATCATATTATTTCTACTTTGATGTTCCATTCGTTTTCTTTAATAATTTAATTCCTTGATGACATCGGCTCAACGCATAGACTACATGTAATTACTTTCCTGTATACGTAAAATAGATGTTCCTTTTCTTCCAACAAACCTTTCTTAATACACGTGGGTTTATTCCATCAAATCACTAAATGCGTTTTTATTTGCTTGTAAACTATGACTGTAGTCAACTTGTTGGTGTCTAAGGTTTATTCTATAATTTGCTTCTGTTCATATGTTAGTTAAGAATTTATCTTTTAGTTTCTCATACAAGATGGTTAGCCGTACGTGTTTAGCTTTTCTCTTAGCTAAATTTCTCAGGTGGCCCTGGTTGACGGGACTTCTGGTTCCTGTTGGGTCTCCTTGGTAAACCGACAAATTAATTTGAAAATTTTGAACTTTTATGTGATTAGTGATTACACTATATTAAGTTGGTTAACAAAACCATATTACATATTCACATAGGCCTACTTGATGCCTAATTTCTTAAGTCTTGTGTAATAAGCTCTTAATAATAATAATAATAATAATAATAATAATAATAATAATAATAATAATAATAATAATAATAATAATAATAATAATAATAGTAGTAGTAATAATAATAATAATAATAATAATAATAATAATAGCAATCATGACAATAATAGGCCTAATAATAATAATAATAATAATAATAATAATAATAATAATAATAATAATAATAATAATAATAATAACATTTTGCGTATTAATATCTGACACCTGAGGGATAATAGATACCTCGGGTAAAAAATAATAATAATAATAACAATAACAATGATAATAATAACAATAATAATAAACATAATGATAATACAGTCCTTTATTTATTTCCGTCTTTATCCTCTGAAAATTCTTTCACGCTTTGCTCCTTACCCAACTCACTAATCGAACGCTTTTCCATGTATCAAAGCATGGACTACTTCACAGTATATGACCTTTAGATCAAATGCACATCCTCAGTCTTCCGTTTATCCCAACAAAGCTCATTGTTGTCTGAAGCTTTGCCATTGTGCAGCACTGACAAAGCACCGATTACTGAAACCTCCCGTTGTCTTCATCCTTCAAATTCCCTAAATCACGCCTTTGTACTTCGTGCCATAATTTCATCATCCGGTTTCTTCCACAAGAAGACTATTTGCGCCGATTTGCACAATAAAGGGATTACCTTGCTCGCATTTTAGTCCAACACCAAAGCCATCATCAATTCTCGTTTCTCGCCGGCAGGAAGTACTAAACCAAGCACAATGCATCTGCAAATTCCGTCTATCTCCCATTTACACCACCTACCTCCTTCGACAGAATAAGCTGCTATAGCCTACTAGACTTCCTTGGTTGTTACGATTATCGTCCCTTTGTTCCTTCTTTGCGTTTTCAGGGTTCTTGTCGTAATTCCATCCCCCATTGAATGTAAAAATGTAATGTAATGTAAATCTTCGAGAATTTCTCAACGCCCACAAAAGCCACGTCAGGGAGACCAGCTTATTCACCGGCGCTGAATCTGTAATGATTGAAAATGCTCGTGCATATAGGCTAATTATTGGCAAACCTCACTGGCAAATCGTAGTAAGTAAAATTGAAACATTGAAAAATGACGGTACGGATTTCGTGATCCTACATGTATATTAAACACACATCTGGGCTGGCTGTTAGGCACTCGCACATTTAGCAGCTGACCGTAATTTTAGCAGAAGGTTGATTAATTGGAACTATAGAGGGGGGATAGTATACGGGAATCGAACCGTGTCTTTAGAGATCGGTTCGTTATTCAAGCAAGAGCAACTATCCCTCCATCTATAGCCTAGATATCATCCGTTTGGCTGTCGAGTGCTATCCAACTACATGATTGTATACTCAGACGTTTACCGCAGACTATAAAATCCTTTGCCACAGGATACGTAAGCTTCTGCTTATAGCCTCTGAGCTTTTAATCTGTAATACACCTCTAAGTCTTTTCTAAGCTATAGTATCGCCTATACGGTGGCTCCCTCCGTTTCGCTAATTCCTTTTGACCTGTTGCGTTCTATTTACTGATAGTATTGCTCATTTTGTTCTATTTGTTCTATTAGCCCGAAATAACGCTTAAAGTCTCTGCTTAACTAAGAAAATGTTTTTCTCTTCTTAAGTTTATAGCTTAAATTTATAATACATAGGCCTACTCTTCGTTCTGCCCAAGCAACGATCTTCCACAAAATAAATAATCAGAACAAAATAATATTATCATTGGAACATCTCTCAGTACGCGTGCCTCTTCTTAGCAAACCGGAATACGCATATTATAAGCTTATATCTTTCGACTGGCCTTTGTATTGGCGCTGAATTCCGGACGAAATTCCGCCTTAGACCTACATGACATTACATTGCACTACTAGAAATAAATACACACCGCTGCACTCGACACACTGCATCAGATCGTGTCACACCGCATTGCTGTTCATCGTCTCCTTCATTACGTTACATCACACCAAACCGACCCGCATACAATGAAATAGTATTTCCTGCATTGTAGTAGCAGACCCACATCTGCATATCAGTTTCATAAGAATGTCTGGTGGTCATGCACTTGTCGTGTCGTCGTCCATTATAAGCACCGCCTCTCCTCCGCCCACCAACCTCCCCATCACCCATACCCTCAATTAGCTGCGTCTGGTGTTCCCCATGTGAGATCTGTCCCCTGAGACCCACCGACCGACCGACGACCAGGCCGTGTTGCCACCTTCTTCTCCGCCGTCGTTTCTCGCGTGTCGCTTTAAGAGCCCTTCTCCTTCTCGTGGCCGGAGATTTCGCGTCGACGGCCGCTTGTTTATACAGCGGTCGACCGAGTCCTTCACTCGTCGGCCGGGAAAACAATTCACCGTTCGTTCGTTGCTACGTGTTCTCTATCTCACTAGCTGTCTATTCCTCTGTCTGTATGTCTGTCTGACTTGCTCTCTCCCTATGTATGTATGTATGTATGTATGTATGTATGTATGTATGTATGTATGTATGTATGTATGTATGTATGTATGTATGTATGTATGTATGTATGCATGTATGCATGTATGTATGTATGTGTGTATGTATGTATGTATGTATGTATGTATGTGTGTATGTATGTATGTATGTATGTATGTATGTATGTATGTATGTATGTATGTATGTATGTATGTATGTATGTATGTAGATGTATGTATGTATGTATGTATGTATGTATGTATGTATGTATGTATGTATGTATGTATGTATGTATGTATGTATGTATGTATGTATGTATGTATATGTATGTATGTATGTATGCCATTTATATGGCGCCTTGCAAGAATCTCACGTAGGCGCTAAGAAAATTAATGACCTTTGTAAATCGGTCGGCACCTGTAGATGCTGGACGATATAATGTGATTAATTAAACAGTCTGCCACCCACTCATCACCATCGTCACCATCATCACAACCTTTCCCAGATAAGCAAGCAACACAAGTTTTATAGATTGACTGTCTGTCTGTCTACTGGTGCACATTATGTATTGCGGCTGAACAGTGATATAGCGCCTTAGGTAAACCTTTCACTGTACCACTTCATGTCTAGACATAGGCGCAGGCTACGAATGGATCAGTAGTTGAGTAGTGTGTTTCTGAGAGGCGCCATCATGTGGAGTGCTTTTTCCAATAATAGCGTCGCAACTCTTGGAGGCGTACAGTTCAACGCCAATGGTTGTTCTCTGCCAGTGCCAGTCCCAAGTCTGGATAAATGAATTGGAAACAAATACACGAGGTATAAAGTATAAGGTCAAATGCCAGTTCAGAGTTGATATATACACAACGAAGTAAGTGTAAGCCAACAATCAGTTTAATCAGCAGTTTGGTCTATTATGTTCGTTGTTCAAGCATTAATGTCTGCTAGCCTACATTGTATGTCTCAATTTGAATGCATTTAACAAAATATTTTACATTGTCGTTTATTTTTCAATATTTGGTTACTGCCATATAGTTTTGCTGCACATTTAAATCTTCGTGTACATTTGGATTTCAGGATTTAGTCTCACTAAAAAGTCTAATGGATCTTGTCTTTACTACGATTCAGCTTAAAGTTACTTATAATTGATGAACTTAGGCCTATAAGTTTAATTCTTATGACGCTCCAATAGCAATAAATTAGAAT
The DNA here is from genome assembly GCA_949752735.1 of Lumbricus terrestris. Taxonomy (NCBI): domain Eukaryota; kingdom Metazoa; phylum Annelida; class Clitellata; order Crassiclitellata; family Lumbricidae; genus Lumbricus; species Lumbricus terrestris. Next base: position 36,561,514 of record OX457037.1, on the reverse strand, counting down.
AGGCCTATAATAAACATCGTAAACACAGCTGGGAGGCCTAGTTGGACTTGACGAAACACGTGTTAACCGTCATGTCATAGAAGCCTAATAAAGAAATGTGGCCTATTTTAACCATCATGTCCTATTTAGAAGCTTCATTAAAAATGTGGCCTTGTCCTTATTTCCCTGACAAGGTCATCAACCTTCCTCAGAGTCATTATATATATTTTTAGCATGCAGCGTAAAGTTCGTCGTTCATTTTTGTGGCGTTTATATGTGTCACGTGTTGTCGACGCTTACATGTACATCATACATGCTCCCTTGTGGCCCAAGAATATTATGTGATAAAAGCATTCCGCCAACCTTTGATGTCTTCCTGAGCGCGCGGCGCTGTGCACTATTTTCTGCGGAAGGGACTATGCAATCGGAGAGCGGAGTAAATTGACAGGCACACGCTCCAAGTCTTTGGTCTGAATTATTATGAAGCGGCTGACAAGCACAAGAACATCGTATTCTGAATATAATAATTAGTATTATTGTACGTCTTCTTTGCAAGCGGTATCTTTAAAATTCTCCCTTTTGCACATAATTATTAAAATGCAGACATGATTATTTTCTCATGATTTATTTTTTTCTGCTGGTAATACCCGGTCGTCCAAACTGCAGATATCCGACATGATGCCTAGTCAAAAAATATGCCTAAATGATGTCTACCCTAAAGAAATTCTTATTCCAAGCAATTCATAAAATGACGATTATTCCAAACTCTGTCTGTTGTACAAAGACGCGATACAGAGCCTACAGCACTGTACAGCAGAGCGTCCAAAACCAGTGGCGTAGACAAGGGAGGCTTCGGGGGTTAAAAACCCCTCTGGACTAGAAAAAAGTTGTTTAAATGTTATTTGTCCACTTAAATAAGAAAAACAAAACAATTGCTTGTAGTAACAATTGTTTTTTAACTTTATTCCCTTTGTTAGGCCTACTTTAGCTTACGGGTACTCCCTTTTTATTTACTGTAATACTGTTGGGTTTGTGTCAGAAAGGGCACCGGGCCTGGCAAAAAAAATCAACCCCCCCATCATAAATTCCTGGCTACACCACTGTCCAAAACAGATAAGTGTCACATTTTCCTCATCTATCCTATACAATTGACCTAATAGGTCTAACTGAGTTCATGGCTTGCTATAAGCTACAAGAAAGAAAAATGCCAAGCTCGCTTTAACTAGAATGTTCTAGAGTCCAAAGCGTTCATATCTCGCCAAACTACCGACGTCTATAATGTACGTTAAATGAATACGGTATTGCTGCACATGATCTTTTCGGTGTCGAGTCGGAGCTATAGCTACCAACGATTACGTCTTCGCGTCTAGCTAAGCCTACCAACGTAAACTTCTTCGTTGTGTAGGCTATATCAACTCTGAACTGTCATTTAACCTTATACTTACCGCGTGTATTGCTTTCCAATTCATTGATCTTTGGCGGCGTATTTGGCGCAATAAAAGGACCTTCTAAGCCCTATCAGACATGACAGGCTAAACACAACTTAAGAGACCTCCTTTTAAAATGACCAGGTGTAGCAGTTTACATGCAAGGAGAGAATGAAAGAATTGTCCTATCTCGAAACCCGATTCCAGCGGCTAAACGCTGTTCGACAAAGCGGCTAACTTGCATCAAGTGTTATTCGAGAAAGTATCGCTTAATGGATTCTTTGTGGCAGTGTAGAAATGCCGGTCAGGTAGGCAATTGCATTAGGTCTTGGTTGCCTGTTGAATTTGATCATCGTTGCATCGGTTGGAGTCGGATTTATCAAAAAAACGTCAGTGGTTATAAGAAACGGATGCTGGCCACTGATTTTGCTTCCATAGACTTCACATGTACTATCAATAGCACACCTCGCGCATTGGTTTCAAATTCATTGATATTTTGCGGCGTAGCCTATTTGGCGCAATAAATGGACATTGGACAAGTCACAAGTGTGTACACAAATAGGCCTAAATAGACCAGTTTCCCCTAATGTATCGGTGGTCTAGCCTATAGCCTAATTATAATATAAGCCTACTGCAGTATGAGAATTGTGGAAAAATAACTGGGAACGGGTTGGACTATGATCCACCGGGAATTAGGGTGTGAAAAGCAGACTTTACTATGGGGTTCTAAGACAGACGAGGGGGGATTGAAACCCCAACTCCCCCTTCGCAATTCTCACCCTGGTCAACTGTCAGCCATACAGATGACCGTGTTCCGGCTGACGGTGCGATTGTCCACTTCTCCTCCGTCACTTCTGCCGTATACAGTTGCTCACTTAATAACAGTGGACCCTAAATATATCCATGTATACATTGTATAGCACCGTGCAGTGCGACTCTAATGCCCTCTAGAAACGACGGCCACAGGATATGCCTCAGATTAAGCGTTCCTTCCGCCCAGTTTACATAACCGAATCGTATTCGCATCTCCATAGCAACCGTTTCGAGCCATCGTAATTCCATTTGACGGGTGTGGAATGTGGTAGATGTGGGTTCTGCAGGGAGAAGGATGCCATTGCGCAAACTAAAACGCCGTCAATGTTGAGTGAATCGCTTTCATATAATAGTATTGTCTAATTGTGTGTGTGTGTGGGGGGGGGGGTGTTTCGGTCGGTGGTGCTCCCAGTGTGTCCGTTTAAAGCGATTCAATCAACAGCCGTCCATAATATACTTGCTGCAATGTTTCTGCTGCTTTGATACTTTTGTTTATTTTATTGCAAAAGGTCATGTGACCAGGAGATCTGCTGACTCCGCCACTTCTCGTACTCTTGCAGTGCCAGTCCCAAGCCTGGATAAAGGAGGAGGGCGACACTAATCATACTTTATATGTAGGGCGCGGTGGTTGTAGTTGGTATGTCCGTTGCCTTGCAACCGAAAGATTGCAGGTTCAAATCCACCTCAAACTGCCTCGCAGCAAGTCCTTCACTCGCAATTGCTCTACGCTTATAATAGGCGTGAAGCTCCAATTGAGTGTCCGCGCTGTAGTCGGGAGCGCATAAATATTGCACACAATATTATAGCCTTTAATGCATGCACAATGCATCCAAAAATATATTGTGCCTTTATACCAAGGTCCCTCTCAATGAAATGGACTTCAGTCATCAGTTCGCCTTTTTCTCTAATAGCTAGTCTTTCTTCAGCTTTCTCTCGCCTCATATCCTGTTTTTACAGCTAAGGCATAGCAATAAAATTATGGTTATTAGTAATAATTGTTTCCTGATCACGTTTTTACAAGACTTCTTCCATTGTTTGCTTTCCAGTCAACTCAGCGATTCTTTTTTCCAGATTCGTTTTCAAAGCCTCGCAAGGTCAGAGATGTGGCTGCAGAGGTCATATCCGCCAAGGTCGTTACATACAGTCCAGGTCGACCATACGTTGACAAAAAGGATTCTGGACTAGGAAGATCGGCCTCCGATCCGATCATCTTTAACCAGGAGGTCAATCAGAGTTCAGTTGGAAGTCAAGGTCGAGGAATCGCGGATCCAAGTGTATTTCCTGTGACCTTTAGATCGGCGGATGCTTATCTGCTGTTTAATTGGAAGATCTACTCAACGTTCTCGATATATTTCCAGGTAAATGTGAAGTTCCACCTCATTCATACGACAATATTTATATCAAATACTGAGTTTCGTTTTATTATTGTAATTATGATTATTATTATTACTTTTTAACAATTATTATTAAATAGATTTATAGCGCGCACATTTCTCATCGAAATGTGAATCTGAGGGGAGGAAATACTTTTTAATGCAAGGAGATAGCCTGTGCATTGGAAAGGTAACATTGATTAATTAAATTCACCAGAAAATCACTAAGACTTAGGCTGCACATATCTTTTGTGCATATTTAGTTTAAGTAAGAAGTGACATTTTATGTGGAAACGAAATTTTTATGGGATAGTAATTAGCCTACATGTGTTTAGCAAGTCATCACAGAGGACGGTCGTTAATTCAATGCTGATTGGAAGATGAGTAGTAGTGATGCAACTACGGGTTCTACGTCACCTAAAAATAGCCTCTTGACTGGTTTTTAGGTGAGTGGTAGAATCTGTGGCTCTAGCTAATATTATTAGTTCAACTGGAAAAGACGGAATAGTCACAATTCTTTAATAATATATTACGGTATTGTAAGTTTTAGACCGAGGATTGGTTTCCTCATCAGTCCTTACCCCGTAGATTTGAAAACGTGGATAGGTTCTTATTCTCTGAATACAAAATGTCGGAAGTGGGCAATAATACATGATGTTTATGGTTTGTGTGACGAAAAAACGAGTTCAGATGCCGTTGTATGCAGAGCAGTATGAGGATTGTTTAGAAATAACTGAGAGTTTGACGTTGATTTATGTGGAGTTGGATTGTGCACTTAAGACTTTACTATGGGGGCCTAATAAGGACTACTTTACTATGGGGCCTAATAGAGACTCAAAGGGTTTGAACCCTCAACCCTTGTCAATTCTCACCTTGATACAGGGAAACTTTTCTATCGGACTAAATCAAGACCAATGCAGCAGCAGGTGTTGTGTGTTCCAGATCAGAACCTACCAGTCGGACGGTCTGGTTCTCTTCACCACATCGGGCGTCGTCGACAACGACTTCCTGGCCGTCGAACTCGTTTCCGGTCAGGTCCGCTACGTCTTCGACACCGGAGGCGGAGCCAGGGCCATTCAATCAACGCTGGGCTCCGCCCTCAACGACGGTGATTGGCACCTGGTGGGAATCGTCCGTTCGGACCTCAATCGTCAGACCCTTGTAGTGGACGACTGGTCAGCCTTCGACCGGACGCCGCCGGACGTCAAGTCCGTTCACTTCGACCTCAACGATGACGTGTACGTCGGCGGAGTTCCGGTCAGCGTACTTCCGGCGTTGCCACGGCAACTGAGGTCGACATCCGGGTTTCACGGGTGCATGGCGTCCGTCGTCGTCAATGGGAAGACGCGGAATCTCATGGAGGAACTCGTTCTTCAACCGCCGCCAGATGGCCAGGCTCACATCGTGGCTGGATGCGAAGGTTAGTCAAGTTAGTTAGTTAATCCCCCCAGCGTTTCCTAAAAATTGTGCTCGCGGTACCCAGGGGCGGATTTCATTTAGAAATTAGCACAGCACGTGGCAATCCCCTCGATCAGCAATCGAGACTTTCAATATATTGAGCAAAGGGTAAAGTAGCATGCGACTAAAAAAGAGTTAAAAGGTCCTCAGATTTTGAAAACAACCGGAGCCGATTTTTTTTAATTTTTGGGCGAGAGGTCAAAGAAAAAATGGTCATCAGATTTTTCGGGGATTGATCAAAGACAACAAAATGTTGCTCCCCCTAAAAAATTTCTGCATCCGCTCTTCGCGGAACATTACTCAGTATTATTATTTTTTACCCGAGGTATAAATGATTCCACAGGATTTATGAAAATTATCTTAGGAATGAAATGTCTTGGATAGACCCGATTTCACCCAAACGTCGCATGGCGCTCGATGATAATATTAATATTATAGTCTTAATTAATTTCAAGTTGCTAATCAATAGTAATCATTCTATTGGTATTCGGATAATTAGAAGCGAACAATTCGGAGCCGAACAATTCGGAGCCAGATAATTTGGACCCGAACAACTCGGAGCCGGATAATTCGGAGCCGGATAATTCGGTGTCGCCCAATTCGAACCCGGATAATTCGGAGCCAAACAATTGATAATTCGAATTGGAAAATACGGAGCGGCCAAGAAATAAGTCTTATTATTCTCATCAATCCAACTTCTACTGAAGCAAGACTAATTTTCATTATTCAGACTTCTCTTATTTCTGTAGCGACAAATGCTTCCATAAATGCAACTTCAATTCAAGCAAAGAATTCGTCGATCACCTCCAAATAGTCCAGCTCCGAATTGTTCACTCCGAATTGTCCGCTCCGAATTGTCAGGACACCAATAGAATTATCTGAAATTTGCCTACTCAGTTCTGAAATGATGTGGGAGCCGAATTTGCATAAAAGTTGTCGAAATGTGGTCTGTGTCTTTACTTCAGAACAATGTCCACAGCTTTATGTAGAGCAGAATCAGAAAATCACCTGGATGGACACTATTTGACCAAAACGCCATATGGCACTGCCCACCCTCCCCGACCTTCCCTGTAAAGCCGCCACTGACTATATTTGTGTGTATTTGAGTAAGAACGCCTATTTGCATGTCGTTGTGTTCTCAGACATGTGCAGGAGGCAGATACAGGTAATTTGTGTACTGGGCGTGATGGTGCACGTTACTGTTGTGTTGCGGGTGTAGGTCCAAGTACGGATTGTCAGCGCCATGTTTGTGAAAACGAGGGTCGTTGCGAGCAACAGTGGAGCTCCTACAAGTGCGATTGCGACCACACGTCCTTCACAGGCACTGCATGCAACGATGGTAACAACTGATTTCTAACACTTTTCATCTTATAATCTTATGCTCAATATTATTATTTTTTACCCGAGGTAAGAGGCGGCCTAAATGATCCATCAAGATTCATGAACATTATTTTAGGAATAATCTAAGGACATCAAAGAGAAATCAGACCTCGTCCCATGTTTCACAACCAATTTGTTATTACCAGGTATCATTATTGGTAATTTGTTACTAATGTTATTATTATCATTGTTATTGTTGTTGTTGTTGTTGTTATTATTATTATTATTATTATTATTATTATTATTATTATTATTATTATTATTATTATTATTATTATTATTATCATTAGTATTATTATCATATTATTATTATTATTATTGCTATTATTATTATTATTATTATTATTATTATTATTATTATTAGGCCTATTATTATTATTAGACCTATTATTATTATTCACGCTGTCACCTTATTATAACATTGCTGGAACTTACTGATTAGGCCTACGTCTGAAACAAACAAGTGCGCATACTCGGTTTAGTAAATGCACCTATACTCATCTTTTTCCTATTGGCCTATGCAGTGTATGCGAGTCATTCTGCGGGGCAACCCTGAGAACAGGGACTCATCTGGTCAAAGGAAATAAGAACTGTTTATCCTAAAATGACCTAAATCATCAAATTCATCACCAATGTGCTGTAACGCGTTGAAGGTCCCAATATAAAATATTGTTTATGTCGGCAATATATCTTTGGAAAGCAGCAATACCTCACTGGGTGCAGTAAGAATTTTGTGAACATGTCAAATTATCGGTTATTCTACCAATAATACAGAAATCCAATCTTCTGTGTAGGACGTGTAATCTAATTCGTTGCTGTAAATCTCCGCTGGTAAATTTCTTGCGCAGCTGTGTTTGTATTGTGTCGGCCATTTTATATGGAGCCTCGGGCAAAACAAACTACTCAGAGGTGCCGTATATTTCGTCGTATTCTATGCATCTCGACATTTATATAGCGCACAAGTAAGAATTATGGTATTGCAGGCCTAAGATTTTATTGCCTCTGGTCGGATAATAGTCCCTACGTGTCTGAGACTGTTGGCTGATAATCGTGTATGACAGTAATTAGCCAGTAGGTTATATTATATCTCTACAGCAACCACCGACTGAGCCTCATTGTGCGATGTGAACGGCGGTCTAAGACTCTATAGCCATGCACTGAATGAGTGTGTTGTGATCAGTGCTTAAAGTGTGGGAAAATAAGTGCCTGGACGCCCCTTGTCTTTCTAAAAGAAGTGCCTGGACTCTCTTACCTTTTCAGGCTGTGCTGGCCAATAAGTGGCAGGACGGCGTTCATATTTTAAAATAAGTGCATGGACGACGTCCATGACCGTCCAGGCACACTTTAAGCCCTGGTTATGATTATGGTCCGCTAGCACTCGGGTTCACCTGGAACGATGGGCGGTTTAAGGCTGTGCGTGTGTGGAGAACTGGAGGGAAAGAAATGCCAAAAATAGGGGGCTAGTGCAGCAGTGCGGGTACTAGAGCTAGGAAGGGATGGAAAAAGGGACGGAAGGATGGAGAATGATCAGAGAGAAATCTGGAGATGTTACAGAACAAAGGTGAAGTAATGGATTGAAAGACGGAAGTAGGAAAAGAGGAACAGCTGGGAAAAGGGAACAATGGAGACGGACGCAGAGACAAAAGAATGGGGGGGGGGGAGGAAGAGAATGATAGAGGAATGATAGGCGTGGGACTGAGAGAAGAAAAGAAAGAAGCATGGAGGGGAATTGCTGTGAATCAAACAGCCAGTATATCTTGAGAGCATGCAGTCTCAGCTGGTTTAGTTCCGACCGCCATGAAAAGATATTTCTTGAAAGACGGTCTGATGTACGAGAAATCATGGGATCCTCTGGTAGTCGTGTGTGAGCAAAGAAAACAGCCAATAATAGACTTATAGGTCATTCGGGGGAAGTGAAGTAGGTTCCTCGAATGATCCATTTTTAACAAACCGCCGCCTGCAGTGCTCTCTCCAAATCGGTTTGGAGTCTAATACAATTGATAATAAACAACCGTAGAAGTATATGCCTAAGAACTCCAAAAAACACAGCGATATTCCGATCACAGCTGTGGTGTCGCCACCGGAGCCTCAGGTCGCGGAAGGCTATAGGTTATTTGACACACTGCATGACTCCTGAGTTTCTCCCTTTAATCAATTCCTTCTATTTTAGTGCGCCGTAAGTATAAAAGAATCTTTACAATTTTTTTCTATTTTATTGATGTGCACAGCCGGTTAGATCAATTTTTTCATTTTAACCCTATACCTTCCTCGCGTAAAAGTCTGTCATCCTGCCAGAACCAGAAACCATTGAATAGCCCGTTGTACGGATACTCACAGAAATTTGCTATAGGCCTATTCACCCGAGTTCGTTTTGAATTACGAAACTGCCCTTTACTGTATTAGGTGCAATTTTACGTTTTAAAGTCGTTCGAACCACACCGAGTCTATTGTGATTAATGCCTCATTCCATATGGACTGCTATAATACATTTAAACGTAATACCGCACAATTCTTTGAAACCAAGTCCATAATTTATGGAAGTCAGAAATCGGTTCAGTTGGCAATAAGTCCATGCACGACTGTTCGTTTATTCGTAGAGTTGGGTTCCAACTCTGAGGCATGCAGTTGATGACCACAGCGACAGTAATTCATCCGATTCTGTTATTTATTATCATCGTCAACTTCTTCTTCATCTTCCTCTTCCTGTTCTTGTTCTTGTTCTTGTTCTTCTTGTTCTTGTTCTTGTTCTTCTTGTTCTTCCTCTTCCTCTTCCTCTTCCTCTTCCTCCTCCTCCTCCTCTTCCTCCTCTTCCTCTTCCTCTTCCTCTTCCTCTTCCTCTTCCTCTTCCTCTTCCTCTTCCTCTTCCTCTTCCTCTTCCTCTTCCTCTTCCTCTTCCTCTTCCTCTTCCTCTTCCTCTTCCTCTTCCTCTTCCTCTTCCTCTTCCTCTTCCTCTTCCTCTTCCTCTTCCTCTTCCTCTTCTTCTTCTTCTTCTTCTTCTTCTTCTTCCTCTTCTCCTCCTCCTCCTCCTCCTCTTCTTCTTCTTCTTCTTCTTCTTCTTCTTCCTCTTCTTCTTCCTCTTCTTCTTTGACTCTCTGCCTATAGCAAGCAGGTTGGAACATCCAATGGCGCCATTCGGCACGTTATCCGGCTCTCTTCTTCAACTTGCTGTGGCTCTCCTTCATCATCCAGTTCAGTAGCATCATCATCATCATCATCATCATCATCATCATCATCATCATCATCATCATCATCATCATCATCGGTCTTTGTATTGTTTTTTTAACCATCATTCGTCCCTCAATTATGGTTCTTAGGAGAAAGTCTCCCATCATGATGTGGCTCAGCCAGGTTTTCTGCCTGCTTCTGATGATTCCTATCAGGAATTTTGTCTACCCATTGCAGTATATTCGTATCTCTTCATTTGTTCTGCGTTCTATCCAGCTAATTATTCTACCCATAACTAGGTTATCATTGTCCTGATTATTCGCTTTTTCAGATTCTTATTTAGCTCTCATCTCGGCGATTCTTTTCTTTTATAGAAGGCATCTTTTCGCATAGCTATTCTTCTCTTTATTCTTGTATCGTCAACGAATTCATAATATTTATACTGAAACATACTTACATTAATCCTGATAATGCTGACACCATAGAAATACTAATGCTACTGCCACCAACGCTGATAATTTCATTGTTATTGTTATTAATTTTATTACTATGATTATTATTATTACTGCTACCACAGCCAACCACCACCACTGCTTATTGTAGTAGTAGTAGTAGTTGTTGTTGTAGTAGTATTAGTGGTGATAGTAGTAGCAGTGATAATAATACCTGCAGGAGTTGTAGTAAAAGTAGTAGTAATAGTAGTAGTAATAGTAGAGAAAGTAGTGGTAGATGCGACTGTAGTGTTCTTCTTGTTGTTCTGAATGTCACAGCACTCTATAATTGCATTTCTGATTCTATTCAGCGAATGATTCTTGTTAATGCTCTTTAATGTTGTTGTTCTCTTTACAACAATTGTTCTTCCTCTCGAATACATTCGTCGCTCTCTTAATCCCTCTTCCCTCCTGAAATCTCTCTGCTTGTCTTCGCATCCGCAGATTATAATCGATCTGTTAAAGCGTACTCGGATGCGGGTATCTCCGGTGCATGCCAATAGATTTCCGGAATCCAACGCCTCTGTACTATAATACTATTGTATGCCCGCATTCATCCTATTAAAGAGATTTTCTGCCTACTGACTCCAGTTGTAACAGTCTGGCTGTGCACGAATTTTCGCCCACATCATAATTCTGAACATATATATCTACGTAATATATATAATATATATATAATATATAATACAAATTATATATATAATTATATATATGTATTTTATTTATAGTTCAGCTCGATTGATAAGACGACTCATCAATTGTATCCCATTAGCTTCGGTGAATTACGCTGCGTAATAATGGTGCAGTATAAGCTGCACTAACACTATCTATCTATCTATCTATCTATCTATCTATCTATCTATCTATCTATCTATCTATCTATCTATCTATCTATCTATCTATCTATCTATCTATCTATCTGTCTGTCTGTCTGTCTGTCTGTCTGTCTGTCTGTCTGTCTGTCTGTCTGTCTGTCTGTCTGTCTGTCTGTCTGTCTATCCATCTATCTATGTATGAAACCTATCTATCCATCTATCTGCTTATCTACCTAGGCTACATACCTACCTGCCTATTTACCTACCTACCAACCTACCAATCTGCCTACCTGCCTACTTACCTACCTACCTACCCACCCGCCTACCTACGTACCGATCTATCTAGCTACCTATCTACCTCTCCGATGGATGACAAGAACTTCGTTCTCAGGACCCTCTATAGTCTGTAGAACCCGCTAAAAACAAACATAACAAACAACAGCAGTAAACAGCCAGTATAGACAATCAACTCTCGACCTACCATAAAACTTATCATTCTCCTCCCTTTCTCCCCCTTATTGTTTACTTTCAACGGGATGTGGTTTGCCGATTGATAATAAACCAATTCATAACGTATATTAATTATAATGTCAATTTTTCATCGGATTTCCCGAAGGCCTCAACGACTGTGTCCCCCTCTATAACAGTGACTGCCAGTTTCACCTGAAAGAGGTTGCTTTGTTCGGTGACGAGCGCCTGAATTGAGTTCCGATGGAACCACCTATGAAACGTCCGGTTGCGAGCACATGATTGATGTTCGAACCGATAACAGAATAGACGAAATAAAATCAATTACGTTTAATAACTGACCGCCAGCCGCTACTGCTTTCTAGGAGGCGTATGCAAGCGACTACACAATAATATTGTCATTTATCTGAGCACAGATGAGATTAAGGGACCAGCCGTTCGTTCGTTCATTCGTTCGTTCATTCGTTCATTCGTTCGTTCAATTGTTCGTTCATTCGTTCGTTCGTTCGTTCATTCGTTCGTTCGTTCTGAGGAAGCTTTTGCTTATCGTTTGCTTATCATCGACTGGAACCTAAACGTCATTCGTCAAACGAAGTCTTGCAAAGAAACAATTATATCTGCTGTTCCTGCACAGAAAATTCAAGGCTTCCGACGGTTCTTGGAAAGCATGTGGTTTTCACCCGTTTTTCCTCGTCCTCTGATCCAGGTCTTTATTCTTAGTCGATTGGACCTCTGCTCTTCGCTCTGCTGTGGACTTCACAGATCCGTTTTGCATCCTTTAGAAGGCGTTTTGTTTGCTCACGAGTTTAATTGTTGGTGTCCATAGCTTCGGCCACATATCTGCATCTACAATTGATGCGTGTCCTCCAATGCATCCATTACAGAGTCTCCTGTAACGGCTGGCCCTGTGTTCTGGACAGAGTGCTTCTTCATCTTTGGGTGCTCTTTACTTTAGCCTCAACCAACTGCGGTCGACGATCTTTATGCTCGGCCTCTATTGGTGACTTATGATATTCTGCTTGCTACACTGCCACTAGACAGCTCCAGGTTTTCGATAGGCTTTTGTAATATAGTCTCTCCCACTCCGAACTGCATTCTCTTTCGCGATACATCTCTGGTTCGTTTCATAAACTACTTAAGACCTTCCTCTTTGACCGGGCCTCGGGCGGGAGCGTCTCGAACTTGCGTTGTATAAATGTTTTAGATAGATAGGATACACATAGGCCTAAATGGACATAAAAATAATGTCTTCCATTACCACAGTATACATTTTTGGTTAAAACCAGATCTCTACGGTCATCGGTCATCCCACGTCAGCACTACACACTTAATTCATTACAATCTCTTCCACCTTTTTGTGCGATAAATTTTCTGCCCAACATTGTCCGCGCTTCTGATAGGAAACGCAAACCTGTAGTAAACCCCTATCATCTTTCAAAGTATATCATTAATAATTCATGGAAGTCAGCAATAATTAGATCTATTGCAGAAAATTTAAGATCCTTTTTATTATGAAATAGCTGCGTTCTGCCAGCTCCAAAACGCTGTGAATTTTTGACGGCATATCCTGGATGATTTAACCATCCTATGCTACCTTATCCATAGAATAATTATTGTTATCTTCTGATATTAAAGGCCAGACGATGAATCGGAGCCGAACATCAAACTCAGAATAAATTATTTACATGAGATGAACAAGTAATTCCGTCAGAACATATCTCATTCTTTCTTGACTTTTCGAAGAATACCAAATACGTCCGCAGCTAGTATAATAGGGCCAATGTCGGATAGAAGAAGTTCGATATAGTTTTGTGTATACCGGACATCCTTCTACAGCAGGTCTAATGGACGAAGTAAGCTACGCATTGTCATGGACCAATTATAAATATCCACTGCCGCACTGCGGCTTCATTTGACTTTACATATATATATATATATATCAATATATTTATATATTAATATTTATATAATTATATATACATTGAAATATTTTAATTCTGTCCAAATGGATTCTTTATCATTCGACGAATACTTTGTCGCAAACTCATCAGCCGTTTATCTTTAATTTTAGCAAACATGTTTGTGGATCACTACGTATAGTTACACGAGGCCACGGATTGGAATCGGTTGTCCTTCGCTCGTTCCCTTCCTCAATCCTCCTCTTGCCTCGTAATAATTCTATAGTTAGGCCAATCATGAACAGAGCTCAGTGCCACTTTCCCCCAATTCTGTATCGAAAGGAAGATTGGTTGTCTGTTTGCATGTGCCCTCTTTCTTCATTGTACGCTTGTGTCCTATTCCCTTACAGTTGTTCCTTTTCCTCGCTTTATCAATACTAAACACATTAGGCTGTGCTAAACGACTGTATACTGCACGACACGAAGTGGTCCAATTCCGCCAGTGCCGTTATCATTCCCTCGGCCATCACAGATTGTGGAGGAGATAGGAAAGAGGATGGGGGGACAAAACCGTCCATGATATGTTATGCTCTAATCTTCTCTCTTTATCTTTCCTCTTTCCCTTATCTTCTCCTCATCTGTTTTCTATGTGCTATCTGTCTGAACATATCTGCTTGTATGTTCCTGCTATTCAGAGTGCAGTTCCTATTCTAATTACATTTAACTGCGTCTGTATGTGTATGCATAATTATATACATGTATATGCATATATATTTACATACATACATGCATACATATATTATACATATGCATCATACATACATACATACATACATACATACATACATACATACATACATACATACATACATGCATGCATGCATGCATGCATGCATGCATGCATGCATGCATACACACACACATACATACATACATACATACATACATACATACATACATACATACATACATACATACATACATACATACATACATACATACATACATACATACATACATACATACATACATACATACATACATACATACATACATACATACATACATACATACATACATACATACATACATGTGTATATTTATACATGCCTTGAAGTGTCGTTAGATAATTAGATAATTCCTTTGGACAAATGAAATCCGATAGGCTGCGTTCCACTGGGTCCAAACTGTCGATGTAAATCCAATTTAGTGTTTTAACAGACGCCACCGCATTAAGCTTCTGACGCTGCGGTTGCTGCTCTGTTTTTCAGAGAGTGTCTCCTACAGATTTGGTCATGCGGGGGGACTGGTGACCTTCACCTTCGCCGCTGGGGAATGGCCGGACACTCGGACTGACCAAGTGGCTCTTGGACTGATGACCACGCAGGGCAACGCGGTCATCTTCCGAATGACCAGCGGAAGTTCCAGCGACTTCATGGAAATGGAAATAGTAGGACTATAATGTATTTCCTCACAATCTTCCACTTTTAGTAACGTATCAATTGCATTATCATCACGACGACTATTACAATGATAACGAACGACTACTACGACAATGATGCTGAAACAATGACGACGGCAATGGTCACGATGATGTAATGGTGATCGTGTTGATTGTGATGATGACAAGGGTGATGAAGATGATAGTGATTATGATGATGATGATGATGATGATGATGATGATGATGATGATGATGATGGTTGTTGTTGTTGTTGATGTGGTGGTGGTGGTGGTGGTGGTGGTGGTGGTGGTGGTGGTGGTGGTGGTGGTGGTGGTGGTGGTGGTGGTGGTGGTGGTGGTGGTGGTGGCGATGACAACTATGATAATGATAGTGATGATGATGATGATGACAATGACGATGACGACGGCAACGACGCTGACGATGACGATGACAATGACGATGAGAATGATGATGATGATGATGATGATGATGATGATGATGATGATGATGATGATGATGATGATGATGATGATGACGATGACGATGACGACGACGACGACGACGATGACGATGATGACGATGACGATGACGATGACGATGATGACGACGACGACGACGACGACGACGATGACGATGACGATGACGATGATGATGGCTATAACAACGACGATGATGATGCGTCCAGGTTGATGGCAACATATTCGTCGTCTACAACATGGGTCTGAGTGATCACGTGGTCGGTGACCAGTTCGAAAAGGTCAACGATGGCCAGTATCACGTGGTCAGGTTCACACGCGATGGCGCCAACGCCACCATTCAGGTGGATAACCTACCTGTGCAGTTCAGAAACGCCACAGGTAACCATACATAATAGTCTACATTGCATAGCCTACTAGTAGAGCGGCCTGGTGAAAAATTGTTCACTTTGTGATACAAGCATCAGGGCTTTTTTAACGTGCAGTTGTACACAAACTGTGCAGTTCTAAATGGATTTGTGCAGTTGTAGAAGCACTTCTGTACAGTTAAAACTAGCAAAAAGGTAATTGTCCTCCGATTGGAAATAATTTACCATGGAGGATGGGAAAGGAAAGAATAGGTTGTGCAGTTCTAAAAATTCCTTAAAAACAGCCCTGGGTAACCATACATAATAGTCTACATTGCATACTAGTAGAGCGGTCTGATCAAAAATTGCTCACTTTTTGATACAAGCATGAAATTTGGTACATACTACGAAAATGTCATAAGAAAAAGATTTGGCTATATATGGCCATTGCAGATTTGACCACTGGTCCCAATGGCAGCCATTTTTCAAAATGGCCGACCGGTTTTGCAGATTTTGAATTATCTCAGCTTACAGTATACACCTAGAATCGTCATCTTGGTGTCGAAACCTACATATATACTCGTAAGGATTCCAACAGTCATTTCAAATGTCTCCACGGCTTCAATGGCGGCCGTGTTTCAAAATGGCCGACCAAAATACGGATTTTTCAATATCTCAGCTTCCAGTACGCTATATTATGAGAGCTAATTTAATCAGTGTATGAACGGTGACCCGATGCTGGTGGATTTCATTGACGATCGATGATATTGCCTGCATGCTTAGGTCCCTCTCCATGAAAATGACAAGCGCTTCTGACGATTTTATCTTAAAGTGGTGCTATATAAATTTATCCTCTTTCGTAGCCCTTCCTCGTCTTTCTCTTGCCGCAAATCATACCTTTTCTCTCGGGGGTCACTCGCGGTGGAAGCGCTCCTGGGAGATTTTTACGCAGAGACGCGCATTATTACCATAGGCGTACGAGGCGGCGGTCCAATGGAGGGAATGCCCCCCAAATTTCGGGCAAGTCTTTTTTCGGGCAAGCAGACCGGGAAATGACTAAAAAAGGTCAACTTTTTTCTGGGAAAAAGTTGTATTTTCCCCGAGATTTCAGGATTCATTTTTCAGGCAGAAGTTAAATCTTTGCCCCATGGGTGCACCCCACTGCTGAAATCTCCCGTATGCCGATCAAAAACAATACAATGAGGGTTTCATCGTGACCACTCAGCAAAGACCACGAAGATTTTTAACCGCCATCAATTATACTACATCGTCGAGAGATGGAAGGAGACCGCGCTAATTTCTGGAGGTGTAGAACAATAGAAAGAAAACAATAGCCTATCTGTGGCGGCTGACATGGAAAGGCCACTATTTTGTTTAAACGGACATTGAGAATTGATTGGAAACAGTATATGCTTATTGAAGTCAATGTTCTGTGATATATTATTTCGGTAGTTTTAAACATGCAAAACGCAGTTAAGAAAATCTCAATGGTTCTTGAAAACAATTGAGCATTATATTCTTATATAGTCAATGAACTTTCCATTGTTAATTGGATTTTATATAAATTCTATTCGATTAAATTCGTGCAAACCGACGAAATTTCTACATTGATTTGCACGCGTTCGATGGTTTGCAACAGCCGAAGGCAGAGCAAACAAAGCCCGAAAAGACAATAAAGATGATGACCTGGAAGTTCATGTCCATTCCAGGCGATTAGATTATGAGTCGGAATATCCTTCTGCTGGATGGAAGAAAGGCAGCGGAATATGTTGAACCAACGAACTCCCACTCCACCTCCCCTTCTTGCTCCGTTTCACTTTCCTATTCCAGCCTCCTCTTCCTCATTTCCATCCTCCTCCTTTTTCTTGTTCGTTTCGCTCCCCTTGTCCTCCACCGTTTTCTTTCTCCTTCCCTTCTTGCTCCTCTTTACCCTCCTCTTCCTCCATCTCCTCTTTTCCCTCTCCTCCCTATCCTCTGTCTCCTCTTCTT
Source organism: Lumbricus terrestris (assembly GCA_949752735.1). Taxonomy (NCBI): domain Eukaryota; kingdom Metazoa; phylum Annelida; class Clitellata; order Crassiclitellata; family Lumbricidae; genus Lumbricus; species Lumbricus terrestris. The sequence goes on along the minus strand of OX457037.1, from coordinate 36,543,993 downwards.
CCTAGACCTTTTCCTCTGTCTGCTCTTCCTTTTATTTTCCTCCTTCTCCTTTCCTCCTTCTCTTCCTGTTTCTCTTCATTCCGTTCTCCTCTTCCTCTTCCTCCATCTCCTCTTTCCCTTCATCCCTATCCTCTTTCTCCTCGTCTTCCTAGACCCTTTCCTCCTCCTCCTCCTCCTCCTCCTATTTTCCATCTCCTCCTCATCTCCTCCTTCTCTTCCTGTTTCTCTTCCTCCCGTCCTCCTCTTCCTCTGTTTCTCCTCTTCCAATACGCGAAGAACGATTCGCTTGTTGTTGATTTCGATCCATGTTCTCACAAACACACACATCTCTCAATCGCATGTTCATCCTCATCATCATCATCATCATCATCATCATCATCATCATCATCATCATCATAATTATCATCATCATCATTATCATCATCATCCTCATCATCATCCTCATCATCATCATTATCATCCTCATCCTCTTCTGCAACACTCAGCACCAATTGCAACTGACAGACGAATAGGTAGACAGACTGACAAATGAACGGCATACACACACACATACACACACACACATTTAAACACAGGTAGACGGACACAAACTGAGAAGGCAGACATTGGACAGTGACTCGGACAGAATCAGTGACTGATTAGTGATTAATTGATGGACCACATGTCTGTCCGTCTGTCTGTCCGTCCGTCTGTCCGTCCGTCCGTCTGCCTGTCTGTCCGTCCGTCCGTCTGTCTGTCAGTCCGTCTATTTGTCTGTCTGTCCGTCCGTCCGTCTGCCTGCCTGTCCGTATGTCTGTCTGTCTGTCCGTCCGTCTGTCTATCTGTCCGCCCCCGGCCCCGTGTCCGTCTGTCTGTCTCTCTGCATGCGCGGTCTATCTCTCCATGTCCAGCTGTTGCTGTTCCCTGTGACGACTTCTCTTGCTCCGTCGTTCCTGCTGCTGCTGTTGCTGCTGCTGCTGCGGCTGCTGCTGCTTGTTGCGGACGAATTCGTTTCGTGTAGAGATTTATTACGACTGAGATTTGATTGGATGGCATAAAGTATACGATCGAAGCCGGAGACGAATTCATAGGATCCACGTCAGATAAACACATACACACACGCACACACATCCCACTCTCAGCATATGGCCTTCAAGGGATATTCGAAGGGACGTGTAGACGCAGATAGCTTAGCTGTTCAGTGTACACGGTAAGTTCGCAGGTTTTTCTGACTCAAACAGGCAATCGAAAATAGACATCGACGGATCTGCAAACAGACAGGCATACATAAGTTACAGACAGACGTAAATGCATTATGCATGCATGCATATAATTATACATGCATAAGCGTACCCTGCATGCATACATATACATACATGTATACACACATACATACATGCATACATACATGCATGCATATTTGCATACATACATTCATACATACCGGTACATACATACAAACATGCATGCATACATACATGGAGCGCGGTGGTGTAGTGGTGGCGTCGTTGCCTTGTAGCCGGAAGGTACGAGGTTCGAATCCACCTCGCCGCGTAGGGACCTTGGGCAAGTCCTTCACTCGCAATTGCTCAGCTCTTCGGCGTGAAACTCCGATGCAGTGTCCGCTCTGCATTCGGGAGCGCCTCTGAGTAGAGAGAGCTTGAAGGGGCGCTATAACAAGTGCACAAACAAACAAACAATACATACATACATACATGCATACATACATACATAGTACATACACATACATACATACACGCTATCACACATACATACATACATACATACATACATACATACATACATACATACATACATACATACATACATACATACATACATACATACACACATGCATACTTATATTCATACATCCATACATACATATGCATACGCACAGACAGACATGCGCACATGTAGCAATGGTCGGCTTGTCTGCACAAGGACATGTATATTCAATATACATTACACAAGTATACACATGCAGACAGACAAATAGACGCATATACACGTGCACTACAGTCTCAAATAATAAGCAGATAGACTGAAATGTAGGCAGATAGAGGGACAGCGGTCTCACTCATAAAAGTCTTAATTAGAACTGTTGCTCCTTGATGACGACTGCTTCATTGATTACCTACAGGGAACCAGCTGACGACCTTCAACCATCAGATGAAGGTCATGGTCGGAGGTCGATTGGATTCAAACAGCCACCTGACGAGGATATTCCAAGGAATCATTTCCGGTTAGACGACCATCCTTGCTCTCTATCCAAGACCCCTATAATAATCATAGTGTATGATTGCCATTGCAGACGCAATCGATTTTCGTGGTGTTTCTAACTCATCACTACGTCATGACATGGTAGTGTGCACATTCACTGATCAAAAGATTAGGTATGATACGAAATAATACAATAAAATACCATCCAACACGATGCAATAAAAAGGTACAATACCTACGATTCCATACAAAAGAAGACAAAGTGATGCAATTGCAACGAAACACAAATTAGCACAATGCGGTACAGACACACAAACTATAACCTCTGAAAACCGAGTAATGAATAGACCGTGTATTTACGAAACAACGCCACCCACCCACACACACACACACACACACACACACACACACACACACACACACACACACACACACATGCACACACACCACCGTGAACTGTACCAACTGCATGTATACGCTATACCCATCACGAATAAACATTATTTCCTCGGCGAAGTTCGGTGGGTCTTGCTTTTGTTGGACCGCGCCTCATTCTCTGTAAGCAACTGGACCAGTGGCGTAAAGCCAAAGGGGGAGTTTCGGGGGTTAAGCCCCTCATTGGCTTAGGAAACAAATTTTAAAGGTTATTTATCCGCTTAAATAAGAAAACAAAACAATTGCTTGTAGTAACAATTGTTTTTCTTACTTTATTCCCTTTGTTACTTTATTCCCTTTTTATTTACTGTAATAGGCTACTGTTGGGTTGGTGTCAAGAAGGGCATCTGGCTAGGCCTTGAACCCTAACCCCCCTCCCCATCATAAATTCCTGGCTACGCCACTGAACTGGACCTCTGACCATGATAAGAAGAGTGGGCTTTTGTGTGCAGTTCTATACAAAACGTGCAGCACTAAATGGATGTCTGCAGTTCTAGAAACCCTTGTGTGTAATTAAATATCAATATAGTAAATTAATTATAATATAGCAAAAGACCGCCATTGTCATTCGATAAGGAATTATTTACCATGCATGTAGGAAGGGAGGAAGAAAGCTGGTGGTTGTGAGATTCTAAAAACCTTTAAAAAGCCCTAAATGGATAAGAGATTTTTGTGGGGCGCGGCGGTGTAGTGGTGGTGTTCGGTGCCATGCAGTCGGAGGGTTCCAGGTTCGAATCCACCTCAAGCCACCCCATAGGGACCTTTAGCAAGTCCTTAACTTGTAATTGCTCGTGCGCTTCGTCGTGAAGCTTCGATGCAGTGTCCGCGCTGTAGTCGGGAACGCCTCTGAATAGAGAGCGCTTTAAGGGACGCTATGCATGGAAATGAAGAAATAAATAAATAAAATAAACAACTAAATAAATAAATCAGAGACATGTCTACAGCATATAAATATATGGCGACTGAAACATAGAGTTTAATGAAAGCTGATTTCCATATATATATAATCTTTCTCCCTCAAGGTCTCGTCGTATTTATATATAATATATGTATACTATACATTTCCCCTTTATATATGTATATATATATATATATATATAATTTTGTTCACTCAAGGTCTCGTCATGAACGGAATTCGTGTTCTCGACCTGGCGTCTGATACGGACCCAAGGATCGGCATCGACGGAGACGTGGAACTGGAAGTCCGACCACTCATAGGTCTTTCAAGGTCAGATTAGAAACCAATGGACATCGGTCGGATTATTAAGGTGCTGCGAACTATACAATGATATGCGACTGGATGATCAGATGCTGGAAAGCCAGCGTATAGTCTAAAATATGGTTTAGTCTTATATGTAGGCATTAATATGGTGTGGTTATAACGTAGAGAAGTGCAGCGCAGACCTAATATATTTTAGTCTGGTGTGGCAGGCCTATTATAGTTTGATGCAATGTTGTAGACTGTATTGTAGGTCCTATGGTGCTTGGAATACTCGGAAATGTGAATTTACACGCTCCTCCTCAAACTGCTGATCTGGAAAATAAAATGTCGGATACTATAGAATGGAATTTGATTTTAGATCGGATCAATCAAAAATGATAATGCTTAGGCCTAAGCAGGCCCGCCGACAGAAATTCCGGGCCCCTGGGCTGAGCAGCCACGGGCTCCTATACTATCTTCATTGTTTTTACCAAAAATTTAAATAAAAACAAATAGAAATAACAAAAGGGTGGATAGGCTACGAATGAATGATAATGCATACATTTATGATTTTAATCGGTTCTTGATGCTAAGAATTTAATTTTCAAATATATGCTAATCAAAAAGCAGCATTTCTGGATTTAACTGCAGCAAAATCGTTTAAAGGCCTAATATTCTGGTATAGTTCTTCATTTTGTCTGCGAATCTTAATTTATTAAAATTGCACTTATAAAATGCTCTTTCTTCATCGCCTGGAAAATTGTCCGGATGTCTTGCAAGACCATTTCTTATAATTTTATAACAGCCTATAATATACCGTAGCCTACGGTCGCTATCGTTTGTGTAGGTAAGCCTATGGGCCCTGGCGGTAGAGTGCCAAGATCAAAACCAAGCCTTTTTAGAGCTCTATATAATTTCAGTAGTTTTATATGTCTTGTTTATAATGTCATCTTTTGGAATAACGATGCTAACACCACAAATTTCAATTTCATCCATTTGGTTATGATCACTAGAATCCACCGATGTAGCCTATAGGACTGATGACAGGTTCTGATTTATCTTCTTTTGAGATTTCGATTTGAAATAGCATAATATATATAATTATGCTACTACCAACGTTTGCCTTTTCAAACATATTCGCTTTTTCTTTTCGTTTTTGAGTTCCAACTTTGTGTTTATATTCCATCGTAACGAAAGAAATTTATCATTTAGACCTATTGATTTGTTTATACTTATGATTGAAATCGGACAATGCATAATTTAGCAGAAGAGCGTTCTAAGACGGAAGTGGACGTGTCAGTTCAAGTTGGCGAAAAACTGATAATTAAGGTAATTGACAGTTGCTTGAAACTTGAGTAGTTGTTGTAATGACGTGACAGTAACATAAGGCTATATGCAAAATTCAATAAAATAATCATAAACGTTGCATAGACTAAGTCACATTAAAACTTACATGTATAGCCTGGGCCCGCAGTCCGCAATCAAGATATGAAAATTTTAAATTCAGTGTAGCCCGGGCCCCCTCCGGGCCCCTAAAAGTCGCCGGGCCCCTGGGCATTTGCCCCCTTGCCCCCCCTCTCGGCGGGCCTGGGCCTAAGTTGAAAATGCACGAGCGCAAGACTAGATCGGGGGTGGTTACAGGGGGCCAATCCGGCCATGCCCACCATTTAAAAAGTGCATGGGCCGTGGCCCCTCCATTTGGATTCAACAAGCCATTAAATCTAGTCAGTGCAGCGGGAGAGAAAAGTAGGATACTGGAGGGTCCATATAGTATATTATTTTATTTATAATTGCTTGTGCAGAGATTACATCGACCAAAATGAATGATGACTAAAAAAAGGTTATCGGATTTTCTGGCAAACAAAGATCACCGAAAATTGTGGCCTCCCCTTCGAAAATTTCTTTATCCGCACCTGAACTAGATTGACATATTCTGTATTTATTTGTATTTTAACATAGGCCTAATGCTATCAAGGTATTCACTTTCTCTGTTTCGGTGTGCGTGTGTGACTGTAGGGACCATTCCGACAATTCGCGTCATCGGACGAGGCGTCCAGGCTCCAAGTTTCCATCGCACAAGTCAAAGCAAGTCGGTAAAATGTGTCTGATATAATAAAATTATTAACCAGATGATGTCATGCTAGACTTAAACTCACCTGTTTAATTTGAAGGCTAAAGCGTGTAACGTAAAAGTAAAATGCATACATGTATATGACTGATTCGGTGCGCTGACAAAACGGCGCAGGACAAAACGGCGCCGACATAACGGCGCCGACAAAACGGCGCGGTAACAAAACGGCGCCGACATAACGGCGCAAACTGAACTAAAAAAACAACAATGGTTTTTAGTAGTTTAATAGCAGAAGCAGCAAAAATATATTCTAAATATCAATCCAACTTCTATTTAAATTTCTATTATTTTTCATCAATCCAGCTCTAATTTAAGCCAGAATATTTTCTTCAATCCAGCTTCCATTTAAGCAAGAATATTTTCTTCAATCCAGCTTCCATTTAAGCAAGAATATTTTATTCAATCCAGCTTCCATTTAAGCAAGACTATTTCCATTCATCCAGCTTCCTTTTAAGCAAGAATATTTTATTCAATCCAGCTTCCATTTAAGCAAGACTGTTTCCATTCATCCAGCTTCCTTTTAAGTAAGAATATTTTATTCAATCCAGCTTCCATTTAAGCAAGACTGTTTCCATTCATCCAGCTTCCATTTAAGCAAGATTATTTTCTTCAATCCAGCTTCAATTTAATCGAATTTTTTTCCATCAATATGGATTCTATTTAAGAAAAAATGATTTTGTATCAATCCGACTTCTATTTTAAACGCATAGATGTATTCTGACTTGGGTGTGCCCCTAGTTGCCGGAATCCGGAACGACATCTTATAATCTTGAATTCGTAGTGAGTTTGCTCTTGAATAAGCAAACAATCACTAGACGGGTATCATAATCTTTGTACTGCGCAATATTGTCGGCGCCGTTTTGTCGGGGCAGCCTACTTTGAATTGCACCGTTACGTCGGCGCCGTTTTGTCGGCACCGTTATGTCGGCGCCGTTTTGTCCTGCGCCGTTTTGTTACAGCGCCGACTGATTCATCTCAAGCTGAAAAGCCAGTTTGAAATTAGTTTATATATATAAATTATATATATATATATAATTGGACGTTGAAGCTTGGAATTCGCATTAGACTATACATGTACTTATTGCTAGACATGCGGATAAACATGGGATACCAGAGTTTATAAGGTATATTATAATTATGGGGTATAAACACCAGCTCATTCTAACAATAAGAATGGCTGATACATGTTGATGGTAGGCTACTGAGGTCTTTATATCAATGCTACATTGCTATCGACACAACTTGTCCTGAACCTTATACTATCTATCAACTGCGCATGGAGCTCTTCTGTTCTTAATCATCTTTAACTGCAGGCTTAGATCTAATAATAATTAATCGTAAACGTAACCTCAAGACTTCTAATGCGTCACTGGGAAGCGTAGTTCAATCACTTATTCGCATTGACTGAGACTGTTTTTCTTCTTCGGAAATTTACATTACATGTCTCATTATTATAGTTGCAACGCATGGTTGCCTAGTTGCTGCATTTCTAAACAATGTAGGCTTACTGAGGACAATGTTAATTCAACAGTTGCTTCATATTTTAAGTGTAAAACTAAGTCGCTTGATGTCAAATAATTATTATATTCGCAATCAGGCTACAGTTTAGATCGGCCATGCAGGTCTAATAAACTAACAAACTATATAACATTATGCACCTCTGGCAGTATACCTGTCTCTCTCTTGCTATCTCTACATATTTTAAAATATAAATAGGCCATAATTTATATAGGCCTACTTATGGATTTTGTATATAATTATGTACTATTATTGCGTTACGTGCTGCATGGTCTCAATTCGTTGTTAGCCTATCTATTGGAGACCCAGTTGTTGTTCATACTAATTACGCTTCGAACTTGGCTGACGTTCACAGATAGCCTTCCGACGATTGCCTTCAGTCACTAGATCAAATGATCAAATCAATTGATTCTAATCTAATCTCTTTCCGCAAGACGCCTACCTCAAGGTGGATCATCTTTAGCCTAATAATAATTATAAATAGCACAATCTCAACAGGCGTCTCATCTCTCGCCTGTAACAAGCAGGCCAACATGTCTTAACTAACACTACGCACATATAATTAGATCTACAGGGTGGCTCAATAAAAAAATGTCCCTCCGGATAAAATGCAATATCTTCGCAACCGATTGAAATGTTTCTTAGAAAATTTACAATTTGCAGGTGAATGAATTTCCAACAATCCCTGTAAGTTTCACTTAAAACTTTTCATGTTTGCAAAAGTTGCAGCTGTTTATTAAACTTTCAATTCCGTTTTTTCAAATTTCCGCGGAAAAATTAGCGTCACTAAGTAATATATACACATAATTTATAGCCTATACATGTATTTATATTCGTAGAATCGTACAAGAGGCGGACGTTACCGCCACGTGAGTCCACCAGTTGCTGTTGTGGCCTCTCGTCAGAGGGAGAGGCCTGTCCTGGACCAAGCAAACAGGTAACTGTCAACTCCACGTGTTGCCAGTATACCTAGGCTACATTTACCAACATTTCTTCGCTAAATATTAGATGTAGAATGATGTAGATGGAGTCAGTGTACCTAGGCTACATTCACCAATATACAATAAAATATTCGCTAAATAATTAGTAAATATTACATGTAGATAGATGTACATGTAGATGTGGTATTGGTGCAACGCTAAAGCTTTTCGCATAGTCTGCAGCTGCAGAACTTGACAGACTCAGAAACTCTTCACTTTATATTACAGTATTGCTGCCCGTCCTAAAACGGGAAAATTGCTTCAATTGAGATTTCATTATAGGCCTACTAACGAGGGAAAATAAAGGTCCTAGATAGACCAATTCAATAATTCAATAATTCGCGCTTAGAGTCCTACGAGCCCATGGTCTCCCCTCTCCTGCCCTCCACGAGGTAGTCCGTGCAACAACCATCTCTCGTCTTCTCTATGCCTCACTGGGATACACCACTGCAATTGATCGTCTCAAACTTCAACGTTTCCTACAAAAGGTCAAGCGATTGGGATACCTCCCTTCTCATTACCCTGATCTTGACCGCTTGATTGACGATGCTGACGTTAGACTCTTAAAGTGTGTCATCTGGAATTCCAATCATGTAGCCTACTCCGAAGCCTATTTCCACCTATTGTTAAAAGGCCTTATGCTCTTCGTTCGCGACCACACGACTTTGAACTGCCTAGAAAAGATGACTTTAATTTCATCTCTCGTGTTCTTTTTAAGACTGTTCGAAGTGTTAACTCTAGGAGCCAGAAATCTATCTTTCGTATGCTTCCAGCCTGAATTCTGCGGACACTCGTTACTTTAGTCCATTTGCTTCTCTAAAATACTTTTTGTTTTTTTGTTTCATGTAATAAGTTGCGGTATGTCAACTTAGTTTTTCAAAAACTTTTTCTTGAATAAACGAAGTAGGCTATATAAGAATCTTCCGATCGATGAGACGATCGTAAAAAGCGAAATAAAAAGTGATACGATTTTAAGTTATAAACTACTACTACTTTATAACGCGTCTTTAAAATTTCCAGTCTCAGTCGCATAAAACTATTTATAAAAGGGCAATAAATAAGTGGAGAAAGTTACTCCGTGACTCGGGTTCGAGATTATATTTGCCCGTTAAAGGTAGTTTAAAAGATTGAGGAGTTATTCGGAAAATGGGTCAGAAAATTAACCCATAAGGTTTGTTGTTAATATTTCGGCCAAAAGTAAAAAAGTTTAAATCAAGTTTTACATGCTAAAACGTAATTCATATAATTTTACGCACAAGAGCCAAATTGTACCGAAAACTTTTACGCAGAATAAAAGTTATATTACTTGAGTCCACTCACTGTTTGCTTTTGGTTAAAAAAATTAGGGTTAAATTCTTGCCCACACTGCACATAGATTCTAATTATAGTCCGTGTCAAGAGTGGTGTAAAGAAGTTTTTTAAAAGAATTTCTTGTCGCCCCTCGCGAAGGCCTACCCGACATTTTCCCAAATGCATTGTCATTCTCTTGCTGTGTTCTTATGACTATTGTCTTATGACTATTGTCTTATGACTATTGTCTTATGACTATTGTCTTATGACCATTGTCTCATGACTATTGTCTTATGATTATTGTCTTATGACTATTGTTTTATGACTATTGTCCTATGACTATTGTCTTATGACTATTGTCCTGTGACTATTGTCTTATGACTATTGTCTTATGACTATTGTCTTATGACTATTGTCTTATGACTATTGTCCTATGACTATTGTCTTATGACTATTGTCTTATGACTATTGTCGTATGACTATTGTCTTGTAGACCCCTATTGCGTTTTCTGTTACCGGTTCATATACATGTAATTGCTTAATAAGAAGTAAAGTATAGCAACTAATATAAACCGCTAACACTTTGTTTCTTATCGTATCTTTCTGTCCAGTTCTCGTGTACTTCGTCTGAACGTTTCCGGTTCCTCGGGTCAGTCGTCGCTCATCATGTCGGCCGATGGATCCGGAAGAGGGGTTCGATGTGCCGCTGCCGCTGAGGACGACGACGAAGACGGAAACTGTTCCTGGACGTCATCCGGAGAGTCCTCCAACGACGATGATTCGTCCTCTAGTCGTCCACCACTTCCGCTTCTGCGCGACGGACTGATCCTCCATGCCGTCGGGTCTTCTTCCGGCGGAAGTCGGAGAACGTCCGCGCATGCGCTGAACTTCACCACTGAGGTGCCTTCTCGTCGTTCCAACCCACTGGACGGAGCGCTCGGCCGCGGCATCGAGGCACTTCCGGCCGTAACGGAAATGAGTTCCTCCGTCGAAAACCGTGGAGCAACGACTGATTCTGGTGACCCTGGCGGTTTTGGTCTAGGTCAAATCTTAAGCCGAGAGATGGCAGTGATCGTGGGGGTATCATCCGGATTGCTGTTGATCCTCCTCGTTCTATCCTTCGCGGTTTACCGCTATCGTAGCAAGGATCAGGGTTCGTACAAGGTGGACAACAGGGATTATACGCTGTACGAGGCGTGCGACGGTGCGGACGAAAATGGGGCTATGTACAGACTGAGGAATCTGAAACTGAACGGTAAAGCTCAAAAGAAAACCGTCAAGGAGTGGTATGTATGACGAAGGTAATTGGACTGTCAAGGAGAGGTACATATGACCAAGGTAATTGGAACGTCAAGGAGTTGCATGTATGACCAAGTATACATGGACAATAGGTACGCATCGATCTACTTTCCGACTGTTCTAAGAGTGTGTCCGCAAGATGTCACTGGCGCAGCAGATACACGGAAGCCCGGCCGTCAGAGGAAGGACTTAGGGAAAGAGGCAGAAAATCCGTGGATAATTTTGGGAGGTCGTTGTGAAAGCCATATGCGGTGGTGGGTGAGATCACATCAACAAAATATTTAAAGATCAGTGTCCAGAATTACAAAGAATGACGATTATGAGCTAATCATTGGAATCAAGCGATAGTAAAAAATCTGACAGTTTTGACTTTGTTACAGCTAGGTAGGTCACACTGTAACTTTATAGGTCTACGTTTGGTCATCCCCACGTGCACGTCGCAGGCCAGTGTCAGTATACCGTGCTATGTACAAGTACCTACATGCGTAAATAATTATTAGGCTTATAAGAAAATAAAAGAAGCCGAAACAACATGCTTAATTATGCTCGCACACGTAGGCCTATGCATAAAGTTATCAGCATATCTTAATGTGGGCCTATTCATTTGCTGTCGAATCTTTATTGGATGGATCTAATTAAATATCAGTATCTTATTATTATAATTCTGAAACACTTTCCATATGTTTGTTTGTTTGTTTGTTCGCTTTTGACTCTTCGTCACAGAAAGCCAAAATTTCACCGGTGGCGCACCGGTGGAGGTCAGAGTTAGTGGTGGCGCGTTGTGGGAAGGGGGGAGTGAGGGTGGGGGGGAGTGGTGGTAGGTGGGGGGTGGAAACGGGGGTGGTGGGGGGAGAAATTTTGGGGGAAATTTTCCTCCCCGAAAACCAAAATTTCACGGGTGGCGCACCGGTGGAAGTCGGAGTTAGTGGTGGCGCGTTGTGGGGAGGGGGAGTGAGGGTGGGGGTGGGAGTGGTGGTAGATGGGGGGTGGAAAGTGGGGTGGGAGGAAGAAATTTTGGGGGAATTTTTTGTCTTCCGAAAACCAAAATTTCACTGGTGGCGCATCGGTGGAGGTCGGAGTTAGTGGTGGCGTGTTGGGGAGGGGTGGGAGAGGGGGTGGGTGGAGAAAATTTGGGGAGAAATTTTTTTCCGAAAACTAAAATTTCACGGGTGGCGTACCAGTGGAGGTCAGATTTAATGGTGGCGTGTTGTGGAGGGGGTGGGAAGAGAGGGAATTTTAGGGGGAAGAATTTTGGGGGAAATTTTTTTCACCGATAACCAAAATTTCACGGGTGGCGTACCGGTGCAAGTCGGAGTTAGTGGTGACGTGTTGTGGAGGGGGGTGGGAGGAAATCTGGGGGAATGTTTTCCCGAAAACCAAATTTTCACGAGTGACGTACCGGTGGAGGTCGGAGTTAGTGGTGGCGTGTTGTGGAGGGTGTGGGGAGAGGGGGAATTTTGGGGAGGGAATTTTGGGGGGAAATTTTTTCACCGAAAAACAAAATTTCACGGGTGACGTACCGGTGGAGCTCGGAGTTAGTGGTGGTGTGTTGTGGAGGGGGTGGGGAGGGAGGCGGGGGAAATTTGGGGGAATTTTTTTTCCGAAAACCAAAATTTCACGGGTGGCGTACCGGTGGAGGTCGGAGTTAGTGGTGACGTGTTGTGGAGGGGGTGGGGATGGGGTTGGGGAAATTTGGGGGGAAAAATTGACGGAACCCGGGCGAAGCCGGGTATAAAAGCTAGTATATTATAATTATAAGTTAGAATAGCGACGTTCAGATTAGCATGAAAATAACTCAGTATAGGCAGGCGTTTACACAATAATGGTAGACCTACAGTCAAATAGCCTATGCACTACAAATGTCATAGGGCCTACATGTCGCCACAGAATGGTGATATAAACAAAAGCTGATCAAAAGGGAACGACGCCATTGCAAAGGTTAAATGACTAAAGTCGGTTTGATCGAAACTAACAATGCTGCGTCTGGCGAATAACTTGGAACGTTAAAACCCAAGTCTAATAAAAAATATTATTCTTTGTTATCGGCATGTTGCTTACGTTTACAATAATTATTATAATTACATGAAGTCAATGAACCCAGGACAGACGCGATCGGTTTTAAGATAGGCCTATAGTCGCTGTCATCAGTTCGCTGTGGATGTTGATACGGTAGTCAAACTGTTTCTATAACAGTTTAGGCCTAGTTAGCATAAGTGTAATAAATATTAATAGCTTTATACAGCAACGCAAAAGTTCCCAAATGCAAATTTCAGTGATCGTCACTACACTACACTGCCTATGCAAAAACGTATTGAATTTAAGATTCTAATGTTCATGCGTAATTGCTTATAGCAGACCAAGCTCCGACCTATCTTATCAAACTCTGTGTACATGTGCTATCTATTCCAGGCTGTAGATTCCTTCGCTCTGCTACCATGGTTGTCCCTATGGCTCGATCTTCCACAGTGCTGCACAGAAGCTTTGCTATGGTCGGTCCGTCTTTCTGGAATAGGCTACCTATTAGTCTCCGTAATGAACTTCTTTGTCTTTCTTTGCCCCTTTTCCGCAAGCGTTTGAAAACCATTCTCTTTGATTGTGGTTTGGTGTCAGGTCGGGAGCGCCTCTGAGGAGTTCTCTTGAAGGGGCGCTATATAAATGTACAATTACAATTACAGTTAGTTCTAAAGCACGTGATAATATTATGATGTACGGACGTTGAAACCTCGTTGGAGGTTTGTGCAGCCATCCAATCCAGACAATGAATTGGCAATTCTGTGTAGCCTAAACCAGACTACGCAATCCTGAGTACCCAAACCAGATGGAACAAAGCATAGGCATGGAAAGTGCCAATGCGTTAATGCTGGTATTAGAAATCGGACAGATGGAAATATAGCCTAATAATTATTTTATTGCTGACCGGAATCAATTATAACGAAACACACATAAAAATCAGCGAAGTCCTTCATTAATTTGTGTTGTGGATGAGCCATCCAGAGATTCAGCGGATCCAAAGTTCAGATCTCTGAACTAGCGAGAGATGTCAGACTGAAAATCTTGCAGCAAAGTCTTGTCCAACTTTCTTCGAAAAACCGCATAGGATAGCCTATCGTCCAGTCGCCTTAAGAGTCAACCTGAATGAACTTGCTGCACGTTGTTGGTGAAGCCCTTTTTTACAAAATGCATTCGATTTAGTCAAAATTAATCGTAGAGTAGGTCTATAGTGAAAAAAACCGTCTCATTTTCCAATGTGCGGAAGTTTCTGATAAGTAGCCTAGGCTAATAAATATAACTACACGTCGGAGTAGGCCTACACTCGCGCGTCAGACGGCTACCAGTATTTTAAAATCTTCACTACAGGTATCGTGAACCGTCGTTAAAAATCATCAATATTATTGCAAACATTTTGTACAACAATATTATGTTGTTTTCTTATAGGTTACCACATACCATAGATGTTAGTTTATGAGACGGGTGTCGTTCGTGATCACTGTTTTGCCAAGTTTCGACCCAGGCCAAATCCTGCAAAAAATAAATTTCCTCAATCAAAACTTAATCGGTTGGCAAAAGAAGACCGGATCTTTCACGAGCACACGTCAAGACAACATTCCTTTCTTATCGTCCAACCTGGTTATTTTCTTTCATGTTGTTTTGACCGATTGGGAAGTGAATCTGTCACGAGAACCACTTTCCACGACTTTCCTTCCTGCCCCGTTCAACTCGGTTATAAGCCAATCCACTGATATTGATCCGATAGGTTGTGAAGTGGATATTTCTTGAGCTTCTGTTTCAACAACTTTCTTACCTGCCCAATCCAACGTTGTAATATTTTCTGTAAAGCGAACGAACCTTTCGTCCCATCGGTTTAACAGTTTACAAAAGTCCTCTCTTCCTTTCCTACGGACGTGCAGTCCCACTTCGCGTCGGTTTATCGACAAACACGACTTCCGATCTCCCACAAACGTCGGAAGATTGTTATAGATGGTAAGGAGTTTTTCCATGTTGGTGAAGTAGATGAACCATTGAGTCCAAACTGAATCCGAAGTTCCTGATTTCTCAGACGCCTTGTACCACAGCGTTGGTCGGATTCCGTCAACGTATGGATGGAAATTAGTATCGTTCACATGGGAGTGGTACCAGGCCTGGAAACGCTTCCAAACTGCTTGCTTTGGACTGAAACCCCAAGATCCGACACAACTGTACATGAAGACAGTCTCGTTTTTCGGCGCTTTCAGCGGAACCATGGGCGATACGTGATGAGAGACGACTTGGTCGCTAGTCAATGAAGTCCCGGCAAAGTCTTCCCTCTTTCCATAGAAGCCGTGAACTGCTTTTATCCATCGAT
>OX457037.1:36401095-36526095 GCA_949752735.1 Lumbricus terrestris | reverse complement strand
CCGGGGGAATGAACCATTCTATCCCCATTTTTGAAAAATGCGCATAATAAAAACATTTATTCTGTGATCAAAATTAAAAGTGACTCCAATTTTTTTAAGCGTCCTAAGCAATGCTCAGAGAAAGGCAACTCGAGTTTATTTAGTGACTCTCTGTGTTCCTTAAGTGTTTTAAATGTTTTAAGTGCTCTAAAAACAGAGAAAACAATTTATCTAGTAGGAATAAACATACCTGTTAGTGTAATTGTTCAAAACAAAGCAGATGAAAATTAATTTGCAAAAACATACATGCGGAAGCGGTTTTTTCGACTTTTTTTAATTTGGGGGGATACAATTAATACGGAGGATACTCTATTTCGTGACACCGGTACCAATGATATAATCACATTAATCAGGCGATAGGCTCCGCCAAGGCACCCGGGATGGCGAGGTTTGATGAAAAGATCGAGGATGAGGGACAAACCCACAGACGATTGCTTTTTTATTATTCCTAAGTTTTACGAAATTTCATGACAACAATCAAATGGTCTTTAACATCTTTAAAACGATAGATCTAATAATATTGTATTTTCGTTCATTTTATAATAGTTTCTTCTGTAGATTTTTCTCCTCTTTTCACACATCGTTCGATGCATGCAACATAATTATCTGGTAGCAGCTGG
Organism: Lumbricus terrestris; assembly: GCA_949752735.1. Taxonomy (NCBI): domain Eukaryota; kingdom Metazoa; phylum Annelida; class Clitellata; order Crassiclitellata; family Lumbricidae; genus Lumbricus; species Lumbricus terrestris. The sequence continues at coordinate 36,525,436 of OX457037.1, read as the reverse complement.
TATCAGGTCGCACGCTGCGGTGTCATCTGCTGTTGTCGTATTGTTTTTACATGAATAACGATTATTTGTATGATGCATCCATGCCATTATTCTTCATCCTCTGCTCAGTCTTTCACGCGACTGAACAAAGTTGCAATTTGTCACAAGATGGCGCTAAAGCAATGAACCTAAGACAGGCGATATAGGTTGTCAGATGTAGTCAATGTCACAGGCTCACAGTCGATATCAGTCGACACTCTGCTTGTAAAATGTCCAGTTAAAAATGAATGAAGTATTTCCATATAATATATATATATATATATTAAGCTTATATTATATATAATTATATATATATTAACGCTAGGCCTACAACATACAAAAATCAAGTCACCGTCTTAAAATGTCTAAAGCACGAAATAATGATCCTAAAATTCGATGGGAAAGACTCAAACAGTCTTCCAGAGAATGACCTGGCTGCTTGCATGATGGCACTCCAGTATAATCCAATTGACTTTGCTTGCCTGGACTCCTCCCATGCAGACCAACGAGGCATAGCAATGGGATGAAGAACGTTAAAGCAGGCGTGAGAAATCTCATTGACCGGAACACATCATTCAGAATTTTACAGACTGCAATCAATTATTTGCAAGCCAACAATTCAATCAACTCTTACTGCAGAGTAATGGGCGACGACGAGCCACCCAGCGATTCAACTGATACTCGAACTGAAGACAATGCAGCAACATCTTGTCCAACTTGAAAATTCCTTCTGAATCGCATTCTGCATGTAACATGTTCGCATTGATCCAGTCAACCTACCTGTAGTGAAAATGTGTTTTTCAAGTCTACAGAAGTTTCTGATTTAGTAACATTTCTGAAACTACACTGTAGCTCGAACTTCAGACGATCCTATCTTTTCACGTGGAGCCACAGAGTCCGCAGTCATCTATTGTCAATCTGAGAATGTTGCCGCAAATTAGATCATTTTTCTTTTTAGATCATTGTCTGTTTAGATCATTGTCTTTTTGGATCATTGTCTTTTTAGATAATTGTCTGTTTGGATAATTGTCTTTTTAGATCACTGTCTTTTTAGATCATTGTCTTTTTAGATCATTGTCTTTTTAGACCATTGTCTTTTTAGATCATTGTCTTTTTGGATCATTGTCTTTTTTAGATCATGGTCTTTTTACATCATTGTCTTCTCCCATTTAATTAATTAGATCCGAATAGATTTAATCCCACGAGACGATGATGCTTCATGAATACCTGTTTCGACATTTTCTCGCGTCCGGCTCAATTTGGAGAGTTTGTTTGGTTTAGATTTAACCAGTTCAGAGGTAGGCCTAGATCTTTTTTGAGCGACTGTTTCATCAACTTTCTTCACTGCTCCAGTCGATTTGGTAAGAGTCTTTGATTTCGGTTTGAGCTGTTCAGGAGCAGGTATTTCGTGAATATCTTTTTCAACAGCTTTCTTCACTGCTCCAGTCGATTTGGTAAGGGTCTTTGATTTCGGTTTGAACTGTTCAGGGGCAGGTATTTCGTGAATATCTTTTTCAACAGCTTTCTTCACTGCTCCAGTCGATTTGGTAAGAGTCTTTGATTTCGGTTTGAGCTGTTCAGGAGCAGGCATTTCGTGAATGCCTTTTTCCGCAGCTTTCTTCCCTGCCCCATTCAACTTGGTAAGCGTCTTTGATTTCGGTTTGAGCTGTTCAGGAGCAGGTCTTTCGTGGATATCCTTTTCAACAGCTTTCTTCCCTGTTTTGGTAAGCGTCTTTGATTTCGGTTTGAGTTGCTCAGGGGCAGGTCTTTTGTGAATATCTTTCCCCACGACTTTCCTTCCTGCTCCGTTCAACTCGGCTATTGGTTTGTTCATTGATATCGATTTGATAGGTTTGGAAGTGGATCTTTCACGAGCTTCTGTTTCAACAACTTTCTTACCTGCCCAATCCAGCCGAGTAACATTCACCGAAAAGCGAACAAAGCTTTCGTCCCATCGGTTCAGCAGTTGACAGAAGTCCTCTCGTCCTTTCTTCCGATTGTGCAGTCCCACTTCGCGACGATTGACCGACAAACAGGAATTCCGATCTCCCACGAACGTTGGAAGATTATTATAGATGTTGAACAGTTTCTCCATGCTGCAAAAGTAGATGAACCATTGAGTCCAGATGGAATCAGTTGTTCCAGATTTCTCCATCGCCTTGTACCATAGCGTTGGTCGGATTCCGTCAACGTATGGATGGAAATTAGTATCGTTCACATGGGTGTGGTACCACACCTGGAAACGCTTCCAAACGGCCTGTTTTGGACTGAAACCCCAAGATCCAACACAACTGTACATAAAGAGCAATTCGTTTTTCGGCGCCGTTAGATTGACCAAGGGCGATATGTGGTGCGAAACAAGTTGGTCACTGGTCAAGGATGTCCCGGCAAAGTCTTTCCTCTTTCCGTAGAAGCCGTGAACTGCTTTTATCCACCGGTATGCATACCTGGAAAGCGATAGATCGTCTTCAACAATGACCACAAGTTCCCTGTCGTTTGTCGGTTTCCAGGTGTCGATCCACTGACCTCGGATTCCAGAATGATTCTTCTGAATGTGGACGCGAGTCTGACCCCGTGTCCAGTTGAAAGACTGCGCTACCTCGACCGTATCTGGATCTATCAGTCCACTCTTGGACCGATCGATCCAGATTTCCAGAATTGCTTTGTCACCATCCAGTTCCATCGCATCAATGCTTTTGAGCGCCTTCTGTAGAGACTTCGATCTGTTGAATGTGAGAACTATAACTCGGAAATCGATCAGGTAATCGCTGTCCGACTTAAAAAGTGTCAATGATCCATAAATATGGAGATACACGGTAGCAAAGATCGTCCAAAAGAAGGCGTTTAACGCCAGAAAAGCCCGTGTACGCAACTTCATCGTACCACTCGTGGCATATTACAACTAATTCAAAGCACAGACTAAGTAGATAAACTCAGCGCAACTGTCTTTTTTAGCAGCAGCAATGACAACTTAAATTGCATTAACTGTTTCATCGTTCCAACTGAATGTTCTTCTGAGCCGATAAACATGCGGCTGGTCCCGCAACGTACCGTAGTACTTATGAACTTACGCGTCACTAGTTTATTTCCAGTAATCGTGGGACACTGCTGCATGCACCGTGAGGACCTTGAGTAATATACGTCTGTGTACCTTCTCAAACGGCATTGAAGGAACAAAAGACAAACCAATGACATCCGTGTGCATTAGGTCTTGGTGTTTTAGCGCTCGAGTGTACGTACGTGCTGTTGGCGAGGTTTGACATCAATAGAAAGTGAAGTTAAAGATCAACCAGCGTCTCGCATTGTTGTCGTTTTGGTCGAATGCGTTAGATCGGTTCGTACTGTAGCCTAGTCCACGACCCTCAGAATAATATTCTGAGAATCAGAGGGTCGAGTGTAGTCCGTATACGCTACTTCAAGTAGCCTGTATGTTATAGACCTAGGAGCCAGCAATCTGCAGTCTGTTGACATTCGTCTCTAGTTTTTCTTGCGGTTAATGTTTATCTAAACGCAAAATTTGCTGCAGATATCTTTTGACAAGTTTGGAGTAGGCTATTGTTGTCGAAACCGTTTCCAGAAAATCATTCTCGCTCCAACATAGATTTACCGTTTATTGTAAGATTTTGGCTACCGTATAGGACTAAGTTTAGAAACGTTTAGGTTACTGGAATGGTCCAGATAGGCTACCGTTCAAGGGAACAGCTTTCATTTATTATTGTCCTGCCATAAGCCGTCTGCTTCGGGAAACTTTAGACTCTGTGGGCCAAGCGCTGTGCGAGTCAATGGAGCGGCATCCATTTTCGGCATCCAGATCTTATCATGAAGTGTAAGGTCTATGCCAAAAACTGATAGGCGTGCTCAGTGCCGGTGTGGCATGAAATCTTGTCCGGCATGAAATTATGTCCGGAAAGCGTTGTCATTGGTTCATATGACCGATGACATCAGATAGCAACTGTCAAGCTAAGCCATCATGAAATCTTGTCCGGGAAAGACATAAAATACCAAAGATAATAATAATTCCAGCGCAGCGTGTCCATCTAATAATAGACATCAACATCTATATTTGGAACTTGTTATTAACAGTAACCACATATCGTTTCCGGTAAAGACCTAAAATACTTAAAATAATAATTCCAACGTCCCATAAAAATTGGGAGCTATAATTACGACAAATAGGGCAAATTAAATTATTAGCCTAGTCGTAGCCCAGACAGCCAGGCAGGCGGGACGATGGTGGCCCACTGGTGTAATTTGTCCTATATACGCGGTCATCGGCTAACTGACATTCCATGACTTTGCCACGATCTCAGCTACTGTCGAACAATTCCATGGGCCTCAGTGTTGCACACAGTGAGCCCACGTATTGTTGATGGCCAGATACAATGCTAACAGTTTGCCATCGGTGAAGAACAGTCTTAAAGAAACTGGGCCTGTCAGCCAAAGTTTGGGTGGGAGGTGTGGAAGGGTCGGGCGCTGCCTGAATTCAATAGGGAAACAAGACGGGAGGCGTGGGGAGAGGAGGTAGCAACGCAGCCCAGGTTTCAAATTCATTGGCTTCAAACAATGGAACCTCGGTAGCCTATTTAGCAACGGCTTTCCATACACGTGCGCTGCAAGGTTTATATTGGCACCAACGTCCACTTGTATGATTGGTGCTTTGTAGGCTATTTAGGCTAGTGAGCAATGGCATACATGTAACGGCGGAGTCGGACACGATTTCATGCCGGACAATATCTCATACATAGGCCGCATGAAATACTGTCTTGACAACGGAAGTGGGCGGAGCCGGACAATATTTCATGCCGGACATAATTTCATGCCACACCGGCGCTAGGGTACCCGAGGCCCCCCCCCCAAACAAAAGCTTGAGGCCCCCCATACCTTGAGCTGTCATCTCAGCAAAATTTCTCATAATATAAGTGCTGAAAGACATGGTGTAAGACTTCAATAAATGTCCATTCCCAATTGTTACATTTTTTGAATGTCCATGCTGTAATGGCAGAATTTTAAGCTGTCATCTTTACAAAACATTGCTAATTTTCAATGCTGTTAGTTGTGGTTTAGGACTTCAAAGTGTCCCCTCTCCATTGTTTAAATTTGTCCGATTTGCCAACTGTAATGGCAGCATTTATAGGTTTTTCATCTTAACACAATTGATCATTATTGATGGGCAGTGGATGATACTTATGAAATATTTCTGAAATATTGGGGATACAAGGATTCCGTCCCAACCACAAATTGTGGGGCCGTGTCCCTGTCCACACCCTCTTACCCCAAGTCTCCTCTTTGGTTGAAGCATGAAGGACAATGCTCTATTGGTTTGCATAATATTATTTTGTATGCTTTGCGTTAAAACATTATTCGGTGCGTGGTTTCAGGAATGAACATTGAACAGTCATGAAAGGTATAATTACCAGCTACATTTGAGGCCCTTTGCAAACTTGAGATCAGACACAAAGTCATACCAAGGACATCTGGGACCCTACACAGGTTTTAATGTTTGGGCCTCACGCAGGTTTTATTTTGAGGCCTCGTCCAATTAGCAATTAGAATAAGTTGTAATTTATAAACGTTGTGTTTGAGAAAATGGACGAAATTGCCTGAGTTAGTTTAAATGGCTTTATACTTACGCCCAAAATCAGTATGATATTTGCATTAGGTCTGCTATGGCAGTGCCATATATGGTTAGTTGAGGCATGCCCCAGACCGGATCTGTACAGTCACAAATAGGCATAATGACCAGCTAAATTTGGGGGCCCCTTTCAAACTCCAATGGCTTTACACTTACGCCCAAAATCAGTATGATATTTGCATTAGGTCTGCCATGCAAGTGCCATATGGTTAGTTGAGGCATGCACCAGACCGGATCTGTACAGTCACAAATAGGTACAATGACCAGCTAAATTTGGGGGACCCCTTTCAAACTCTAATGGCTTTATACATGTACTTACGCCCAAAATCAGTATGATATTTGCATTAGGTCCAGATCTTATCATGAAGTGTAAGGTCTATGCCAAAAACTGATAGGCGTGCAGCACGCCTATTAGTCACGCCGCGTGCTCTGTTGCTTTGAAAGACTTCATACCTTCGAGTGAAATCGCGTCATACAAATTAACAGAAATGTAAATAAAAATTATGCCTAAACTGCTTTGGGGAATTAGGCCTTCCACTAATTTACCTAAATCCGAGTATATGCACCTCTGACCTGTTAGTGTGCGTTTTCATCTTGTGTAGGCCTATACCTGTTTTCTCTATTTCTTTTCCTTTTAAAATAATAAAAATAAAAGTATGACAGCTAACAATTTTGCAGCTCGGTTGTTTACTTCTTACAGATGGCCGGGATAGTCTACATCAATCAACCTAATGCTACCAGGTGGCTCTGACTAGCGGGACCTTCCACCCATTTGGGTCTCTTGCATATACTGATACAACTTGGAAAACCTGATGGTACAGATAGGGGGGAAATACAGTTCATGGGGACAGCTGTTTGATGATGGTTTACTGAATAAATAACATAATTATACTATGTTATGTTATGTCATGTCATGTCATGTCATATTATGTTATGTCATGTCATGTCATATTATGTTATGTTATGTCATGTGATGTCATGTCATGTTATGTTATGTCATGTCATGTCATGTCATGTCATGTCATATTATGTTATGTTATGTCATGTCATGTGATGTCATGTTATGTTATGATATGTTATGTCATGTTATTTTATTTTATTTTATGTTAGGTCATGCTATGTTATGTCATGTTATGTTATGTCATGTTATGTTATGTTATTTTATGTCATGTTATGTTATTTTATGTAATGTTATGCCATGTTATGTTATTTCATGTTATGTCATGTTATGTTTTGTTATGTCATATCATGTTATGTCATGTCATGTCATGTTATACTATGTTATGTTACGTTATCACCCATCGCCATCTATGCGGGATCGCTGGACACTGAGACAAACGTGAGCTGTCGAAGGTTGGGAATCAGATCACCCAGACACCCAACCACCATCGCTCATCATATCAGTCGAACTACTAGATTCTGGGTGATTGAGAAAGTGTTAGCAAAGTTGTCGATCTGTTGACACATACGTCAGTTTCGTCTGTCTCGTCTGTCATTTATCGCTGTCAACTGCCAACTCTGGTTGGGAATCTATTGGTTGGAAGTGTGTGCGTGTGTTCTTGTGTGCGTGTGTGTGCGTGTGTGCGTGAACGCGTGTGTGTTTGCGTGTGTGTTTTGTGTGTTTTCTTGTGCGTGTGTATGTATCTGTGTGCTTGTGTGTGTGCGTGTGCTTGTGTGTGTGTGCTTGTGTGTGCGTGCGTGCGTGTGTGTGTGTGTGTGTGTGTGTGCGAGCTGTCACTGGTGACTCGTCTATTTACCAGAGCAATGTTTGCTAACTGGCAAATAATCTGTTCCAATGACATCGTAATCCCTGCTCACTGTGCACCTCTTGGCTTTCTAGGGCAGTACCGAATTTCAGTCGGACTGTATGGTATTGCATTATATTGTATTATATTGTATTATATTGTATTGTATTATATTGTATTATATTGCATTGTATTATATTCTATTGTATTATATTCTATTGTATTATATTGTATGGTATTACATTGTATGGTATTACATTGTGTTGTATTATATTGTATGGTATTATATTGTATTATATTGTATTGTGTTGTATGGTATTATATTGTATGGTATTATATTGTATTGTATTGTATTGTATGGTATTATATTGTGTTGTATTATATTGTATGGTATTATATTGTATTGTGTAATATTGTATTGTATTATAATGTATTGTATTATATTGTATTGTATTATATTGTATGGTATTGTATAGCTGTGCGATGTGGGTTCATTAAAAGATTGGCGAAAGTCGACGACAAGACTTATCTATATCAGATCTATATCAGCATGTACGTGCTGATATAGATCTGTGAGACACTCAGGTGTAGCCCTACAGCGCATTTGCGAGAAAAAGAAATTAGCCTGATCAACTGTTTTCATACATACAATTCATACATAGGTCTACATAATATACTTACATACAACCATACAAATCAAGACTTCAAAGACCGTTAATTAACAGGTAACAACCATTGATGATAATTATTAACAGAATAGATCATAATAGCATGTAGGCTATAGAATCCCTGGGAGAAGAGAAAGAAAAGAAAACAATACATTTTAGACATAAGCTTGTGAGGCGCAGTGGTGTAGTGGGTCTGTTCGTTGCCTTGTAGCCGAAGGGTTGCAGGTTCGAATCCACCCTCAAGCCGCCGCATAGCGAATTTGAGAAAGTCCTTCGCTCTCAATTGCCAAGCGCTTCGGCGTGAAACTCCGATTCTGTGTCGGCGCTGTATAGTCGGGAGCGCTTCTGAGTAGTAATCTTGAAGGGGCGCTATAACAAGTGCACATACATAAGCTAGATTCTCTCCCGATTGTGCTCTGAAAAGGGAGCCCCAAAGGGACATGTACCGTTGTCAGAGGTGCCCTCGTTGGCAATTGTAGATGGAGGGGTGATAGGCTGATAGCCATAATTATAAGGGGGCCTGACCAAAATTTTGATGTCATGCGACAAGATGTCACGGACAAAATTGCAGGGATAAAATGTTACGGATAAAATGTCACAAGTATAACTAAATAAGTATTTATAATTGAGTAAATGATAATTTAATAGGCTCAAAATCAACATCGACTAAAAAGGTGAAGAGCTGTGTCAAGTGATTGCAGCAAGACATTTTCGAAGGTAAAGACAGCAAGATCTGACACCGCAATACTACTACAACTTACAAGGCTGAACGTTATTGAAGGCACTGCGACTTCTTGCGTTCTGCACTTTAGGCCCAGCTCCTGTGAAATCGGTTTTTCGTTTGTTCTAAGAAAGTCACTTTGCAGGGTCAATAATCATTTCACTTTCACAGTTTAAACTCTATGCATAATCGTCAATATCTGCCATTGGCATGCCTAAGTTATGTTTTCAGGCAATAGACCGAATTAATAATTATTGGTTCAATTTGTCCGAACTGCTTAGAATTTGCATTGATGTTTGTAAGCCCACTTTGAGCAAGATTTTAATGATAGCTAAAATCGAGACATGCCTCGTGAAACTCTTCGCTCGTTAGAGCCAGCAGCTGAAAAAGATGAGCAAGGAGATTAATTCTATAATTAATATGATTAATTCCCTGTCCTCTGAGGTAATCAACTTTGGATCATTTAATGATGGACACGCTAGAGATGATTATTTTATGTGGAAGTAATTAATTGAAATTCTAATTTCGGGAAATGACTGAACGAAGTGCAAAAGCATAACAGAAAGAGATTAGTGACATTTTGTGACAGAATACCTTATTTCGATGAGAATCAGACATAAATGGCCAGACACTAATTGCAAGGGCGGATGCAGAAATTTTCGAATGGGGGGGCCAAAATTCTCACTCTTGGGACAGAGAAAAAATTTCGTCTTGGTCGCCGGAAAATCTGATGACCTTTTTTTAGTCATTTGTCTCGAATTCCCGAGAAAAAGATACCATTTTATCCGCCAAAATAGTTGATGGTTTTTTAATCGTATGGACCTCGTGGGCGTGGGGAGGGGCCTACAGAACTAGCCTACTTATGGGGGACACGTCAACTTTCCAAGCCAGAATAGCTGGTCAAAAATAAAGAGCTTTCTAAATGAGGGGCCATGGCCGGATTGGCCCCCTGGATCCGCCTCTGACTAATTGCGCACTGTTCACGCATTAGGTTAAATCAGTGGTTCCCAACCTTTTTTGACTGTCGGGCCACTTTTTCCAAGTTGGAGGACACGAGGACCATTTTTCTTAGTTGAAAGACATTAGGGGCCACAAGGCTAAAATTTAATTAACTAAAGGCGTATAAAATTGCTATATTTGAATCCAAATAGAATGTTCGATGCGATTTATTAACGTCAAAATAAAATAATTTGTAATAGAAAATAATTATATAGACCTATTCCATCATGTCCAAATTGTCAATTTTTGCATATATTTTTCTTAATTCATTGATATGCTGCGGGCCATTTTTGTAGGCCAGGTGGGCCACTTTTGGCCCGCGGGCCACGGGTTGGGAACCGCTGGGCTAAATGAAGTGGCAAGAACGCAATCTGAAAAACAGAATGACCGGAGAGACTTTATAGACTACTAGCTGGGTACCCGGCGTTGCCCGGGAAATTTAGGATTCGACCCGTTCCCGGCCACGACCCCTCCACAACAAACCCACCTCACTACACCCCACCACACCCCGACCTCCACCGGTACGCCACCGGTGAAATTTGAGTTTTCGGTAAAATTTCCTCCCCGGAGGCGAGGTGGCCCGTGTAAAAATCTGTCTAGCTGTAACGTTTCAGATGAATAGGCCTAAGCGTTAAAATATGCATGGCAACGTGCGGTCACGTTAGTACACCCTGTTTCTTTAAAAATTATTTGATCATACCAAGCATTTATTTTATTGACGAAAATATATTTGAGGCTCCTCTTTGTATATACTCCTTGGTCGAAGGCATTTATCTTTTCCCAGGGCTGTACGGCAGCGTATGATTTTCATGCTAAGCTTGGCCAAAAAATGACGTCAAAATGACGTAATTTTGGATCGACAGCGTTCTGAACTGGACAGGACTTGTAGGCTCTGACTTAATGAGCGCGACAGTGGACAGAAGACCCTGGGCATTAAAGATCCATTCATGTAGCCAACCGTCGCGATGCGACGATGGCGACATGACATGACATGACAAATGGCGTCAACGGCAACAGGCCGTTATTGAAAAACGATTAAAATACGGTGTCGCAATTGCAGCGATGGCGCATACTTTAACACAGCGAAATTTTAAATATCGATTTTTCGAGTTTTGAAGCGAATAAAGAGCTGAAAATAGCTTACTTGGATGGTCTGGGTGAACGTTTATCTAGGCTATATGCAATGTTTCAGGTCAGTAGCTACAAAACTGTGAGCGTGCATTCTTGACAAAGATATGCACATCCTTTCTTATAGATATAGATATAGTTACAGAGCGCATCACATCGACCAATCACAGACTACTTCTGTCGGAGGCTCAGATGCAAAATGGCGTTGTTGATCAACAACAAGGAATGCGAGTTGACGTAGCCTACTGTTTGTTATTTATACTGTGATGATACGGTTGATGCCCTAGCTAGGCCAGCTGAATTTAAGATCTCATTCAAAATGAACCGTCTCCTCAGCACAAACGCGGGTTGGAGTAGCGGATCGCCGGGGAGGAGACCCTATTCCTTCATAGAAGCATTGGAACGTATGTAGTGCGATTTGATTTTCGCACTACAGACGTGCAAATTCTTCACTTCAAGTAGTCCGCACCATAATATCGCCAATTTCTTGAAGACATTTCGAATTGCGTTTTCATTACCGTATCTTTAATTCAATATACTCAAGAGAAGTTCGCTTCTAATCTGATGAATTAAGTCCGATAGTAATTTATGATTGACCTATCCGACCTAATTTTTCATTTTATTAGAAGCGAACTTTTCTTAACTACCTGTTTCAACAAGTCATACCCATACCCAGTTCGGCTTAGTAAGTGTCGATAGACTCGCTGAGAGCGGTTGGGAGGCGGACCTTTTGCTGGTCTATGTTTCGTCAGTTTTGTTTTTTGCCGAAATTGGTAATTTTCGTTGATCTCGTTTTAACTGGTTGTGAGGTGGATCTTTCTTGGGCAATGGGCACCTGTGTCGACAATTTTCTGCTCTGAGTCGTCCGATTTGAAAATGTCCTTTGATCCCGTTTTAATTGGTTGCGAGGTAGATCTTTCTTGGGCACCTGTTTCGACAATTTTCTGTTCTGACTCATCCGATTTGAAAATGTCCTTTGATCCCGTTTTAATTGGTTGCGAGTTGGATCTTTCTTGGGCACCTGTTTCGAAAATTTTCTGTGCTGACTCATCCGATTTGAAAATGTCCTTTGATCTCGTTTTAACTGGTTGTGAGGTGGATCTTGCTTGGGCACCTGTTTCGACAATTTTCTTTTCTGACTCGTCCGATTTGAAAATGTCCTTTGTTCTTGTTTTAACTGGTTGTGAGGTGGATCTTGCTTGGGCACCTGTTTCGACAATTTTCTTTTCTGACTCGTCCGATTTGAAAATGTCCTTTGTTCTTGTTTTAATTGGTTGTGAGGTGAATCTTTCTTGGGCAGCTGTGTCGACAATTTTCTGTTCTGATTCGTCCGATTTGAAAATGTCCTTTGATCTCGTTTTAACTGGTTGTGAGGGGAATCTTTCTTGGGCACCTGTGTCGACAATTTTCTGCTCTGACTCGTCCGATTTGAAAATGTATTTCGATCTCGTTTTAATCCGTCAACAAGTTGATATTTCTTCAGTCCCTGTTCCCTAACATTCTTTCCAGCCCAATCCAACGTTGTAATATTTTCTGTAAAACGAACGAAACTATCGTCCCATCGGTTTAGCAGTTTGCATAAGTCCTCCCTTCCTTTCTTTCCGACGTGCAGTCCCACTTCGCGGCGATTTATCGACAAACAGGATTTCCGATCTCCCACGAACGTCGGAAGATTATTGTAGATGGTAAAGAGTTTTTCCATGTTGGAGAAGTAGATGAACCATTGAGTCCAAACTGAATCCGAAGTTCCTGATTTCTCATACCCCTTAAACCACAGCGTAGGTCGGATTCCGTCAACGTATGGATGGAAATTAGTATCGTTTACATGGGAGTGGTACCACGCCTGGAAACGCTTCCAAACTGTCTGTTTCGGACTGAAACCCCAAGATCCGACACAACTGTACATAAAGACAGTCTCGTTTTTCGGCGCTTTCAGCGGAACCATGGGCGATATGTGATGAGAGACGACTTGGTCGCTGGTCAATGAAGTCCCGGCAAAGTCTTCCCTCTTTCCGTAGAAGCCGTGAACTGCTTTTATCCACCGGTATGCATACCTGGAAAGCGATAGATCGTCTTCAACAATGACCACAAGTTCCCTGTCGTTTGTCGGTTTCCATGTGTCTATCCACTGACCTCGGATTCCAGAATGATTCTTCTGAATATGGACTCGAGTCTGACCCCGTGTCCAGTTGAAAGACTGCGCTACCTCGACCGTATCTGCATCTAAGAGTCCACTCTTGGACCGATCGATCCAGATTTCCAGAATTGCTTTATCACCGTCCATTTCCATCGCATCAATGCTTCTGAGCGCCTTCTGTAGAGACTTAGATCTTTTGAAGGTGAGAACTATTACTCGGAAATCGATCAGGTCCGCGCTGTCCAGCTTTGAAAGTGTAAGTGATCCATAAAATTTATTATGGAGATACACGGTAGCAAGGATCGTCCAAAAGAAGGCGTTTAACGCCAGAAAAGCCACTGTACTCTTTTTGTGCAATCGCGGCATATTTGCAGTTGGTCAAAGTGTAGGACCACCGGAGGAAATCAGAATGACTGCGTTTTGCAAGTGCAGCAACAATGGCTGAATTTTACTTTAAACCTTTTTATCGCTCGCACTGAATAATTTTTTCGACATCGATGTGGCGGTTGGTTCCAAAAGTAGCCTTGTAGACTTCTGCGTTCGTAGTTATTTCCAGAAATCATGACATTGATGCAACGGCTGAACATTTCAAGTAGCACCACTGGCAAAGTAAAGCTGATAGTTTATAAAACGTCATTGTTCACTTGAGGACTGGAACGGAATTTAAATACCACTATAGTGTGGGTGTGCACTGTGCACTGTGCACTGTGCAGTCCATAACATAGGCTAGATGTCGCTACCTGCTTTATCTGAATGAATGCATAGTACTTTTCTCTTGCTACTTGTTTATACACCCGGGACTTCTTGTCTGTCAATTGCTGGATCAGCATACATGTGTTATTTCAACCCAATCTCGTTCGATGTTTCTTCCAAGATCAAGTTCCCTCTGTAGCATTGTTGTTCAAGCGTTCTTTCGATATTATACGCTCGCCTATTTTTAGTCTGCTACTCGTGTCACATTTCTGTTCATTGGTCCAGCAATGGAAAACAGCAGCAGTGAATGTATCCACCGTGTCTGCAGTGTACAAGATTTGAAGTTTATCTCTAAAGGGTAAAAAGAAAAACAATAGTACTGAGACGCGTATCTTTAAAAATATTTTCAGCTTAGTTATTATATAGCAATCAAATAGTACAACGTTTAGCCTATAACTCAGTGTTTAATCTAGTCCCCCTCCTCTGGGGGGGGAATTCAGGTTTCTGGGGGGGGGAGACAATTGAGCGTCCGAAGGACGCTCCTGATGCGCATAGCACCGAGACTGGGAGGGGGAGGGGTATGGGGAGGGGATGTGCCCCTCCCCATCAGAAACTTTTTGAATTTCCACATTGCAATGGCAGCATTTTAAGGTGTCGTCTTAACAAAATAGCTGTACTTTTTCAGTGACCCAAGAGAAAATTGTTGAATTTCCACATTGCAATGACAACATTTTAAGGTGTCGTCTTAACACAACAGCTGTACTTTTTCAGTGAGCCATTAGAAAATTTTTGAATTTCCACATTGCAATGGCAGCATTTTAAGGTGTCATCTTAACAAAATAGCTGTACTTTTTCAGTGACCTATTAGAAAAATTTTGAATTTCCACATTGCAATGACAACATTTTAAGGTGTCGTCTTAACACAACAGCTGTACTTTTTCAGTGAGCCATTAGAAAATTTTTGAATTTCCACATTGCAATGGCTGCATTTTAAGGTGTCATCTTAACATGATAGTATCATATATTATAGTAGTAAATAATGTCACTATGATCTTATAATAATAAATAATATCACGGTATATTATAACAATGATGAAAACAGTAACTAAAAACCAATGTCATTTCGTCAAATTTTTCGGGGGGGGAAATGTCAATCCTGGGGGGGGAACTTTCCCCCCCCAGCGACGTCTAGATTAAACACTGCCTATAACTGATGATGACAGCAGCGTCATAGTCATAGTTGTCGTCACACGCATTATCAGTGGCATCAGTGTCCTACTACTGTGATGATGATGATGATGATGATGATGATGATGATGATGATGATGATGATGACGACGATGACGATGACGACGACGACGACGATGATGATGAAGATGATGATGATGATGATGATGATGATGATGATGATGATGATGATGATGATGATGATGATGATGACTTCACAAAATTTGAAAGTCATATATCTACATCAATGTTTATGTAAATGACATTTGGCCATTGCATCCAAAAAATGACATTATTTAATGTTATTTCTGCCCTTCGTTTGAAGCCAATGCTTCAATTCAGATAAATCCTTGGACTTCCTTAATTGTCAAGGAAGAGCCAACCACGAATGAGCAGCAACACGTCAAATTATTTTCTTCGATCAGAGGAAACAAAGGATCCCTCGATACTGATTGGACCCATAGGCCTATCATCCTCTTTCAATCGCATTGTTAATTCTTGTTTATATGCTACTGTAAGATTATTATTGATGTAAGATTGTGACTCAAGTGACGTCATCTAAGATCTGACAGGTAGGTCTGCAACCTATACTTGAAACCGCAAAGGCCTGTGGTTTAGAAAGAACACACTAATCATATTTAATACTGACAAAAGACGTTAGTATTTTTGTCCCGCGTTCGCCATTATTCACCTATAAAAAGTCAGTGAATAGCCTGACGCGTCCACATCAATCACAGATTATTCAATTTTACCTCTCTCTCAATTGTCTCGGGAGGGGTCAAAGCTATCCTTCTCGCTTAAAAGGATTGGTAATTATGCAAAAACCTGCCAATAGAGTTATATTCAATTTTCATGCGTCTGCGGGAGATAGATCCGCATTAAAATCAATCAATCATATAAATTTATATAGCGCTGCTTCAAGATATATCTACCCAGAGGCGCTCAAAATGGGTAATAATCATATCACGCTTGCAGTAGGCCTTTGTCAATCAATCAATCAAATCAAAATCAATCTATTCTGAGAAAAGTAACAAGCAAATTGGTGCCGCCAGTGAAACTGTAAGATGAAAACTTTCTCGTTACATCTTGAAAGTCTATTAGGCTAACTAAACTCACTAGCCTAAATATGAAGTATAAGCTTAATGCTCCATATAAATTGACAACTTCTCTTTCACTACGACTTCTTTTTGGGTTAAAAACTACATTTAGTTCTGCCATTTACACAAAACTAACGGCTTCAATGTCCAGGTTTCCTTCTGGTCAAAAACCGGGAGAGTTTTGCCATTTTGCCTAAGTCGTCGGGACACCGGGACGCACCACAAAAAACCGGGACATGTCCCGGAAAACAGGGACGTATGCATGGTCACCCTACACTAGATATGCTTAATGACTCAGGTTGCCATTATTGACTTATGTTTTGTTTTATTTTGTTTTGGCCTGTTGACAAAGGTTTTTAAGCTATGCGTGATTTTATGCCACATTCATTTCTTTACATGTATTTTCTGTTTTTTTACTGTTTATATCTCTAGCCTCACCATCTTGATTTTCAATTTTCGTTCCGGGGTTACCCAGGTTAGCGGGACCTGTCCCTTTCTGGATAACCATTTCTGAGGATTCACTGTGCATATAATCAAGGTGTCCTACGAACATTAATTTGTTTTAAATGTACCACTTTTTCTTTGTTGTCTGCCCCGGTTCTTTGTTTGGTTGTTACTTTTCTCAGAATAGATTGATTTTGATTTGATTGATTGACATAGGCCTACTGCAAGCGTGATATGATTATTACCCATTTTGAGCGCCTCTGGGTAGATATATCTTGAAGCAGCGCTATATAAATTTATATGATTGATTGATTTTAATGCCCTACATCGGTTTCGGCTGGTCGTGTCGATTGGCTTTCGAGTAGCGCTTTAGAAATTTTGAGATTACGATTTCAATCACGAGGGTCGTAATGGGAGGGAGTTAGACAACTCATGTCAGCACTTAAATAGTAGTGCAGTTTCTTTCAGATGACAATTTAAATGCTGCCATTCTAGCGTAGAGCTGAAATTAAAACAATTCTGGTGGTGATGGACTGATGGTCATAAATTATACCCTCCCCAACCCTTTTCCTGCTCGTTTATCTCCAAAACTTTAAAATCTTCCTGTGGACTAGGTTAGACATTGAGCGCCGATTGAGAGAGTGTTCTAAATCATGAAGGAATGCTGCACTGATGACTAAAGCAGGCTGCATAGATTTCTTGACAGAAGTCAATCATTGAGTTTTACTGTGATAACAGCTGCTGTATTGATGAGCCTGCCTCGATAGGCCTATATTCGAAAAGCGTTCGCAACAGTGGCTTAGCAATAGGGCGTGCAACCTGTGCAGTGCACGAGGGCCCCCGGGTGTCAGGGGCCCCCCGGGGTCTGAGTCAATTTTTTACTTTAAGGATATTCAGAATGTATTCAAACCTACATCTACAGTGATTAGGCTACCTTATTACAAATATCTTTACTCTTCGCAGTGTTTGGCCGGAAGTAGTTGTACTAACGTATAAACATAATTGTGTCATGGTCTACGCAGACGCGTTCAAAATTTACTATCTTTGTAGTAAAATGTGAAATTTATAAAAGATAACTGCATAGCCTATATACTTGGAAATTGTATATTTTTTTAACTCTCGTACGGCATTCTTTCTGTCCCCCAGTTATGCCTAAAGTCTTATTTAAATGGCGCTGCTAAGCGACAAGCACGAGAAGAACGGGTAAAGAAGACCGCCAAAATGCAAAAAAATCCGCATTTATGATGCCTGCGGAGAGCGAGCTTGCACCGATGACTACATCAAGCATGGGGCAGAATCGAATTCCGGTTTGATCAGTGCAGAGATGGTGGTTGACATGGATATTGACACTGAGCCGAGTACGCCTCGAACTTAAGATGCTACGGTAGCAGTTACATCACCAAAGCTTGACACCTCAAAAGTGGTGGATATTTTTGTACAAGAGAAGGCGCGCGAACGAGCATTTTAGCATTTCGGATTAAGACCCCCCCGTAGTAGGTTAGCCGAAGACTTGATTGAGTCATTTCACACCTGCCAAATTCGTTACATTTTTCCGCTCTTTTAATCAACAAACCCAACAGCTTAGAGGATTTAAGTAGGGCCTATGGGTGATTGATGATTAGGCTACTAGTAGGCCTAATTCAGGAGAAGTAGCAATTTTTGTGATTATATTTTTGTGCTATTCTAGTTCAAGTTTTCTCTGCTGATATGGAGAAGAATATGTTTCATTAGATAAATTTGTTAGAATAATATTTTAAAAATGTCTGCTAGGCCTACCGTAGCATCTGAAGTTTATTTTCATCTAACTTTGGTGTTAAATATGCAAATTTCTTAAAGGAACAAGACGTTTTGCACAGCTTCGTTGTTTGAAATCGAATGAAGTTTCAAGCATTTAAGGGCCCACCACGCAAGCTCTGCACAGGGGCCCCCAAGACCTTGCTACGCCACTGGATCTTTCGTCCTAGTTCTTGTACAAATTGAAGAGAATCTCCATCCCAACTTCCTCCAGTTTCGACTGCAATAGGGACGAAATGATGCGATCTTGCAATGTCTGCATATTTGCTTTCCTTGTTACGGGCTGCTCTTTCCGCCGCGGCACCTGCATTTTCTGATGTTAAATGCCTGTACGATGTTGCGAATGTATCTGGTACCGTAACATCCCACGCCAAGCAAAGACCTCTGTGCCAGGGAATAATGGTTACTCCATCTGGCCTTTTGCCATCAGATCGGGAAAGACCATTCGGCTCCTTTATGGCTGGTATTTTGGCTCTTACGAATGCGCGCCAAAGAACGTCATTGATCATCCCATGACGTTGCTGCCTTCCAGCTCCTTTATTGCAAGATAATCCATGCAGACCATTCTGTTCGACAACGACACCACATTTGCATGTGTGCGTTTCGCACAGCGCAGTGCCAAGTCGAATACCGGCTGCAATTCGTAACGCGTCTCCCGACATTCGTAATCCGGCCGCTGTTATCGGAAGTGCATGAAGCCAGTCTCCTGAGTGTGGCGATTGCACAGCTAACAAGCGGGCCTTGGCGGAAGAATCAGTAGTTCTTTCAGATAGATCTTCAAGTGCATGCGTGATAATTGCGCTGTCCCATTCTCTTTGTGCATGCGCCTTCTGCTCTGTTGGAGGAAGTGCGTTCGATCTCAATGACCATGAATTGAAAGCCTCCTCAACTAATGGGTCCATAAGCGACCAGGCACGTCATTTGGGGGGGGGCAGGGGGGGCATTTGCCCCCCCCTGAATTTTGCCGATTGTTCATTTTACATGTGACATATTTTGCAACGCCACACGTTCAAAATACCAAAATACCTATGTCTTCACGGCCTGTGTAATTTTGTATGTGAGGGCAGCTTCGATCTGCACACTAGCACAGCATATAAAGCCCCAGATATCGGATAGAGGGAAGACCCTGTCCCAGGTCAGTAGGGTCACCAGATGTGTGGGTCCTGCATGTGAGCCGCACAGTGCACACTGCCACCCAGTTACAGCCAGCCATGATTATCCCCTCCAGCCTTACAAGCGTTAGGCCGATATGCACCCCCATTCCGTCTGACATGGAGCTGGAGCGGTTTCGCCTTTCCTCAGCTTCCTAAAACCACGGACCACTAGGGCACCTGGGCAAGTAGCCCGCAGAGGAAGAACAAGCGGGAAATTCTGAAAGGCAGTAGAAAGACGGATTACAAGGGGATGACTGCAGCAGTTGAGGGGGAGGTTAATGAGTATGTGTGTTACCAATGGCGGTTGGCATAGCTGACGATTGGAGTTTCTTGAGAACTGGAGAGTGAATAAAATCGGACCAAAGGACATGAAAGTCCAGCCCAAAACGATGATCTACCATAAAGGCTAAAGCACTCATGACGGTAGGCCTAATATTATGTGACATCTAATTGAACTGAAATTTACAGAAACTGATTGGATTTATAGTGCAATGTTTGGACAGATTTACTTCTTATACATGAAGTCCTGGATATTAATAATTTCTTTGAGTATTACCTTTTCCAGGTTGAGATAATCACCCATCATACTTTCAAATTACGTTTTCAGACAAATCCATATATCTGATATCAGTGTTTTGGCTTAAACAACCGAAGGTCCAACAAGCCATTGACCAACACTTGAATAATCCCCATAGTTACTAATAGTCATTAGTCCAATGATAATTATTGCAGGCCTAGTGCATGCAGCATGAGCATGCAATAGGCTATTGCTTTGCGAATTGTTATTAATGACATATTAAAGCAGGGTTTAATCTGGATTTCTCCTGGGGAGGGGATGTGCCCTTGCCTGCAAGAAATTTGTTTGAATTTCCACAGTGCAATGGTACAATTTTAGGCTGGGATCTGAAAAAATTGCTCTACTATTTGAGTGCTGATAAAAGTGGTCTAAGACTCCAATAAATATAGGCCTACTTAAAATAATAACAATTTCTTGTTGAGCTTACACATTGTAATCATAGCATTTTAAGATATTATCTTGACAAAATCACTCTATTATTTCAGTGAGCTGATAAAAAGAGTGGTTTAATATTTCAATATTAAAATGTAATAATAATTGCAATAATAATTTCTGATTTTCTGTATGTATCAAGTTATAATAGGCAACTCAGTTCGTTTGCTACTGAACTTTTTATGATGAATAACAGCATATCGGAGTATAACATGTAAGCTTACTTTATTGTACTGGCTTAGCCTTGATGTTCAAGACGGTCCTTAATTGCTGACCAGGACAAAGTTAGCAGAAATTGTCAAGTAAGCAAGATGTGCAAAACTACCAAAATTGGGAAGCATATGTAGCAATGATGTTATTTTACTAGGTACTTTAAGAAACAAAACATTTTGAAATTTGACAGATTGAAATTTTAAGGATAACACTTGAGAGTGGAGAGAAGACATTTAGTTGTAAAAACATAGTATTTTTACAAATATTAACAGTGTATTATACTCTATTTTATGATAATGCCATATATTACCATAGAAAATAATATAATTATAATTACATAAAATCTAGTAATATCATGGTAGATAAGAGTCTATGTAAGACAACTCGTTGCAATACAAAAATGTAAGCAGGAACAATGGCCATTATCATTCATTTTGTCAAATATTTCTGTGGGGATGGCCATTTATGTCATTTTAGTTGTACAAAAATGTTTGTGCAAATATTACGCTTTCAATTTGAAGGTATCATAATTATAATCATAATGAATAATGGCACTATTATAATCATATATAGGTAAATAATATCATGGTATACAAGTGCAAAGCACTTAGTCTATTTAAAGTAGGCTTGTATAAGTTGTATATATAGGCATTTAAAATATATCAATCACTGAATAAAATATAGTAAGAAATAAATAAGAGCAAGAATAAAACATCTCATTTAGCTGCAGTTTTGCAAATGTTGGCCCAAGACAGAACTTAAGAAGCTTGTGGAGTTTTGACCCGCAAATTTTTTTTGCCCCCCCTGAAAAAAACTGAAATGACGTCCCTGTAAGCGACACACCGACATCGTGTAGAATTTTGTCTTGAAGGCTTCGCGTGCCAGCGGCTGATGCCAAAAAGGCGGAAGTTGCCAGCATAACGGCACTACGAATGCCCAGACCACCGTTCCTCACAGGTAGAGATGCCTGGATCCACTGATCGTCACTCATGTGAATATTGAGAAGGCTGCATAGACCAGTTCTCAACGCGTCGTCAAAGTTGTGTAGCAATCCTTCGCTCAGAAAGCAGGCTGATGTTCTTAGCGTATATAATAGCTTTGGGATGCTTAAACTGCTCCTCAACAGAGTGAATGAATCGTGTGGATGTAATGTTTCCAGTCTTGTAATAACTTTCTCCAGATCTTTTATCTTCTTTTGGATGGATGTATCGACTGCACTGCCTGGCAGTAGCGGTGCCCCAAGTAGAGACAGATCCTCAACGGCTACAAACTCAAAATTGGAGAAGACCTGATTCTTCTTTATTTCGTCGTAACCTCTGGCTGATGCTTCATATTATTATTATTATTATTATTATTATTATTATTATTATTATTATTATTATTATTATTATTATTATTATTATTATTATTATTATTATTATTGTTATTATTATTATTATTATTACTATTATTATTATCATTGTTATCATCATCATCATTGAGTGTTTGCACAGCGCCTCTTCCAGGTAATCTAGTCGGAAGAGCCTACATAACATCTAAACCTATAAAATCAAGTTGTTACATTTTAATGAACCAATTTTCTTCTTATCCACCTGACCGATTTTTCTCAATATTTACAAAAAATACTTTTTAGCATCACCGGGGAACACTATCGGGCTTCGCGATCCAAAAATCTTACCGTTTCCCGAGGTTGAAACATTTCATTTTCCATCCAATCCTAACGCTGTGTTTAAGACGCCATTTTATTTGCTTTCAACCATATTTTCAACAGACATTGAAACCATCGATGATATAATTATTGATGATTGAAACCAGTACATTAATGACGTCACGGCCTTATTTTAAAATTATAGCGCTTTGTGCCGTTAATTAATATCTATACCGTATATGTATCACTAGCCTATTTAAGACGCAATAGTTTTCGCCGATCGGTTTTTAACGAACCAATAGATTTTTAACCTCATTTTTTTCGACGAGGGCAGGTCTTTTGACACGCGGTTTCGCAAAAATGCTGACTATAATAGCGCAAACATGGATGGGTGTGAGCTTGGTTGGACCGAAAACCTAAATGTCACGGGCAACGCTGGGCACTCAAAGTGGTTGGACCGGGTGGGGCCGATGGAAGAAGGCGAGGTGGGAATGGCGACCAGAGTGGGATGGGGTTGGGGCCGATGTAAGACGAGGTGAGAAGGGCGGCGTGGGAGCGGGGTCAGGGGTGGCTGGGAACTAAAAATCGAAATTTCCCGGGCAACACCGGGTAGATCAGCTAGTAGTGTATAATCGGTGCAGTCATTTTGCAGCAGGGTTATCTGCAGTGGGGGGCAACACGTCACATGGAACAGCAGTGGCGTAAAAGCTTTTTGCCCCTGCGGGATTTGAACTCCCGATCTCTTTAGATCTCAGTGGACGTACCAACACAATTAGCGTAACCCAACAGGCTGTGACGCTCCTTCCTCGTGAGCATAAAGAACACAGAAGTATCAATAGAAAAACCAGGCGCTGTGTTACTGTTCAATTGTCTTGCTATGAATTGTATGCGCGTATATTGTGTGCAACGTGCATGTATGGAGATTACTCGAATGCATGAGCGAATGTACATTGTACACGCATATTGTACGTGCGTACTGTGTAGCCTATGCATAATAACGCACGTATGTGGATATGTATGCATTTGTCTATGTGTGACATTGTATGCATATGTGTGTGTGTGTGTATGTATGTATGTATGTATGTATGTATGTATGTATGTATGTATGTATGTATGTGTGTATGTATGTATGTATGTGTGTATGTATGTACACTGTGAGCCATAAAAAACCGTGCCACTTTATGTTTAGCTATATCTCTGTCATTTCTTTATCGAATTTTACACTTTTTGCATTATTTTAAACAGGAATCAATACTCTAAAGAGCAGAAATAAACATTATCGATTTCATCCTACATGCATGTTAAACTTGTCTTGCGAAACTGAAGACACTAAAAAAAACACGTGAGAATCGATCAATGCTGCATTTTTACTACTTAAATGCAAACAATTTTTCAGTGCCTTTATTTGTTTAAAGTTTGTGTTCAAAAGGACTTCCTTTTTCACGTACACATTTTGCCAAGCGACGTCGCCACTGATCAATTGCAGTGTCAATAAGATGTTGTTCCAGATCGTTCCAGACGGATACGAGACACTGCCGAAGTTCATCAGTGTTCTGAATGCGCTTTTGGTACACGCGCTGTTCCATAAGCATTTCCGTTCCAAATCGTTATGAATAATGCGTCTGACCGTCGTTTGTGTAAGATTCAGCTCTCTCGCGATTTGTCTGGTTGAAAGATGTGTTTTAGGCTTGTCTTCCTGGCTCTGAACCAATTCATTGACAGCGGCGATATTATCTTCAGTTCGCGACGATTTTGGCCGACCACTTCCCGCAGCGCGTTCAACTGAACCGGTAGTTCTCAACTTTCGCAGAAAGTCATCTAATGTTTTTCTTTTCCAATTCTTGTTCGGAAACTCCTTAATTAATCGTCTAGAAGAATAATTTTTGCATTCCCGCAGATTTTTAATTAAAATTTTATCATCAAAGCTCAACATTTTAAAATTTTAACTCAAATTTTCAACCATCAACTTTATTTACATTATGCTGCGAAACGGATATGACGTCATCGCGCAAGTAAATAAGTAAATCGTAGAGATTTAATTTTTCTTTCAAACGACACAAAAAGATATAAAATTGTTAAAATATCGACCGAGATATAGCTAAAAATAAATTGGCACGGTTTTTTATGGCTCACAGTGTATGTACATGTATGTATGTATGTATGTATGTATGTATGCATGCATGCATGCATGCATGCATGTATGTACGTGTATGTATGTATATGTATGTATGCATGTATGTATGCATATATGCATGTATGTTTGTATGCATGCATGTATGTGTGAATGCAGACTTGCATGTATACAATCGATGGGGATTTGTACCAGAGTAAAATCCTGTCTCAATCGCAAAAAGGAAAATAAACCTGTGACTGTGTGTATACATGTATTAACACTCGAGTGCCAAAGGTATTTTAGGTATACGAATACCCAAGCTGGGGTTCGCGCGTACCACAGTGTTTTCATGCTAATTTCTTGAGAAGGGATTGGTATATCGTAAAAGAATTTAGTTCTAAGTAATCTCCAAGCGTTGACATAGAAATTTTCGAAGGGGGAGGGCAAAATTTTCGGTCTTGGGGCAGGGAACAATTTTCGGCTTGGTCGTCGAAAAAACTGATGACCTTTTTTTAATTATTTGTCTCCAATCTAAAAGAAAAAATGCCATTCTATCCGCCAAAAACGTTGATGACCTTTTTGTCGTACGGACCTCGTGTGCGGACTTCGTGGGTGTGGGGAGGGACCTACGAAATTACTCATCGGGGGGGAGCACGTCAACTTTCCTAGCCAGAATAGCTGTCGAAAATTAAGAAATTTCTAAATGGGGGTCATGGCCGGATTGCCTCCCCCCCTCTATCCGCCCCTGGTAATCCCAAATGAATTTGCAATCGATTGATGTATCGTGTTTCACAATAGCGCAAGCGGGAAATAATATGCCAAGATCTCGTGATAGCCTATATTATATGCTTGTTTGCGTCATTTACTGAAGGATGCCTATGTCCGGCGTGTCCGCATGCAAGCCAATCGGGTTAATTTCTCTCGCTTCCAGTTATCGACTAGTTTTGCCAGGCTCTTCAATGCTACAATGTCAGTAATTCTAAGTTCAACAATTTTATTGACCTTTCTTTCCATTAACGTGCCAGTAACCATGGGCCTGTGTGGATATCTGCCGCATATCTTGCGGCATCCTTGGTATATGCTGCGGTTGTGGGGTACAGGGTTGGAGAATATTCACACAAGAAACATCATTCAATGCCCAAATGGTTGTTCTAGGATGTCCTAAAAGCATTTTTTCAAATCCTTAGCCTTTCCAGAGTTAAGCGTGAAAAAGGTCTATGGTCCGGTCGGATCGAACCCCCATTGGGCACTTGAGGGTTAAAGTCGGCAAAAGCCACCGAAACAGGACGTTATATTATTGGAAATGAAAGAGGCAGATCGCCGGGCCAAATTTTGATGCACTAATGGAAAGCGCTTTTGTGAAATTTACTCCGACTTGAGTGAATCAACTGCTATAGGCCTACCGTACCTTTCTTTGTCATCTGCCGATAAACGTACTCACGGTTAAAATAGTGTCGCGAAGGTGTTCTGATCAACATACAGTTACATACTCACGGCTAAACTTGTGTCTTGAAGGTATTCTGTCCGTGGAGATTGGAGAATGGCCGTTAGCGATTTAAAGCTTTGAAGTCATGAAAGGCGAAGCTACTATTAGGCCTGTATATCGTGCAGTCGCTGTCACAACGAATCAATCACGAGCGCTGCTGCTGTTGTTGCTGCGTGTGCAGCTGGGAAGTTAAAACAAAATGGTAAAATAATGGACGAAACGCACCTGTGAAGATTTTATCGTCCGTCCATTTTCTGCGCGTGCGCGACTGCACGTCCATATGCAGCACCTGGAGGTCGTGGACTCGTTGTTGTTGATGCAGATTCAAATCTGCGTCTGCAAAGAATAAATCAACCCGAACAGAACAGAATACAGTGGATTAGAAAAGAATAGATTAGATGAGAATGGATTCGATTAGATTAGATTTGCGAAAATGATAGACATCGCCAGTCAAGCAGGGCTTTTTTAAAACTTGCAGT
This sequence comes from Lumbricus terrestris, assembly GCA_949752735.1. Taxonomy (NCBI): domain Eukaryota; kingdom Metazoa; phylum Annelida; class Clitellata; order Crassiclitellata; family Lumbricidae; genus Lumbricus; species Lumbricus terrestris. Next base: position 36,499,031 of record OX457037.1, on the reverse strand, counting down.
TGTACACAAAATGTGCAGTTCTAAATGGATTTGTGCAATTGTAGATGCACTTCTGTACAGTTAAAACTAGCAAAAAAGGTAGGCTAATTGTCTTCCGATTTTAAGAAATTTACCATGAAGGATGGGAAAGGAGAGAAGGGGTTGTGCAGTTATAAAAAATCCTTAAAAACAGCCCTGCAGTCAAACCCAGTTGGATTCTACACTTGTCAATTATCATGTTTGATGAAACTTCTTATAGCTCTATCAGTATCCGAGAACAGGCGGCTATTTGCTTCTGGTTTGTTTATGCTGCCACGCGTGCCCTACCTGAAAAATTTCCGGATTCTCCAGCACTGATAGGCTGATAGCACACAAACTCAAACCGCTGCTAGAAATTGTGAAGGATATAATTACATGTATGACCATAGGCGTAGGGGACATTTCGGCAGTGGGGGGAGACAAAAATTTGATTTTAGCCCGAAAAATCTGATGACTTTTTTAGTCATCCGCCCAAAATCTTAAGATTTTACCGTCCGAAAAATCTGATGACTTTTTTAGTCATCCGCCCAAAATCTTAAGATTTTACCGTCCGAAAAATCTGTTGACCTTTTTTTTAGTCATTTCGCGTAAATCTTCAGAAAATATAGCTTTTTACCCCTGTATACCCGAAAAGCTTCCCGTACCTGTTTTGCCCGAAAATGTTTTAAAATTCTTTTTGCCCGTCCATGCCTCTTTTGCCCGAAAAACACATTTGCCGAAATTTGGGGAGGGGCATTTGCCCCTGGACTCCCGCCTCCTACGCCTATGTATATAACCATAATTACAAATTTTATTGCTTCAGCAAATTATCAACATAATTTTAGTAAACAAATTTTTAAAACAATCTGAAGACAAAAAAGACAGGCACTCATAGGAACCAAAGTCCCACCAACAGGGTTACCCATGTGCACAATGAAATACTGACCGATTAATTACAAGTATAAGGAGAAACGATTAAGATTTACGAAACTCAAGTATAGTTGACAAAAGAAAGAGTGTTAATAAAAAAATTCCAGCGTGAGTGTGTTTCCACATCTAGTACATTAAATAATAAAAGTCTTCCCTTTGTCAGTCAATCCCCATCTGGACTTCCTTTTTCATTTAAGTCATCCTCCCATTGTTCTCCTCGGATTGAGTTAACTTCCCCATCACAAGTTCCCCCTTCTTCTTGTCCTCCTCCCCACCTGGACTTCCTTTTCATTTCAGTCATCCTCCCCATTGTTCTCCTCGGTCTCAGTTATCCTACCCATCACGAGTTCCCACTTCTTCTTGTCGTTCTCCCCTTCAGGAGTTCTCCCCCTCCCCCTCTCACTTATTCCTTCGACTGCGAGTTCCACATCTCGTCCAGTCACTGTCCACTCTTTCCGATCCAATTATACGCACCGGCTTTTGACCTAAGAAGCTTAGTCTTCCAACACAATGTCACTCGCCCTCTACCTCACGTATACCGCCTCTTTTATTATGTTTCTATTTGTCTATTTGTCTGTCTGTCTGTCTGTCTGTCTGTCTGTATCTCTACCTCTGTCTGTCTTTCTGTATTTCTACCTCTGTCTGTTTGTTTGCTTGCTTGCTTGCTTGTCTGTCGTCTGTCTGTCTGTCTGTCTGTCTGTCTGTCTGTCTGTCTGTCTCAGCCTTACATTCTATGTGTCTTGCTTCATTGTTATTAACACATGAGACGTGAAACGTCCTATTCAATAAAATAAGTCTCTCGTCCAGCGAGAGGTCGTTGCAATATTCCGACCTCGTGAGGCCTTGTCAATGAAAAAGTGTCTGTCTGTCTGTCTGTCTGTCTGTCTGTCCTCGGGTATGGGTGAACGAATGTCTAAGTGCATGCACTCAGCTATTTTGTTTGATTATTCATTACGAGAAGTTAGTTGTTATATAGCGCATCGGAAAGAAATCTACTCAGAAGCAATCTCTGCGGTCGCCGATTTGACTTGACTACAGCAGGTCATTATGGGCGATGGATTCATGTAAGCCTGACAGTTATCTCTGAAGCCTCATCACTATCCATAAGTCGCAAGCTAGGTTAGTGGGAGGCCATTCCAGATAGCGAGACCCACACTAGAAAAGGCTCGGCGCTGTCTGGTGGAAGTGCGAGCTCGAGGAACCAAAAGCTCCCTCGTTGTCGCAGACAGAAGAGATCGACGGGCTGCAGGGTCGGAGACAGGTCGAAGCATGAAATGCTAGACAGGTATGATGGAGCACAATCAAGAAGGCATCGCCAAACAAGTGCAGCAACTCGGTAGGAGATGCGCTGTGAAACAGGGAGTCAGTGAAGAACGTCACGCATATAAACAGAGACGGGGCACATTTAGGAATGCGGAAAATGAGGCGAGCAGCCCAACGAAGAACTCATTCAAGGCGGTCAATTAGTCCAAGTGGCAGACCCACGAGTAGGCCTACCGAACGGCAGTGATCAATTCTACTGGTGGCAAAGGCATGTGCATTGTGCAAGTGTCAGAGTAGCATTATGAGAGCGGGATCTTGAGATAACTCGGAGTTGCCGAAGCTGGTATAATAGCAGGGGCGGAGACCTAGAGGAGACAGGGGGGACGGTACCCCCCCAATGAAGATGTTGGGGGACGGCCCATGCATTTGTCCCCTCCCCAATCGTTGAGCGTCAAGACTAAAAAAAAGGTCATCAACTTTTTTGGCGGCGAAAATAGATTTTTTTTCGAGATTTCGCCGATCGTCAGAAATTTTTGGCCGGCAAAAGATGAACATTTTTCTGAAACACTCATCCCATTCGTCCATCAAAAAATCTCGCGTCTTTCCGTCCCCCAAGTCTCCGCCCAGGTCTCCGCCTATGTATAATAGTGCGGTAGTTATGCGGGAATACTATTTTAAGCCTAGAAATATTTGACGTCGTTTTAACCATGTGAGAAAATCTGAGCAATAGATGGCGCCAACCGGTGAATAAATTACGACCCATCGCCGCCGACGCGTTCGCTTATAACGCAATTGTTCGGATTATTTTGATGGACGTGAGTCCGGTGCATTTGTGAGATACAAAAACTGCACTATATTGTTTTGTGAGATACAAAAACTGCACTATATTGTTTTTCTTAGATACAAAAACTGCACTGTATTGTTTTCGTGAGATACAAAAACTGCACTATATTGTTTTGTGAGATACAAAAACTGCACTATATTGTTTTGTGAGAGACAAAAACTGCACTTTATTGTTTTGTGAGAGACAAAAACTGCACTATATTGTTTTGTTAGATACAAAAACTGCACTATATTGTTTTTGTGGGATACAAAAACTGCACTATTATTGTTTTTGTGAGATACAAAAACTGCACTATATTGTTTTTGTGGGATACAAAAAAAACTGCACTATATTGTTTTGTGAGATACAAAAACTGCACTATATTGTTTTGTGAGATACAAAAACTGCACTATATTGTTTTGTGAGATACAAAAACTGCACTATATTGTTTTTGTGGGATACAAAAACTGCACTATTATTGTTTTTGTGAGATACAAAAACTGCACTATATTGTTTTTGTGGGATACAAAAACTGCACTATATTGTTTTGTGAGATACAGAAACTGCACTATATTGTTTTGTGAGATACAAAAACTGCACTATATTGTTTTGTGAGGTACAAAAACTGTTCTATATTGTTTTGTGAGGTACAAAAACTGCACTATATTGTTTTGTGAGATACACAAACTGCACTATATTGTTTTGTGAGGTACAAAAACTGTACTATATTGTTTTTGTGAGATACAAAAACTGCACTATATTGTTTTTGTGAGATACAAAAACTGCACTATTATTGTTTTGTATCAATAAATTATTATGACATAATTGTACATAAATTCAGAAGAATGCGTGATTGCGATTCGATTAAGACGTCGAAATAAAAACAAGGCATCGGTTTATTTAGGAGATAGAGAGCTATAGCAACGTTGTTCGTGATTCAAATTCATCTATTTATATTATAGGCAAATCTAAATAATTTGGAACAAGAATATTTAAGTTACCGAAGGATATAATTATTATGGCTGCAAGTAATTCACATCGAATTATTTTAATTATTTAAGGAAATACTTGAGCAATTTGAAGCCGAGGACACGGTTTTCTTAATTCATTCATTCATTCACTTAAGACATTTATATAGCGCCTCTACGAGAGTAGCTACTCAGAAGCGCTCCCGACCCGATGTAGTAGTTAATGTAGATGCGATATGAGGCAGGATGCAGGGGATGCTGATAATATAACGGAATTATACACTATATTGAATGAAGGATGAGTGGTAAAACTATAGTGTATGAACAGAGGGGATAAAAGACGAGAACGAAAGATGATAATGGTAGATATATATTGTATGTAGAAACGGAAAGGAGTACGTGGATGGTAGACACGATGGATGAGTGCAGCGAATGGCCGATGAGAGTGGTGGGCATGACTTCGTGAGGTCATCGGGGGTGGGGGGGGGGGGGTGGAGCAGAGAGCACTTGACATTAACGGCGTTATTTCGTGCGCTTTGTTCGCCTTGTTAGATTGTCGCATGGAATTATGTCCGTCCATCGGTAGAGGTCATGATTTCTTGATGTACCCGTTGTCATTGTCGACGCTGCTGCTGTTACATCTTCCTATGCTGCTGGGGCAATTGCTGCTGCTGCCACTACATAAATGAAAATATTTACGTGCAGGATACGTAGCCTGCTATAGCGAACAATACAATGGAACATGATGCTGCAGATACGCTAATTCAACGACAGTAAATTCAGTTCACATGATGCTGTGCTATCGTGCAGTATAAAGAGACGACGGGATCACACATGCGCGGAGGTGGTGATGATGATGACGATCTCAATGATGATAATAATGTTGGTAGTTATGCTTATCATCGATAATACCGTCATCTGGAATATGACATTCCTCTCGCATTAAGGACTAAACTAACGACTCGTTTTTTCGTCACCTGTCTCTCACTCTTTAAAGGCATTCCCCCACCCCGAGTTTTTCATACTGCAAGCGCCTCTGAATAGTTATTTTGTGAGGATGGCGATACAATTCTAGATAGTCTACAATACAGCGCATTGCAACACAAGATAAAAAGATGCAATTATATGTAGGCCACATGTAAGTGACCTATTGATAATTAAATCGAAAGAAAAGATGTAGGCAACAGTAGGCCTACGATAAGGGAATTCCTTATCTGCCTGAAAAGCTACGTCTGCTATATACGCCTTTCCACCGCTCCAGAACCTTGGCTTTCGAGTGGCGCTTTAGAAATTTGTTAGATTACGATTACGATTACCACATGACCCAGCGCAGTGAACCGCCGTCATAATCTCTTATTCCGACGCGAAAATTATTTTCTAATTACTACTTGATTGTAACCCAAGTCGCTGTGGATTGGTAAGTAAACGACGATGATCGTTAAAACAGAAAACGTAATGGGTCAGGCTTTCAACTTTAAAAGTTTGGTCTGTATGGCCTATATATGGTCTATACATGTACGCCTTTGGGCAAATTCTTTTTCTTAATCCATCCGACTGGCTTTGGTCATCATGGTCATGCCGCCGTTATCCGCAGCCAAGTCGGTGCGAGCAAAGGATTTCGTCTTCCATAATTCAGTTGAGCGTTAGAGACTTCCACGCGGTCTGAGCATCATCGGTGGCCAATGCATTATTTCGGCGATCATGTAGTAATAATAATAAATAATTTAACGCAAGTCAAGTACCGAGTAAGCGTTATTGGAATTTTTGGCGGATGGGCCTGAAGGTGGCTGAGCGATGAGATGTTGAGGGTTGAGGGTCATATATGATGGCGAAGGTGGGTGGGGCCATGGAACCTTTGACTGAGGAGAGTGCGCAGATGGAAAATTATCGCGTCTTCGCATATATATTGCAGGAGCAAGACGAGACGGTAGCAATGCATTTTTAATGCAGACGCATTCTCATGACCGGTATATTGCGCATGGTGCAAAATCTCGCCTGCTCTTCTCTCTGCTTCCCATAGCACCGACGACAACAGTAGGGGAGAACGGGGCTGGTTGCAACACGTGTTGGTTGCAACACCATCGATATTTCGGCACTACATGATAACAACTCAAAATTAAGCAAACTATTTTGTAAAGGATACATTTTAGGCCAATGTATCCTAATTTCTTAGCAGACAATTGATAATGACTACCGAAAAGTTAAAAAAATCATTTTTGGCAATCGAAAGTAAATTTTTCGGTTTTTTGTTTTTTCGTTCTGTAGCCAAATGTTTTGGAGAAATATTTTTCGGTTTAGGTCTATTAGTTGCACAAGTAATTAAGCTTGAAAATGCATTTAGTCATTTTGTTTATAATCAGTGCCGTCAAAATTTTGTTCCATAACACTATCTAAGGCATTGCTTCGGGGCTGGTTGCAACATTTTTTTCGGGGATGGTTGCAACATGTTGCAACCAACCCCATACATTTATTTCAATAAGCCGCTTTCATTGCTGGCCTGCCCGTCGCAGTTAGAGCATATTGTATTAAAATATTACAGGCTATATGCATTCTATAAATTCGTCAACTGATTGAATTATGTTAAGCCATGTCACAGGTTCTAATCAATTGACCTTTGTTGGCCTATTTTTAACCTCTGAACTATCCGCGACGATGATAAATTGTTAGCGAAAACTGATTGCGGTCCTGCTAGTAAAGAAGAAATTGTCGGTATAGAAAAGGAACTCACTGATAGTGGTGCTAGACTTGGGCTGTTAAAGTCACAAATTTGATTATTCAACATTGTGGCGATATATTCAGGAAGTAAATTTGCTTGTGGAGAACACCGACTTATCCCGTAGGTATCCAAAATCATTTGCTGACTATAATACTGCTGATGGTTGGTGTCATGTATTATGGATTATTGTGGAAGCAAGTGAACATGCTGTATTTACCAAAGTGCCACTAAGTTTAATATGAACTTCCTTTCAATGGTGTGCTATGCCTGCCGCTGCTGCTGAAGACTGGCTTTCGGGATTTAAGTTGCGAATTTCAGTGAACAACAGAGGCTTCAAGTTTAGAAAGCTTCAATGAAAGTGCTATAAACTCATGATGAAATATATTCGGTTAAACTTTCCAAGCAACTGACGTTTACATTTTACAATCTCGATGAAACCGTAGTAACCATGCACTGTTCAACGGATTTTAAAAGTTCTGACAAACAGAAGCATAAAGCAGATTGTTGTGTTGACATCCGTGAAAGAAGACAGTTAGAGACTTTAAGGTTTGCACTGGATGTTTTTAGCCTGTAGGAATTCTGTGCCTCCATTGTTTTTGAGCGAGTTAACTTCATGAAACATATTTTTAGATGTTCTGATTGCCAATCCAGCGGATGGATGACAAGTACAAACTTCTTCATCTGTAGACTATGAGACGATTTCTTGGGCATATATAATAAATCAAGTTTACAATCTCTTTGGTGGATGGACAACCATAACTCTCACTCTAGAATCGGTTCTACATGTCCCTGAAAACAACTCTGACGACTTGTAGTAATCCCACATTTTAAATTTAATTTTGAACATCATTAGCCCAATTAGGTAGATGTTGCCAGTCCAACTCTATCAGTTATAGGCCACTGGATAATATTTATCAAACTTTTCGCATGACGATTATTAGTGCAAAAACAGTTTTTAAAAATCTTTTTGATGCTCTAGATGCTCTAAATTTTTGAATGTGTTTAATTATTACATTCGTATAATCTAGATGCATAGCCAGGCCTCAGTTGGCTCCAGGGCTGCGCAGCCCTATTTGAATATCTAGACTACTTTCAATACTGTTGCAACCTTCCCAGAGGGTCGTTGCAACCAACACCGGCCCGGGGCTGGTTGCAACATTTTGGAGCCCTCTGTTCAGTTAGTTATTGTGGGTACATGCTTGGTCACTGAGATCAGAACTATAGCTTGTTTTGATGCTGAGATATAAAGGATTCATATGGGCTAAACAGTTTGCAGATAGCTCTAAAGATAAAAATGTTACACATGAAAATGTGAAAAATGTTGCAACCAGCCCCGGTCTCCCCTACGTATCACCAGTGACGACTACTATTATGGACATCATCGTTCTCGATTTGTCGTCATAGTCACCGCAGACGTCGTCGTTATCAACGTATACATCCGATGATGATAATGGCGACTACTACGATGATAATACTTATTATTAGGCCTGCTGTTATTATGCAGATCATATGAGTCGTCGTCGTCATCATTTTTATCATCACCCAAACAGTAATAATAAAAATGGAAGGTATACGACGTGCAGGAGCGGTGCCAGGGGAGACTAAGGACTAAGCCGCCTTTAAAAAAGTCATCCGTTTTATTACATGTAAAAATGAAATATTTCCATGAATAGCCCCCCTGAAAACTGAAATATATGGATGAGATTTCGACCAAATGACTATTTTCTATACGATGTAATGGCTCCCAAGTTGGAACTCTCTCCCTACATATCTTTATTCCCCACTAGATTATTTAAGCATAAACTTCGTCTTTACCTACTTAAAACACTTCCAGATATTTGATAGTTATGGTTTCTGCTCAGTGGTTTCGCCAAGTCCTTAGTTAAAAGTCCTTAGTCCAGTCATTAGTTAAGAGTTGTTTTTCTTGTTGTAGTCTACTCCATTTGTCGATTGCTTATTAATATTTCCCCTCTCCCTAATGATCTTTATACTCCTACAATTAAATGTGTTGTCATGTGTGTTTTTAAATATTTTACATGAATAATGGATGGCCCTATTAGCGGGATTGTCCATCCCTTCTGCACGTCCCTTCTTAACCAAATTCTGTTAAAGTATGGTTCACTGCCATAATTGTAACATGTTTGTTTGTTGTTTTGATTCAGAAAAAATAAATAAAAAATAAGAAATAAAACATAAATCTATATTAATAAAACGTAAGTAATGTATATTATGTATGCATTCAGATATGCATGTATATATATGCAATTATGCATGAATGTATGTACATGCACTTACGTATATAATTATAGTGCAACATGCACGTGTGCTGACCTATCAGAGGCGTGTTAATTATAGCGCTGTGCCTAGGCCTATAGTTACTCATCGTAGTTTTTTAGAGGTTGAGAACTTACTAACGACCTTTATGCACGTCACAATGTCCATTGAAATAGAGAGACAGAGCGAAAGAAATAATGACAGAAAGAGAGAGACAAAGAGACAGACATAGACAGAGAGACAAGAACAGAAAGAGAGAGAGAGAGAGGGAGACGGAGAGGGAGAGGGAGAGGGAGAGGGAGAGGGAGAGGGAGAGGGAGAGGGAGAGGGAGAGGGAGAGGGAGAGGGAGAGGGAGAGGGAGAGGGAGAGGGAGAGGGAGAGGGAGAGAGATAGAGAGAAGATAGAGAGAGAGAGAGAGAGAGAGAGAGAGAGAGAGAGAGAGAGAGAGAGAGAGAGAGAGAGAGAGAGAGAGAGAGAGAGAGAGAGAGAGAGAGAGAGAGAGAGAGAGAGAGAGAGAGAGAGAGAGAGAGAGAGAGAGAGACAGAGAGAGAGAATAGAGAAAGAGAGAGACAGAGACAGAGACAGAGAGACAAGAACAGAAAGAGAGAGAGTAGAAAGAGAGGGGGCAGCGAGAGTTAACTCGTACCTTCGCTCGGAGTTCATCTAAGTTCTCAACTGGTCAGACCAAACAATCTGAATGTTATTAGAACAAGACCATTCATTATTTTGTCTGTGGTCAGCTGCGATGACCACAGAGGAGACTCGAGTGCATAAGGTGTAGAAGCATAGATCTCTCCCTGCAGACATGGTGCTCGTCTGCCTATACATATACATGTATGTTGCAGAGCGCTTATGATTCAAAGTAAAGCAACAGTTTTAATGGACAGAAGACACGAGAGATAATATCATGGCCGAATGATTGGGCGTCAGTTTGTCAGTCGTTTGGTCGCAGTCGATATAGACGACAGCATTTCCTTGCAATTCTTCATTCAGGAAAGCAAATTATTTGGCGGAGCAGGTGTTGCTCTTCGGGTTGGCCAACGTATTGCTCGCGCATAGGAATAAAGTTGTAGGAATTAAAAGTAGAAATAAGAACTGGAATAAGAGTAGGATTGGGAATCGAACCACATGCATGACCACCACACTAATAAGCATATTGAACTCCGAAACTGCTCGCACTTTGCCAGTCCCGAGTGTGGAAAAGAAGGAGGGCGACATTGAAATGGCACAGAGTCCTTAAACAGCAACAGGCGTATACAGTGGTTTTCAGCCTTTTTCTATTTGCGGAACCTTTCTGAAAGTCTCATTTCCTCGCAAAACCCTACGCCTTTCACCTGTCCAGTGCATCAAGATCTACATGCAGTTGCCACTTGAAAAATTGGATTATATTAGCTTTAAACAGTGTCAAGCTTTCAAAATAGTTATTTGCACTTTAGGTGCAGTATATAATAGCACATTACAAATACATGCCTTAGGATTCCATAGTAATATAATATTTTCTTTATTGAAACAATCCGGATGACAGACCGCAACCGGTTACATTGTACATTTATGCAATTAAACAATTGACAAGACATGAATCTTAACTACTAAACGAACAGACCGCCTCCAATAGACCTACACGGCGCTAAAAGCAGCCATTTCCGCCTTACGGTGTGCGAATTCGTTACCTCTCGCTCTCTACGCCAACGTCTTATCCAATGCGCTATACTGCCCCTCCACCATTGAGTCTACGTGTTGTTCAGAAGACAACAGTTACTGCATTTCTGGTGTATTTCCCCAACTAGACCTTTCAAATGCATGAAATATTGAAAATGGAAATATGACACATTCAAGATCAGCGTTATGACCAGGTTTTGTTCTGTCATAAAGCATCAGTCCTCAAATTTATTGCGAAATTTATGCCTGCTTATTTTTAACGAGGAAAAGAGGATTTTCAGCTTAGATTGAAGGCAAGTTTCCAAGCACAGCGCTGGTTATATCCCTAGCCTGAAATAGTAGCCTACGTCTGTCATAAGAATCGAAGATCTGATTCTGTGTTTCACACACCGCGCGTGATGTGCGATTAGCAGATAGCGGGTAGACCCGGTAGACCCATGGGCGGAGACCTAAGGGGGGACAGGGGGGACGGTCCCCCCCAATGAAAGTGTTGGGGGGGACGGCCCATGCATTTGTCCCCCCCAATGTTTGAGCGTCAAGACTTTTTTTGACGGCGAAAATAGAAATATTTCGGCGAGATTTGGCGCCCGGATGACTAAAAAAAAAAAAGGTCATCAACTTTTTGGCGGCGAAAATAGAAATTATTTCGGCGAGATTTGGCCCGGATGACTAGAAAAAAAAGTCATCAACTTTTTTGGCGGCGAAAATAGAAAATCGAAATCAAAATTTGGCCCGAATGACTAAAAAAAAAAAAAAAAGGTCATCAACTTTTTTGGCGGCGGAAAATTTTTTTGTCCAGATTTCGCCGGTCATCGGAAATTTTTCGAAAATCTCGCGTCTTTCCGTCCCCCCCCAATTCTCGGCCCAGGTAGGTCTCCGCCTATGGGTAGACCAGCGGTTCCCAACCCGTGGCCCGCCAGGCCTCAGAAAATGGCCCGCCGGGTCTCAGAAAAAAAGCCCTCATCTCTCAAAGAATTACCAAAAATATATTAAAAATTAACAATTTGGACAGGATAGAACACATTATTATCTTCTATTACAAATTATTTTATTTTAACGTCGATAAATAACATCAAACATTATATTTTGAATCAATTATAGCAAATTTATATGCTTTTGGTCAATACAATTTTAACCTTCTGCCCCCCCCTAATGTCCTTCAACTAAGAAACAGTGGCCCTCGTGTCCTCCAACTTAGAAAAAGTGGCCCTCAGGTCAAAAAAGGTTGGGAACCACTGCGGTAGACCTATCGGCTAGGCCTATATACAATTTCGTCAGACAGCTAACTTAAGCTCTACGTTTGCAAAAATTGGTAAAATTAATTCGCCATCTCTGAATGAGAAATTTAACCGCTGGCTCTTCAAGGTTCACTGTTCCAAAGATGAATAAATAAATAAGGTCGTTGGCCTATAATTGTGCTCAGCAGATTCTAATGGGAAAGTAGGCCTAATTGTTAAGGATAGAGGGTTCAAATATTAAAATATTTTAAAACTAATTATAAAATTGTCCGTCTGAACGACAGTTGAAGACGCAGCATTCAATTTTGCAATAAATTTGAGGAATGATGCTTTATGACACAACAAAATCTGGTCATATATATATACTGATCTAGAATGTGCCATATTTCCATTCCTATTAAATTTTGATGCTTGCTTCTTCCGAATAGAAAGACTAATGCTTCGATTCACTCATTATATCATTATACAGTTATAGACCATGCTGCACAACAACAACATATATCCTATAGCCTAGAAAACAGTAAAATATTCACATTTGAGTTAATGTTATTTATATATAATAGGCATAGGCCCTAATGTTTTTTAAGCAAGAATGACTGAAATCTTTTAAATAATTCGATTACTGCTAATACTTTCGTGATTGTTTTCAGTTAGTGTTATCAAATTTTATATCAAACTGCCCCGCGGAACCACTGACCGATGTCCGTGGAACCATTGGGTTCCACGGAACCCCGGTTGAAAATCACTGCACTAGTTCTATGGTTTCGTAGCTTATACCTAGTTTACTTTCTGATTTATTGAGTAGGTCTACTCACTCTTCTGTGGCTGTTGAAGGGCATCATCTATTTTCTCTGCGCTTTCAATCTATCATGCGTGTGCTTATAAGTTTAGGAGATGCGGTGTAGGCCTAAGTAATGGAATAGATCTATGGTGCTTGGAGACAACGTTTCATTTATTGTGAAATAAATCTGACAGGCGTATATGTTTAATGAAGAAGGCATTTCGTCTTTAGAAGTTCTCGCCTCATTGCAATATGTTCTCGATTTTGCCTCTGTATATAGGGCTGTGGTGTTTAGAGACAATAATATTGCTCGTACTGGCTCTGCAGCTTCTGTCTATTTTCTACGATCCAATGAAGATGGCATTTCGTCTTAAGCAACACTCATCATATTGGTTTTCATATCCCACAAAAGCAGCTTATACAAGGACGCCAAAAACCGTATATCCATTCCTCATTTCATCGCAGATGTGATGAGCCTTAATCCTGCGGGTAGGTGGACATCTCAAATTCTATAAATGAGTTCAGGCTTCCGGTGGTCTTGGCGATTGGCCGTCGTCGAATTCCGCTAGAGCAATTGCTTTGGTAAATTTGTATAACGCTACCTTATAGAGATTCATCAGAGATTCTCCCGACCCAATCCAACAGAGCCAAGCCCAATAACTAGGCTCTTGCGGACTTGTCAAAGCGCCAGCGTTTAAGCTGACTTGCGTCAAGCGTCTGTCGCGTATTATATTCAGAATCTGCATTTGCACCCACGTCTGACTAGAACAACGACTTAACTTGAATGTCAGTTAGAATTTACCTGAAAATACATGTAGAGTACCAACACAATGCTATTCGACTGAAGAAAGTACCACGCAACAGCTTACACGGTTAGCCATGCTCTGCCATATTTAGAAGAGAAAATGCCTAAGCCCTGCAGCAGGTCGCTTTGAATCCATCACTGGCCGATATAAGTGACTAATGCTTTGACTCCAAGAGTGCAAGATATGTTATAAATAGGTCTATATACATGTAATTATATGTAATAATTTAAAAAAATTAAACACGCCAACTAAATCAGTCCTGGAGAACGGACGAGGTAAATCGGACCAAACGACAGCCTAGAACTAGAGTTAGTAGGCCTATGCCAAGTTTATTAGTGAATATATTTTTAAAGTAGATTGCTAAACCGATCACATTAAGTCAGGGGTGTCAAACCTTTTTTAGTGGCGGGCCAGTGTGAACATTTTCCAACAAGTGGCGGGCCAGGGCAGCGGCGCCCGCAGGCGTACGCACTTACGCAAGTGCGTACAGCAGCGGCGCCCGCAGACGTACGCACATAGGTGAGTGCGTACAGCGCGATGACCCAAAAGGTATGTTTTTAGGAAATTCTAGGTTGATGACTAAAAAAAAAAAAGGTCATCAGTTTTTTCGGCGGATAGAAAAGGTATGTTTTTGGAAAATTCTAGGTTGATGACTAAAAAAAAAAAAGGTCATCAGTTTTTTTGGCGACCTAACGACGAAAATAAAATTTCTGTGCGTACAAGAAAAAAATCCTGCGGGCGCCGCTGGGCCAGGGTGTCGAAGCTCCTGAGCAAAATTGGGTAGTGATCTGAGAAAGAGCTCCGGGCTTGGCCAGCCAATTCCCAGAAAAGTTTTGTATAAGTAAGTTTCAAATGGTGCATTTTTAGCATACAAACAGTCAAATATGTGATAAACTGATATTAGCAAAACACTGCTTTTTATCCAGGTGTAGGCTAAAGGTTTCAAATTACCTCCTCCTAAACATTACCCACCTGCAAACTGTAATTTGCATCAATCATCGCATTTGTTGCACTAAAATATCAGAAAAATTATCCCGCTTCTTGTTTTTTAAAAAAGCTTTTCATCCGTCTTCCCACTTCGTGGTTTGTTATCAATATTTTCATCTGTAACTAAAATACTAATCGCCGCTGAAGTTACAATGGAGAAATGGCTTCGAGGCTATTTTTTGTTTCGATAAAAAAATTGATAACATACCACAAAGTGGGATGAGGGATGAATATCTTCAGACCAAAACAAGAAGCGGGATGATTTTTCTGATTTTTTTAGTGCAATAAATGCGATGATTGATGCAAATCTAGTTTCCGGGGGATAATCTGAAACCGGTTTCAAGTTACCGGGGGGGGGAGGTAATGTTTAGGAGGGGGTAATTTGAAACCATTACACCGGCACACAATAATTGTGTGCCGGTGTAATGGTTTCAAATTACCCCCTCCTAAACATGTAAATTATTTACAAGACCTTCAACAAGCAATCTTTTGCAAAATCTCCCTCGGCAAAAGGCTTCATAGCTGTGGCAACCATGTGAGAAACTGCATATCTTGCTACTACAGCAGACACTGACTGGTGAATGATTGTCTTGAAAACATTCTGCTGCTTGGCCAAGTTCTTCTTCAAATCTGCAATCTTATCTTTATTACTCTAACCTAGGACTCCCACTATAAATATCACCATGCTTCGTATCATAATGTCTACGGAGGTTGTATTCCTTCACAACGCTAACCTTTTCCTGACAAATTAAACATAATGGATTACTGCTGTATTCAACAAAGAAATACACATCCGTCCAAATATCGCGAAAAGATCTCGATACAATGTCCACATTTCGCTTCTTATTAAATTTTGACAATATTTTTAAATATTATAAGTGTTTCTTAATTTTCCTAATTTTGTTAACGGTCCCACGACAATTGGTCTACAGACAACTCGTCTAACAATAAGTGGTCCCAGACAATTCGTCTAACGACAACTGGCCTACAGACGTATCATATTGGTGAAATAGAAGCTGGATTTATTTTAAAAAACGTTACATGGTTTTCTAGCTTAAATGGAAGCTGGATTGATGATTTTCATTCATGTATTTCAACATGCATCCAGCGTCTACTTCAGATTTGCAAATGCCTTCTATTTCTCGCTCGTTATTTTCGTCAATCCGGGTTCTATTTCAGATATAAAGATACCCTCATCCAGCTTCCATTACTTAAGCGTTTTTTCATCAGTCCAGTTTCTATTTCAGATCTAGAAATACATTAAAACAGCTTTTATTTCTCGTGCGTTATTTTCGTCAATCCAGCTTCTATTTCACCTGTAAAAGAACCTTCATCCAAATTTCATTTCTCTTGCGTTTTTTCATCAATCCAACCTCCATTTCACCTGTAAAAACTTTCATCCAGCTTCCATTTCTCAAGCGCTGGACCAGTTGTCTGTATAGATCAGCTATCGTTAGACGAATTGTCTGGGGACCACTTGTCGTTAGATGAGTTGAGTTGTCTGTAGACCAGTTGTCGTGACACAATTGTTAGCAGACAACCTTGAACCAATAGGAAACCACGAATACACAGTCTACAGTCTACACAGAGCTGTTCGTCTGAGCAAAAGTGACGCCAGTAAGAAAAAATCTCGATGTATTTGGCGCTGACTGTAAATTTAGTGTAAAATAAAAAAATGTACTCTTATCCTTTAATTTTACAATCTTTAGGGAAGGCTCCGCGGGTCAGAAAAAAATCGTCGGCGGGTCAGAAATGGCCCGCGGGCCAGCTCTTTGACACCTCTGCATTAAGTGGACCAATAAAGTGAGTCTATACTCGATGGAAGACCAAGTTGGCTACTAGCCTGCGTAGGCTTCTTTCTCTATCTCTCTATCTCTCTCTATCTCTCTCTATCTCTATCCCTGTCTCTCTATCTCTCTCTATCTATCTATCTATCTATCTATCTATCTATCTATCTATCTATCTATCTATCTATCTATCTATCTATCTATCTATCTATCTATCTATCTATCTATCTATCTATCTATCTATCTATCTATCTATCTATCTATCTATCTATCTATCTATCTATCTATCTATCTATCTATCTATCTATCTATCTATCTATCTATCTATCTATCTATCTATCTATCTATCAATCTATCTATCTATCTATCTATCTATCTATCTATCTATCTATCTATCTATCTATATATCTATCTATCTATCTACCTATCTACCTACCTACCTACCTACCTACCTACCTACCTACCTATATATATCTATATATCTGTCTGTCTATCTATCTATTTATCTATCTATCTATCTCTCCCTCTCTCTCTCTCTCTCTTTCTCGATTCGACACCAACCGATATTCCTAATATAAAATGATTTCATGCCATTGTCTCAGCCGTCTTTTGGTACTATTTTCAAATGAACATAAATTATAGATCTATATACGCACGTGGCCGGAGGGCAAACGTCTAGCCATGCAGTAGCCTACAGCGCCACTGGGATTCCTAAAACAGCGCTGTATAAATATTACGATGCATACACAGTCGTATAGTCAATTATTGGACAGTAGCAGGTTCGTAAATCAGCTAAGGGCAAAAGTAAAGCATAGCAGCCTAATATGGAATATGGTTCTCGATCAAAACGAATTTTTAGAAAGTCTGGCAGTCTGCTATACATACGACGTGTTATTATGGAAGCCGACGCTTTGTCAAGACAAAACTCAGACTCCAAGGACTCATTCATTCATTCATTCGTTCATTCATTCATTCATTCATTCATTCGTTCGTTCATTCGTTCGTTCATTTGTTCATTCGTTCATTCGTTCACTCGTTCATTCGTTCATTCGTTCACTCGTTCATTCGTTCATTCGTTCATTCGTTCATTCGTTCATTCGTTCATTCGTTCACTCGTTCATTCGTTCATTCGTTCATTCATTCATTCATTCGTTCATTCGTTCATTCATTCATTCGTTCATTCATTCGTTCATTCACTCATTCACTCATTCGTTCATTCGTTCATTCATGCATTCATGCATACATTCATTCATTCATTCACTCATTCATTCATTCATTCATTCATACATTATGAACTGGAGGAAGAACGCCAGAATCGTCTGATTGCTTTTCTGGTAAAACAGCAGCAGGGCGACCCGACACACGGCACACGACACACGGCACATGACACACGACACACGACACACGACGCACGCACGCGCACGTCAAACCACAGAGAATCACTTATAAGCTACACACAAAATTAATGAACATGCTCACTCACAACACGTGTATTCGTTCATTCATTCATTCATGCATTCATTCATTCATTCATTCATTCATTCAGTCTATGGACCTATAGGTTATAGCCACCTTCCAGAAACCTACACTTAAAGCACCGGCACACATGCACGACTGCACGTGCACGTACAGGCACATGTAACCTGCATCATGTAATCAACTTGAATTATGACCAATGCATGCACGCGTTTACTTAAACACGTAACGCTAATGCACGTGGTTAGATCAATGAGATGGTTAAAAGTAGGCCCACATGCAGTACCTTTGAAAAGGAGTTTCATCAAGTTTTTAATTCCTACCTACTTGCACGCATGCGTCGATACACGTACCCACATACGTTCATAAATGCATATTCAGTGTGGCTCACTGGAAAATCAATTTCTCCTCGCAGTTAAGTTTATTCTGACAAATTTTCTAGATCTACAGGAGAAGGTTGTCTAAACAATCTTCGAAAATTCCACTAGGCCTAGGCCTAAGCGATTTTTCCATTGCTTTAGAAGTTACAGCCGCTCAAATATTCTGTTCCATTATTTTAAGAAATTTTGCAGGAAAATGGACAGTAGGCCTGTATACGTTTAACTTGTAATTTCACTGCAGAATAAAACCTTCCATCAATGCGAATTCAGAAATCCGTTCTAAAGTTTATGTCAAAGCATGTCTGAAGCATGTCCACCTTCAGCTTTCGCACAAGCTTGAAGTCTTTTGTGAGGTTCAGTATGAACGTGATGATTGAGTCATGCTGTCAAGCTGCAGCCCAATATATTAGTTGCAACACTTTCTTCAGTTCATCAATGTTTTATGACAACACCCGCAAGCTTGGGAGTACATAACTTTCTTCTCCATTAAAATTTCACGGAGTTAAAAAATCTTTCTCCCGTAAATGCTGAAATTGTTGTAGAGACATCTCAATTATTGGTTGCGAGGAATTGCATTTTACCGATGGCACTGCTATTGAGCAACCATATCCAATCGTTACTTTTTATCTGCCTATGCCGATATGCATGCAAGCACTCTAGACTAGACCTATTCATGCATCCATCCACACACAATCACATACATAATAATACAATTTATCCATGCATGCATAAAATCGTATGCATATCATAATATATCGAATATACAGTGTAATTGTATGTAGGCCTATGCATGCTTCGTTTGTATGTGCACTTGTTATAGCACCCCTTCAAGCCCCCTACTCAGAGGCGCTCCCGACTACCGAGCGGACACTGCATCGGAGTTTCACGCCGAAGCGCTGAGCAATTGCGAGTGAAGGACTTGCCCAAGGTCCCTACGTGGCGACTTGAGGTGGATTCGAACCTGCAGCCCTTCGGCTGCAAGTCGACGAACATACCCACTACACCACCGCATCCTAACTTCTATCGCGCCCCAATCGCGTTAAAATTACAGTTGCCCACTTGGGAGTGGAAGGCTGAGTAAACCTTTTAAGTTATATATCAGGTGTCGAACCCAAGTCCTTCTGATCTTTATGCCAGCGTGCTACCACTACACCCTTACCATTCTAAAGTATTTTCAACGGACCATAGAAAATACAGTGTCAATTGAAACACTGAGTGCTTTTTCCTTTCGGAAGCGCGACCGACGCGCGTAGGCGTCGCAACATACTAGCGCAATATAAACCGATTCTAAAGAAAATCGTCGATGCTTGGACTATGTTTTGCGCAGCTGAAACTGCATCGATACACGGCGTTCACGGAAGAAGGTAGGCGCCCACCCGCCCCTCCCTTCCCGGCAGAGGAGGGCAGCCGCATCGATAGTAGCCGTCGTCCGGGAAGAACTTAAATGGTCGATCGTTCTAACGCGTCTCAGTCGGAGAAAGAAGCGAAGGCGAGAAGGATCCGATTGCTCAACGGTTGATTCGGACGGACGGCTTTAGACATCCGAGGCGGCGGCAACGGTGGTGGCGCTCTATAGAAGGACTCTCACTCCGATCGGGAGAAAATAGGAGATTTTCTAAGAGGAAATCGAGACGGGAGACAGGAAAATCGCTTCATCGCATTCGATTGATTGGTCCTGGTGGTACGTTCTTTGATTGATCGGTACTGGTGGTACGTTTCTTCGATTGATCGGTACTGGTACGTACGTCGTTCAAAGTTACCTTCTTCTATAATTATTAAATCGTTAGCTTATCTATAGGCCCTAAACGCCTTTGACGACCGATATAATTATAACAGATATATTTGACAATCATAAATCATAATGGCAGAACAGATAGGCCTAAAATGATTATGAATGCGATTATGGATCAAATCACATCAGATTCCATTAAAATTCGAATCGGTTTTTAGATCAAATAATTAATTATATAAATTAGCATTAGGCCTGCATAAAGGCCGAGCTCCCATGTACCTTTTTGACCTCATCTGCTATTAAGCAGCGCCGTGCTTTCTCGGTTGTGGGGCCTACAGTCTGGAACGACCTCCCGGTTACGCTTCGCTCTCTACTTGTGGTCCATCCGACTGGGTTCTACAAATCTCTCAAGTCTTTTTTCTTTGCTCGTGGTTGGGCTTGGAGCGCCTCTGAGTAGTTTTTTGAAGGGCGCTATATAAATGCTATGAATGAATGAACGAATGAATCCATCTGCCGACCTCGGCCACTTCTCTTCGCCCGCTACGCTCCTTTGATCGGCACGATCTCTTCGTCCCGCGAGCTAGGACTGCCTTAGCTAAAATGCGTGCCTTTGCTCTCATTGGCCCGGCATTGTAGAACCAGCTTCCTCCTTCAGCGCGTTCATCCATATTAACTGGTGGGCCTAATGCCTCTTTTCGGTGTCTCAAGACTACTTTTTCTCTCTCTTGGTCTAACGCACTGGGAGCGCCTCTGATTGGTGTGCACTGTGAGAGGTGCTTTCTAAATTTATAAATACAATACAATAAAGTTGCCTTACTTTTCGTTTGGCTACATAGTCACAAATCTGATCAGGCAGATCAATATCTTGCAGTAAGATACGTCGCATTGAAAAGAGATCACAGCAGTTAATAGATGGCGACGTGTGATGACCGCATTCAGATAAGAGCTTCCAAGTACCAGGGCTCCGAACTTCGGAATGATAATATATGACAGTGGTTCTCAAACGGTGCATTAGTCCCCATATAAGCGGTGGCAGTGGTTCTCAAACAGTAGTTATCGTTCTCAAACGGTGGCAGTGGTTTTAAAATGGCGGCGGTGGTTCTCAAGCGCATTGTGGTTCTCAAATGAGGCTATAGTGGTTCCCAAATGGTGGAAACGGTTCTGAAACGATGGCAGTGGTTCTGAAACGATGGCGATGGTTCTCAAACAGCGGCAGTGGTTCCAAACTGGTGGAAATGGTTCTCACACGGTGGAAATCGTTCGCAAACGGTGGCAGTGATTCTCAAACGGTGGCGATTGTTCTCAAATGGTGGCAGTGGTTTTCAAAACGGTCAACCGCGACGAGCCAAAAAGTCGCCCAACATTTTCGGTGGTTTGTCAAACCTCTCTCACTTTCTATTTATTTCTGCATTATTTTAAAATCAGACCTTCTTTTTTCCTGTTACATCTCACGGTTGACCTTGCATCCGAATTGTAATAATGCAAAACTCGTTGCCATGTCCAAGCAGTGTCATGAAAGAATTCATTTCATACTCCAGGCCGTGACCTTCAGCAATGATATCCGACCATATTTATATACGCCTACATGTATTATAGATAATTACTCATTTAGCGATTCCATAAACTCTACTAACATGGTCATTAGATGGCATATTAGTTTTTTAAATCCGCAATTATTAGCGTAATATCAAATGAAGCGAAACATTAGTAACGTGAGAACAGTAGGCCTACAAGGCCAACAACATGTAGTTGCGAACTCAAATCCGAATGGAAAGAGAAAATAAAAAAGCAGATTGAAGCTGCTTTTGTTGCATTAGCATCATCATACGATGAAGGCCGAAGTCTACAGTTTAATACGTCTCGTCAAAACGAAAAAACCATTTGCCGATGCTGGAGAAATAATGAAACCCCCGTACACCAATTATTGCAGCTGAAATGGAAGGTCGACAACCAAATGGAAAATTTTCGAAAAGATTTGCCTGTCTAATAAAAATAAACACAACGACTAGACAAGACGATTTAACCAGCCTCTCAGCGAATTGCACGCTCTCTGCTTTGGTAAAAGACAAATCCAATTATAAACCTTATTTCTGGTTTTATCCAGATGATATAACATTAGTTTGTTTGAGAAATAAATGATAATTTTAGTGTAACTAAGAATCTTGGAGTTGAAAAGATACTGCAGGTGGAAACTAAAGAAAGTTCCAACCTCTATACAAGGTGATGGCCCTATACGTCCATACTATACGTTTGCTCAACAAAATTTTGACATTATAGAGTGATATCATTTGCGCTGTAATGGCGCTCCCGATTTGTCAGGAAAACACTCAGGCTGATTGGCACTTCTGCATATTATACATATCTATTAATACAGCAGGATCTTCTTCGACCTGCGTCAAAATGTAATTGTGTTCTTGACCAGGAGGCACTATATTCTGAAGGATTATAAATCTGAAGCATGTAAAGAAAGTAAGTAAGTATGACCAATATATTGCTCCATTTGCAAACGCACAATGGGTCATCAAAAAAGATGCAATATACCACGCAGAAGTAATAGCAAAGCATAGTAAAAAAAAGCATAAAAAGTTATGCAAAACAAATATTAGTAATAGACGAGTTTAAAGCATTATAGTAATGAAAATCCTGTAAATGGATGAAGCTATGAGATGTCCAAACAAAACTTGAAGAGCATTAGCCTACTTAATTTTGTCTCGTCCATTACTTAATTTTGTCTGTTCCATTGCTTAATTTTTTCTGTTCCATTACCTAATTTTGTCTGTTGCATTACTTAAATTTATCTGTTCCATTGCTTAATTTTGTCTGCTCCATTGCTTAATTTTGTCTGCTCCATTACCTAATTTTGTCTGCTCCATTACCTAATTGTGTCTGTTCCATTACTTAATTTTGTCTGTTCCATTACCTAATTGTGTCTGTTCCATAACTTAATTTTGTCTGTTCCATTACTTAATTTTATCTGTTCCATTACCTAATTTTGTCTGTTCCATTACTTAATTTTGTCTGTTCCATTACTTGATTTTATCTGTTCCATTGCTAATTTTGTGTGTTCCATTACTTAATTTTGTCTGTTCCATTGCTTGATTTTGTCTGTTCCATTACTTAATTTTGTCTGTTCCATTACTTAATTTTGTCTGTTCCATTACCTAATTTTGTCTGTTGCATTACTTAAATTTATCTGTTCCATTGCTTAATTTTGTCTGCTCCATTGCTTAATTTTGTCTGCTCCATTACCTAATTTTGTCTGTTCCATTGCTTAATTTTTTCTGTTCCATTACCTAATTTTGTCTGTTGCATTACTTAAATTTATCTGTTCCATTGCTTAATTTTGTCTGTTCCATTGCTTAATTTTGTCTGCTCCATTACCTAATTTTGTCTGCTCCATTACCTAATTGTGTCTGTTCCATTACTTAATTTTGTCTGTTCCATTACCTAATTGTGTCTGTTCCATAACTTAATTTTGTCTGTTCCATTACTTAATTTTATCTGTTCCATTACCTAATTTTGTCTGTTGCATTACTTAAATTTATCTGTTCCATTGCTTAATTTTGTCTGCTCCATTGCTTAATTTTGTCTGCTCCATTACCTAATTTTGTCTGCTCCATTACCTAATTGTGTCTGTTCCATTACTTAATTTTGTCTGTTCCATTACCTAATTGTGTCTGTTCCATAACTTAATTTTGTCTGTTCCATTACTTAATTTTATCTGTTCCATTGCTTAATTTTGTCTGCTCCATTGCTTAATTTTGTCTGCTCCATTACCTAATTTTGTCTGCTCCATTAACTATATTGTGTCTGTTCCATTACTTAATTTTGTCTGTTCCATTACCTAATTGTGTCTGTTCCATAACTTAATTTTGTCTGTTCCATTACCTAATTGTGTCTGTTCCATAACTTAATTTTGTCTGTTCCATTACTTAATTTTATCTGTTCCATTACCTAATTTTGTCTGTTCCATTACTTAATTTTGTCTGTTCCATTACTTGATTTTATCTGTTCCATTGCTAATTTTGTGTGTTCCATTACTTAATTTTGTCTGTTCCATTGCTTGATTTTGTCTGTTCCATTACTTAATTTTGTCTGTTCCATTACTTAATTTTGTCTGTTCCATTACTTAATTTTACCTGTTTCATTACTTAATTTTACCTGTTCCGCGGACGGCATTTTTACAATAAAGATACGTGCAACGCCGGGAGTTACAGAATATATAGTTTTATACTGTGCTCTTGGAGCAATTTACCTGCGAAACACAATTATACGGCTATCTTGTCTGGAGTTAAAACTGCCACAGGCTAATATAAGAAGCTTGCTTGGCTTATGTACATGTATGTATGCTATGCATGTATGTATGTATGTATGTATGTATGTATGTATGTATGTATGTATGTATGTATGTATGTATGTATGTATGTATGTATGTATGTATGTATGTATGTATGTATGTATGTATGTATGTATGTATGTATGTATGTATGTATGTATGTATGTATGTATGTATGTATGTATGTATGTATGTATGTATGTATGTATGTATGTAATATACATGCAAGTTCCAACATTGTGCGTTTGTATGCATGTATAATTGTATATGTGTATGCATGTATATAATATAATATATATATATATATGTAACACGTGCTCATGTATGTTTGTAGGAAAGCAGTCATGTACATGTATCTGTTCATGCTACAAATGTGAACCTGCAATATCGACTAAACGTAATACGTACACATATTATTTGTACGTATTATATGTTTAGTCGATATTGTACCATGGGATCAGTCGCAATGATTGATCTTGTGTGGTCTTCCCTTTAACAGCTAACAACGAAGTTCATTGCATTTCACGATGTAAGAGTCGATTACCGTCAAAAGGTGAAACAGTCCAGCTTCCATTAAAGTAACTCTCTCCCAATCGACTACTTTCAGCTGCATGGCAAAATCACATTCACATAATCACACATGCACACATAATTACACTTCGATAAACGCTCGTCGTACTATATATAATATATAATTATACGTAGTACATATAGTACCGTACTATATATAAATTATATATAGTACGGTACTATATGTACTATGTATAATCATATATTATATAATATAATATATGATTATACATAGTACATATTATAGTACCGTACTATATATAATACATGTATATAACTACATATAGTACATATAGTATACCGTCAGCACGTCAGCGAGGTCTATAAGGCTATAATTGCATATTCAATCAGGTATATATTTACACACACACACACACACACACACACACACACACACACACACACACACACACACACACACGCACACACACATACAATACATTCATAAATCGTATATTTTACGAATGTTTAGATATATCTTTCCCGATATCAGTGCCACTCGTCTAATTGGGTCTTAAATCATCAATCGAAGATCGTCCGTTGAAAAAGTCAGACATTAGGTTAATTGGAATCGTTCATTGGGAATTCATGCAGTTTTTTGATTGAGCAATTAATCCAAAAAATATATCTAGACATGCTTGGTTCACAGGATAACGTCGCAGACTGTCGAGAAACAAGTATATCTCAAATGACAGATAGCACTTCCGAAACTTTGTGTTTTGAAAATTGGAGATAAGAAGCCAATGCATAAAGCATTACACATAGACTGTAGGAATGCGTAAAACACTCTTGAATATATAATTAATTCTGTACTTTAGAGCTCTCTTTAACGCGCTCCAGGTTTATCGCTAACTGTTCACACTGGTGTCACTCAATCCTATAGCCACTGGGCTTAAATAAGCTCTTCTTATATATAATTATATTCCTGGGGGTATTTCCAATCTAGGCCAAAGGTTTTAGAATTTGCGTTAACTAATTAGTTCTCACCTTTATTATTGCCTGATTAATTTGTGATACTTGTTATGCTTTATTTAACTTTTCTGTCTTATATCTTAGTATGTTTGATACTTACGGACCAATAAAAAAATTGATTGATTGATTGATTGATTGATTGAATGCCAAGATTTAGACTACAGCGCTCAAATATTTAAGTTAATTATATCAGTTGTTAGAAATTAGAATGAACATGTGGGTAGAAAATAATACAGCTGACTTGAGATAAACAATCAAAAATGCGCATCATCTGCACACTTCAATAAAAGGTATGCGCATTCAACAATTTCAACACTTTGTATAAGAAATTTCCCGCAAACAAACACCCTGAGCGTTCCTATATAGCTTCAAAATAATATAACTAAATTTACCCGACCGCATGGAATTTTGAAGCCATAACAACGGCCGAGGAGGTGCGGCGGCTGAGGCGTCTTAGAGTGCCACTAAATGATGGTCGCATTCACATTCATTTGAGACGACGATGTTCAGATGCAGCGTTGCAAATGGAACAACGCAATGAAGTCAGACGGAATTAGACGGGAAAGCGTTTCTAAATAAACAAGAGACGATGAAAAAAGGCGACACGAGGCTTAGGCATACACGACAATCTAGACAAACAGACAGACAGACAGACAGACAGGCAGATAGAGAGACAGACACAGAGCTGCCTGCAGCGAGAGACAAGGCTCATGCATGCATGGCCGAAGGAGGAAGATACGAAGATAATTATGAGCCGCGAGTTGTGGGGGATTCCGATGAACACCAGGCCTGCAACAAGTCAAGCCTGCCGTAACCACGGCAACAAATCAGGTCTGCAGCGACCAAGGGCGGATACAGAAATTTTCGAAGACATTTTCGGTCTTGGGACAGGGAAAAATTTTCGTCTTGGCTGCCAAAAAATCTGATGACATTTTTTAAAAGTCTTTTGTCTCGAATGTTCAAGCAAAAGATACCATTTTATCCGCCAAAATAGTTGATGACCTTTTTATCGTACGGACCTCGTATACGGACCTCGTGGGCGTGGGGAGGATCTTGCGGAACTACTCATGGGGGAGGCGCCACGTCAACTTTCCGAGCCAGAATAGCTTGTCAATAATAAAGAAATTTCTAAATGGGGCGCACGGCCGGATTGGCCCCCTGGATCCGCCCCTGGCAGTAACCATGGCAACATGCATTCAACTATACTAGGAGACAGCCATGCACTTTTTTACTATAATATTATATAGGTCTATATATATAATCTGCCTGTTGGAAGAGAAAGAAGTATAGAGATGAAGAAAGCGCGTTGGAGGTGCAACCCGACCCCGCTCAAGGGGCGATCCATGGAGTTCGTGGACGAACAGAGAACAGAAAACATGTGCGAAGTGATCGTAGCAAAAAAACCTCTAGAAATGGACACTCAATAGCCTAAGGCACGATTAATGTTCGAGTAAGACTTTCTTTGCAACAGATTTCCGCATGGCATGGGATTGCATATAAGTGCATGTCGTATAAGTGTAGACCTGTCTATACATTTATGTAGCGCCTGGCTATTCAGATGCATTCTCAACAAGCAAATGTTCTCAACACGCCAATCATCATCGTCTCATGAATATGGATAGGCTCGTGGCGGCGCCAGGATTTCAGACATTTTTAGGGAGGCTTAGTCCCCTTAGCCCTCCTGGCGCCGCTACTGGGTAGGCCTGAGCGATGACTATTTTCAGCCTATGAGTCTTTTATGAGTTTGACAACGTATTGTTAGTCCATTTACTGAGCATGTTATATCAGTAAAGAGTTGCCAGAAAGGCGAGCATGCGAATGTGATATTCTGCTATAAGTTGACCCACACAAAATCTCTCCACAATTATTGCACACGTCATTATAACGTCATATCAAGTCCGAGTTGATCCAAATCTATACTGTATATTGATGGCGATCAAATCTTAGCATGCAGTCGGGCAATTCTGTACTAATATTAATACCACCGTATGGTTCGCCTAACGCGCCACCTACCGATCAGTGAGCAAAGTCCCTGCAGCATTAATTTAACCGTTCCCATGATGAAACCCAGCGAAGAATATACTTTGGGAAGACGTCGGACGTGTGAGGGATATCGCTGGCAGCCAAGCGCATCGGAAGTAGAGAATGAGTACGGAGGAGGAGGAGGAGAAGAAGGAGGAGGAGGAGGAGGAGGAAGAGGAGGAGGAGAAGAGGAGGAGGAGAATGAGTACGGAGGAAGAGGAGGAGGAGAAGGAGGAGGAGGAGAATGAGTATGGAGGAGGAGGAGGAGGTGGTGGAGGAGAATGAGTATGGAGGAGGAGGAGGAGAATGAGTATGGAGGAGGAGGAGGAGGAGGAGGAGGAGGAGGAGGAGGAGGAGGTGGTGGAGGAAAATGAGTATGGAGGAGGAGGAGGAGGAGGAGAATGAGTACGGAAGAGAACGAGGAGGAGGAGGAGAAGGAGGAGGAGGAGAAGGAGGAGGAGAAGGAGGAGGAGGAGAATGAGTACGGAGGAGAAGGAGGAGGAGGAGAAGGATGAGGAGAAGGAGGAGGAGGAGGAGGAGGAGGAGGAGAAGGAGAAGGAGGAGGAGGAGGAGGAGGAGGAGGAGGAGGAGAAGGAGGAGGAGGCGTAAGAGGTGCTACAAGACACATTCTGGCGTTCATGTGGGCGGTTGTAGGCGATTGATTTTATGAGGATCGTGGGAACGTCATTTGCATTGCCAAAGAGATGATCTACACGACACCGATGGACAACCGCGTCCATTCTATAAGATTTTATGCGTGATATATATGCTAGATAGGAGCGATATTTCAGCAACTTGATTTGTCATTGCGCTCATCCTCTTGCGCAATCGCCTTAGGCTTCTTCTTCTTCACGTTCTCTGCCCTCAGGCAGGTTCGTATGTCCAATAACGCCATTTTTCTCTGTTCTGTGCTTCTCTCTTCAGTCCACTGTATCCATCCTCTGTCAGCATCCAGTCCAGCAACATTGTTCTTGGTCTACCCCGCATCCTTTTCTTCCTTCAATGATGTCTCTTAGTATATAATTATAGTATAGGGTGTCGCTCCTTAAGATGTGTCCTATCCATTTCTTCTGTCGTCCACGTATAGTTCCCATCAGTGATCTCTTTTCTCCCACCAACTGCAAGATTTCCTCATTCGTTCTTCGCTCAACGCAGCTGATTCTCTCCATTCTGCGCCAGATCCACATCCACAAGCCTTAGGCTAAACAATAGCAAATCATGCGAGGAAAAGTACATGCGTAGGCCGATGTCGTTACCATTTTCTCTTGCACTGAGCAAGATAATAAAATGCCTAGATGAATCTGTGGTGAGCCTAATAATACGGATTCATTGCACCCGATAACAATCTGGACTTCGTCTGATAAATTAGACCTTTTCGATTCTTGTAAAGAATTTTAATTTGGCCTATCTATGATGTAATGTATAATAGGCCCTACTGTACAAATCATGATAATAATTTATTATTATTTGCAAGCGCATTCATATGACTTTACTGTTTGAGTTACCGTACGTATAGACCTACACTTTACTGAGCCTCTTAAGATTCGCTATAATATTTTCCGTCCGAATAGGCCTATAGGTGCTTCCATTTTTCGGCGCCACTTTTCCAGATCCGAATCAAATTTATCCCGGACTATCTCTGTCAATCTTTGACAGAATGAGGCCTACGTGAATACTTGGTATACAACCAATATAGGATTTAGATCTATAAGGGTCTCACACAGGGCTGTACTCAGAACTTTTGAGGCGAGTACACGCTGCTGCCGAAAAAATCGACTTTTGGGGGCAACAAATTTCTGACGACTTTTTTAGTCATCGGATGCTTTTTGGGGATTTTTCGCCCAGCAGAATACCTTCAAAACGGCGTAAAACGCTCTAATTTCATGATTTTTTGGTCATCGCAAATCACGATTTTCCCAGCGTAGGGCCTATACCCACTTGGTCTTACTGAGATGAGTGTGTATACCGCTGTATACCCTCGTGTACTCTCGCTTTTTGAGCTGAGTGCACGCTGTCATTGTTTCCCGGGGGTGAGTATACACTGTATACCCGCGTATACCCTAAAGCACAGTCCTGGTCTCATATGGTGCATGGGTCCTATAATTCTATAGACATCGTGTGGGTTAGACGGTGACCCAGGGTGAGAATTGCCAGGAGGTTAGGGGGTTTCAACACCCAGTCTTTCTTAGAGCCCCATAATAAAGTCTGTTTTTCACACCCCAATTCCAAGTGTATAATGGTCCAACCCCCCAGTTATTTTTCCACAATACTTACACTAACTTAGACCTACTATAGTAAAGGAGGATTTGCCGTGTTAGGCGCATAATTGTTTCAGCGTCATTTCTAACATAGAGATACAAACCCGAAAAAAATTTCCCATTCATAATTAGGCCTATTTTTCTTCCGATTTAGCTCACATCAGCTGCAGATGATCGACTTATTGCTAAAACCACTCTTCGAAATATTTGAGACTTGCTTACACGTATACAGGTCTATCTGTGATATGAAGAATTCATTCGATTTTTTAAATTTCATTTCTCGCATTTAAGCTCTCCACACAGTTGCGTTCCCGACTACAGGGCGGACATTGCATCGGAGTTTCACGCCGAAGCGCACAAGCAATTGCGAGTGAAGGACTTGCTCAAGGTCCCTATACGCGGCGGCTTGAGGTGGATTCGAACCTGGAACTCTCAGGCTCCAGGGCACCGAACCAACCACTACACCACTGCGCCCCGTCGACTTTGTGGACAATACTTCAGCGAGAGACCCACCCTTCATCTTGACCACTTCTGGTTAAATTCTTAATTTCGTCGCAACATTTCTGGATGCGCCACATTTCAACCAGTGGCGGCGCTAGAGGGGACTGGGGGGGCTAAGCCCTCCTACAAGAGGTTCAGCCCCCCCTAAAAAAAGAACCATCCGAATTTTTTACATTGGAAAATCCACGATTTTCGGTCGATGACTAAAAAAAGGTCCGTCAGAAATTTTGGCGGTGAAAATGGAAAATTTTCAGAAGATTTCGGTCGATGACTAAAAAAAAGGTCGTCCAGAAATTTTGACGGATGAAAATGTGAAATTTTGGCCGCGAGGCTTCAGCCCCCCCGAAACTGAAATCCTGGCGCCGCCACTGATTTCAACAGTTGCTCGTTTCATATTGCATGGGATCAGAATTCGCAATCTTTTTCCTTCTCCGCCTCTGTGGTGTATTCACAATGCAAAACGAATATTTAGTGTGTCCTTGTTGGAGGTTGGAGAGACCGACGGACAGTGACCAAGGGAATGCACCGAGCAAGGTTTATAGGTGAATTGAAGACATAATAGAGGGGACGAGATGCGTACAGAAAACGGAGACAGTGAAGAAGAGAGTGACGAAGAGCGATCGACTGAGAGACGCAGAGAGAGAGAGAGAGAGAGAGAGAGAGAGAGAGAGAGAGAGAGAGAGAGAGAGACAGACAGACAGACAGACAGACAGACAGACAGACAGACAGACAGACATAGACAGAGCCAGGGACAGAGACAAACAGAGACAGAGTCATAGGGCAGCTCACATGTGATCTTCTAAATTGGCGATCCTATGGGAACTCCTTTTTGTCGCTTTTTGCTTTTCTGCAGTGTTAGCTAAGATCTTGTTAAGACGGGTCTTCACTCTTTGCAAAATGCCAGAATATCATGCCAGACATTTTAAATTCAAGACACGCGGAAGAGAGATTGAACCCTAGGGATGTGATTACAAAGGAGTTCGTTAAGGCCGTAAAATTGGTCGGGCGCACGAGGAAAGAAGAGTATATAACGCGAAATTTAACGCGGAAATATCGAGCATTACAATGCGAAGAGAAAGAACGAGGATTCCACTGTTGAAATTAAAGGATGAGCGAAAATTCCACCATTGGAATTTACAGGGGGGATCCAGGGGGGCCAATCCGGCAATGCTCCCCCCATTTAATAAGTGCATGGGACGTGGTCCCCATTTGGTTTCAACAAGCATTAAATCAATGGCTTGCATAGATGCATATGGACGTCGACCAGATGACTGATGACTAAAAAAATAGGTCATCAGTCATTTCGGCCGAAAAAAATTGGGTATATTTTCCAGATTTTCCAGACATTTCGACCAAATGACTAAAAAAAAGGTCATCAGAATTTTTCTGGCAAGGATCACCGAAAGTTATGCCCCCTTCCCCATTCGAAAATTTCTGTATCCGCCCTTGGGAATTTACGGAAGAACGAGACTTCCGACTGGGAAATATTCCGAATTCCAGCGCGAAAAGAAAGCTAAGCTTGCAAAGACTATATAGTAGCCTACCCAAGAGAGAAATGGAACTGTCAAAGACAAATACTGTCCAAAGAAGCTTTATTGTCGGTTCCATGCCGTGTTGGACTACTCGTTTGAAACGAATCGCCATTGTGTGACACCCTCGAGACACAGGAAACCTTTTGGGCTTCCTATCAGGTGCGGTGTTCTGGGCTTAAACTACCGTTTGTCGATGAAGGTTACCATAACATCAATTCATATACCGGTATGTATTATGTTTCGAACTGTGTGGGCGTGTGTGCAGGTGCGACTACATGAAAAAAGGTTCCATAGAGTACAAGGAACACGCGTCTCTTGAGTCGTAGGCCTACCTGAAGCGGTGCTACAGAAATTTGCAACCATCTTTTTGTACATACATGTGGCCTATATCTGAATAGAAATGCACTGGAAGTGTTAATCGTTTCGGTTAATGCCGCGAAGTTCGGGCGTCAATTAGAAAGTAGCCGCTGCCAATTGCCAGCAAAAGGCTATCAACCTAATTTCACTTAGGGCCTACATTAGACCGATGCAGACCAGGATCTAACGGTCGCACAATTTAATTTTCTTTTAAGGAATTATATTATTATTATTCGTCGTCAGAAGTCGAAATTTAGTTTATGAGTCTACGAAAATAATAGTTCAATGTGGGCAACCAGAATCTTAAATTATATGAACAGAAGCTGTGACAATTCAAATGAGAGACACACAGACAGACAGATAAACAGACAGACAAACAGAAGCAGAGAGACAGAAGCAGACAGACAGAAGCAGACAGACAGATAAACAGACAGGCAGTCAGACAGACAGAAGCAGACACTCAGAAGCAGACAGACAGAAGCAGACAGACAGACAGACAGACAGATAGACAGACAGACAGACAGACAGAAGCAGACAGACAGACAGACAGAAGCAGACAGACAGAAGCAGACAGACAGAAGCAGACAGACAGATAAACAGACAGACAGACAAAAGCAGACAGTCAGAAGCAGACAGTCAGAAGCAGACAGACAGAAGCAGACAGAAAGATAAACAGACAGACAGACAGACAGAAGCAGACAGACAGAAGCAGACAGACAGAAGCAGACAGTCAGAAGCAGACAGTCAGAAGCAGACAGAGACAGATACAGAGACAGAGAAAGAGAGGAGACTTTCTCCATCTGAAGGCGATGAATTGAGTGCATGGCAGGATGTAGACTAAAGATGAGTGGGTCAATGGTTCTACTGCGGTTGATGACGGGACCGAACGCTGATCAACGGTGAAGCCACTGGCGACGATGCATCACTCGCAAAAAGAGAGCGCCTCCGAATAGTCATTTTGTGAGAGGCGCTATATAAATGTATAAATACAATGCAATAGAAACCAAAAACTTTACCCGTACAGTGAAGATAGCAAGGTAAGGAACAGAGGTGCCACATATGCAAAAGAACTTCTCTTATCGCATGAGGACAGCCACCATGGACAGCATGAAATCGGTCATCAGATAAAGGCTACGTCTTGGGAAGACCCCGCACACACTCGTGGGACTCGGCAGTGGTGTAGAGTACCTTGGAGCCGGAAGGTTTCGGGTTTGAAACGTTAAATCCACCTCAAGCCGCCGCGTAAGAACTCTGAGCGAGTCAGTCACAAATAATCGCGGTGAAACGTGTTGTAGTGCTTTTGCTTTCTTTGGGTAAATCCAATGTCTACTCGATCCGTGTCCAATATACAATTATATGTAATTATTGTCTAATAATAAGGTTTTGCAATTAGTTTTTTATGTGTGACAAGTCTTTGGTGTCTCTTACTTAGTTGTTGTTTGGTCATACTGTTACGTCTATTCTTTACTCTATGCACTGCATCAGTACGGAGGCATAAGTCCGAAGTTTTTGGCTTGGGGGGGTTATTATCCGGGGTTCGGGGAGTAATTATCAGGGTGGTTTATTGTCATGTGACCAGTCGACAATACTTCTGTTACGTCTATTCTTACTGTATGCACTGCATCAGCACGGATGGTTTAAGTCCGAAGTTTTTTGGCTAGTGGGGGGTCATTGTCCCGGGGGTTATTGCTCGGGGAGTGATTATCATGAAGGGTTGAAGGCCTGTGACCCAACCGACGATAGACCTACTCGGTTCAAAATTCTTATGTCCTTCAGTAGTTGGAGACAGTTAATCAAAATCAACACTGTGGCATGCACGGTCATTGCAAACCTCACATTTGTTCAGCAGAGCATGACAATAATTCTATACAACGTTCTCTCTGCTCCAACAGATTGATTACACGAGAAAATTGCAATGCAGTAGATTCTGTTTGGGCAAAAGTACAATAAAAAATCTGTATGTTCAATAGGTTGAAATAAGTACGAAATAGCGTATACATTCGTACTTATTGAACTCTTCAATACAATGGGAATGACCAATTACCGTACGTATAAAAAATTATCAGTAAATAAATAGTAGATAATAAACGCAATCGACAGACTCATCAACGTACATCAACAGCTCAATTTCGTCAGGTCATACATTTTCCGCATAGGCCGATGTATATAATATATATTATAATATATAGCCTAGAGTTCAAGGGAATAGACGTAACAGAAGTATTGTCGACTGATCAGAGGAGTGGCGTCATTGGAGGTTGGAACCTGCCGAAGGGCAGAGAACCTAAAGAAGAAGATAGCCTAAATATATTAGAGAAAATAATATGTCTATAGTCTATAGGGTCCTACTATACCTGTAAGCAATTTTTATATGAATGCAAGATGCAGAACCGCGGTAGGCAGCAAACAACAATAATACTACATCTGTCATATACATGTATGCAGGGAGAAATTAAAAAGAATAAAAGGAAGGAATGAATCAATGTATTCAACAACAGCATTTCACATCTTTAAAAAAATAATAATTAATGTCTCGTGGAATTTTTTTAGGTATTTCGGGGAAGCAATTGAGTAACTGCATGATTCAGTGACTGTACATTCCTTCGGTCTCTCTTTATAGCTTTATCCAACTCTTTCTGTCTGTCCGTCTGTCTCTCATACATACTTACGAACCATTATCTACTTAATCGTTTCTGCATGTTTCTACTTTTGCTTCTCTCTCTCTGTCTCTCTGTCTCTGGCTCTCTCTTTCTGTCTCTCTCTCTCTCGTTCTTTCTATCGCTCTCTCTCTCCCCCCCCTCTCTCTCTCACCCTTACTCTATCGCTCTCTCTAACTCTCACTCTCACTCTTTGTCTCTTTCTCTCTCTCTCTCGTTATCTCTTTCTTTCTCACCCATTCTCTCTCTCACTCTCTCACTCACATACTCTCTTTCTCTGTATATAATATATATATATGATTAGATAATATTATACAGAGCTCTCTTTCTTTCTTTCTTTCAAAATTCAAAAGTACGCACAGACAAAAGAGAATTAGGAATATCAAACGGAAACAGGAATGCTGCTGCAGGTCTCTTTGTTGGAGAAACGATTTATGTATTGAATAGATCTGCAAGATATTTCTTCTATAATATTTCTCTGACTTTTTGTTCGTGAACCTCGTGCACTGCAGTTCAAAGCGTCCAAACAGTCTATTATATACATGGCGCCTTAAACTAAACGACATAAATTTTGCAAAATAAGTTGCATGCTATCCATTATCACCTTCTCACCTTGTGCTTTCAGTCCCTTGAACTCTAGCGACCGTCATGATTCTCCATTATAATTAATTATTATTGTCGTATCCATTATATAATTCAGCGTTTCCCAAACTGGGTTCCGCGGAACCCAAGGGTTCCGCGGGGCGAGCACAAGGGTTCCGCGAGAAGTTGAGGAAAAAGAAATCTTTCTGAGAACTTTTACTGCAAAACAACATTTCAAGCAGTTTTTGAAAATGCACTAGAAGTTTGAAACTAGCGTCAGTCGTCTTTTGTGTTTTGTCCACACCCGACCATTCAGTGATTATTAGCAATCCAATAATTATTAGTCTAGTATGTATACTATAGTTTGTATAAGCTTAGACATCGCTGCTGAAGGTAACGTACGTAGGTCAGAGCTTTAGGCCTTAGTCTTTTCAGAGATGCAGTCATCTTTGTTATCATTATCTCGACGAAACTATAGCCAGAGCATCGTAAAATGCAAGTTTAAAACAATCGCCAAGCCTGATCTTGTAGCAGTAGCAACAAATAGTGATTTTAATTTGTTTGTGGGAAAAGTTGCCAAAATTGAGTGACTTTTATGTACGCTAACTAGGGTTCTAACCTCTTGTATTTAATTTATAAACGTGGAACGCTTTCAAAACTCACACAATTTTTAATGGTTCTCGAGGAGACCATGCATCGTTCAGAAATTGCAAATCTTTTTCACGACCTGAAAGCGAACTTGGTTAAATGTTTCCTTTTCATGAATTACGATAACAATATGATACAAAACCACTCAATGAAGGTGAAACACAGCCAAAATCTTCTAACGGAGACTATAGTAGCCTATATCAACTTCTATTATTGGCCTATCAGGAATGAAGCAGAATTCCAATGAAACTTCACATTCTAGCCTCATGTAGGGCATACTCTCAGTTTGATCCACAAATCGTGGTTTTGAAAACAGTGCAATTTAATTTTTCATGATATTGTAAGAAAATTAAACTTTCTATAACTTAGTGTACGCTACTTTAATAGGTATATAAGCCTATAATTATTAGTAGCCTTTTTGCTTCCCGTGCGCTCTGCATGATTCAATGCGTTTAGTTGAGACAGAAATTTCCGCCAGAAATTATTGAGACACAAAGGGTTCCGTGGCCAAAAAAGTTTGGGAAACGCTGATATAATTAATAATCATTAGGGCTAATGTCGCTGTTGGCTGTGTGTTCACTTTAGGCCAACATTGATTTTCAACAAATTAACCCATTAGTGCCTAATGTTCCACTTGTGGAACATTCCACTAAAAGTGGTGGCCACGACCTGTACTTTGTTTTTTATTGCTGTATGCTACATATATTGTTGGTCTATGTTGGTGTTGATAGTTTCATGTATGGTTTACCAGGTTGAGCGATAAATAAGGGTTTTCTCGAATTTTGTGATTATGTAAACGTTCGATTATAAAATGTCATTTGTTTCAATCGCCGGAAAAAAGAGGTAAGCTATACACAACAGTAAGATTTGTTGTAATTTGATGTTTCCTGTTGTGTGAGCACTCTACTTTTAGAATATAATGATTTACAACCACTGGTTTTATATAAACACCCCATGTCTGACATGTTCCACTTGTGTAACATTGGGCACTAGCAATACCTTATCTGTAAACACAGTTACAGTCTAGCCTGCCTGCTAACGTGCCAGTCTATGCTGACTTACAGACAACGTCGCAGCATATACATACATATATGTACATACATACATACATACATACATACATACATACATACATGCATACATACATACATACATACATACATACATACATACATACATACATACATACATACATACATACATACATACATACATACATACATACATACACATGCAAGCATGTATGTTTCCGTAGCAAATAGCCCTATAGCATGCATACACAACTAGACCTATAGCATGCATACATGTACATACATACATACATACATAATACATACATACATACATACATACATACATGCATGCATACATACATACATACATACATACATACATACATACATACATACACATGCAAGCATGTATGTTTCCGTAGCAACTAGCCCTATAACATGCATACACAACTAGACCTATAGCATGCATACATGTACATACATACATACATACATAATACATACATACATACATACATACATACATACATACATACATACATACATACATACATACATACATACATACATACATACATACATACATACATACATACATACATACATACATACATACACATACATTACATACACATACATACATACAAATACATACATTATATAAATACATACAAACACATTACATACATACATACATACATACATACATACATACATACATACATACATACATACATATGCATTACATACACATACATACATATATAAATACATACATGTACATCACATACACATACATACATACAAATGCATACATATATAAATACATACATACATCCATGCATACATCCATACATGCCTGTTCATACATACATACATACATACATACATACATACATACATACATACATACATACATACATACATACATACATACATACATACATACATACATACATACATACATACATACATACATACATACATACATACATACATACATACATACATACATACATACATACATACATACATACATACATACATACATACATACATACATACATACATACATACATACATACATACATACATACATACATACATACATACATACATACATACATACATACATACATACATACATACATAGTAGTTGGAATGTTGTTGATCCCGGGTTATAGTACAGTGCCAAGAAGACGCCTCTACTGGAGCAGTGAAAAAGATGTCCGAACAACACTTGCTTCATGATTTTCCGTAGCAACTAGACCTATAGCTTGTTACAGTCATGACATAGCTATGAAAGCAGTGTAGTTAGCAGTATTATTGAACATCTATTATATACTCTTTTGTGATCATACAAATTGTTTGATGAGTGCGATGTTGAAGTTGCATATAACAAATAATGGTATTGCATGTGCCCAATGTTCCACAAGTGGAACATGACTTCAAAACCATATTACGACAAAACTGCAGCAACCCTTTCAAAACTGAAGCTATATTTCGTGTTCTGGCATTGGATTTTACCTTAAATTGTGTATGAGATCCAAAAAAAGTTGGGCATTAATGGGTTAATGGCGTAAGTCAGTTATAGGTGACACTGAGCAGGTACAGCGTTTTAAAAACACGTCTATAAGGTAAATGAAGAGTATAATAGGACCACTATATATATGCATATACATATGAATATACAAATGGATATACTGATTTATCATATACATTAGGGTGGTCGTTAAAAATGAAAGTTTGAATTGACTGTTCTCCAAGGCACCATTTGGTTCCATTCTCCCCAGAAACATCACACAAAAAGTTGTAAGAGAAAATATTAATATTTAGGACTAGCACAACGCCATCAAAGTTTTACCCATATAACAGCAAGTCTTCTAATGCTCAAAAGTAGCTATATGGTTGTAAACAACCAGGAATCTTCAAACCAGGAATTAACT
This sequence comes from Lumbricus terrestris, assembly GCA_949752735.1. Lineage (NCBI taxonomy): Eukaryota > Metazoa > Annelida > Clitellata > Crassiclitellata > Lumbricidae > Lumbricus > Lumbricus terrestris. The sequence goes on along the minus strand of OX457037.1, from coordinate 36,459,819 downwards.
CAACTACTTGTAATTGGTCTACACTTAGACACAATGATGCCACTGTTATGGTAACCATAATCATCAATTTATATAGCGCCACTTCAAGAGAAATTCCCCGAAGTCAAGAAAACCTGTATAACACTCCGCATCACAGATAACATCTATCATATCTTATGTCTTTACAAATACTACCTGTTTTGCCTTGGTGTCTTGATCGATAATAATAGCTTATTGTTCTTAGACTGTTACAGTAAGGGAACAGTAATAATAATATTATATAATTATAGGGAAAAATATAAATTTGTATGGTTTCATCTGTGTCCTACGTAATTAATCTATTCTGCAAAATCGCCAACATTCTTAATGAGGTCTGATTTCTCAGAAATATTTCTTTTTCTACCGTCCTTGTTCATGGGGTTACTGGGCACAAAGAACTGGTGTAATATTAAAAGTAGCAACCCATTTCAGATGCGAATTTGTATCTAAAATTCAGGGTAATATGTTTTCAACCCGAGGCATTATTACCCTGTCTCACAATTCAAATTACAGTTGGTCTTTGCATGGGTTTGAGCTATGGTGTAGTTTTCACAATATAAATTGTTCACTGCCACCAAGAGTGTAGCAATGGGTGTTGTCTTGAGGGTGCTATGCTTATTCCCTTGGATTGGTTGGTCGCCTCAGATGTCCTGTTGGCCACTGTAATTTCTGCTGTATGCATTGCTGAGGATGATGTGGAGTTTTTGAGTAGCACATAGCTTTTTATTTTGTTTGACACCATCGCCTTTCATGCTAATTTATAATAGGTAGTTATTTTTACAATAGCCGATAAAGGCAGTGTAATTTGTGTCCACTCTTGACAGCACTTTCTGTGTCAATTGTTTGACTCTGTGTTCGTTCTTTTAACTCCAAAAGTATACTTTTAATGGGATAAATTCTATATTATGAAATAGACAACAATGTGAGTAGGCTTCACCAGGCACTCAATTATGATGCTCTCTATATAAGTTGTTTAAAAGCTGCTCTTTGACTCCTGTGTGGTAATAAGTAATTTCATAGATCTATAAAAATTACGATCTCAATAATTTCAACATCTATTTTAATTCATTTCTTTACAGCAGCGCTTGATAAATTTTATCTGTGATGCGCTTTGTCATTCTGCTCTGATTGCCACAATAAACGAAATATATCATCAGTATATTTTCTCTATTTTAACTATTATTGAGGTCCTTGTCCGTGTTATATCAGAATTTGTGTTAAAGTTAAGCATGTAATAAAGAGCGTTTAGTGTAACAAAGGATTCCTGTAGATAGAAATCAGACCTACGAAAAGAACATAGCAATGTGTTGGCTTACTAGTATAGGTTTATGGTCATCGATCTCAGTGACTCACGCGTCAAATACTATTGTGATGGTCAATTGTTCATAAAATGTGACCGTGCATGAGAAAACCCTCCCAAAGTCGGAAATTCCATAAAATGAGTTTAAGTTTGTTTTAAATAGTACAGATATAGTTGATCAATTTGGTGAAAACCGTATATTTGCATCTTTTGAAATGAAATTTTTATGATTTTTTAGCATTTTGAGAAATCGTTTTAGGGAGAAATCGCCAGTTGAAAATTACATCCATTACATGAACCACACAAAAGTCAATAGATTTTTCATCAGAATTTAGTAACATGTTCTAAACGTAAAATTTTCTGCTCTTTCCAATGGTGTCAACGGCTTTTCTTGGAAAAATAAATTGAAGGAATGGCACAGATTTAAATAGGAGTTTCCGCACAGTAGCGTACAATTCGTTGAGAACTGGGTGTAGACCTTTCCGCTCGATTTACTCGGTTTCAATATTTTCACCTTTGGCCGGGTTTTCTCATGCACGGTCACAAATTTTTAAAAAAATATCATTATCATCACTGTAGAAGTTAGGCATACTTGTCAGTTGTGCTTGAGTAAAAGAATGTAATCTTTCTCTAAAACTAGCCATATATAGGTCAAAAAATTTGACTAAATTATCCTTATAATCAAAAAGACGACGACATTTCGTAAAATCCTAAACTTCAAACACGTTGTGCTAGTCCTAAATATTTTTCAATCGGCATAATTTTTGGGCTACATCAATCTTTTACCAAGTGGCACCAAATGGTGGGTTGGAGAAATAATGAAACTGAAGTTGAAAATTTCCCATTACAGATGCGACCACCCTAATATACATAGATATATGTATACATAAACATAATATGTATGCATATAATTATACATAATACATTAGACCCAGGAAGCGACCTTTGAAACGGATGCGGATTGGTCAGCTTAACACTTTTTCTTCGGTTCTGAGCGTCTCCGCTTTTCCTCCCCAACTTTTGAAATCTTTCTATACCTCACCTGACATTAGATCACTTATACTTTTTCTATACTTATCTTAGATGTAACAGATTCCAATCACCATATATGTTAAGAATAGTTTGACGTCATCCACTAGATCCATCTGCCAGAGAAGTCATGAATTATTTAGCGAAGCTGCAGTCGTTCACTTGACAACAGTGTGTCAGTTTTCTTTCAGGTTAAGCGGATCAACGGTTGAGGCTGAAAACGGAGCAGAGGAAGCAGACGGCTAAAGGCGAAACATGAAGATGGGCGAAGAGAGGGATAAACGAACAATAGTTCGGTGAAGAAGTGGTTGAAAAAAAGAGAAATTGGAGGGAGAAGAATAGCAAATGGATCTGTGGCATCAGGAAAGAGCAATCAGAAAAATATGAAACTGAAGAGAGAAAAGGAAGACATTGCGCATGACAGGAAAGGAGGGAAAGGGCGGCGGAAAGCGTATGGAGGATTATCAGGAGAATAGGAATAGGTCAAAAGACAGACGGACGCCAAAGATGGCAGAGAATGAAGATGAGGATAAGAAGATGATGTCTTTGTTCTTTTTGATTTTTATTATTATTATTATTATTATTATTATTATTATGATGATGATGATGATGATGATGATGATGATGATGATGATGATGATGATGATGATGATGATGATGATGATGATGACGATGACGACGACGATGACGATGACGATGACGATGACGACGACGACGACGATGACGACGACGACGACGACGACGACGACGATGATGACGACGACGACGACGATGATGATTATGATTATGATGGAGAATGAAGAGATCGTTTCGTCGGTGGGGAATGAGGAAAAGAAAAGGGAATTCGCGATGATTTAAAGGGGGGCACAAGGAATGAAAGAAAATCAGGCAGTTGAGTTGATTCAGGGAGGGATGAAGGATGGAGGAAGAAAGTGAATCAAGAAAGGACGGAGAGAACGAAGTACTTAGAGAAGAAAACATGCCACAGGCAATAATTTTATTCTTTCGTCGATTCAATCTTAGAGACAAATGCATGAGACTGTATGCACTGTGTACAGGTGCCTTTAATTGTCTTTCTTTACGTTGATTGTTTTCTTTACGTCTTACAGTCGTCCGTCTATATACTGTATATATATATATATATATATATATATATATACAACATATATACTATAATATGATAGGTCTATGATATAGGTCTGTGTATACAGGGCCGTAGCCAGGATTTTCGGGGTGTTTCTTCGGCGGAGAATTTCCGACGACCTTTTTTTAGTCATCGGAAACGGCTTCTTGCCATTTTTCGCCTAATTTTATGTTTTTTTAAGAGCTGTTGTTCGATTAAAAATTTTAATCGAAATTAATCGCGCGATTAATTTTTTTAATCGCAATTAACTGCAAATTAATCGCAATACATTTCCTTCAAATATACTAATCTTACTATTTTCTAAGGACCGCTGAAGCATAAAATTTTAATGACTGAATGCATTCTTTTTATTGCGAACATATTTAATAACCTTTGGATTAGGCCTATTGAATTTCTGCATTTAGTTTATTGAACAGTTTTGTATGACAGACATAATTTAAACGCTGTTCAAATCAGTCAACTGCTCAAAATCCGTTAATTTTTTCATTTGAGCCACCTATAATTAAAAATGATATAGGCCTAAATGTGAAAATTAGACAACCGTTTTCTGACTATCAAAATTAATTATTTATTCAGCAAATTGTAAGGGTAGACAAGTTTATTTATATTGGTCGGTTCAAGAGATGCTCCTATTAATTAACAATAGGTCTACTATAATAATTGAACCTCATTATTTATTCGCAATTTTTCACAAGAGGTAGCTGTTTTTGCCAAACCTCATCTCAGTTGTCCTTCTGTAAACATTTATCATTTTAAACCTGGATCCATTGGTCTTGCCATCTCCTGGAGTTCAACCAATGTAGTCTGACGTGGTGGACGATGCGACGCGGCCGATGTCGACGGCTCATCGACGTCATCGTTAGCGTTTAACGCATGTTTTGGTTCGCATGCAGGCGATAATTATTGAGCAAAAAGTTGCTACGATAATACTCAAATTATTTTTTGAAATATTTGCCAAAGAATGTATCACTAGCTTTAAGTATGAGCCTTCCGTTTAAAACGATTTTTTCTGCCTTTGAGTCTATTTTAATCAGATCTAATAGCCTAATTATTAACGCGCACGATTAATGCGTTAAAAATTTTAATCGCAAATTTTTTTAACGCGTTAATCGCACGCGTTAACGCGATTAAGTCAACAGCCCTTTTCATTAGGCCTATGTGTTGGTGAATGCATTTTATTATGTTTTACATTTTTCATTTCTGGGTTTGTTTTCATGGTTTTATTTCATGGTTTTTACATCATGTGCTAGTAAATGCATTACGATATTTTTTAAATTTTCCATTTCGGGGGTGTTCAAGCACCCAAAACACCCCTAGCAACGGCCTTGTGTGTATATGTGTGTTATATAGGCTATAGGCTGTCCTATATGCCGGTATTGCCTCTGCATAACATATACAATAGGCCTAGTCCACTGCATCTTCATCCGGTCTCTTAATTGCCACTTTGATCAATCTACGCCGCTATCTTCAAAGGGCGTTTGATAAACTATTCAATTATTTGTCCAGTTCTTACAGCGTATAATAACCTAAGCTCTGAAAATTGTTTCTTTCTATAAATTTCGTGTGCGACCGTCGCCTGCATACATGCATGCATGCCAGCTGCAACCCTCTCTGTATACACACCGTATACAGACTCAATTACGTTGCCTGCAGCTGCCCCTTTTACCCATTTTTCTGCACAAAGACGCCCTAATGGAAACGGACCATTATCCACATTAATTATTCAAAGGTGCCAGAAACGCACAGCGCAGCAATACCACTTCGGTGGCGTGTCACGTAACATGACTTCGTAACGTATTCTGCTGGTGACCCTTTCTTCCGCCGTTATTAGAATATTATAGAATTGGTGATCATTGGCAAAGTGTCGCGCAATAATTGCGGTCCATTGTCGTCCATTGACTCTGATGTGGGTGGGGGGAGGGCAGCGCAATGGATAACACATTGACATGGAGAGCGAGAGGTACCGAGATCGAGCCCCGTAGGACGGACGTGCTTTCTAGGTTGCTATTAGCGCCGCGTATTGCAGGCGATCTGTTCTGTCAGTAGCTAAGATTGATGTTAATTAAGATTGCTGCACAACTTGTAGGCCTACACGCAAAGCGCAGTGCGTTTCCAGGCGTTGATTTAAATTTTAAAAATATTATTATTATATTATTATCAGTAACCTGGAATGGGCTTCCCTTGACTAAGCGATACCTCCCAAACTATATTCTCAATTTATTTCCTTTGTGGGGCGCGGTGGTGTAGTGGTGGCGTCGTTGCTTTGAAACTGGAAGGTTCGAGGTTCGAATCCACCTCAAGTCACCGCGTAGGGACCTTGGGCAAGTCCTTCACTCGCAATTACTTAGCGCTTCGGCGTGGAACTCCGATGCAGTGTCCGCTTTGCAGTCGGGGGCGCCTCTGAGTAGTGAGCTTGAAGGGGCGCTATAGCAAGTGCACAAGCAAATAAACAAACAAAAAATTTCACAAACTCTTGAAGTCTGTTCTCTTCGCTTGATCTCGGCCGGGAGCGCCTCTGAGCCGCTACCTTGAAGGGAGCAATATAAATTCTAATTGATTGATTGATCGATTGATTGATCGATTGATTGATTGACTGACTGATTGATTGACTGACTGATTGATCGATTGATTGATTGATTGACTGACTGACTGATTGATTGATTGACTGATTGATTGATTGATTGATTGATTGATTGATTGATAGGTCCCCGGTGTGTGTGAAGATGTTCATCTACCGTGCCGTCCTTCTCCAGCTGCTCTTCCTCGTCGTCGTCGAGGCTGAACCGATCCATCTACCGGACGACCAGGCTCCGACCCTCTGCTCCTCCGACTGGAGGCAGGCGCTCTGTCAGTTCTGCGGATCGACTGACCTGGACGACAGGTGTTGCTGGGAGGATGCAACGTACAGGCGCTGCATTGACAGTCTTAACGTGTACCAGGGTCAGTCTGCTGCGGCCGAAAGGAGCGCCGCCGAGCCGTGGGCGCTCGGAGGATCGTCAGAGAAGCGAGCGAAATACTTCCTCGGCAAGAGGGTGAAGTACTTTCTCGGGAAGAGAGGAGGAGGAGCCAGAGGCAGGCAGCAGCAACAGCTGGATGCTGATGCGTCTCTGGAAGAGGAGAATGATGTCGCGCCTTTCCGGTTTGGCGTCGATGCCGACAAACGCGCTAAGTACTTTCTTGGAAAGTGAAACACGTCGACTCGCGGTCCATTCCAAAGTACTGCGGTCCATTCCAAGGTACTGCGGTCCATTCCAAAGTACTGAGGTCCATTCCAAAGTACTGCGGTCCATTCCAAAGTACTGCGGTCCATTCCAAAGTACTGAGGCCCATTCCAAAGTACTGAGGCCCATTCCAAAGTACTGCGGTCCATTCCAAAGTACCAGTACTCTTGTACTCGAGATGTTTAGCCTATAATTATTCTAACCACGATATGATTATCGCTTTGCTGCTTTTTTTGTATCACGGCGCAGAAAGTTTGTAGAAGGCAAGCACTAAATCTAGATTAAACGTTAACCCTTATAGGGTCACCGGGGGGTAAAAAAATACCCCCATCTCGGTTTTTCACGGAAATTTTAATCTCTGAAAATAGTTGAAGAAATCGCTTCTATGACTTTTCCTAAATATGTTTTATGCACAGAATGCATCCAGTTTCATTAGTTATTCATGCACCCAAATCAGCTAAAAAGTACGCGAATGTACCACGTCCTAGCTATTTTACTCGGGAATTTTTAAACATAGCATTATGCATGCTGTACACATGAGTGTCTTGCTGTTAAAATGTCTCCTTATCAGTATCTGGACATTAGGCCTATAATAGAAGTCGTTTTGGTGTCATAAAATTAGGATGAATAAATGAAATTGTCTGCAGCAATCTGGCCGCCATTTTTTCCCAATTGTGGTTTCCTTGCAGTGCAATATAAGTGAAATTTGTTCCATCGCATTCCTTGACCTCGAAAATGCTGATTTAGACCCTGAGATCATATTTCCATTGCACATATGACTTCACTAATAGCCATTTTAATATTCTGGCCGCCATTTTGTCCGCCATTTTGATTTTTGTGTAGTGCCACATATGTGACATTGGTTCCATTGCATCCCTTGACCTCGATAATGTTGATTTAGATTCTGAAATCATGTTTCCATTGCATACATAACTTCACTTATAGCCATTTAAGATTCTCGCCGCCATTTTGTCCGCCATTTTGATTTCCCTGCAGTGCTGCATATGTTACTTTGGTTCCAGTGCATTCCTCGAACCTTCTATAAATAACTTCTTTTAGTTTTATACTTAAAATCGGAGTTTATCATGAGAATCATGCGAATCACAGTGGGGGTATTTTTTTACCCCCCGGTGACCAAAATCGGTTGGGAAAAATCGTGACCCTATGAGGGTTAATTCGTTTTTCCATAATTATGGGCAATGCCTTGCTCAGTTTTAAATTTATACCTGGTAAGAACATTCACTGCCTTGGGTGCCACGCCTTTTAAGGTTCCTGTATCTTGTAGATTCAGCCAGCACCCTTGTAGAATTATGCAATAAATGGATTGAAACTGTTTAATTAATTGAATCTGTTGCATATACCCATTATAAATCTGATAACTACAAATAAAAGTAGGGACGAGAACTAATTAAATTGACACTGTTCGTACTCTGTACACTGAGAGTTGTTTTAATTTTGATTGTTATACAATGGAATTCATGAATAGTCGTGTCAATGGTTAGCTTGTCAGTTGGTATAAGTTTCAGTGACGTGGTCAGATTTAGGCTCATAATAAACTTATAACGTACTTACTTGTTTTCTTAATCAAGGCCTAATAATTGATATCTTTTTAACATAAATTATCATATAGGCCTTCACTGCTTAGGTCTATGTAAGGCATCTAAGCTTATTGATTGCACTTAGCAACTGTAGGCCACGCAGGCCTATAGGTCTATAATTATATGCACCTTACTCGGAGATCGCAATGCATTGTTTCCGCCTCAGAGGACATTGAAAATGCGCTAGAACAATGATCTCTGATGAACAATGCTTGCATTAAAAGTCACATAATTATTGCCTATATAGTTACTATATATAGTGCCTATATATATATATATATATATATATATATATATATTATATCGGTCAACGGGCCTCATTCATTGGCATAGTGGTCCATTGCTTGCCTTATAATCCTCCTCCCTTATGGTTTGTGCATGTAGTTAGAAGTAGTCATAACATTGTATCACAGTTCGGTGGCAACCTATCAACCTATAGGTCTGAAATAGTGGAGTGACACATACACATAGATCAACCTAATAATATTATGCTTAGATGAGAGACAATTTTACCGCAGCTCAATCATATAGCCTACCTATCAGTGGCGGCGCTGGGGGCCTGTGGGGCTAAGCCCCCTACAAGAGGCTCAGCCCCCTAAAAAGGGCCATCCGAATTTTTTACATTGAAATATCCACGATATTCGGCTGACGGCTAAAAAAAAGGTCGTCAGAAATTTTGGCGGATGAAAATGTGAAATTTTCGTCGCGAGGCTTCAGCCCCCCCGAAACTGAAATCCTGGCGCCGCCACTGCTACCTATGGTTTCTAACTCCCATTAGATATAGGCTATAAACCGCTAGCCTATATATATATATATATATATATATATATATATATATATAATAATCTTATGTAACCTTATGTAAGATATATATCAACAATAAATTATGTCCGTCGTTACCTTTACTATTCAATATCTAAACTGGTTCGAGAGGCAGTATAGTATGATTTAAAACAGGGGATAAAGGTTGGAAGAAGATGGATTAATTAGGCGCTCAGACTCAGCTATAGGTTTGTGGATGACGAGTCAATGATGGCGAGAAGCCAGATAGATCTACAAGTAATGATGGACAAACTGAACACAATATCAAACGAATATGGAATGAGTTAATTGAGATTAAATATGAAAAAGATACAAGTAGGCTAATGAAGATAAGAAAATGAGAGGACATGAAAATCAGTATTCAAACAAAAGGAAAACAAGCAGTGGCGGCGCTAGGGGGGGGGGCAAAAAAAAGGGCATCCATTTTTTCCCACTGAAAACAAGTACGTAGAACGAAATGGATAACACATCAATTATTATTATAGAGGGAAAGAGGCTCTCAGGAAGAGGAGGGAACTGCTTAGAGGAAAAATGAACATAAATTTTAAGATACGGATGTACCGTATCTAAATAAAGTATATAGGGACTAAATAAAGTCACTGGTATGGAGTGTGGTGCTGTATGGTTCAGAAACCTGGACTATGGGATGAGGATATATATACATATATATATATATATATATATATATATAAACTGGAGGCATTTGAAATGTGGACACGGAGAAGGAGGAGAATTGAAAAGATCAGCGAATGGAAAAGATCAGCTGGACAGAACATACAACAAACGATCGAAGAAGCATTGGAGAAGAAAAAACACTGATAAGAACGATAAAAGAAAGGCAAAGAAAATGGATTGGACATACACTAAGAGGAGATTATCTGCTAGAAATAGTGACCGAGAGAAAAATTGAGGGGGACAAAAACAAAGAAGAAGATCTAGACAGAATCTGATGATGCTGGACTGGATGATGGAGGACTGAAAGGCTCCTGCTGCGAGAAGCGCTTTATAAATGGTCAGATAAGATAAGAAAAACTCAAGGAGATGGCGCAGCGGAGAAGGGAGTGGTGAATTTTATATTCGAACTCGACTATAGGGACAGAGAATCTGAAGAATAATCATTCATTCATTCATTCATTCATTCATTCAATTTTATACAGCGCGCCTGCAAGGTTACTGCTCAGGAGCGCTCCCAACCCAACATATGCAGGGCCTACGTATAGATATTTTAAGGTAATCATTGGCAGAGTGGTCCATTACTTGCATTATAAATCCTTCTCCTTCTCTTTTCCTGCACTGATGCCTTCAAACAGATCCATGATTATCATAGCAATAATATCACGGTATGCTAAGCCTACAACAGTTGATGCAGTACAATACAGCAATAATAATAATAATACAAACAGCAACTATAAAACTTTTATCATTTTTTCAAATTTTCTGGGGCCAAAATGCAATTTCTGGGGTGAGACTTAGCCTTCCCTCTGAAGATGTCTAGATTGAATAAACACTGACCCCCAGTGACAAACTCTAACTGGTTATGGACTCGTTATATCTGGTATTATTTCACAGTGATCTTGCAACATCACTGTACAGTGTACACTGTACAGCATCAAGTCGGACTCCTGTCATCAGGGCTTTTTTCAACGTGCAGTTGTACACAAAATGTGCAGTTCTAAAAGGATTTGTGCAGCTGTAGAAACACTTCTGTCACACGTTTTGTGCAATTAAAATAAGCAAAAATGGTAATTTTCATCCGATTGGAAGTAATTTACCATGGAGGATGGAAAAGGAAAGAAGGAGTTGTGCAGTTCTAAAAATTCCTTAAAAACAGCCCTGCCTGTCATTGTGTATTGGAGAGTATTATTTTAACGATTGCGCTACTTTCGAGAAAGCTCTTTCGGCTTTAGCACTACAAACTGCAACTGTGGCCAATATATTATAAATATATATTCAGCATGATAAATTATAATGAGCCAGTGGCGTAGACAAGGGAGTTTCGGGGGTTAAACCCCCCCCCCATTGGCCCAGAAAATAAGGTTTTTTAAAGGTTATTTATCCACTTAAATAAGAAAAACAAAACAATTGCTTGTAGTAACAATTGTTTTTGTTATTTTATTCCATCTGTTACTTTATTCCCTTTTTATTTACTGTAATACTGTTGGGTTGGTGTCAGAAAGGGCATCCGGCCAGGCAAAACACCCAAGCCCCACCCATCATAAATTCCTGGCTATGCCACTGTAATGAGCTGTAGGAAGAGCATCAGCAGGATATGAATTCAAAGTCTCAGTTGCTGAAGAAATAGATGTCCTATGACACATTGAGTAATGGGGAGGGGCACGTTCTGTGTAAATGTCAAATGGGGGCCATGGCCAGATGGCCCTCCTGAATCCGACCCTGGTACAGTGGTACTGTTACATACCGTCAGACTTCATTTTCTTAGTCTTAGTATGGGTTGGGGAGTGGTTATAGTGGCCAGTTCTCTCACGAGTCTAGGCTTACTGCTCTCCTGTTGTTGCTTCACAATTACTTCCAGACCCTTGGGATTCCTTAAGATGCACAGTCAATATTCTTTGGGGGGGGGGAGGGCTTAGCCCTACCCTTGATAAACTCCGCCAATGCCTACATGGGACTCGCGTAGGCTCTCTACGGGTCTCATTTTTATTTGTTTCAATTGCTTAGGTCCAGACTGTAGGCAAGTGGTTTTCAACCTTTTTCTAATGGCGGAACCTTTCTCAAAGTGCGTGAGTTGCTCGCGGAACCCTGCGCATTTCACTCGCCCAGCAGTTAGATATATTATACATAGTCTACAGTTGTAACTTGTAAAATTATGCAATGATTAAATATGTAAGCTTACGTTATTTGCACTTCTGGTGCAGTCAGCTGGCTGTTTATACAGAACAGATCTCGATCGTCCAAATGGTTTAAAATCAATAATTTATTAAAATGTTTTGTTTGTCTGACTGAAGAGTTGGAAACGCAGGCAATCTATAATAGATTCCCATTTGATGCATATGCCTTCCGAATAACAAGTATTCGAACTACATAATTATAGAAAACAATAAAACATTCACGTGCAAATATTATTTTAAGCAAGATGATTGAAAGCTGTGGAAGAATCTATTCATTCTTAATACTTATAATAATTAACCTTCTTTTGTGATTTCAGTTGGCGCCATGAAAATTTCTATCAAACTGCCGCGGAACCCCTGACCGACGCCCGCGGAACCCCTCCCTCCCTCCCTCTCTAGGGAGGGCTCCCTCCCTCCCTAGAGGAACCTGAGGAAGGTGATGGTGTGTGATTAGTACCGGTAATGGTGGTGGAGGGACTGAAAAAGATCGGAATTCGGGAGGCAGATCATTCCAAAGACGTGCATGGTGCTGTGTTGGATATGGCTCGGTTGGAGAACTTAATTGAGATGACTTGCATGGGCGGAGTTTATCAGAGGATAGGGATAGAGGGTGGGGCTAAAGCCCCCAGGAAGACCCAGATTCATTTTTTACCGTGTAAATTGTATTTTTTCCCGGGCTTACCCCCCCAAGAAGGCTTTAATAGCCCCTCCAAGAACGGAAACCAAACTCCGCCCATGATGACTTGTGACCGGCGGTCGAGATCGAGAGAGAGTACCGGTAGCCTAAGACAGGCGGATGATCGGGTAGAACGGGTTGGCTGGATGTTGAACAGTTCACGAAGATATGTGGGCTGTGAGCATTGTAAGGAGTTGTGGGTTAAGGAGAGAACTTTGAAGTGGATTAATTTCGCTCTGCGATTTTCAACCAGTGAATTGACTTGACGATGGGGTTGACGTGATTATGTAGGCATAGGCGGAGACCTGGGCCGAGAATTGGGGGGGGGGGGGGACGGAAAGACGCGAGATTTTCGAAAAATTTCCGATGACCGGCGAAATCTGGGAAAAACTTTTTTTCCGCCGCCAAAAAAGTTGATGACCTTTTTTTTTTTTTTTTAGTCATCCGGGCCAAATCTCGCCGAAATATTTCTATTTTCGCCGCCCCAAAAAGTCTTGACGCTCAAACATTGGGGGGGGGGACAAATGCATGGGCCGTCCCCCCCAACACTTTCATTGGGGGGACCGTCCCCCCTGTCCCCCCCCATAGGTCTCCGCCCATGTATGTAGGGCCTATGGGTGTTCACTGTTCAGCTGGCGACGGCTAGAGCTAGATTCAAACCGAGGCCTATGAAAGAGGAGTCACCTTCGATGGACTGTGGTCGGACTGGTCGAACCGCGATCCACTCCCTCCCGTATTATACAGAGGCGTGTAAGAGGCAGCGTATAGGCTATACGTACATATATAGCCAACACTTTATAACCGATGCAGTCAGACCGAACGCATTACAATACAATACAATACAATTTATTATTTCTAACGCGCTTTAACAAGACACGTCTTGCACAAAAGCGCATTGATTGAGACAAACAGCATATAAACAGCTGAAATGGAGTAGAGGTTAATTTTATAAGTAAAATCCGACGGGGATAGAATCAGTGGCGGCGCCAGGATTTCAGTTGGGTTTTTTTTTTGGGGGGGTGGTTGGCTGAATCTACGGGGAGAAAATTTTCCTTTTTCAGTCGCCAAAATTTCTGACGACCTTTTTTAAAAACATTTGGCCAAAATCTCAAGAAAATTGTTCATTTCAGACGTCAACAATTCTGACGACTTTTTTTCTTGGTAGGCCTAAATGGTAGCTAGGCTACTTTTTCATTCCGCCAAACTGTTTGACAAACCTCGTGCATACGTTTACGTTTCAGTTTTTAGCAGCGGCGCCCGCAGGATTTTTTTTTTGTACGCACAGAAATTTTCGAAGGAGGGGCGAACATAAAAAAAATTTCGTTAGGTCGCCGAAAAAACTTAAAACTTTTTTTTAGTCAGCTAAAATTTTCCCAAAACCATATCTTTTCTATCCGCCGAAAAAACTGATGACCTTTTTTTTTTTTTTTTTTTTAGTCATCAAGCTAAAAATTTTCAAAAACATACCTTTTCTATCCTCGCGCTGTACGCACTTACCTATGTGCGTACGTCTACGGGCGCCGCTGCTGTACGCACTTGCGTAAGTGCGTACGCCTGCGGGCGCCCCTGGTTTTTAGTGAGGCTAACCATGCAAATATTTCATTTTTACATGGGAAAAATGGATGACCTTTTTAGGGGGCCTTAGCCCCCACGCCCCCTAGCGCCGCTACTGGATAGAGTTAGGCCTATATGGTGAAGTAGAAAGGCAGGCAGAAAAGGAGAGAGAAAGACTGCGGAACGAGCGATGCAAAGTTCCAAATAATGCATGATTATTAGGCCTAGGCCTATACGTTATGGGTGTTGTTGTGCGTTATGGGTGTTGTTTTGTTGTGATGGGTAGGCTATACCCTACCTCTATAGGGTCGATGTGCTTTACAGTCACCTAAAGAAATGTCCTGATCATGATTTATCTTACCGGTACCTTTTAGCTTGATCGTTTACACGTAGGCCTAAACATGCAGAGAATAGATTCTTTACACGCTTCTATCTATAGCCTAATAGTGAGCGTTCGTTAGGTTTGGACGAAAGCGTAAACAACATAGCCTACCAACTGAACAACAGGATAACGTTTTCCATAATCGATCCAAAAACGACGGACGATTGAGCTCTGACTAAAAACATGGTCTGCTAAGGCTAATCCATATTTTCAGTTATATTTCTATCGAATCTACTTTCATCGCATTACCGAACAGAAATTGATCTCATTAATTAACTGCAATAATGCAAAAAAATGTCGCAATTTCCTCTCAAAATATCGCTATTTCGTAATAGCTTTCTTTCTCTAACGTCTGATTAATCTCGTATAGGGCCTACATGTCCTGCATGTGCGATATCATAATATTATGCATGTGTAGGCTAGGCCTACAAACGCCTATAGGCCCTATACACGTGCGTGCATGTTAGGTTACCCAGGCTCACGGGGTCCTGTACAAACACATGTAAGCATCAATATGAAAGACACAAAGTGTAGGACTTGACTAATTGTCTGTTGACGAGCCGTAGTGTTTTAATGAGCGTTGACATCGTTACCAGTGGCAGTAAACGCTTGACTGATCGTTCATTATAGCCGACGACAAGGGAGAAATGCTTTGTTCACGTCGGCCATCTAACACTTAATCGATGTACGTCATCAGTCAGTCGTAAACCACGTCTTACAAATTAACTTAATTAAGCCGATAATGTCAATCGATCGATCTAAGCGGAGGCTGCGCAACTAACTACAGCCGAGCACGGCAAAATGCAATTAGCCGACCAACAGCAATTAGCTCCATTCCGCCCGGCTCATATATCTCTTCCAACTATAACGGAGGCTTTGGGTTAACTGTCGCGCAATGGCGTAATTACTTTATCCGTGACCTGGAAAAGGCCTTTCACACGGCATGGAAAGGAGGCTCACTGCGGCGGAAAATCAGACGAGTTTACGACTAATTTTGCCAGGCAGTTTGACGTATTAGATGAGAGATTATTCATTTCCGCACGACTACACAACTGGCATAATCCGCTGCTAGGTTCTCTGAATAATGCAGGAACTACGATTCCGTTTAAAGCAATATGGAATACCGGTGTCACGAAATAGAGTATCCCCCATATTAAATGTATCCCCCAAACTAAAAAAAATCAAAAAAGCCGCTTCCGCGTGTATTTTGCTTTGCAAATTAATTTTTATCTGCTTTGTTTTGAACAATGACACTAACCGGTATGTTTATTTCTACTAGATAATTTGTTTTGCCCTGTTTTTAGAGCACTTAAAACATTTAAAACACTTAAGAACACTCAGAGTCACTAAATAAATTCGAGTTGCCTTTATCTGAGCATTGCTTATGACACTTAAAACAATTAGCTTCCCTTTAAATTTTGATTACAGCATAATTTTTTTTATTATGCGCATTTTTCAAAAAAGGGGTTAGAATAGTTTATCCCCCCGGATAGTATAGACCGGTTAATTCCATCCGGAGGGATAGATTAATTCATCCCCCCGGATAGCTTTCAGGGGGGATATTCCGTTTCGTGTCACCGGCACAGTCGGATCGAGGGGGGCAATCCAGCCATGGCCGACATTCAGAGATCTGCACAGAACGTGCCCCATACACAATCAGCATTTGAGGCTTTCATGCTTTCAATTAATGCAGCAGGAAAGATAGAGAGAGGAAAAAGTAGCATATGACTAAAAAAGTCACCAACTTTAAAAAAACAGAGTTTACAAATTTTGGGGAGAAAGACAAAAAAATCATCAAATTTTTCGGTGAAAGACCAAAGAAATTCCTTTTAAACCAACACCAAAAATTTTGGCCCCCTTCCAAAATCTTTGTATCCACCCCGGAATTTTATATCTAAATGGCATCCCAAAAGGCACGTACAAGCTATAGGAGTGTCACATGTCGTACATATGATGTAGCAGTTTGGGGAATCAATTATTCTTGCCCATCTTCACAACATGCTGATGCTCACCTTCACAATGCAATTGAAACAATAGGTCTACAGCAGAATGGCACACAGCATAAACCTCCATGACACAATACAGAATGGTCCGTTATAGGCCTGAATCAATATACCACAATACTGCAAAAATTCGCATAACTAAAACACCACAGAGGCCTAACAACAGACAATAGGCCATAGGATCGTTTGTACACCTTTGTACATTTCACCAACAGAGTTCACACGTTATGGCAATGTGCTATCTGGCCAGAAATGAACATAATCTATGGAGCCATTGATCCTTTCAGCTGACTCTCTTAGCCATTCAATGAATGAATAATCAAACACACACAATTTAAAACTAAGTTTGTTTTAGCACACAACTGAACAATAGATTCTAAATTCTGCTTTAACTTTTAATCATTAGTTTAGAGTACTTTTTGCAGTAGTCTTAAATCACAGGCAATCATAATGGCATCTGCCAGTTTTTACGCGTCATTCAGCCACCCTTGTCCAGCCTGCTACATAAGATTCACCTTTCCCAATCTAAGGATCTACATCAGTCCCATTTTTATTCGGCAAAACTTACCCAAACAGATACAAATATATCTTCACTTAAGTTCCATTTGCCTATAATATTTATAAAAGATCGCAAGTTACACATCAACTGGATTTCATTTGATTTCCAAGGTTTCTCTGTCAATTAACTGTTCCATCTTTGAGATGGTAATTCCATCATCACTTTCAGCACAGAATGAAATACTCCAACAAAACAGAGCGACATCAGATGCACCTCCCACGAAAACAACGGTTATCAATTACGGCGACCAACTCCTTCAGCATCATGAAATAACTGCTCCACTGGAAACTACCGCAACGAGACTGGTAATCCATGGTCATACCAGTTCAAGAA
This sequence comes from Lumbricus terrestris, assembly GCA_949752735.1. Classification (NCBI taxonomy): domain Eukaryota; kingdom Metazoa; phylum Annelida; class Clitellata; order Crassiclitellata; family Lumbricidae; genus Lumbricus; species Lumbricus terrestris. The sequence continues at coordinate 36,442,331 of OX457037.1, read as the reverse complement.
TCTGCAAAAAATAGCATGAACCAAATTATCTTTTATGACAATCTAGTCTTAAATCCACCGAGTAATGCAGAAAATCTGTATAAAATAATTGCTAAATATCGAAAGTCTATTTTCTTTACACAAACTTGCGTGAAAATATAAAAATTGATATTTGGCGCTTAAACATAATAATAAATATTTTCCACATGCACCAATAACAAAAGTATTGCTGTAATAAACAGTCAAAATGTTTTTAAGTATACTAAATTTAATATAGCAATTTATAAATGTAACTTGATACTGAAAAACACCACTAGCCTATCCAATACGATTGGTGCAGTAACAAACTGTCCACAGCATCAGAAAGATCAAGAAGCATTGTCTTATGTAACAAAAATCTTTTACTGCCTTACTGCCACAATTTTACAAGTATAATTTTTGGCATAATAACACACTGGTCTGCTTTTAATAAATTACTTCATCTGTTGATTATGATCATGTCCACACCGAAATCAGTATTATGCAAGGAAATTACGTGTAAGTGAAACTTAGGGAAATAGTGTCTGTGTCTGTTTACAGAAGTTTAATCTAAAAATGTTAAATTATGTTTCTTTTGCTTTGTTAAAAAAAGACAAGTTTTAAAGCTATTCTAATGCTCTTCATATGCAGATCATATTTTTTAATTAAGCTAATTAATTAATTTAACTGGAACATATTTTGTCCTATATCTGGAGTTAGAATAAAGCTACATCTTTCTGTGTCATTTTGAAGTCTGAAACGAGGTCTTTGAAATGATGTACCAAACTCAATATATTGCAAAATCACCTTAGTGATGGTTTTGGTGTGTGGAACAACATATAGCATGTCCCGCTTGGTCTAAGAGAAAATATCACCAGATGACGATGATTATACCAAGTGTAACACAATTACAAACGCCATACTATGTGACATATTCATAGCAGGGAAAGATTATCAATATGTTTTTTTGACAGTTCTAGCGCCAACAAGGATTACTAACCTTGATGACACCTTGACTATTGGCAGCCACGACAACATTGGAGTTCTGCATAAAATAAACACGTGTGTTCAATTCCATCGGTCTGTTATGTTAGTTAGATTTGTTTTGCACCATTATGATCAATCAAATTGTCAGCAAAATCAATAGCAATGACATGCTTGGAGGCTTACAGAAAACATTGCTACCTTTCCTGTGTAAACTTTGTTCAAGTCTTTAATAAGAAACAATATGTCATTGTTGTGTAAAACAATGTACAGAGCAGTTTTGTCAGAGCGATCAGGTGCCTTCTTGCATTAGATTTCAAACACAGCTCGATCCAGATTCATTAATTCATTCATTCAAGTATTTATATAGCGCCTCTTCAAGGAAACTACTCAGAGGCGCTCCGGAAACTACTCAGATGCTTTGCCTGCATAGGTTCCTCTCACTGGAATGGACTTCCACTGGTCATCAGGTTGCTCCATCCTTCTCCCACCTAGTCTTTCCTCCTCTTTCCCTCGCCTCAAATCCTGCATTTTCCCCCTCAGTGTCAATTGCTGAGAGATGCACTTTATGGCATAGAGCAGTATCCTCTGAATATAAAATGCACATAATTATAACCAGTGTTCAGTGTTTGAACAGCAAGGCAATGCTGTTCCACTGTTCAACGATGGATTGTCAATGGCTTGAGCACCAGCAGATTGTGGCTAACTCAGCCCATATACTTAAGAGGCATACATAATCGTTTGTGTTAAGCATGCAGACTATTAAAGACATGGAAACTAAAAACTGACTGTTCGTGAGAAAGGCAGACTGGTCAACTATCCTCACATGACAAGGTTAAGAAAATTAAGATGACAGCAACTCACACCCATGCGTTATACAATGTGTCAGAAAAAACGGACTGCTTAAAACTCATCATCTATTACTTTATATTGCTACGGTAACTGAACATCGAGGCATTCCAAAGACTTGAACTCACCAGAACAATGAAGATACAACAATCACTAAACAGGCTACGTATTATGACAGGATGAACACAATTCCAACAAAAGATTCGATACTCACAGCTCGCCAGCAAACGGCGCTGACAAAATCACTACTGTCTTCTTCCTTCTTTTCATTTTGCTGAAATAACGAAAAACAACCGCCCACAGAAGACTTTTAAACTTATAAATTCAGCAACATAGGATTGCATTTAAGGACCAATCAAAAATAGAACTAAACTTGAGCAATAGCTCAGACATTTCTTTGTCTGTTGGTGATGGCTACCTTCCCACCTAAGCTTATCTTTCTGGCAATTGCACAATTGCATCTCTTAACTACAATTGCATCTCTTAACTACAATTGCATCTCTTAACTACAATTGCATCTCTTAACTACAATTGCATCTCTTAACTACAATTGCATCTCTTAACTATAATTGCATCCCTTAACTACAATTACATCTCTGAACTACAATTGCATCTCTTAACTACAATTGCATCTCTTAACTACAATTGCATCTCTTAACTACAATTGCATCTCTTAACTACAATTGCATCTCTTAACTATAATTGCATCCCTTAACTACAATTGCATCTCTTAACTATAATTGCATCTCTTAACTACAATTGCATCTCTTAACTACAATTGCATCTCCTAACTACAATTGCATCCAGGGCTTAGTGTGCCTGGACGGTCATGGACGGCGTCCATGCACTTATTTCTAAAATCTGAATGCTGTCCAGCCACTTATTGGCCAGCACAGACTGGAAAGGTAAGGGGCGTCCAGGCACTTCTTTTGGAGAGGTAAGGGGCGTCCAGGCACTTATTTTTCCACACTTTAGGCACAAATTGCATCTCTTAACTACAATTGCATCTCTTAACTACAATGCCATTCGAACCACCAAACCCTCTTACATTTGCCAGCTGATCACTGTCAAACCGCCTAGATTAGAGCAATACCGATATCACGTTTTACAGATACTACATGCCATACAGCTGAATCTTATTTAAACAGCCAACCAATTATGAGACCGTCGCGCCTTCTGAGTGGTTGTCCCCATGCTTTGGAACGGGCTCCCTCTGGAGCAGCACTTGTTCCCATAGTCCAATCTGACTCTTTCTATGCACACCTCAAACTGTGCTGGGGTCGGGAGCATTTCTACGCAATCACCTTGAAGGGGCGCTATATAAATCCTCGCAATGAATGAATGAATGAATGAATGAATGAATGAATGAATGAATAGCTATTTAGCAATGTAAAAAATGCATTCTCTAAGAGTTAAACTGTCTGGATGAGAAATTATCTGATTGTCATACCAGTACACATCGAACTGTATCGAATTTAAACGTGAGCAGATGCTTTGATAGTCCTTTGAAATAAATGTACATGGAGTTGTTTTCACTTCCTAAAAACAAACAAAACAAACAATTTACAAACAACAGCCAGTCACAAACACATCCACAAATATGAACAATTCACAAACACAAAGTTACTAAACAGAACAGTCCCCAACACAGCCGCAAACAAATTAATAACATACCAATAACAAAGGCGATCAAAATACAAATTAAACCAACATCAATCTTAATACAAACAGAAGCAAATATTAATTACTGTAATCCAATCAACCGGTTGAAATAGCAAAATAGTAAATGTTCATTCTGAATTCCGTAAAATCTGCCAACTATTAAAGCCACTGCATTTTGACAAAAAAAGTTTATACAGCATAAGTATAAATACTATAGACAGACAGACAGACACAGACAGACAGACAACCACACAAACAGACAGACAGAAACACACAGACAGACAAAGCCACACAGAGAGACAGAAAGACAGGCAGACAGATGTAGACTGATGCAGAGACAACAGAAACAGTTCGGCTCACCAGCAAAAGATATGAGAACGTCACATAACTAACCACAAGCAATGTAGTCGCCGTCAGTCGCAAGACCCACGAAATTCTTTTCGTTGATATGACCCTTGAACGTTCGTAGACATTGAGGCTTCTTCAAGCTCCACAACTTGAGCTGACTGTCGGTGGAACTGCACAACAAAACCATGAAATCACAGAAATAATATTAAAAGAAACCCAAAAATGAAATACTACCAGTCAATTTTATATCATTATATATTATTATTATATATATTATATAGCAAATACTCCTTAAGCATGCAGAATTGCAGATCATACAAAAAAGTATTTATTTATTTATTAGGAGCACCTGCATATCACCTATTTATTCCTCATTTATTAGTCAGTAATGTTTTTTTAAATGGCAGTCTGTAAAGAATGAATAATGCTTCAACAAGAATGTCTGGTAAATCTATGCTCTAGATAAACCTACAAATCTGTCTGTTACACTAGAAAATGTCTAATTCAAGTATCGACTCGAGTAAATAAGATTTCCGTAAGCACAAAAATCGTAACAAATGCTTTGCTTATCACTTGCAGTATCCATTTGAATAATGAATACCGCACTAATTGGACAAGAGACAAGACTGCTTCAGCAGTTCTACGTCAATAACGAATGTAAGGATGAAAACAACTTAAAAGTCCTCAACATGTAATGTAACTGAAATGTAATTAGTAATTTCTATAGCAATGCTCAGTTGCTCACAGCCATGGCCATTCAGCAGTGCTCCAGTGTGAGTACCCCGAGAGAAAAATAGGTCTTAAGAGAGCTACTGATCCAGAAAGAAGAGTTCCATGCCGAATGGAGGGAAATGAATTCCATAAGGAGAGCACAATGATGGTAAAGGATAGACAAAAATACTTTTTGATTTATCAAAATGAAAAGTCTTGCAGTCATTTACTTACGCGGACACGATTTCATGCGTATTTACAAATTTGGCGTATGACACGGCTTTGCGATGACCTTTGAAGACAGACAGCGGTTCCTTGTGGTTCCGCAGATCGTAATAATGAATACAGTGATCTAGAAAGTACGTACAAAAATTTAATTAATTCAATCAATCAATCAATCATAATTTATATAGCGCCCCTTCAAGGTACTACTCAGAGGCGCTCCCGGCCGAGATCAAGCGAAAAAAACAGTCTTCAACAGTTTGTGAAACTGAGAACAGGTTGGGAGGTGTTGCATAGTCAAGGGAAGTCCATTCCAGGTTGTTGGACCAATTATAACAACACAGCACGAAAAATCACAACAAATATCATTCAGCAATAGTTCAGTGCAAATAAAACCAATTTGAACAAACAACTCCAAAAGTGTTGGAACAATCTTGTGAGAAAGGCTCTTACTGATAGAAGCGCCTTATAAATGGTCAAGTACAATATACAATGTTAAATGGTGCTACAATATATGTGTCGAATGCTATACAGAACCTTGCAAGTCATACGAAATTTAGCCTTGCCACATTTCCAGCAATCCCTGCTAAAAAGTTATGAGATTTTTAAAATACTGCCTTTATCACAAATTTATATAGGTATACAGAAAAGTACTTAAAACCAAGCCACAATTGGTGCACCGAATGAATCCCAGAAAGACCACTATAATATTAAGATGTCAAACTCTTATATTTCTGAAAAATAAATGCAAAGTTAAAACTGAAAGACTGCAACGCATTCCTGGATAAGTGTAATCACTTTGAAATATAAAAATACATGAACTGTGATACAACATGAACAAAATAGTTACAATGCACTTTTACAACCGACTGACACACCTGCTGAGCCAAAAGCTAAATGGTAGCGGCTCTCTGGGTTGAACTTAACACAGCAGACGTTAGCCTTCACCTCGAGCGAGGCGACAGAGTGATCCATGTTTGTATGCCAGAGTTTCACTGAAAAAAAACAGCATCTTTATTTTCAGATCTGCCACCAAAAACAAAAACACTGCTCAGCAGAAAGCACTTCAATCCGAAAGTTTCATGTGCCGTTATTGAACTGTTCAAGACACTGATTGATCTAAGTGAAGTCACAGTAACAATTCACATCTTACCAAGCAACTGCCTGGATGTAAGACAGCAAAATTTGTAGACTTTTTGCTCGAGATCAGAAGCAGAAATTCGGGTTTGATTTGAAGGATTCAGAGGTTTATTACCAGCTATCCAAGACTAAACACTGCCAAAAAATGGAATAAATCAGTGGAAGAGAATTAGACGAGGAACTATCAAATGAAATGAATTAGCTGGGTATCCAATACTATCCATCCGATCGATGAACAAGTGGTAGTCATGAGAGCTATTTTATTAAGTTGCAGAACCGAGCGGTGTGGTACCAAGACTTCAGAGAAATATGTATTGGATTTGGATTACACATTCAATTTCAACAGCGCACATTATTATTATTATTCTTCCTAGTAATTTTTTTATTACATTGCGCTCTTACACGTGCAGTCAGTACAACTATATCTGAGGTGCAAAACAGTTGAGAATGAAGGACTTGCTAAGGTCCCACATAATTAATAACCATCTCAGAGAAGGCCTGAACCCAAACTCTCTGTGCAACCAGCCAATCGCTCTAACCAATTGGATACCAAGTGCCAGGAAGAAACATGTTTTTAGGAATCATTCATAAGGCCACAGTGAATGAAACTGTGTTCCGGCTTCAAGAAATACATAAATTCCTGAATTAAATCTGTCGTAAAGCAGCATTAAGTGCAAAATCTACATTCCACATATATTCATATTCTATACAGAGCATAAACTGCTTGGAATTCCCAGTTCAGTCGCGTCTGCATTCCAGCTGCTCATAATGTTTCTACTCTGCAGCTCTTCTCACCTTTTGAATCATCTGATCCAGAGGCAAGAAGTTTTGGATCGACTCGGTTGAAATCTACGCTCCAGCATCTCTTCTCATGTTCCTTAGAAAAACATCACCAACAGATCCACAAGTAAATAAACAGGAAAGTTGAATACAAGAAATAACCCCAAAATAAGAACTACATACCATGACATTCAATGCCGTCTGTGTTTCCCAGTGCATCTCTGCGCTACTGTACTAGGACTATCAAATTTCTGTTAACCTGTACAGGATCTCTTCTGCTAAGAATCAAAAGAAAGCTGGGAATTATGAGACATAGATAAGATAGAATATATAATCTTAATTAATAAACTTACTTAATTTGGCAATTTACATGCAAATAGCTACTTTAAAATACTTCATTTTAAATCTACTATATTTGGGTCTGCTTCACAGAGCAGACAAGCAACATGTTTTTGTTGTGGCTGCGCTGGGATCGCACCTGAGTAGATTTCTTGAAGGTGCTCTATACAAGTCCATGAATGAATGTTGAGCATAATAATTTACAGTAATCAATGGATCCCTGTCTAAAGTAAAGTCTAAACCAACAAACAGAGCAAAGTCACAGCGTCAACAATACAACACAGCTCACAAAGACAAGCAACGGATGCAACTACGTCAAACGTGAACATCAGTAAAAGCACGGTTTCTAGTACCTGAAACACTTTTGTTTTTGTTCCGACAAATGCATCCCACAGCGTAACCGTTCCTTCGTAGTCGGAACTTGCGAGCATTCCTTTGTGGTACGAACTCCAGATGACAGAACTAAACCAAACACAACAAAATATATTCATCTGGTTCTTGCCGCATTTGATTGTGTGCTTCTAGTCTTCTACCAAACTAATACAACTCCAAACTACTACGTGTCCAAACTAATATAAATCCAAACAAATACAACTCCAAACCAATGCAAATCCAAACTAATACAACTCTGAGGACAATAGTTGAAATAGGCACATTATTTTAAAAAATAGCTATTTACCTCAACCGTCTCATTTTTTTAAAGACTATTCCTAGTTCAAAAAGAACTACACAGCTCAAACTAGTTCTCAATTATAGTTCTACAATTTACTTAAAAAGCTATTTACCTTAACTGTCTCGTTTTAATTGACACCACCGGTATTCTTAGTTCAAAAAATTATGACGATGAAAGTTCTGTTCATACTGGTGGTTCTGAATTGCTATTTAGACATGTTTTGGCCAATGAAACCAACAAGTCACATAACATCAGTAAGCAAAGAGTAAATTGAACAGCCTAGCTTTGGGTCATTGCAGACCAATGAAGGACACAACAGACCAATGTATTGCTTTGCCACTTGAAATAGGAGACATGTGCAGTATGAAGTACAACTACATACTCGTATCATTAATGAGTTTCATGGCCTTTCATTGCCCCTGTTCCACAAGCATTTGAAAACCATTCTCTTTGATGATGGGTTGGTCCTGCCAGGTCTGGAGCACCTCTGAGGAGTTACTCTTGAATTGGAGACATATAAATTCGTGATTACAATAACAATTAAAGTAACAGGACGTAAAAAACAATGAACTGAGCTGGGGTCAATAAAGATGAACGAACCAACAGATGAACGATGGGAACCAACCTGATCTTTGAGTTGCAAACCATTTCGTTAACGGGATAGTGCACATCGACCTGATCTCCAATCACTGTTCCATATTCAAATACCTGTCCAAACAAATGCACACCTGCCAATTACAACCTCATTTAAAAATAATTACTGTAACTTGAAAATGTCTGAATAAGTCAGTTTTGCTTCTGCTGTGAGGTTGAAAAGGGTTAAGTTTCCATAAAGCCTCATGCGAGTTGATCAATTTGCCGAGGTTGTGTCGGGAGTGCTTCTGAGTGGATGGTATTGCATCTAACAAGCGCAAATGCATTGCATTGCATGAAAGATACTGGCATACATTCTAAAAGCCATGATAGATTGCAGCAGATTCTAAACTCACTCAAGCATAGCTAAATATAACTGCAATGCATCTGTTGATATTTTCAAACAAATTTGGTTTAACGAGAGGCAGTACAAAAGGATGCCATCTTTTGCGAAGTAAATGCTTGTCCTTGCAAAGAGGTGGCAAGAGCTGATGGATGAAATGGCCAAAGAACAGTCCTTTCTGGAAATACAATTATATAATGCTTGTACCTCCACTATGCAGAACCGTACTTTCTCGGTTGGTAGTACCCTCAACCTGGAATGGTCTTCCTAAGACACTCTGAGCACTCTCTTTCTAAAAATCCTTCTGAGGCTTTCCTCTCTCATCCTAAGACAAAGTGACTGAAAATGAATATATTTGGCCATGCTGAGGTTGGGAGCGCTTCTCAGTAGCCCCCTTGAAGAGGTGCTATATAAATGCATTTAATGAAAAAATAATATCAGCTAAATGAACTCGAAGCCACACATGAATCCAATACTATGAATACACTCACCTTAATTTTCTTTGTTACACCAGCAATGGCAAAATAATCGCAGTCCCGATCAAACTCAATGCTGCAAATACCAAAAAGATAATGAATACACATAATTCAACAGCTCTTTGGCAATATGACTTATTCAGCTTGTGATTTAAAAAATAATTGCTAAGGATGGATTTCTGTTACTTTTCCGTCTTGAATGCAGATTAAAAAAGTAAAAACACTACACTTTCTTAACTCCTAGTGTACACAGAAACACTTGGTGATGAAATATGGTTTTACATTCTAATTGTTGCACTTCGCCAGGATTTGTGCAGAATGTCACGTTGACTAAAAATACTGTCTAAACAATAGTTTACAAACTTTAAAATTTACAGAAAGAACAAAGCAACCAATTTGCCTTCCATTTGCCCACACATTCAAAACAATTCATCAAAATTTACAGTAGATTAAAAGTTAAATATTTCATAGTAGAAATTCATCTATCAACAAGCAGATTCAAACTGTTCCAAAACTAGCAAAGGCCAGACTAAAATTATTTATTTAGTCTGAACGAAAAACTTAAAACCTTAACCACGAATAGAACAAAGCTGAGAGTTTTAAAAAAATAATATAATAGATTAAATATCATTTAGTCATCAACCTAGATACGATGCTATTTGAGTTGTAGATGTCCGTGTGATAGTTGAGTGACGCCAGAGTCCGAAAGGCGTTGTATCGGGTAAACTTTGAAAGACTGTCGGTAAACTCGTCAAAAGTGTCTCGATTAGAATCTCCTGAAAGTCATGTCAGCATTTCAAATTTACCATTTCTGAAGTGTTATGGAATCCTAATTCAGACGCCATATGCTATTAAGTTACAACAACAGAACAATAATAAATGCTCTTGATGATTTTACAGACTAGGTACAGTAAAGTAATACCTCTAAAATTAACACCCATTAAAGAGCGTCTCAAATCAATTCTGCATAATTATATCTTGGAAAAAACAAGCACATAAAACAACTGCAATACTAACTACTCAGAAGCGCTCCCGACACAACCTCGGCTAAATAGGACAAATTGATCAACTCTCATGAAGCATTATGGAAACCTAACCCTTTTCAACCTCACAGCAGCAGCATAACCTCTAAATGCCCTGGCTAGTAAGTAACCTGAGTCTGAAACGCAATTCCTATTTATAATGTAACATTTGACAAACTTCTTGAAGAGAATTCGCCCGAATCTCGTTGTCTGATGGAGAAGTACGCCTCTTCTAGGTCATCGAAATGCTGCTCAATCTTCTTTCTTCTCGTAGCCATTGTTGTGTAAATCCATTGTTTGCCACCCTGTAACATAATGTAATATAACATTTAATAGTGCACTGATATTGCCAAGAGTATTAGATAGAGACTGATAAATGTTGTAAATCTGTAACTTAAGGACAACCCAATGACATTTTTTACATGCTCTAACCTCCAACAGTCAGATGCCAATATTAGTAAATATTTTAGTAACAAGGTCACACCACAGGATTTAAAGTGTATCATCATTTCCAGCAACCCATACAAATCAAGAATTTTCTCGACACAAAGCCTTCTGGACACTAATCACTCTCCCTTAGACTTCTCACTGCATTCTCAATTATCAGAAACCATCACACCATCGCAACTCGATTTTTATGCAAAATGAACCTAATCTTCACCATTTTCTGAAAGATCAGAATTTAATCAATGTGCATATTCAAAGTGAAACAATTTAATCTCACAAAAGTCCACCATTTTTCAAATAAGTTCAGTTACAATTTCCAAGTAAAAATCTCACAATTAAATAGCAAATCTCAGCAGGCCAAGTGAAGGCCATCATGTTTATAAATGTAATTAGTGTGCATCTGTCATCTTTAATGCACTGTGATCCTTACAATCAAGCAGAATATATTATATTCATACGATAGTTCTCACCATTCGGCTGCTGTTGAAGCCTTCAACACTGGTGGAAACGCCTGGTTTTGAGACGGTAGATTCAACACCATTTGAAAGAATAGAAATCTACAAAAGAACAACTACATGACAAGCACTGCTGCACTCCAACCAACACTAAAATATATAACTCTAACATCCAATTAATAATATAACAGTAATCAGCAGACTCTGGTTATGACAAGCTAACGTTCATCGTGCTACATGTTCAAGTTGAATATTAAAGCTTCATTACAACATAGATATTTTCTATCATCTGAAATGTTGGCTACTATGAATGTTCAGTGAATACTTGGAGAGTACCAGACATTTAAAACCAATTAAAGGCCAGTGACTGTCTATTCATTCCCGTTCTATTCATTCCCATTTCTATTCGTTTCAGTTTCTATTTAATAATATCTAGTAAGTACAGCACTAAACTATAACACAATATAGGGAACTAGCTTAATATCACACACTACATTACATAACACATCACAGGAAATCAAAGTCGTCACAGGCAAACAAAATGCCTGATCGAAGTCCGAACAATTGTACAGCTGTGGTATATGTTCCACAGTTCTAAACCTCAAAACAATGAAAGACAAAAGCAGTCGCTGTCATCCAATTTCCAGAAGACAATGAAATCAAGACACAAAAAATTTACCTCTGAAACAAAGTAGGTTAAAAAATCATAGGAAGACAAAGATGTTCTGCAATTGAATGATAAATGAATAGGCATAATTATAGCAAACCTGAGACGTAGAAGCCATGCTACTACACTCTGCTGCCTTTTCCTAAAATATTAACAGACATATAATCTCAAATTCATGGACAGAAATCAATGCCAAGAAACAAAAAATTTATCCATTTCCTCATGATGAATAAGATTAATAAACTTATTCACATATAACTACAAAAAAGTTGGAAGTCAGTACCATCATAAAGATCCAAGATCCACATTCTGGTCTTTATTTTATGGCCAATGGCCAACACAGCAAAATGAAAATTTAATTCTATGAATAATATTTAATCACAGAATAATATTTAATCACAGAATAATTACCAGAAAGTATTACAAATCCAGGCCAAATAAAAATTCACAGAGTGAACATTAATTCAACTGACCTCAACTTTTTGCAAGTCATCACTCAGGAGCTTCATATCTCGACTCAGAATCTCAAGTTGCTAATAAATTGAGACACAAAAAACTTAACCAATCATCATTTCAACAACACATATATATACCAATCCAATCGAACAGACCTTTACTGTCTTACACTGAATTGCTACATACATATGTATCAACTTTTAAAAAACAATTGAAGCTACACTTGCTCTCGAGCTCATGACATTTACTCTGACAGTTGACATTATGCGTGTAAAGCATCCTAGAAGTAGCTTGCTACTGACGATGCTATACAAATTGTCTGAATTACATTACATATATATGTCTATCCCACACATCTTGATCACGCTTTGACTGTTGAACCATTTATTACCTACAAGCAGCAGTCCACAGCTGTCAGACACTGGCAGCCCTAGAAATATTGCCTAACTGAAGAAATTGGAAAGCAACAGCCATCATTATTATCATTTATGATGGTCAATTTGGACAAACGTAAAGAAAATGAATGAAAATGAAAATAAACTAATTGTGATAACCGCATAAACTGATCTACGACTCATCTCACACATAACGTCTTGACTCTGAAATGAAGTACGAGTCTATTCGCACTTCGTGTTCAACGCGTTCAAGAATGAGATCGTTGCACTCACCACCTGTTTCTTTTCTTGCACTTTGATCAGAAATTCTTTAAGAACATCATTCTGGAAAGCTTTTGATTCCTACAAGATAATTAATCAGAGAATATTTGAACTAAAGAAATCTCTTTCTCAACCTTTGGTCACCACAGAACCAAAAGCCTTGACTTTGGCTTGAATAATGGTTTGATGAGCAACACGAAGTATTTTGCCTGGCTGCCATGAATACACAAAATCATATATAAGTTATGCGCAATTGTGCACTTAATAAACACTGAAGATCGCCTAAATTGTAACATCTACACAGAAAGCATCACAAACCTACTTTCCTACAATGAACAGCAGACAACACTATTATCTGCTACTACCAAGTTTTAAATCTTGAAAGTTCATGTAGTTTCTGCTATGTGCCTCCATCTGCTGCCTGCCATATAATACCCTGCCAATGTTTAAGATACACATCATATATATTATATATCTATTACTAAAAAAGTCTGACCCACACCTCATCGTGGTGAAGGGGTGAACAGCCAAGTAGGGGATTGCCTGCTGAGGCTATGCCATCAGTGGTGAAAAGTCTTTGACTGAAGTACCACCTTGGGCGCTACGCGAGGTGGACAGGCTCAGCAGGAACCCTGAAAGGTTGGCCAACGTGGGCGGCAAAGGCCTGAGAGGTCTTAAGCATTAGGGCGGAAGATCACACATGGTGATATGGTGACAACAGCCGAAATGCAATAGGGAAGGCTCACTAGAGATTCTGGTGTAAGGCTTCCTTACTGCGAGATGGAAAGACGTGGGGGACTACCATCTTATAAATTCTCCAAACAGCATTATGAATAACAAAAGAAGATTACTAGTCAACTCAAGTTAATGACAGAAGTATGAGTAACCATTTCAAGAACTTCTTTCTTTTTGGTGAGTATCTGAAGCAGGTGGTTGAGGTGATTTAAATCCAGATTGTTTAACTCGGCCGTTATCTGCGGCTCGACCCCATCCACACTGACCTAGAGTGAATTAAAAAAAATATCTAAACATGAACAACATAATACTGGAACATCCGTCTCCACTCAAACAGGATGTTTCTTGAAGTGATATTAGCGGTGATGCATAAATTTCAAATGATAATTACAGTGCCCAGTGAATGCTGACTTGCTTCAAATATATTTCCATGTAAACTGACTTGCTTCAAACAGATAATTGATTAGACTAAGCATTAACGACAAGTGTTCAGCGCTCTCTGCATAAGATATTTATAAGACAATGATCGAATGGCAAAATATAATTAAGAAAGAGAAACTTACGAGGTGATCAATTCTCATTTTCTTCTGCTCGTTAAGTTTGGTTCTTTGTTTCGTGATAATTTCTGCCACTGAAATAGATAGACAAAGGTAAGGTGAGAAACGGAATTTCTGCTTCTGCAGCATTGCTACATAATGGGGCGGTGGTGTAGGGGTATGTTCAGTGCCTTGGAGCCAGATGGCTGCAGGTTCAAATCCACCTCAAGCCACCGCGTGAACCCTGAGCAAGCCCTTCATTGGCAATTGCTCATGTGCTACGGCATGAAACTCCGATTCAGTGTCCACGCTGTAGTTGGGAGCTCCTCTAAGTAGAAATCTTGAAGGGGCGCAATAGCAAGTGCTCATACATACATACATACAACACCACTACCTTCACTCTCTGACACTGCCAGTCCAAAGCATGGATAAATGAGGAAGGCGTTAATGGTCTTTGTTATCACACAGTGACATTAAACAGAAACTATATCTTCTGTTATGTGCTTCATTCAGAAACTGTCATTAGAGATGAGGTGTAGGTTGATCGATTGTAAACATTGCTTGAAAAACTTTTGACTTTGCCTAACACATCAGGACCGAAGCATCAGACAAAGATATTAAATGAAATACAAGCCAATCTGTAATTAGCACAAAGCTAGGGAAAAAATGACTCGCTAAAAATTTAGTAATAATATAATAATCAACTAAAGCAGCAAATTAGACAAAAACATGATGAACATGATTGTCAAAGAATTCTCAACAATAAACTACAGCTCAATCTGCGGAGGAATTAATATATCATAACAGTTAAAAAAAACTGACAGAAAACTTAACTCACATAAAAAATTTGGAAAGATTTCATCCTTCTTCTCGAAAACATGATTGCATTTTGGGCAGCGATTGTGGGCGTCCAGACTCGTCTTTATGCACTTGTAACTGAAATTGAGCAAATATGCAAGTAAATTTATAAGAAAACAATACAACACAAATGCCCAGACATGGCAGCAAACAAACAAAATACAAGTAACTAAGAGCAACAGTCACGATATAAATAGAAAAGCCAGTGACCTTACCTTACTTACCTTAGACCTTACCCTCACTCCTTCCCGTGCAGATCTGCACATCGGACAATGCAGTTTCTCCACCCACTCCGTTCAACGCCATTTCAACAGCATCCTTCCGTGCCATCTCCAGACTTTGCAGATCCTCTCACACAGTCTCCATCCTGTTCTTCCTTGGTCTTCCTCTACCACATCTTCCTTCCGGAGTCCAGATTGTTGCTTGTTTTGCTCTTGTCTCTTGTTCCACCGTCATTGGCCACGTCTCATCCCATAGAAGTGTGCACAACACTATAGCCTCATATAAGCGGGTCTTAATCTTCTAGCTACATCCATTGCTCTTCCATATCTTCTCTAGTCTTCCAAAAGCCGCATTTGCCTTTCCAATACGAATCTTTATATCTTTATCACATCTACTGTCGGCGGTTAATGTGCTGCCCAGGTAACAGAAGTCTTCCACTATGTCCACATTTCTATCTGCAATCCTGATCTCATATGTCTCCTTCCACTTTCCCACCTTCATGATCCTCGTTTTCTCTGGGTTTATTGCCAGCCCCACTGTTGCTGCCTCCTCCTCTACTCTGCATGTTAGTTCCTTTATTCCCTCCCACGTGTTGTCCAGCAATGCAATGTCATCCGCAAAATTAAAATCCCTAAGTCTGTCACCATCTATCCATTTCAATCCAACGTGCCCCTTGTCCCGCTGCCCTTGTCATCACCCAGTGCACCACCGGCGCAAAAATCAATGGCGACAGCACACATCCTTGTCGTACCCCATCACAATCCAAAACCACTCTCCCATCTCTCCTCCACACCTCATCGCGCATCGGCTGTTGTCGTAAAAACTTTTTACAATTCCTATGATCTTTTTTCACGGAATCCAATAGTTTTGCATGCAAAGCCAGTAAAACTGATTTAAAACTTAACAAATATCTGCCTCTATTTATAATGTGCATTATTACTATTAGAGCAGGGTTTCAAACACAGTAAAACTCAGCAAGTTCCCAAATTTAATGCAGCTTTAGAATAAAATCCCTCAAAATTGAAGAGCATGAAATTTTTCCAAAGAGGAGGTAATAAGGATATACAAAATGCTTCAGTGCATTACATCGAAACCGTATAAATTTAGTATGTTACGCATAGTTAACTAGGCTAATCATCCATACATAGATAATCAACTCATATTTCTTTACTGTAAGAGTATGAAAGAAATAAGTATATATTCATAGGGAATAGTGAGCACTTACCAGAAACTATGTCCACATTTTGTGATATAGGCATCTTCGATCATATTAAAACATACGGGGCTAAAAAACATGAAACATAAAGCAAATTGACCACAAAACAATCTAATCTAGTTTGGTTACATCACACCAAAAAAACGAACTTTGCATATATTCTGAATATTTGCTAAGACTTTATTTCAATAAGCATTTAATTGAATTTCA
Organism: Lumbricus terrestris; assembly: GCA_949752735.1. Taxonomy (NCBI): domain Eukaryota; kingdom Metazoa; phylum Annelida; class Clitellata; order Crassiclitellata; family Lumbricidae; genus Lumbricus; species Lumbricus terrestris. The sequence continues at coordinate 36,425,694 of OX457037.1, read as the reverse complement.
AAGCTATATGCTCTACCAAGCACAAACGGTGCAAGTTATTTTTATGGGACGTGGTGGTTTAGTGGGTATGTTCATCGCCTTGCAGCCAAAGGATTGCAGGCACGAAACCACCTCAAGCCGCTTCGTAGGGACCTTGAGCAAGTCCTTCACTCGCAATTGCTCAGCGCTTCGGCGTGAAACTCCGATTCAGTGTCCACGCTGTAGTCAGGAGCACTTCTGAGCAGGAACCTTGAAAGGGCACTATAACAAGTGCACTACAAACATTTCGAAATGCCTCAACACCAGCTGTTCTCAGAGCAGAATGCCAAAGAGCTACTAATCTAAACCAGTGGTTCCCAAACTTCTCAGGGTCAGAACTCACTTGTAAATATCGTGACTGTCTCGAAAACCATTGAATAAAATCAAACTAAAATTGGCTTCGTAAATCGACACTGAAATATGCTGGTTTAAAAATTGGCATATATGAAACATCAAAATGAAACTTAAGTAAAAACTGTTTACAATCTATTGCAATGCAACAATAACTGTTGTAGGTCTATGTATTGTAATAATACTGTAACTAATCTTAACTATGGTGACCCACTTGACCGGGTTTCACGATCCACTTGTGGGTCGCGGCCCACACTTTGGGTACCGCTGATCTAAACAATTTTTAAACAAATTAAGTTAAAAATAAATAAGAGAGGTTACATAAAGTCATGAATTACCAAACCAATAATTATCAACAGCTGATTAAACGACTGACGAACAGAACCATTCTGCCACTAAGTAGATCTATGCTAAGACTGCTCAAACTTATAAAGTAACACGGGTAACGTAGTGTCAGAATTTCAGAAACAGCAGGAAAGGGAGTGGAGACTTTGCGGTAGATGGCAAATAGAATGTATAGCAGTCCGTTGTGGATAAAAACTCAGACCAACCACAGGAAGTTGCAGTCTTTATCTTCGTAGGTGTTCGTCATTCCACTTGCGACCTGAGGTAGTGACCGCTTGCGTTTCGTCATTGGTTGTGTCCGAATTGCCATCTTGCACCGCAAATCTCTCAATTCAAAGACACTAAAGAATAGATCTAAAAATAAACCAGTTGCTCAGCACAAATAAAAATGCTACTGCATGGCATAAAAATCTAACGCAACATTCAAAACCTAAGGTGGAAACTTAATTGCATATGCAAGTCTATAAATAAATTGATTAAATGCCCAAATTTAGTCACGTTTCAAATTACATGCTGGAAGTTCTGCACTGGCTCCCTGTTCGTCAGCGTATTGACTACAGAGTCTCTTCCTTGGAATGGTGATGCCACCTAGGTCCTGCTCCATCTTACCTACATGATCTTTGTCGGCATGTGTCAGGTACTCGGACTGGTCGATCCCTACGCTCGGCTGGTAGTGGAGTGCTCTCAGTCAGGACTGTTTGCTTGTACCTCAATAATGCAAAGTCGTGCTTTTTCTGTGGTTGGCCCGGTGATATGGAATGGCCTCCCTCTTGAGTTGCGTCTCTCTAGATCACTCTCGGGCACATTCTATAAGCACTTGAAAACTTTTCTTTTTGGCCGTGCTGGAGTCCGGAGCACCTCTGAGTAGTTACCTTGAAGAGGTGCTACATAAATACTTGAATGAATAAATGTTATAAAGTATAAGCCTTACAGTCTATACAGAAATGTTTCAGAAATCCTGCACTTGCTAGAATCCTGACTTCATTTTTATGCAATATCGATAATATTTCTTGAGAGACGCACCTTTATAACTTTTCGATCAGCTAAATTTGTTTGCAACAATGACAATATAGCCTGAATTACGAGATATTAAGGCAGGCACACACAGGAACACTGGTGCTCACAAAAGTAGGCCCAAACTGCAAAGAAATTTTTTAAAAGCTAACTAGCATAAATCGAAAAGTGGAATACTGCATTCAGACAAGAAATATTAGAGCAGCAAATTAGCAAAAAATTGGCATCGGGAATGCTACATTCTAAAAAATGAAAATATGAACTTCGTATTCGTCCCTGACGAAGGCGATCGCCATTGCTACTTGCTTAAACACAATACGAAGAGCATCTAAAACGCTCTACACCGAGCATTTGCGCCCAGTTCCCATAGAAGGTGCACAATGCTGTACAATAACACCAGTTCTTCCCTCCCCCACAGCTGATCTGTTTCGTAGGGCAGCCACAGGGTCTCCTCCACCTATGGCTCCGGCGCAAGATATATTAGCGTTTAAGAAACATAACGGATGCACAATGACGCAAACATGTTTCCTGGAAATTGTTCACGCATATAACTCTTATTTGCTTTATAGAAATGGTTTCATGCCTTATGTAAAAAAATCAATTCGAAGATCAGCAAATTTAACAACACACGACTTTTGCTAACCGTCAACAAGTGCACTTCCGCACGCGCATGCGCACTCAAGCAAAGGTAAGTAAGCAGGTAGCCTACGCTACAGCATGGTATTCGGTGTTACAAGTGTTGTTATTTACTGTTTTTTGTTTGTATGTGCACGTGTTATAAATGTAAATGTAATCGCATATTTATACAGCGGCTGTCTTATGGCCTCGACCCTGAGGGTGAGATCCTTCACCACCGCTACTCCACGTTTATATTGCGACCGAGCCACCCGCAGTACTAAAGATCCGAGAAACTAATCTCTGATAAACCGACCGACCGGGAATCGAACCCGGGCCGCCGGCGTGGCGAGCGGGCTACCAACCCACTCGGCCACTCAGGATCTCTTATAGCGCCCCTTCAAGCACAGGAGCATGGACACAAGGGACAGGAAGAGATGCTGGAAGCTCGTCCACGATGCGACCAACCCTCGGATCGAGGACGGTTGACGACAAGACAAATGAACTTCAATGAATATTACGATCTGTGTAATAATCGAAGTGACGTAACTTTAGGCCTAGTTTGTATACTCTCAAACTGTGCTTCTATAATGTAAATCTGCATCATGGTCGAAGTGACGTCACAATGGGCCTAGTTTTAATTCTCAAACTGAACGTATAATGACAGATTTGTATCATAATCAGAGCGATTTTGCGTTTAAATAGGCCTAGCCCGAGTTTTGTATTATGAAAATGAAATAATATGACAGCTGATCTGTATCATAATCGAAATGACGCCACAATAGACCTAATTTCGTTTTCTCAGTAAACTTATTTAATAGTAGAATTGTATGATAATCGAAGTGACGTCATAAAGGCCCTGTTATATATTCGCAAGACGAACATAATATAGGCCTACTTGTAGATCTGTATAATAATCGAAGTGAGGTCACAATAGGTCTTGTTTATATTCTCAAAATGCACTTCCATGCACAACATTTGAATCATAATCAAAGTGACGTCACACTGGATCTTGTTTATATTCTCAAATGCACATCTATAATAGGCCTAGTATAGGCTCTAATTGTGTCATAATCCAAGTGACGTCACAATAGGCCTAGTTTTTTAAATTCTCGAAGTGAACTTATAATATAATGGTAAAATAATTATTGTATCAAATCAGAGTGACGTTACAATAGGCATAGGCCTAGGATTGTATCATAATCGAATTGACGTCATGAAGGGCCCCGTTTTATAATCTCAAAATTAACATCTACATGCAACAGGTCTATAATAGTAGGCCTAGATCTGTATCATGCTTATTCAGGAACGGATGCAAGGGGGCAATACGGCCATGCCCCCGCCCCATTTAGAGAGTTGCATAGGACGTGGCTCCTCCCCCCCACCTCCATCATGTTCAAGAAGCCGTAAATCAACGCAACAGGAAATGTACTTTTCGGGCAAAAGTCAAATCTTTTCCCCCCTCTACAGCCGAAATGTCCCCTACGCCTATGACAGTATATATCGTCCGAGCGCGAATGTTCTTAGGCACTATAGGGCTATAATTGCTTTCTCTGTTGTTGGGCTTCCACTGTCTATATATACACGCCTTATTATACCATATGGCATTATAGGGTTTGCTCAGATGCGCTTTATCGCAGACGGTTGCCTCCTGTTGATTTTTTTTATATCGGCCAAATTGACCATTGACCACGATTTTAGGATTTTGTCAATTATATTTGTCTCTCTTAAATCATGGATGTCTCCTGGAGTTACTTGAATAGGAAAAGCAGGATACCAGAGAGGCCATAATATACAGGCTACTTCGGCCAGGATGATGACTGCATGATGACTAAAAAAATTCATCAATTATTTTGGCGGATGAAATGGTATACCTTTGTCTTGGAAATTCGAGACAAATTAATGACCAAAAAATCATCAGATTTTTCGGCGACCAAGACGAAAATTTTATCCTGGCCCAAGACCCAAAATTTTGGCCACCCATCGAAAATTTCTGTATCCGCCCTTGTACTGCGCTGGTAGTAGACTAGTAGGAGTTAGATGTAGCCTGTATTTCAAGAAATACATGTAGCCTATAGCCTACAGCTGTAACTTGTAAAGTGATGTAATATTTAGATTAACTGTAGGCCTACATTGCTTGCACTTCTGGTGCAGACTATAGTAGGCCTATCATATTACATATACATGCCTTAAATTTCTAAAAGTGTAGGACCAGTGCTCGAAACACTGTCAGAAAAGTAAGAAAACAACTGCATGCAGTTTTGCTCTATTTTGCGAACAGCTGTCCATCCACGAGTACCCCGTCAAAAGGGCGCAGGACAAAAGGGCGCCGACAAAAGGACGCCCGACAAAAGGGCGCCGACATAAGAGCGGCGCTCTTAAAAGAAATAGCATCGAGGAAAAGTCTTTGCTTTGATATGAAGCTCATTGAGCTTCATATAAAAGCAAAGGAAGCAGGGCAGCTCTACTAGGCTACATGTTTGGAATCGTTAACATAAAAAAATCGCTTGGGGCTCAACCGTCATGAGCGTGGTGATTGACACGATACTATAATGGGGCCGAGGGGCTTAGCGTGTTTGGGGAGTTTCAGCTTCGTTTGCTTGTTAAGTCGTTGCAAATGAAAAGGTGCTTCTGTAACAGCAATCACACATCTGATTCTTGTTTCACGCATCTTTTGTGATTTTTCCGAGAAGCAGATATAGCGAGCATGGGCCTATAAATACGCCTATAACCCTGAGCGTTGAAGGTTCTAAGGATAGCTAGCCTAGGCCTATACTATAGGCTAGCTATCCTTAGAACCTATAGACTTAAGGGGAGTTAAGGCTTAGGCTTTCATTTGCAAAATTTCAAATAATTATCCGCTACCTCTGGATCAGAAATTTAATCACTAGCTTCAAAATGAACGGATGAAAATAAGAATAAACCAAACAAGTCGTTCGTCTAGTGCTCAGCTGATTCTGTTTTTTTAGAACAATCCAAATAGTTTAAAACCAGTGATAAAAATGCTATGTTTGTGATCGTCCGACTGGATAGATGGAAACGTGCCGTGCCGTATTAACAATCTATAAGCTTATGAGCCTATTGATATAGCCTACCCATAATCTGTTGCGTGACAATCTGCACTGGCTGCGTGTCCCCCAGCGGATTACATATAAACTATGCCTGATAACATACAAATCTCTACTTAATCTTATTCCGGACTATATCTCCGAATTCTGCATTCGTGTAGCAGATAGTCGGCTAAGATCATCGTCGAGGGGTCTGCTACAGGTCCCACGTAGGCCTATACGGTCAAACACGAGGTTTGGCGAAAGGTCTTTCGCTGTGTCGGGACCCACTGCATGGAACAGTCTCCCTGACCATGTGAAGCATGCACCCTCGCTAGAGGGATTCAAATCCAGACTCAAGACATATTTGTTCAAACAATCCTATAATATTAAAAGTGACATGTGATCTCGTGTACAGCGCCCTTTCCTTCGGCCTCGGCTGAGCTACGACGCAATATATAAATCGTCTCATTGATGCAGGTGCCTTCCGAATAACAAGTAATGAACTATAAGGACATAATTACATAAAGCAACAATAGGCCTGTCATAATTATAGAAAACAACAATGCATCGCGTAATATTGTTATTTTAAGCAAGAATGCGTGAAAGCTAGAAAATTAACTGTTTATGACCTTCCCTACGCACATAATAATACTCGTCGATTCTCTATACAATATACTGGCTCCCAATGTTGGAACTCTCTCCCTACACATCTTCATTCCCTACCTAACACAAGATTATTTAAGCATAAACTTCGCCTTTATCTACTTAAAACACTTCCTGATATGTAATGGTTAAGGTTTCTGCTCAGTGGTTTCGCCAAGCCCTTAGTTAAGTCTTTAGTTAAGTCATTAGTTAAGAGTTGTTTTTCTCGTTATATACAGAAATGTCGATTGCTTAATTTGTTTTTCTCTCTTCCTCATCATTTTTTTTATTCCTGCAATTGAATGTTCTGTCATGTTTTTTCTTTTATATTTTACATGAATTATGGGTGGCCCTATTAGCGGGATTTTACATCCCTTCTGGGTCTCCCCCTCTTCACCAAATTCATGTTAATGTATTATTCACTGCCATAATTGTATCATGTTTGTGTGTTGTTTTGGTTGAGGAAAAAATAAATAAATAAATAAAAAAAAAGCTGTGAAAGAATCTATTAATTCTCTACTAATAGCATATAGGTCTACTTTTGTGATTTCAGTTTTTGCCATAAAATTTCATCAAACTGCCGCGGAACCCCTGGCCGACGCCGCGAATCCCTTAAGGTTCCGCGGAACCGCGGTTGAAAATTACCGGTATACAGTAGTCTATAGTTACAACTGTTATCGTCATCTGATTGTCTGCTCTATTGTCATATAAGGCCGGTGTCACGAAATAAAGTCTCCCCCCGATACAAAGTCTCCCCCAGAAACAGAGTCTCCCTCTGGCTGAAACTCTGTATTGGAAGAAATTTTCTGAAGTAAAAGTATTATATGTTTTCTTGTTATATAATCTGGCAACGTACACTAACCGTTTAGCCTGCCTATCTCTAAATTTGACGCAACTGTAGACAATTTTACGCTGAACGGGGGAGACTTTATTTCGTGGACGGCGGAAATATTCTCTCCGCCACGGACACTTTATTTCAGAATATATTCTCCGGGGGCGGATCTATTCTGGAACAGATCCTCCGGGGGAGAATCTGTTTCGAAATAAAGTCTCCGGGGGGAGACTTTTAGGGGTAGACTCTGTCACGCGACACCGGCCTTAGCTAAAATGGCGCCCTAGGCAAAGCATGCATTTGGCGCCCCAGCTTGCATTTGGCGCCCCAGCTTGCATTTGGCGCCATAGGCAAAGCATGCATTTGACGCCCCAACATGCATTGTGCACCCCAGGCAAAGAATACTTTTCGCGCTCTCAGATCCCCATTCAAACTCAATAGTTCATCCTACGTCAGACTCCAAAATGAACCAGCCATGGCCTTTACTCTCAGCTGAGTAACTTATATTTTTGCTATTAGTACACTGAAGGCGGGATAAAATCCAATTTCGTGCACCATGGCTAACGGTGAAAAAGGTTATTAACATACATTTTGTGCAAATGATTTCCCCACTAGAATTTGGCACCCCAGGAAACTGCCTGCTTTGCCCGTGCCTGGGGCCAGCCCTGATTTCACTATCGAAATTGAGTAGTCTGAATTACTATAGCCTATAGCTGACGAATGGGCGCCAACTTTGACAGATAAAGTTGTCTCAGTTTTGTTTAAATAATTGGAAACCGACAGGTACCGTATTTCATTTTATTCTAACTTCTGTCTTCTGTTTTTTTCTTGCTGCTTTGGGCACCCGATAACTTTTGACGCTTCATGGAACCATAGGGTTTGATGTCATCTAATTCTTAAGATCAAACGATTCACACCAGACACAACGACTATTATAAACAACACAACAATTCTTCAGTTGTTGGAGTATTCAGTCCAAAGATGTCACTATGTCGGTATTAGCCCATAGACATCGGGTCTATTATAGACATAGACTATAAAGCACAGAGTAAAGAATGCCGTTAAAATCGAATTTTATTAGTCGATATAAAATTTAGGAAGTCCTTGAAATTGAATTAGGCCTGCCTGAATTAGTGCAATGAAAGATAATAATTATCTTAAATATAATTAGTCTTTCCAAAGTCTTCAGTTTAAAAGAATATAGTGTAAAAATAACAAAAATCGCCGGTGCTCGGCGCCTCCGCCCCAAAGCCTGCGGCGCCTTAGGCAACTGCTTACTTTGCCTATGCCTAAGGCCTGGCATAGGCCTAGGTCTACACAGTGGACGAGGAGGCATCACATCAGTTGCACGACTTTGCATCGATTCAAGAGAAATAAAGACACATATTTATCTCTGTTGTTGATGTTGCAGGTGCTGGTGCTATTATTTATCAGCAAGAGAGCCGCATTCATTTTACTGAAGGCGAACACTAACGACAAAGGCCAAGTATGCGTAGCGTTTGAATGGGAACAGCTTCAACACTACAGCGTCTCGATTTCAAATATTCAGATATCTACATGCAGTCCTTTGAGTCCTCTCCATTCACTGATGTCATCGACGAAAGACTATTTTCCAAGGTGCGTATATACATATAGACCTACACGTAACTTGATTGCAGCTCGGAGAGCTTCTTCGATCAAAAAGTTCTTCTAAAATGATTATGGATGAGAGTAGGCTATGATGATGATGATGATGATGATGATGATGATGATGATGATGATGATGATGATGATGATGATGATGATGATGATGACGATGACGATGACGATGACGATGACGATGACGATGACGATGACGATGACGATGACGATGACGATGACGATGACGATGACGATGACGATGACGATGACGATGACGATGACGATGACGATGACGATGACGATGACGATGACGATGACGATGACGATGACGATGACGATGACGATGACGATGACGATGACGATGACGATGACGATGACGATGACGATGACGATGACGATGACGATGACGATGACGATGACGATGACGATGACGATGACGATGACGATGACGACGACGATGATGAGGACGACGACGACGATAACGATAACGATGACGATGACGATGACGATGACGATGACGATGACGATGATGATGACGATGATGATGACGATGATGATTCTTTTTACCTTTCAGCAAGGCTTTCAAGCTGGCCATTCAGCATTCATGCCTCTAATAAATATGCGAGATAAAAATTTCAGACGCAATGGATAATAACCAATACTCTATAGGAATTTTTCTCGATTTGTTCAAAGTTTTTGATAACATGGCATTCTGCTAAAAAAAAGCTATCCATCGGTGGGATTCGAAACACCCAGCTAGAATGGTTTGAAAGTTAGGCTATACTTGGAAAATAGAATGCAACTAGTCAGCTGTAATGATAGCATGTCTCCTCTAAAAGCAATTAAATAATAAATCCGGTGTTCCACAAGGATCCATTCTAGATCCGGTGATGTTCATTTGGTACATTAACAACCTACCCAATGTAGGCCTAGTTCCTGATCTATTTTTTCTATTGTTTGCAGACGATAATTTTTAATTCTCATTCCTCAATTTAAGCATTAATTAATCATACGAACTCTGATTTAGAAAACGTAGCACAATAGTTTCGCGCCTTAACCTAGATAAAACCAATATATATATATGCACGTATTGTCTGTCTGTCCGTCTGTTCATCTTCTTCTCTCTCTCTCTCTCTCTCTCTCTCTCTCTCTCTCTCTCTCTCTCTCTCTCTCTCTCTCTCTCTCTCTCTCTCACTATCTCTCTCTCTCTCTCGCTCTATCTCTCTCTCTCTCGCTCTCTCTCTCTCTCTCTCTCTCTCTCTCTCTCTCTCTCTCTCTCTCTCTCTCTCTCTCTCTCTCTCTCTCTCTCTCTCTCTCTCTCCTTGTCTACGGGTATCTTTACCTCTCTAGCCATCTCTCTCTCCCTCTCATTCACTCCCTGGAGTTTCTCCCCTCTTCTTAATCTCCTTTCTATTGAGATAATTAGTTATGGAGGTCTAGGTATACTATCTGGAGCAAGAGGTTAGCCTGAGGCCAGTAGTTCTCTGTCGCGAATAGCCTGAATAGGCCTCTGCATTCATCCAGCACTGTGACAGTCATCCTTGACTCGGGCCATCAGAGGCATTCTCAGTCTATAGGAGCCCATGGCTGAGGGCATCTATAGAATGGAAGGAACTAAGTCATAAATATTAATCGCCAAATGCTTTTCACTCCAAATCTTCACTACTGTGTCCGTCTCGGCATCGGACGCGTATAGAGGGGTTCGCGAATCTCTGCCACCATGGGGCCAGGATGGGGGGGCCAAAACCCCTCATTTTCCCTGTTGGACCTTGCCCTTTCAGGCTTATGACAGCACTTTTCTTTCGGGTCCCATACGTAATACCTATGCAAGCAGCGGTTGACAGCGTTTTAGAGGTGTTTAGAACAGCGCCTTTGCCAATCCGTCTTTCGGTCCAATACGCATAAAAGCAGCGCTTGAACCCGTTTTAGAGGTATTTAAGGTCAGCTCTTTTCACGGGTCGCGTACCGTTGGAGGCGGGGGTGGGGGAGGGCAGTTGGGGGTGGAGGTGTGGGGTGTGGTAGCAGTTTCTTACCTGTAATCGTAGCTGTGATCTGTATAGTTTCTAGCTCAGTTTCGAGAACCAGATTGTTAAAACAAAATAATTATATAAAAACATAAGTCGACAGACAGCCAAGGCCAAGAACCAAATGGTCAACTGTGCCGGCGGACAGTGCAATCTATATATAGGCCTATAAATTGCATGATGTTTAGAATTGAAGAGGCGATTGAGAGAGGCAAATTGTGGAGGAGGAATGTGGATAAGATTCGTGAAAGACCTTCGTTTCAAACTTGAATTGTGAGGATCCTATGGAGAGATACAAAATGCAGGAGATGAGGTCGTATAGTGAGTCAGTGGAAAGAATCGGCGATATGTCTTAATTACAGCAAGACTGGAATTAATAATTATTCGACGGGCTGCCGAACTGTTGTAGATAGAAGTTTGAGTAGAATGATTTGCAGAAGGGCGGAGAAGCGTTAGTTTGAAAGAGGAGCGGGTTGAACGGTGACCAGTGGCGGCGCTGGGGGGGCAGGGGCTAAGCCCCCCTAAAAAAAGGCTATCCATTTTTTCCCCATGCAAAAATGAAATATTTGGGCGATTTACCCCCTTTAGCCCCCCCAAAACTGAAATACTGGCGCCGCCACTGACGGTGACTGATATTTAATCTGCATCATTAGGCATAGGGATTCTTGTGTTGTCACAAAAGTTATGTTTAACGACACTGCCATTTCAAAGATGATTATTGTCGCCACGCCATTTAGGTCCCCGTGGACGGACCGTGCTAGCCCGAGATTTTAAATCTATGAAAAAACCACATTCGGGAAGCGAGCCGCGGCCCGCACGCACTCTTTCACAGAGTCGCGTACAGACGCGCGGCGAGCTCTCTTACCGATGTAGCTAAGCGAGCCAGTAAATGCCTAAGTATATATATATATATATATATATATATATATATATATATGCAGCGTTTATTATTACTAGCTGGGTACCCGGCGTTGACCGGAATATTTAGGATTCGATCCGCTCCTGGCCAATCCACAACTTCCCCACCCTAATTTCACCCCGTCACAGCGTCCCCACTCCTACTCCCCATCACGACTTAGTTTCCCCATCCACTCCCCCAGTGTTTATTATATAATACACGGTGCGTTGGCTTCAGGGAGATGGATAGAGATGAAGAGAGAGAGAGAGAGAGCGCGCGCGAGACAGAGAGAGATGAAGACAGACAGACAGGCAGATAGACAGACAGACAGACAGACAGACAGAGTATAGGAAGGTAATCAGGGGCGTCCAGGCACTTCCTTTTTTTACACTTTAAGCACTGCTACAGAGGTGAGCAAGAGACACAACTAGGCCAAGTCGACGAAGTCGATCAAGTCGATCGTCGACCGAGCCAAGTCGATCGAGTCGTCGAGAGGTCGGTGAGTCGACGAAGCCGATCGAGTCGATCGTTGGCCGAGTCAAGTCAATCGAGTCGTCGAGAGGTCGGTGAGTCGACGAAGCCGATCGAGTCGATCGTTGGCCGAGTCAAGTCAATCGAGTCGTCGAGAGGTCGGTGAGTCGACGAAGCCGATCGAGTCGATCGTCGTCCGAGCCAAGTCGATCGTAGCCCACTACTCGATCGACTGCCGGGTATAACTGAAGCTGTCACCTTCAATAAGATCTTTCTACCGATGGAAGAAGAGAGGTAATTTCACATAGAAGGGTCTACAATGGCAAAGGCTAGGTGTTGGGTCATGGTGGTAGTCCTTGCGCGAGGAACTAGGGGATCGAGACTTTGTCTATCAACAGACCGGATAGGGCGGCAAGAAACTGCGAAAAGGGGATTGTGCATATAATATATATATAAATATATATATATATGGGATATAGTCATTAGCTGTCTTCTCGCTACATGGCCGGTATCTCCCTGCAGCCTTGCAGGATGATGGGCTATATTGGGCGCGTGTCACATCATGAATTATTCCTCCCGCGCTTTGTACTACTGAACAAGAGATTCTATCTTTCAATGGACACATTTACACCTCTTTTAATCCCACAGCGACAGTTTTTTAAGTATCCACGAATTGAGCAACGTGCAGTCGCCTACAGCTTGTTAACCCCAACATTTGTGAGATAGCTAGCTACCCCTAGCTCTGCACTCTATGCACCACAAGGAATACCAGGAATAGCACTCCGGCAGAAAGACAGTAAAAGTTCAAATAACGCTCGTGCATAAGCTGGTGCCCCGCGCCTGGCTTTAGAGTTGCTCTTTAGAAATTTGAGATTACTATCACGATCACGTGAGTAGACCTAACCGTAATAAACAAATAATGAATTAAGTAACACGACCACGCGCGGGCTAGCCTTATGTATGGAGAAAATAAAATAGAAGTAGCCATAGCAGTTGCAGTGGCAGTTGCAGTAGTAGTTGCAGTAGCAGTAGCAATAGTAGCAGCAGCAGCAGCTGTAGTAGTAGTAGTTGTAGCAGTAGTAGTAGTTTTTGTAGTAGGCTAGTGGTAGTAGTGGTACTAGTGGTAGTAGTAGTAGTAGTAGTAGTAGTAGTAGTAGTAGTAGTAGTAGTAGTAGTAGTAGTAGTAGTAGCAGCAGCAGCAGCAGCAGCAGCGGCGGCGGCGGCAGCAGCAGCAGCAGTAGTAGTAGTAGTTGTAGTAGTAGTCACCAAGGCAGTAGTTTATTATCCCACTGCTCATGTTTTGTTACAGATGCAATTCGGTAACCTAGTGATTGTCGTCGTTGTCATGACAATGTGCACGTTTCCGCCCACAGTCAGCTATGTCACTCCGAAAACCTACAGCTATCTGATCGATCGACCGGACCACTGCAAAGAAGATTATAGGCTCTTTTTCGACTGCTATCTATGCGGGAAGGTGGCCGACGATGTCCGTATCTACAACGGCTGCTGCAGCAAGATTGGTGATTTCGTCGACTACTGTACGAAACTTCTCGCAAAGTAACCAATAATTCCCGATTGTAGTGGTCGAAGCTTTCGCTAGATGGCGTAACTGCCTCTCCTAAGTTAGAGATCTGTCGCCGCTATTAACACGAAACTACTCGAAAAATAAAGATTCATGTATACGGTTATTGGCGTTTTATTTGTTGAGAAAATGCTACTTACGATGATTTTTCATTCATTCATTCAGAGCATTTACATAGCGCCCCTTCAAGAAACTACTCAGAGGCGCCCCTAGCCCAACCTCGAACAAAGAAAAAAGACTTGAGAGACTTGTAGAACCCAGTCGGATGGACCACAAGTAGAGAGCGAAGCGCAACCGGGAGGTCGTTCCAGACAGTACAGGCCTACCCCACGACCAATAAGGATAGTCGATTATGTAATGTATAGCATGGACTTTCTCTTGGGTTTGAGCTTTTCAGATTTAAAGCTTGACTATCAGTTAAAATCGGAATGATCCCTCAGTTTCTCTGCCCAGGCTATCTTCATCGCACATCTTGAAAATCCCACGTTATCGTCCTCATATAGTCGTCACCATCCGTTTCTGACACATCCAATTGAAGGGTTATGGGTACGAATAGACGTTATCCGCTGTCCTGTCGCTGTTTTACTGCTGCTACTACTGCTGCTGCCACAACCATGGACTGATACTGCTATCATCATAATCGTCATCATCATCATCATCATCATCATCATCATCATCATCATCATCATCATCATCATCATCATCATCATCATCATCATCATCATCATCATCAATCATCATCATCATCATCATCATCATCATCAGCGTCGTCGTCGTCGTCGTCGTCGTCGTCATCTTTATCAGCATATATATTATTAGGACTGCATGCTGAGTTGCAAGTATGTTTTCTTGGTAGAGTATTAAGCCATATTATGAAATCCGGCTAATGACGGGGTGGGTATGGTACGGGTACGGGTATACCCGCGGGTACGGGTCGGGTAGTGATTTTCATTACGGGTCGGGTAGTGATTTTCATTACGGGTCGGGTAGGGCACTAGTAGCGGTTCTGTGTACGGGTACGGGTCGGGTAGCAAAAATGCTGTATCCGCAGAGTAGACCCCTAGGTCACTACACGCTTATTTTAAATCCCAACCTATAACCTATTCTTTTGGTATGATGTACTGAGTCAGTAGGCCTATACGCAAGGCCGTATACTATAGCCAGGATTTTATTTGTGTGGGGGGTGGGGGGTTATTCAGTTTCCCGTCCGAAAAAACTGATGACCTTTTTTAATCATCCGGCCGCAATCTTCAGAAAATATTTTTTTACATTTTTCATTTCGGGGGTGCTTTCATGGTTTTATTTCAAGGTTTCTACATCATGTGCTAGTGGATGCATTCTATTATTTTTTTACATTTTCCATTTCGGGGTGGGTGTTCAAACACCCAAAACACCCCCTATAGCTACGACCTTGCCTATACGGTTAGCGGGTTTTGGACTGTCGAGATGCAATTATTACGCAAACACATCAAGCAGGCGTAGGCGATCGTGAAAACAATGCATCCATCAGACTGCAATAATAATAAGTCATATATGTATATCACTCACCTGGACTCGAGTAATTATTATCACGAACCGAGTGACTCGTGTCTAACAGTCGGGAGAGAAAATACTCTGAAATTACTTGTGTGTATACGCGCGCGTAGGCCTATACCTGTAGGCCTACATCAGTGTGAAATTGTGGAAAAATAACTGGGGGTTGCCGGTTGGACTAATATGGACTATGGTCCACTTGGAATTGGGGTGTGAAAACAGACTTTACTACGGACTCTAAGAAAGATTAGGGGTTGAAACCCCACCCCCACTCCCGACAATTCTCACCCTGGCCTACATGTATGATAATTACACATTATGCACCTGAACGTATACAAATGCATATTCACATCATATATATTTTGTATGTACACTTGTTATAGCGCCCCTTCAGGTTCACTACTCAGAGGCGCTCCCGACTACAGCACGGACACTGCATCGGAGTTTCACGCAGAAACGCTGCGCAATTGCGAGTGGAGGACCTGCCCAAGGTTCCTAGGCGGCGACGTGAGGTGGGTTCGAACCGTCGACTCTCCGGCTGCAAGGCCGTATACCCACTACACCGCCTTATATGCCTACATATAAGGCCGGATCGTGGCGAGAAACCAAAATTCTCCGGTCCTCACCTATTCTCTTCAGACCTTTCGACTATAGAGTCACTAGACAGAGGATTATCAGGTATCAGGACTGCCCCGTCCCTTCCCCGACCCTGAGGCTGGGTGGGGCAAAAAAATTCCCGAACAACGCCTGGCACCCAGCTAGAATAATTATTTTTACTTGCACATAGTAGAAGGCCTATGAATATTTTCGTATGACCTACAGCATACATTACATACCAATACAGATATATGGCCTATATACAAAATTATATGCAAGCCTGCAGCCTATATATAAAATTATATATGTATATATATATAATATGCAAATGAATGTAGCAAGTGCAAGCATGCTACATTGCTACAATTAATATTGTAAGTGCATATACACGAGGATAGACGTATATAGAGGCCATACACATGGACCTAGCATTGTATGTTTTAACAAGACTTATAGCCTATACGTTAGCACACATCAGTACGATGTGTGCTAATGTTTAACAGACCGCACGCACCTCACAGTCACAGTGTCACTCGATGCAAAACACGGACGAGCAATTTCCTATTATCTCTCGGTGCAAAACAGTTAGGTCTACACAGTGGACGAGGAGTCATCACATCAGTTGCTCGACTTTGCATATTATTCAAGAGGAATACAGATAGGCCTACATAGCCTATATCTCTGCTGTTAATGCTGCAGGTGCTGGTGCTATTATATAGTGCTCTGCTCAGCAAGAGAGTCGCATTCATTGTACTGAAGGCGAACACTAATAACAACAGGTCAGCTACGTAGCCTTTGAACGGGGACAGCTTCAACACCGCAGCGTCTCGATTTCAAAGATTCAGATATCTTTAGTCCTTTGAGTTTTCTCCATTTACTGACGTCATCGACGAAAGACTCCGACAATTTTCCAAGGTGCGTATATACATAAAGACCTACACGTAGCTCGAGTGCAGCTCGGAGCGCTTCTTCAATCAAAAAGTTCTTCTAAAATGATGATGATGATGATGATGACGACGACGACGACGACTATGACGGTGACGATGACGATGACGATGATGATGATGGTGATGGTGATGGTGATGGTGAGGATGGTGACCATGATCATGATCATGATCATGATCATGATCATGATGATCATGACGATATGATGACGATGACGATGGCGATGGCGATGACGATGACGACGACGACGATGACGACGATGATGACGATGATGACGAGGATGACGATGATGATGATGACGACGACGACGACGACGACGACGACAATGACGACGACGACGGCGACGACGACTACGACGACGATGATGACGATGACGTTGAAGTTGGCGATGGCGGTGACGATGACGATAATGACGATAATGACGATGATTTGACTCTTTCGTGTCAAAGATGTTTTCACTAAATATCATGAAAAGAAGCTTCATCAATAATTATAATAATAAATATTCCGTGGAAATTTGACTTATTCTTACTTTAAACAACCAGCAGCTTTATCGTATTTTAATTATCTTTAAATTGAGTATTTAGTTTCGTGTAGGAAATGGCCGCCGCTGCCAGGTTATCAAGTTTTGAATAAGAAACACTTGCAGCAGTCAAAAGCACACGAGGCCACACGTTTTTTTTCAAGTTTCGACTGATTCTATCCTTATGATGTGCCAATTGTGCCATGTACGAGTGAATGTAATGTACGAGTGAACTTAATTATTGTTTGTAGCCTAATCCAACGTTAGAACATTATTTTGCGTCTAGGTCTATCCGATGGGCTCTACAATTATGGCACTTAATTGACCTTTTAATATAATATATACACTTATATGACTTACATTTGACTGAATCTAACAGAAAATTGCTTGTAAACTGAAATTTCGGCATATGAAGTTGAAGGATTCATATCTTTTTAACCGTTCAACTTTATCTCATGAAATTTTGGAATCGTATTCTTGGTTAAATTCTCTAAATATTTGGAAACTTTTAGCGTGATATATTATCAGGCATTAGAGATACATGAAAAACAATTTGGCTTACTTTTTTTGAATCACGGTGTAGATTGCTCCTTTATTATAATACTGTATACCGTCTTCATTACGCGCGTCAGTTATAAGAAAACCGGACTCTTCGACGAGAGCAGGAGACTTTACGGTCTACCTTGTATAGTGTAGGTTTGTAGGACATAACCACATGGATAAAATCTCCACACTTGGACAGAATCCACATTATGGCATCAGACATGCCCCTCATTTTGCATATTATATAAGCTTAATCTCCCGGACAAAATCCTCCTGCATATTTTATTTCTTCATTTGATTGGAGAACCTTAGCTGTCAAGTTTTCTTTGCCGTGTCAGCTTGTTAATGGTGGTTGGATGACATCCAGTCGACATGCAGTCATGCACTCAGTGGCGTAACAACCATATAACGAAGGTGGACAAAATCCACGGGCCCCCGAGACCCAAAGGGCCCCCAAGCTTATTAAGTAAAAAAGTGTCATGTAGGCTACTTTTTCGGAGTTTTTCCGTTTTATAGTTAGTTTCAGATTGTAGAGTCTAGGCCTAGCGTGGATACGACCGACGTATATGATAAATGATACGCATGTGTCGTGTCTGTCTGGACTGTATGGGTCATCGGATGTGAGAGCATTTGACCCGTAGTAGACATCAACACTTAGTTGCATGCTAGGGGCGGGCTCTACGGTTAGGATATACGTCCATTCATGGAGGTCTAAGTTCATCCGAGTGCCCGACACAGCGTTAAGGAATGATGCTTGAAATAGTATCTGCTTTCTTTTCCCGCTCACTCTAATTCTAGCTGTGTGTGTGTGTCTATCTGTCTGTCTCTCTGTCTGTCTGTCAGACAGAGAGAGAGGTCTGTCTGTGTGTCTCTGTCTGTCTATCTGTCTCTCACTCTCTCTGTCACTCTCTCTGTGTGTGCATTGTGTGTACCTGTCTTTGTCTCTGTCAGTGTGTCAATACGAGCCAAGTGTTGAAGTGACTGATAGGTTCCTACACACTGCACATTGCAGTGTTAATTCCTTCTTGCTCATAATAACAGTCACTGCATTCATTCATTTGCTTTTATCTGAATTATCACTATTGCCGTACCTAAACGAAAATAATCATCATATAAGATGAATGCCATATGAAGTGCACGTACAGTTCTGGCAGTCAGAAACGAGCAGAGAAAAATCGACAAATTGAGGCTGCTGTGTTTGCGAACAGTAAGGCTACAATAGCCAAATTCACGAAATAATTCTACGAAGAACTACTGTAACAGGCCTCAGTGAGTATACATTACAGGCACGTGCGTGTGTGTACATATGGACCTTTGTATGGGTGTCACGACAACAGACTGGTCTACAGACAACTCGTCTAACGACAACTGGTCTACAGTCTAACAACTGGTCTAGGCTACAAACAACTGGTTCAGCGCTTGAGAAATGGAAGCTGAATGAAAGTTTTGTACAGCTGAAATGGAGGCTGGATTGATCAAAAAACGCAAGAGAAATGGAAGCTGGATGAAGGTATGTTTATATCTGATATCGAAGTTGAATTGACAAAAATAGCCTAACGAATGAGAAATGGAAGCTGGATGAAGGTATTTTTAGATCTGAAATAGAAGCTGGATACACGTGGAAATACATGAGTGAAAATCATCAATCCAGCTTCCGTTTAAGCTAGAAAACCATTTAACGGTTTTTTTCCTCATAAATCCAGTTTCTATTTCATCAATAGTAGGCCTACGAGTTGTCTGTAGACCAGTTGTATGTAGACCAGTAACTGTTGTCGTTAGACGAGTTAATTGTCTGTAGACCAGTTGTCGTGGAACCGTTTTCTTGTTTTGCATTGAACCATTATTATGTGTCTTAACAATGGATTATTGATGACAGCGTTTAATAGGCCTACTGACATTCATAAAGCGAAACTTTATGAAAACTCTCCAGTAGGCATAGGCCTACTATTATTGCTCTACCAAAATTACTTCAGATAACAGGCCACAGTGAGTACACATTACAGGCACGTGCGTGCCAGACAGAGAGAGGCGCTCTTGTTTTAAAATAGCCATCTCATTGTTTTCACTGTTTAGTCTCGTTAATGGATAGGGGCCCCCAGGCTGAGAATGTCCACGGGCCCCCGGCTGAGTTGTTACGCCACTGCATGCACTCGAATGGCATGAGCATTCTTTCCACTATAGGCTAATATAGGGAACACTATATAGGGATGTAGCCTCGAAAGGTAGCTACACGTATACCTCTAGCCTATATTTTGCTAAAACAAAACATGGTGTAGCCTATATGAACGATCTCTCGTCTTTCAGAGATAGTCATTAGCATGGGCGGAGTTTGGTCTCCGTTTGGGGGGGGGGGCTAAAAATAACTTGGGCTTTTTGGAGCGGAGAATTGGTCCAGAACGAGAGGCACCGACAATATTTTCTTGGCCCAAAAAGTTGATGACTTTTTTTGTCATTAGGTTTCAGATCGCATGAAAATCATACCTTTTTCCCGGCCCAAAATTAATTTTGAGGACCTTATTTTAGTCATTCTCATTCGATATCCTCAAGTTTCGTGGTAAAAAGAGTCATTTTCCCCGAAAAAGCTATGACTCTGAGCCTCCTTGTGGGGGCTAAGCCCATGAAAAGATACCATTTTCACGGTCAATAAGATGACTCTGGGCCGTCTTGGGGGGCTTAGCTCCCCCTAGCCTCTAATAAACTCCGCCCATGGCCATTAGGCTTAAGGGTCATTTGGCGCCCGTACCGTACTTGTCTAAATCATGATTGTAGCACAATTATTTCGCCATCCTAACTTAAATATCGTATCGGCTCAATGAAGGGGATAAATAATAATTGTTGGTGCCAGGTTTCTCTGACCTTTCTGTGCCAACATCAATGCAAATACGAAGACCTTACGCTATAGCGTAATAGACGTAACTCATACCGATATCGCAGCATAGCCTGTAATATAACGGTCGTCATTCCCTATTACATAATTGGCGTCACAGTCGTCACTTAAATCCACAACGCAATAACAAAGCTATTACAGACGCATCATCAGCAGATGGTTGTGTTTTCATTGCATAAGTACTTAATGACGAGACAAAACACGATACATCACGATTTTGACGTTAGCAGACGATCCTTCTATAATAGACCTACTCATCAGATTCGCTTCCATTCATTCATCTGCTGAACAAATAGTTGAGCAGCACTTAGAAATTAATTACCCATAATAATTATTAGGCTCTGTTTTTAAGCTGCTGCATATATCCGATGATGTGTAATGAATATTTCGCTGAAGATAGAGGATCAATTAATCTGTAGTGGATAATCGCTACTCCCAGATTATTGGCCTATGCTTTCGTTGGCCTATAGGGGAGTATAGGCCTACACTATTTCATCTATAAGAGGAACATCGCTTTATGAACGCGATGCTGCTAAACCAGTGGTACGTCTCCTCGGTCACCAGTGGCTGCGCTAGGGGAGGCTATGGCCTGAGCTCTCCCTATAAAAGGCAACCCGGGGCCAAGCCCTCCTAAAAAGGCCATCCGGATTTTTGCCCAATAAAAACGAAAAACATGCATGAGATTTCGACCGAATGACTAAAAAAGGTCGTCAAAAATGTTGGCGGATGAAAATGGTAAATTCCCATGAGATTTCGACCGGAGATGACTTTTAAAAAAGGTCGTCAGAAATTTTGGCGAATGCTATAGAAATGCTCTGAATGAATGAAATAATGAATGACTGAATGAATGAATGAATTCGATGTTTTTTCTTCGTTTCGTTTCTACGTATCGTTTGAGTGTCGTTGCCGTCTACTGAAAAGATTTTTTCGGTCCATTCGATCATATTATCAGCATTGCATGATTTACTGTCTTCCATTCTATTTCACTGGAATTTTCATCTGATTAATTCCTTGCTATATTTTTTAAAAATGTTCTCTGGTCTGGAATCGACTTCTTTTTGCTGCGCTTTGTTGTGAGCAGCTTGACAGGTTCTGATCATGTTTCTGCAGATAACATGTATCTCCTCTTCAGTGGCGGCGCCAGGATTTAAGTTTTTTGGGGGGGCTGAATTTGCGGCGAAAATTTTCCCTTTTCAGTCGCCAAAATTTCGGATGACCTTTTTTAGTCATTTGGTCGAAATCTTGGAAAACTGTTTCCGTGACGTCTGCCAAACCTCGTGCGTACCTTTACGGTTATTGGGGGGGGCTAAAGGGGGTTATTCGTCAAAAAATGTTATTTTTACACGGGAAAAAATGGATGCCCTTTTTAGGGGTCTTAGCCCTTTAGCCCCCCTCTAGCGCCGCCACTGCTCCTCTTTCGCTCTGGGTTTCAATGTTTTCACGGCATTGATGTATGGCGATTGATTGCAGTTTTAAGTTAACTTCTTCACGCTTTCCCTAAGCAGTATATCCTACAGTCACCAATGTAACACGTTTTCTTTCTTCACGGTGGCTCTCTTCGAACTTGTTACGCCCCAGCACAAGGGCAAGTTGTTTGACTTTAAACAAATTTTAATTCACTTTTGGCAAACTTAGAATTTTTTGGCCTGATTTTGTGATACAATGTAGGTGTTATCAATCAATACGTTGTGGAAAAACCCAACTTTGTTGGAAGATGATCAGGGGCCAAAAAAACTCTTAACCCTGTCATCTTGCCACCACTTCCCTACCTATTTAATCGAATTTTATGCTAAAGGTGTCAGCATAAGAACAGTGGCGGCACCAGGATTTTAGTTTTGGGGGGCTGAATTTGCGGGAGAAAATTTTCCGTTTTCAGTCTTGGAAAATAGTCCTTTTTCGTGTCCGCTAAACTGTCTGGCAAACCTCGTGCGTACCTTTGCGGTTATTTTTTATTTTGGGGGGGTTGTAATAGACTAAAGGGTTTTTATCATGCGAAAATTTTATTTTTACATGGAAGAAAAATGAACGGCCTTTTTTAGGGGGCTTAGCGGCTAGCCCCCTAGCCCCCCCTAGCGCTGCTACTGCATAAGAATGCGGTTCCCAAATGCGTAGGCTACATAGATATTATCTTTACTTTTGCATAAACTCTTTCGGGTGAGTTCTATTCAGCCTGTCCGTATACAGGATCGCATTTTTAGTTCAACAAGTCGTGGCTTCACGCCTATTTGCCTCATGAAAACTATCCTATAATTAATCCGCTATCAGTTTCACGTCTTCGCGCACCTGCCTACGCCATACGTAGATAATAATAATTAGCCTGCATGCGTCGATGCCAAATGCAAATGAAATGACGTCATTGATGTTTGCAGAGAAAGTCTTTAATTATCTAGATCCTATTTCCAATTAAATCTGCCTGCTTTATATGCAGTTTGTCTCTTTATATTATGCCTACTCGAAAAGAAAGAATGCCTTATATATGGTACTTGTTCAAGACCTAATGCATTTTATGTAGGCCTAATCGCAATCGTAATCGTAATCGTTATTGTAAGATACAAATTTATAAAGCGCTACTCTGAAGTCTGAATTCAACTCACGAGCGCTGGGCACCAGTTTATTCACGAGCACTGTAAACATGCCAACATGATGTGGATGAGAAATCAAGTGAAATGGGCGAATCTCGGTCTAAGCAAAATCTTGCTTTGATATGTTGATCTATAGTCACAGGACTTCAAGCCCTCAATAAAAAATATATTAGAGGTCCAACTTGCAACTGATTTCTGTTATTAATAATATCATTTAATCAATTAACCAGACCCAACCAATGACGATAACTGAAGCCAGAGCACTGCCATCTAACTGGTAGACGAGATACGCTTTTAGCATTTCTGCATCCAATGCAGTGTACTTTTATAGACGTCTATATTTTGGCTATTTTGCACGCTTTTCACTCTAATAGTATAGCAACGAAGGACAAGGCGCAGGTCATCAGTGATATACACGAGCGATCGACACCAGCTTAGTCGAGGAGTTTCCACGCGACTCTCTTGACTGCAATATTTGGCTCTCGTACCCTGTCTACCAGCAAGATGGCAGCCATATTCTTTATCGCAATTGCCTCGGTGTTGGCAGCCACTTGTCATGACGATGCATCACTTCTGGCGGCATCGATTGCTGCATAGGCTAAGTCCAATGCACGGCAACACCTCCTAACTAAGTTCTAACACCTCGTTGCAATTGTCAATGGTAGCTTGCTCTCTGTGTGGTTTCACCTCGGCGCTTACGTATACATACAAACATATTAAAGTAGGCGTTTATATGGCGTTTACGTATCGTGGGGCGCGGTGGTGTAGTGGGTATGTTCTTTGTCTCGCAGCCGGAGGGTTGCAGGTTTGAATCCACCCTAAGCCGCTGCGTATACGGACCTTGGGCAAGTCCTTCACTCGCAATTGCTCAGCGCTTCGGCGTGAAACTCCGATGCAGTGTCCGCGCTGTAGTCGGGAGCGCCTCTGAGTAGAAAGCGTGAAGGGGCGCTATAACAAGTACGCAAACATATTAAAGTAGACGTTTATGTGGCCTTAACGTAGGTCGTAGGCTATTAAAGTAGTCGTTTATGTATACAATACATGGGTCTATTCAATCAATCACTGGAGGCGCCCCTAATTGGCGTGCGCAGTGAGAGGAGCTTCATGGAAATTTTATGGACACAATAAATACAATAAAATGTAAAACGTTTAATCTAAAATTCTAAACCTACATTTTAGCACCAGTGGCACCATCATCAGTAGTTGTGGCAGCAGAATCAGCAGCAACAGTTGTAGTAGCAGCAGTAGACCTAGGAGACCTAGTATTAGCTATAGTAGAAGTATTAGCATTTTTCGTTTCGGCCGGAAAAAGTTGCTGACCTTTTTTTAGTCGTCGATTTGAAACGTCATGAAAATTACTATGTATTTCCCAGCCGAAAAAGTTGATGACCTTTTTTAGTCATTTGTTGGAAGTGCTTGGAGGGCTAAGCCCGAAAATGTAGACCATTTACACGGTCAAAAACAATATGGGGCTTCTTGGGGGTGGGGCGCTTAGCCCCCCCTCTAGCCCCTGAGAAACTCTGCCCA